>OY288254.1:45940220-46595239 GCA_958450325.1 Agrostemma githago | reverse complement strand
AGGTAAGGAGGAGCAGCGGTGGCCGGCGTAGTAGCAGCGGCAGCCGGCTTAGGATTAGGTTTAGGGAGTGGAGGACTTAGGGTTAGGGTTTAGGGGAAAGGGGAATGAGTGATGAACTGATGAGTGTGATGACTGAGTGAATGGCTGAATGCAGAAGATGGGCCGAGAAATTGGAGAAGTCCATAAGAAAAAAATAAAATTCCGGGTTTCCGGGTCTGGATCGGAAAAATCCGGGTCTGACCCGGTCCGGACCGGAACCCGGAATCAGTAATTTTCATGACCCGTGGACCGGCCCGGTTTGGAATATTCCGGGTCCGGACCGTACTATTCCGGTCCGGTCCATTTTTCCGGTCCGACCCGGATTTTGCACAGTCCTACTTGGGGGTCTAAGAATCCATCAAGGTTGGACGGATATGCTAAGTTCTGTGCCCCCATTTTCACGACCGGATTCCTGCCAAGCACCCACTTTGCTTTCCCAATATCAATAGTACTTGGACGACCAGGCAGCCATGTGATTCCATTGTTAATAAGATTACGGCCCCAATGGATTCCCTTCCAACCCCAAGAGTTGCCTCCATATTGAGAGCCAGGTGCGAGATCAAGATTGTGGGCCCGACAGTTGTATTTGGCTGTCATAATCTTCCCAATAATTGAGCATGGCTGCTGTAATATTTTCCATCCAATCTTTCACAGAAGGGCTTGATTCACGCATTGAACGTGTCTAATTCCTAAACCTCCATCAGCTTTAGGGAGAGAGAGGTAAATTGTACTTTTCCAATGAATGGTCGTACTTTTCCTAGTACCGGCCCACCAAAAATGAGCAAACAATTTGTGAATCCTATTTGCCACACTTACCGGTATTTTGAATACCGATAGGAGATGAACATAGAGGGAGGCCAGGACAGAGGAAATGAGGGTAAGACAACCAGCAGGCGAGAGCAACGTCCCATTCCAGGAAGAAATACGCTTTACAACTTTATCATAGATCTCATTGAAGAATTCCTTACTGTTACGGTTTATATCAAGTGCGACTCCAAGATACTTTCCAACCGTAGATTGAGAGGATACCCCAAATGATTGAAAGCAAAATTGAGCCAGAGCAAGAGTAGTGTTCGGGCTGAAGATAAGCGACGATTTCCCATAGTTTATAGCTTGACCCGAAGCTTCACAATACTCAAGAATAGCGTACTTCATATTTTCAATACTTGTCTTATGTCCCTCCGTGAAGAAAATGGCATCGTCAGCAAAAAGAAGATAGGAGACCGGAGGCGCTAACCGAGCAATTCTGATGCCGCGAATAGAACTCATATCTTGCAATTTTCTTAGATTGGAAGAAAGTACCTCCGTGCAAAAAACAAAAAGAAAGTGGGAGAGAGGATCTCCTTGCCTTAGGTCTCTATTGGGGATGATTCTAATCTTTGGCGTTCCATTAATGAGAAGATCGTATGACACCGTTGAAACACAGTTGATGATAGGATCAATCATGCGCGCTGGGAAGCCCATAGATTCCATCATTAGCCTTAAAAAGTTCCAGCTTACCCTATCAAAGGCTTTGCTGAAGTCGACCTTAATGGCAATTTTGCTTTTACCCCCGGACATACTACATTTCTTAATATGGTACATCAATTCATGAGTAATAAGAATATTATCATTGATGGACCGACCCGGAACGAAGGCGTTTTGGTATTCTCCCACCAACGTACCGAGCACCCTTTTGATTCGATTAACAATGCACTTAGTTGTAATTCTCATAATCACGTTGCAAAGGCTGATCGGTCTGAGTTGATCCGGTCTCTCAGGGCTAGCGACCTTTGGGATGAGAGTAATAAAGGTACGATTCATTTCTTTAAGGACCTTCCCAGAATTGAGTGTGGAGCATACAACATTTGTGAGATCATCTTTGACAAGAGACCAATAGTTCTGGAAGAAGATAGCCGGGAATCCATCAGGCCCAGGCGATTTCATACTTCCCATCTGGAAAACCGCAGCTCGAACTTCTTGGGAGCTAAAGGCCTTATTGAGATGATCACAATCCGACATACTCAATCTTGTAACATTATCAAATAGAAAGCCAAACTTAGCCTTGTACTTATTAAAAGGAACATTAATAATGTCATCATGTGGTCCCCTTTGATAAACAGCCGAGAAATGGGCCTTGATGATATCGTAAATTTTATTATTGTCCGTCCACCAAAAACCATTTTCCTCCCTGAGACCTGTGATAAAATTTCTCGCAGTTCTTCCTTTAACACAATTGAAGAAATATATCGAGCAAGGATCTCCTTCCGTGGCCCATTTTATTTTAGTACGCTGTTTCCAGAAAATGTTCATGGTAGATGCAAACTCCTTTAGCTCAGCATGAGCCAAATCATACATTTCCTCCGATCCACCGGAAAGAATAGAGTTTGTAGCTTCTTCAAGCCGAGAATCAAAATCTGTCCATTTTTTGTTCCACGCTTCACGTTTATCAAGAGCCCATTTTTTTACTACAACTCTATTTCTCCCAAGTTTGCGCATGAAGCGGAAAGTTGGTGAACCCCGAGACTCCAAAACGGATTTCCAGTCGGAGTGAATCAAATCCTTACAATCATCAAAACCAAGGCACCAAGCATCAACTTTGTAGGGTTTACAAGATTTGTCCTGTACCAAATTAAGATTAAGCTCAATCATTGCATGATCCGAAAGTTGAATTGGAAAGTGTGTGACCCCTGTATTCGGATAGAGGTCAAACCAATTAGCTGAGGCATAAGCCTTATCCAGTCTCTCGTAAACCCTCTTTTTACCTTTTCTATTGTTACACCATGTGAAATGTTGTCCCTTGAAGGGGACATCAAGAAGTTGATAATCAATTTTCCATTCAACAAAGTTATCAAGTCTGGCCACACGCCTAAGTGTGATAGACCTGAAACTGTCAAGCAATTTAGGCTTATAGCCTGTTATAACATCATCCACTACTACAAATATTGGAAAAGAATCCATTAATAAGAAACCATGTAAACAGGAAAATGATTTCCTTAATCAAAGAAACCTTTAATAAAAATTAGATGGTTTCCTAAGTAGAGCAAAGAAATCGTTCTCATAAACAAAGATTTCTTAGATAGAACAAAGAAATCATTCTAATAAAAAAAGTTTCTTAGATAAAAGTATAGACCAAAGAAACCATCTATATCTATATCTATATTTCTATATTATTATTATTATTATTATTATAAAACAAAGCACCAACACTGCCTACGTGGCGCTGCTAACTGAAGTCAATTAGCTTAAACAAGGTTCCTAATGCAATGTGTGATTTTGCCTGATGTGAATGTAAATGATGGGAAGACAATGTAAAAAAATGAAGTTAATACGGATCCAATTTCCGAGAAGCTAATAAATTAATGCATTGAAATGATAAACAACCAAATTTCATCCATGGACTTTTATTTATTGTAAACAACCAAATTCGGATTATTAATTAATTGTATATAATATTTTTGTTAATCGGTAATTTCAATTTAATTTGATAACATTCTTGGAAAAAAAATGTGAAAAAAATAGAATTAGAAGAAAGAACCGTTTACAACCATTTGTGTTGTGGGTTTCATCTTTGGGTTTACGTACAACTAGATTTTGTTACACGTAGTAATTTAAATTTTAGTGTATAATATTTATAATTTATTCATTTTTTGTTTATGACTCTTTTGTTCACAAAGTTTAGACTAATTTTAGTTACTAATAATATCCATATCCAATATTATCTAAATCGTCATTTTCTTTACGATTTCATTTACAATAACCGATACCTCCTTTTTTATGATTTCATTTACAATAACGCGTACTTAAGTTTTTGATAAATCGATATTTTATAGTTTGTTATGGTGGACTGCACAAACGACCCGTGTTGGTGGATTTTGCATTTTGAAATTTGAGGTGAATTTTATATCTATCTAATTTCGTATCAAGTAGTAGTAGGATTGAGTCCGTCTTATATTTTTCAATCTTAAAATCCTCTCCCTATTCATTTAAACAATGCTTCAGCGTAGACTAATCAACAATATGTTTTTAATAATGTTCAATCATGTACTACATAACATTGCAATATAATCATCATTTACAAATTACGTAGTTTTGAAGGTACAAATATATGTATCACATCTAAGATGTGTGTGGAAATTACGTTCAAGTATATGTCCGTCATCTCTTATAGAATTATTAATGTTATTACGACTATTTTTATGACATATAAATATAAACTTACAAACATTTATGACCAAAATTACTTTGTTCATGGCAGGAATATAGAATGTTTTTTTAATGTGATTTATCAAGCGATAATATTGTTACCGTTCGGATTATTTATTCTTAATGTTTCACATTCATGGTTCATTCCATATATTGTACTCCGTATAACTCATAGGTCTCATACCTTCATATTATGTGTAGATTAATACTATAATATTGAAATAATACACGTTTGGCCTTACTAATTTTATTTTCTTACTCAATATTTTTGTTAATCATGTATAACATTTTTTTGTTAACATCTCTACCATACAACTCCCGTGATTTATCACGGGTTTCACACTAGTTCTAATAAAAGAGGTTCCCTGGGACATAGAACAAAGCTTTCTTTATAAAATTTACATTTATTACTTGTTTACGTACCAACTCCAAAATTTATCCCTAAATCGACCCACCCCTAACTAGGGATGGCAACGGATCCGGGATCCGATTCGGATCCGTAAGATCCGGTCCGCACGGATCGGATATGGATCCTAAATTTTGAGATCCGTTGGATACGGGTCCGGATCCGCTATCTTTAAATAGATCTGGATCTGGATCTTAATAAGTAAATCCGGATCCGGATCCGCAAATCCGTTTTATTAAAAAATTAACAATAATAGAAAACTTAGTACTTTAATTTGTGTTTTTTTTGTTATTTCTAAAACTTTTTTCTTTTAGTTTATTAATATTTGATTATGAATCTTTATATTCGATTTTATTTGTAAAATTATGAAAATTAATATGGTCGCAAATACGTATTAATTAAATTTTTTGTAGAATTTAAGTAAGAAATTGGATCCGCAGATCGTATCCGGATCCGGTCCAGATCCGGTGGATCTGGATCTGGATCTACATATTTCGGATCCGTTGGATCCGGACCGGATCCACATCCTCTACTAGGATGCGGATCCGGATCTGGATCCATACGGATCCGGTCTGTTGCCATCCCTACCCCTAACCCTATCTCCTTTACTCAGAGCGAATGAAGATGTTCACCAGAAAACGAGTGTTCAAATGGAGTCGACTCCACGAAGTTCCTCCCGTACTCATCAGCATGGAGGACACCACGACAAAGACAACATCGATGAAGTAGTGTTCGGTGAAATCTCCGCAGCCTCCGCTCCAAATACCTCTATCTCAAGAACTTACTTTCCGGTGATTAATCATACATTATTTTCGAGTCTCTAATCTTGCTTTGATTTGCTTGCTCTTTCTCGATTCATTTTTCACTTGTTGATTATTGAAACCTGTAGCTGAAGATGAAGATTTATCGACGCCTGATCCAATTAAGTTTCGGACTATTTTCGACCAAGTTGAGAGTTTGCACGACCAAGGCATCGCAAAAATAATCACTGATCAAATGCTTTCTATTTTCTTGTCAAATCAGTCTGTAACGATAATCAAATTAAAATCCGGCATTGTGTTGAATTATCACAAATTATTGATGATTAATTCATAATTTGTTTTGTCCGTCTTGTTACAATTAACCACTGTTGGGTTTTCTTGTTATCAAATGAGCCACAAGATCATGCATATTGCTACAATGTACTGGCGCCCCCTACCAGCATTCCACCCTCCATGACCGGTGCCTCCACTTCAGCGGAGCTTCCTCGTGTCACCGGCGCCTCCTCGCTCTCCCTTTTCTTTCTTTTACTCTGTTGATGTTGCGGGGTTTGTTGTTGCACGCAGGAATTGGTGCCGTCGACGGAGCCGGTTCCGTCATTGTTGTTGCTGGAGTTGCTGATGTCTTGTATTCTCTCATTCCTCTGTCGATTAGGTACACTTCCTTCATCTTATTTCAATCTTTGCTTTGCCCTAACCAAATAAATTCATGCTGTCTCGTATACTATGTATTACAGAGTATTATTGAATTGAATTGTGCATATATGTTAATATTAAGAGCATAGTGACATGTATTTACACTATATACGGAGTACTAGCTTATTACGATTTAATATGTATATTATGTCTCTTATTTCTGCTTGTATTTTGTGTGAAAACTTCATGAGAAGTAGTGAAAGAATTGGTGCAAGAACCCAATATTGATATTCATGAATGTTTTGGTGGAACGAACATTGATCCAATGGCCTGGGAGGACAAGAAGAACCCCGGTGAATCTCGTTTTCCTACTCAGATTGGCTACCCGACACTCATACCACCTTACTGCTCTTTGTTAATTTTAATGCTTTTTGAGGACTCTCCGTTGTCTAGTGTTGTGATGAGCTTCTGTCTGTTACTTCAATTTTGGTACTAGTACCCAGTACAATGTTGTGTGCTCCTATCGAGAATTTCTGGTTATAATCAACATTCTTTGAGAGTTGAGGAGGATAGTACCATTAACACTTTAGTTAACAGCTTAAGGTCAAGTCGTTCAACTAGTGAAACCCCGTCATTTGACAGCCCATTATGTACTCCAGGAGTCAGACTCCCTTGTTATACTACCACAAAACTGTTTAGCATCGACGTTTGTTGGTTATCGGCCTTTACACTGCGGGCCGTCTATTACAAGTCTTGGCATTCTACTGACTCCACTGCTCCTCAACATAGTGGTTAAATTTAATTGACTCATGCTAATACGAGATTCAAAAGAGTTAATATTCCTATATGCCCATTTTGAAGTAGCTAACGTTTACAAACTTTGCTGCTTCCTAAATTATGGAAAGTGTAGAACATTTGGGTGATACATTGCCTACTATTTTGGTTAAACATCTGGCTGTTGCTTGTTGATGGTGCACTGTGTAATAGACTAAAAGTAATGCAGTTTATAGCTGTGCACTGTGCAAGTTTACTGTGTATTGTATTTTTGGGTTCTTGCTCAACTATCTTATATTCCTAGGATGCCGTTTCATGTTCCGATATCCAAGTGTTAAACACATGTATGCAGGAGATTTGAGAAGAGATGGGAAATCAAGAGCGAAATGAAAGGACCTGTGTGGATGTGTTGTGATTGCTACACCTTTAAATCCTTCACTTTTATGTTATGGCCTGTTTGGGAACTCCCATTTGGAATTGAATTCTGGATTTGGGCCAAATATTGTGTTTGGCAACCCCAAAAATTTGGAATTGAAATCTGACCCAATTCCAAGCTAATCCAATACAGTTAAAAAATCCCTCATTCTAAATCCCTAGCCTACCCCCCGTCATTTTAATTCAATCACCCCTAACTTTTCTAACTTTCCCTTTCCTAACCCTATTTCTGCAAACCTTCCTGCTCGACAGAAATTGCTGTTGCGAAACCTTCCTGCTCGACATAAATTACTCCTGCGAAACTTTCCTGCTCGAACTTCCTCCTACTTCATCTCGTCATTATTCCCAAATCAGGCCATCAATTTAATCTCTCAAGGTATGTATATATCTCCTCTTTTCTCTTTCAATTTTATCTTTTTCGTTTGTTTCTGTTACTTTGAGTTCATATTATCAATTCGATTATTGCTTTGATTTCGTCATAAAACCCTAGGTTATTACAACAATTGTTATGTGATTCAATCAAACCTTGAGTAATTGACTAATTAGTTGATTATCTCCGTATCCCCAGTTCTTCTGTGTCATATGATATATATCATTTCCTTTTTGTTGCTCCTAAATTATCTAGCATTGTCGTAATCAAGTGTGCATAATGATCGAAGATCCTGAAAATTGCATCTAATTAACTATTCAGGTGAATTTTCAGTACGGAATGTGTATAAATTTTGATAACCATGGCCATCTCATGAAATTCGGAGGTAGTCTTGTTCCAGCTCTGATGTGGAGGTCTAGAGTCAACTTTATAACGTTGTACTAAGTTTGGCTGAGTGTTCTTTTGAAGAGATTGTTTGGATGAAATTTCTCACCTTCACCGCCTTCACATGCTTAAAGTCGTCTGCATCACTTTATTTGTAGTAATTTCCCTTTCGAAGTAGCGAGGTTTAGATGCTCGGGCATACATAGTATTATTTAGCAAAGCTGGCCAGCTGATTCTTGTATAATCTTTTGGATTTCAAGATTGCTTATTTCATGACATCGAACAAACATAGTAGAGCTGTAACAAACACAAATAATTTTGATATTGTAGTGCAGCAATTTAGTTCTCATATATTGCTCATTTCATGACATCTAGATTTTTGACTCTAGCACAAGAAAATGGGTGATGAAATGAATGGTATGGAGTCGAGAAAGCGTGATAGGGAAGAGAATGATGACGAAGTCGAGTTGTTTGCGATTATTTTTGGTTTTATTATTATGATACTATGTTCATGGCATCACATTCAATATCGAACGAAGGAAATAGCGTGGTGCGAGCATGAACGTGTTCTGAAAAGAAAATATTGGATGGATACATTAATGAACAACCGTATTTGTCAAGAACAGTTACGTTTAGATAGAAATTGTTTTGATAAGTTGTGTCACATTTTAAAAGTAAGAGGGGGTTTAAGGTCAACTAGAAATGTGACGATTAAGGAAATTGTAGCCTATTTTCTTCATATCTTGGGTCATGGTTTAAAAAATAGGATAATTGGGGCTGTGTATACTCGATCGGGAGAAACTGTGAGTCGTAATTTCCATGTAGTGCTTAAAGCTGTGATGAAAATAGGTCAATATTATATAAACCAAAGAGAGAATACACAAAGTTTTGTGAGAGATGATAAATGGAAATGGTTTGAAGGAGTAATGGGAGCACTTGATGGGACTTATATTGATATGACGGTCTCAGTGCTAGATAGACATAGATATAGAAATAGAAAAGGTGATATTACTACCAATGTTCTAGCTTCACTTTAGCTATGTTTTGCCGGGTTGGGAAGGGTCAGCGACAGATGCTCGTATCCTTGGCGATGCTCTTCAAATGCCTAATAACGGTCTAAAAGTTCTAAGTAATAAATATTATCTTGTGGATTTAGGTTTTACAAATGGACTAGACTTCTTAGCTCCTTATCGAAAAACTCGATATCATTTGAATTTATGGAAAGGAAATACTCCAACAAACGCCAAAGAACTCTTTAATTTGCGTCATTCTACGGCTCGAAATACCATAGAAAGAGCATTTGGATTATTGAAGAAGCGATGGGGTATACTTAGGACAAGTAGCTTTTATGATAAGAAAACACAAGTTAGGATTATAAGTGCTTGTTTCATACTCCCTCCGATTCATTTGTTTCTTTACGTTTACTTTTTGTCACTATTCATGGGTGGAGAGAATCTCTATTATAACTTCAAGTGTATAACTTAAAACATAGTCATGTGTGATCTTGTTTTAATCGTCTTAATGAGTACATTAAGAATATCAAACTTTTACGATTTTTAATATTGTGTAAATAACGATATAAACAAAACAAAATGTGCATCGTCAAGTTTGATAAAGCAAACGTAAAGAATCAAATGAAGCGGAGGGAGTACTACATAATTTTGTGAGGGGTGAAAATATGAATGAGGACGACTTGTTTGCGGAGGTGGATGAAGATTTAGTCAATATACCTGGGGTAGATATTGAGGGTGAGGAAGAAATAGGACTTGTTTTGAGTGCACGTCAAACGGATGATTGAGATGATAAAAGTAATAAGATCGCTTTGAGTATGTGGGCCACATACCAACCCCGAAGATCATTATAAGGTAAAACTTCCACTGTTTATGTTCCTCCGTATTTAGGATATATAGATACTTGAAATGATAAGTAACAAAATACTATGGATAAAAGATATTGCATAAAAGTTGTTTATGCTTGATCTAGCCTTTACTTGACTGATTTCTCAGATGGGTTCTTCTTGTTTTTCTGGATTAATCTTTGATTTATGAGATTAATGTGATTTCATTGACATCGTCATGATTTTATTTTTTCTGAGAAAAGTTGTTTGTTTTGATGTTTTTGGATTGTGGGGTTTATGCTCATTTGTTGGGGTTTTGCTATGAAAGTCAAACCCAATTTGTGATTTCATTCTCTCATTGTTGTTTTGGAGACGACTTGATCTAGATATTGCTGCATCTGAGATGTTTATTGCATTCTTAGTTAAATGTTTTTGTTTGTAAATACAGAGAATCATGAGCAACAAAAGGAAAGCACCTATGACACCAACCCAATCGAAGAAGAGGGCTTACCTAAGTTGGAGCAAACAAATGGATGAGACAATGATCGGAGTATTTTATAAACAATTGCAAGAACGTAACAAGGCGGATTGTGAATAGAAACCACAAGCTTACCAAGCCGTAGTCGATGAGCTTAGGATTACCTTGGGAATCGTCGTCACCACTGATAATGTTAAGAATCGGATGAAAAGTTGGAAGAAGCATTATGCCATTATCACGGACATACGAACTTTGTCAAAGTTCAAATGGGACGAAGAGAGGAAAATGATTGTGATTGCAATCGAAGATTTGGAGCAATGGAATGAGTTTATCGAGGTAAAAATTATTTACTAATGTTAATACCTTTCACATGTTTTTTCAATAATTTCTTGCTGTTATCGCTGCTGCTGCTGCTGCTATTGCCGTTGTGTTGCTGTTGTGCTCTTGGTGCTGTTGTCTTGTTATTATCGTCTTTTTCTCCTTATTTCAGTTGCAAATCAGTGTTGCTGGTGTTATGACTGCCATTATCATCTGTTGTGGATCACTTTTGCTGCTGTTGATACGCGTTTCTGCATTTTTTATGGTAAGGATTCGTCACGTCCCTAACCGTCAATAAACAACCAACTAGCCTAGTGGGTAGCTAGGGCAAGTCGGGATCGTATCCACGAGGATGGTATTGCAAGGTTTAGACTATGTTGACCTAAAAACGAGACTATGCTACCAAACGAACACAAGGAATGCAATAATTGACAAAGTATGATGGGAGAAGTATAACTAAGCTAATGATGAACTAGGCTAAAACCATGCTAAACAATATTAATGATCGAACTAACAAACAAACTAGAGTAAACGATGACTAACTAAGAAGTTGAATCAAATATAGAAGGAAGTGGGGTAGGTCGGGTTCATAAGTGTAGATGGGTAATTTGGGTTATCAAGGGTATAGGTGTCTCCTAGTTGCTAGAGTCGGTCCGGGCTCTCGCTACTTAGACCGATGTCAAGGTGGGTCCGGGCTCTCGCTACTTAAACCCTAGTCTGCACTCTCGTGACTACGACTATTCTCACAATGACCACATAATAGACAAACAATGGGAAGATGAACACAAGTATGGGGAGCATGGCCACTACTACTCACACAAGCATATCAACAAACACATGGAGTGCCCACAATGTGACTAACAACAAAGATTCACCCTTTTCCCTTAATCAACCCTAATCATCCATAATCTACCCCTAACCCCCCTACTAACCCCACAAGTAATCTACTCACTCATTATGAAACTAACCATAACACAAACAAGAGAAACTAAACCAACCATCCAAACATTCATTATAAGCAACAAGAACAAGAACAATAACAATAACACTAAATAAAGATTGAAACATGAATAGATAACAAAGAACAAGAGTAGAAAAGATTATACCAACAATAAGATGAAGAAAAGATGGTATCTTGTATAAATAAGAACCCAAATAAACCCAAGGATGTCAAGCTTGGAGAATTCTTCAAGAACTTCTTAATACAAGAACTAATTACAAGGATTAACTAAAGATTAAAGAGAGATTAAAACTCATGTGTGGAACTCTAATCTAGGGTTTAAATACTTAAAGGAGGCTTAAATTAGTCTAGGGTATGATAAGATATGCTAACAATACAAGAGGGAAGTATTTATATGGGTACAAGAATGAAGGAGAAGAAAGAAAAGAGTCTCGCGCAGCCCCTGCTCCTTCCCGCCCGGGACGGTTTGGTCCCGACCGGGACGGCCTGGTCTCGGCCGGGACGGGCTCCTCACAGTAGCCTCTTCAATTGTGCACCCCATCCCGGACGGGATGAGGCCTTCCCGACCAGGATAGGTCTTGTAGGCCTCCCTTAAGAGCTTTTTGGTCCTTCCTTGCCTCTCATGGGTTTCTCCTGGATTCTCGGGACTCGGGATCGGGTCTCGGAGGCTCGGGATTGGGTCCCAAGGTCTCGGGGTCGATTCCAAGGCCTCGAGTCACCGTTCCTTTATCTCGTTGGCTCCAAAATGTGTATGTATCGAGTCGGAATCGCTCCAACTCTTCCAAATCGGTCTCGGGAACCTGAAACGAACTAAAGGAAGCATAAGAAGCCCATGAATCGCTCCCAAGGAGCGATTCCACAAGGAAATGGGACCAAAACATAGTGAAAAAGGCACTACAAACTACACTTATCAATTTTGGATGCTGTTTCGTTATTATTTTGTTCTGTCACTGTTATCACTACACTATGGAATGCAGTAGAAATCAGATGAATCATATCATATCCATCCTTTCTATTGATGTACTTGAGCCCACATATTAACTGCATATTATGATAAAGTTTGCATCTTTTGGTTGAAATTTATGGTGATAAACTAATAAATTATTGGTTTTTTGATTGTTCAATTGGTTTTGAATTTTGGGTGTGGCTTCTAATTACTGCATATTATGATAAAGTTTGTATCTTTTGTTGGTGTTATCAGTGGTGGAGTTAGGGTCCCAAAGCAATGGAAATTCTGAGATTTTGCTTTTAAAAAAAAACAAATCTTGGGTATTAATGGTTGCTATGTCTGGGCTGTGGTCATTGTTTAAGTATGCCTCGAATTAGGTTAAGTAAATGGGTTTCTGGTTGATGGGTTGCTTGTAGGTGTATCCTTATCTGATTTGGTTCATTCTAGTTGCAGTTTACCTAGCCTTGAATATGTTACTTGTATTGTTTTATGTTCAGAAATGTGTATGTTTGTTGTGATTTTCGATGATTATTTTGCAATAGACAGGTTTATTCCAATGTTTTGATTTCTGTTGCTAGGTACACCAAAGTGCAATCCCGTACCGAAACAAGTCTATAGACTATTGGGATGATATATGTGCTTTGTGTGGTCCGGATCGAGCTTTAGGGGATGGGGTGAAGATGCATGATGAAGCGGCAATGGCCATGGAGGAAGAAATTGAAAGTGAAGGGAGTTCAAACAAAGGAGTATCTTCCTCGGCATCTAAGAAACAAACAAAAGATCGATTGGCAGATGCTTTGAGTAAGTTTACAGAGATTTTTAGTGATTATGTTCAAAGCAAACCAAAAGAGGTCGTGAAACCTACTCCCATTGAAGTTCATGAGGTTGTGAAGAACATGATCGGTCTCGGGAGACACCAAATCATGGAGGCGGCTAGAATGTTTCTTAATGATCCGGTTAGTGATTTTGAGATGCTTAAATCACTTTCGGATGAAGATAAACTTGATTGGTTTTACTTTGTCTAAGGGAAGTTTAGTTATTTTAGTAAGTTCTTGTTCACTTGTTATGTAGTTGACCATTTTACTTTTTAGAAAGTCGAACTATGTAGTTAAAAGAAGTGTATTTATGTAGTCAAACTATGTAATTCCCGTGTTATGTAGATTTTTAAAAATATGGATTGAATTGAAATGGTGAAATGATTTTATTCGAAATCCTTGTGTCTCCCAAACAACTCGTGGAATTGAATTGTAGAATTCAAATCCAAGGGTATTCCAAACACCATTTTGGAATTGGAATTGGAATTGAAATCTAGAAATTGAAATACAAGAATTGAAATCATGATTTTCAAATCAATTCCGAGTACCCAAACGCTACTTACGGAGTATTCTTTCCGTCTCGGTCATTTGTTGTCCATAAATCGAGATGGAGGGAGTACTATGTGTGCACTTGATGAGGCTCAATTTAGTTAGAGTAGAGCTATTGTTATTCGAGCAAATTGATTTTGTCGAACTGTTTTTGGATGTTGTATGTCAACTTATGTGAACAATTACGACTTTTTTCAAGAGTATTTTCGAACTGATTCTGCGTTTCGTGTGCTTCAATCATCATCATTCCCCGAATCAATCATAATCTACCCACCTCAAAAAGGTATCTACCCTGTTTCATTTTCAAGATTGGTAGGATTTCTTGACGTAAACTTTAAAGTGATTATATATGCCCAAGGAAAAGGTCTGTTATATGGTAGTAAACTCATGCCATTTTTTTTGTCCACAGCAATGATGCAGATCACTATTTGGTCTCTGACGCAGATGATAGCATCCCCGATATGGCGATATGTGGAGTAACATCGATTAGAACGTAATTGCATCGATGAAGTGGGTATTTAGATTCATTTATATTTATTTTTTTGGAAAACATATTTTTTTGGGATATTGATGTTATACGATATAATTGTGTGTTTCCAATGGAATTTTCCTCCCAATGTAATTTTGTATACATTTTGGCATCAATATATGTAGTTAAGATATTTTCCTGAATATTGTGTACACTAATTTAATTTGGAGTTATCGAAAATATTAAAAGAAAAAAAGAAGAAAGAAAAAAGAAAAACGAGGATATCAAAAAATCATTTTACTCGGAGGCAAAGAAAACATTTAAGTGTGGTAAATGGTTTATTAAGGGAAATCAAAGAAATCATTTAAGTGCATTACATGATTTCAAGTTTAGATATGACATCATGTATCTCTCCCAAATGGTGTAACACCCCGTCATCTCTAATAATTAAAGTATTTTGGTTATTTTTATAGTAAATCGATTTTCGTTTCTAAAACTGGAATTTTATTTATAAACTGACTTGGTATCGGGTCGGATTTTGGGTCAAACACACAAAAAAAGGGAAAACCTAGACATCTTTTATAAACCCACGACCCATCTGCAACTTTCTTTTTCAATCACACCCAACTTCTTTCATTGTTTCCTGTGCCTGCCGCCTACTACGTGTTTTGCTTCACGGTTTCCGACTATCAATCACCGTTTTGATTTTTTCTTTCCCCTCTTTCGATATCACACTGATTATAAGTTTTTCACTTTGACTTATTTCAATTTATTAAATCTTGTCTTGTGCAATTTTATAAACCGATTAAAGTTTCAAATATCATGGGTCGGAGTCGAGAGATGTTGTGTCAAACAATTTGTTTATAGGTGTTGGTATCATGTTATTCCGATTGTATTATTCTTCCTCGTGGATTAAGTAGGACGATTAATTCTTATAAATAGTCCAGTAGGATGGGAGTTAGGCGTAGGTTAATGATGAAGAAGCAGGGTAGAGTGAGGCGTAGGAAGAAGCCGGTGTTTTGCAGTGATGATGCAGGGGATGTATTTAAGTGATGAACGCCACATGAATTATATTCGTAGTATAATGAAATGCCATATAACTTGGTGTGTATTATTGTAACCTAGTAGAGTTATTTCCGATTGATTTTTCTACCACGTGGGGTCTAATTTATTGAACGAGGTATCTGACTTTTGGTCAAGTAATTTAGGTTGACTGATATTTTAGATTAGCTTCGGGGTCTTTGTCGTCTTTTGACATTATCGAGTGAGTGAATAATTAGGGCTCATTTGGTTCAACATGGGAAGATGGTGATGCGCGTATTTTATATACACTTTTTATGCTCGTATTACGCGCATTCTCGTGTTTATTGAATAGTGAAAACTATTATTTTGCCCCGAATTGGCTACTTTGTGGTGTGTATTGTCCTTTTGCAAGAACGGAAGACAAAGGAGCTAAAACGAACCAAAACCGAGGCAAAACGAAGCTGGAAGAGCTGATCGCTGAAGTAGGCAGAATAGTCGACCGACTATGGCGATAGTCGACCGACTAATAGAATAGTCGGCCGACTATTCCTTGGGCCGCAGACAAGTTTCGTATTCAGCAAAAGTTTCCTAACCACTTTTAACACATTCTAAGCTGTATAAATAGGGCTTTTCAGCCACTTTTATTGACACTTCTTGTCTTTTAGATTTCTCCCAGCAGTAGCACTCCTTATGAGGCATGTAACATCAAGTTGCATAAGCATGACATTCGTCTCTTAGGTACCTGTACGTTTTTGACTCGTGGTTTTGACATGTGAGAAAAAGGCAAATCTTTTCTTTTAATTAATTCCCATGAGCCTCACATAGCCAAATTGACCTGTTTGACCCGTTTATCAACTACATGTCATATATTGCCTACCCTAGTCAAGTTAGTAGATTAGTTGGACAGAATTGTTTTTTCCGGGTTAATTTTGGTACCATAATGATTGAAAAAAGAAAGGGAATTGAGAAAAAAAATGAAAAGAAAAAAAATCAATGAAAGAAAAAATTGATGAAAAAAGGAGAAAGAAAGGAAAGAAGAAAAAAAAAAAAAAATGAAACTAGAAGAAGAATGTGTTTTTGCTATGAGAAAAGAATTGATCTCTCCAATTTCATAGTTATTAGTGGGAAGCGGTTTTGATAAGGCGTTTGTTGTTATGCCTAATTTCTTCGACTGGAGTTTGGTGAGAACGGAATGTTTACTATTGATGGGTGTAAGGAATACTAGCTTGGCTTTTACCTCCTCATATCCATATCGTTTTGCCCCTTCTTACCCGATTAACCTCACTTTATACCATATGTAAGTCCTTGGCACATGTCTTGTCCCGATAAGAATGCGTATGTACGTTTGGTAGAGATTAATTTCATGTTAGAATGCATGCATGTTCTTGTAGATCGCAGTTTAGGTGAATGCTTTGTCTTTCTGTTTTTACATAAACTCACAATATCACCCGTTTTGTGTGATGAGCGATCCGTGAGAGTCCGGCATAGACGAGTCTTACAAGGTTGAAGGTTCTGTATTGTTGTCATTGGTCAAGCTTGTTGTATGTGGTTGTTTACATTTATTTTAATCGTTGCGCATTGGTTAGGTAACTTTGGAGCATATTCCGCTATGAGTTATGTACATTCCATTAGGATTGAGTTCTCATTTTGTGCTTGCTAGAGGACAAGCAAGGGTTTGGTTTGGAGAGATTTGATGCGCGTATTTTATATACACTTTTTATGCTCTTATTACGCGCATTCTCGTGTTTATTGAATAGTGAAAACTATTATTTTGCCCCGAATTGGCTACTTTGTGGTGTGTATTGTCCTTTTGCAGGAACGGAAGACAAATGAGCTAAAACGAACCAAAACCGAGGCAAAACAAAGCTGGAAGAACTGATCGCTGAAGTAGGCAGAATAGTCGACCGACTATTGGAATAGTCGGCCGACTATGGCGATAGTTGACCGACTAATAGAATAGTCAGCCGACTATTCCTTGGGCCGCAGACAAGTTTCGTATTCAGCAAAAGTTTCCTAAACAGTTTTAACTCATTCTAAGCTGTATAAATAGGGCTTTTCAGCCACTTTTATTGACACTTCTTCTCTTTTAGATTTCTCTACTTTTATTCCTTCTTAGACTTTTCTCTTCATACTTTTCCTCTCCTTATACTTTTAGTCTAATTTCTTCCTTTAAACCTCGATTATTTTAAAACTTTCGGATTCGAATCGCCTTCATTCCTTTTGGTAATTTTATCTAATCTTTCTTCCTTCTTCTTTGTTCTTGATAGATTCTTCTTCTTCATACTTAATTATTGTTTTATGCTTGTCGTAAATTTATTATTATTCGTCATGTTTAATCTAGTAAATTCTTTTATTAATTTTGTTGTTATTGAATTAATCATGAGTAGCTAATTTCCCTCGCTAGGATTTAGGGGATCTGCGAATTGAATGTGGTCGCTAAATAATTTATAGATTTGTCAATGATATTGTGTCTGTGTTGTCAATTGTAGCATATAATCGCGATTAGTCAGTTAATGCGCATGATTGATTAATTGAATTCGGTAAACTTGAACCTAAGATCGGAAGCCTGGTAAAAGTTATACCTGCTACAACACATTAGTTTGCCCTAATAAGATTGGAAGCCTTTAGACGCATGCTAGGGTGAATAGCGGACCAGAAGGACCATTTCACTACCCCTTAGACCAATATCTGCGACAGACCTGTGACTTAGACCGTGACCATATGAGATTCGTAGTGAACCGACAATCCTAGTTTTCTCTCCTTATAAATTCGTCTTAATTCATCTTATTTATTTTAGTTATTCTTTCTCTTTTAATTTTCTCTTCCTTCACTACTTTAGTTTAGTAACACAAACATAAAAACCCCCGATTGTTACTTAGATAAACTTTAATTGCAAGTAGGATTATTTGTCTCCCTGTGAAATCGATCCCGACTTCCCTAGCTGTATTTTTAGTTAGACCGTAGTTGGTTATTTTTGATAGGTATACAACTAGCTTATCAACTGGAGTTACCGGGAACTTAAATAGTGTTTGGTTGCCACGTGGAAATGACTTCATGCGGGAAGTTCTACACATCAAGGGGCTTGGTGAGTAACTTCCCCCATTATGGAGGAAGTGACAATTCCCGGGACGTGACAATTCCCATGAAATAGGCAACCAAACAACTCCCTGAAAATGCAATTCATGGGATTTTGCACTTCCCGGTAATTAGATGAGTAACCAAACAAGCCCTTAATGTCTTGAGGTTGAGTGGTTTCGGTAGTATAGATGGGTATTATATAGGTTAGACCATTTTAACGTTAATGAGAATATTGAATCAGTTACATTATTTGTAGCTTGTGGGTTCGAGGAGACAGAGTTTGTGGGCTAATACTAGTAGAGTTTTGACCATCTTGAGAGGTAAGAACGTTTTACCCTTTTCACTTTTAAGTAAAGAGCATGTTTGGATGAAAACATATTTTTATAACGGTTTCGTAAATTATTTCGTCGATGGTGAATTTTTATAATACACGTAACGTTTGGACATTAAACTTTGTGAGTTGTGACGCGCGCGAGTCACACATTGGTACTGTTTTGGTAAAACTTTTGGTAACTTATAACAGACTCTGGGAGCTTTATTGGTCTAGACGGTTTTAAGGTGCGTCTAAGACGTTCCTAGGAGTTCGTTCTGAAATTATTTTTGAATGAGGATTGTCCGGCCCTCACTCGCTAGGGAGTTAGACTTTCTCCTTTGACAGCTTCATCCTACTGACTGTCCAAATGTGAGAGGTGCGCACTATTATGAGTTTAACTAAGCACGGGTGGTTACCTCTAGACCGTGCAAGGGTAGGACCTTGACACACAGGCTGCGAAAAATATATATTTTGGTTGGTTTTATTTTGACTACTCTTTTTATGGTATTCTAGTATTTAAACGATGATTTTAACTCTGGTTTCAGTTTACTACAAAATATTATTATTATTATTATTATTATTATTATTATTATTATTATTTTATTGCAAAAAAGATATCATTTCATTTCATGAAGAAAAAGAAATTACAATGTTGCAAAAAGATCTATCATACTAGGAAGGGCTTAAGCCCCAAGATGAAGATTAGCTAGTATCCTACTATACTTAGGATTGGATCCTATTATTATTAGGGAAATTCCCATTTGTACCCTCTAAGTTTTCACTCTTCCCAGTTGTACCCCTGCGTATAAGCAATTCCCAACTGTACCCCTGAACTCTGTTAATTACTCTCAACCGTGACTAAACTAGAATTAGCCGTTAAGTATGCTGTTAAGTGCCAACTTGCAGTCCTAATCTAATGACATGACGAGTGACATGTCGGTCTATTAGCCTTTTGGCCTTCGTTAATCCCTAATTACCCCTTCATTCTAATTTCAAACTACAAACCCTTCCTCTTCCCTCCTTTCTTCCCCTGTTCGAATTCACTGATCATCACCATATCATCTGCCATTCTTCCTCTATATACTATCATCATGATTATCATCATCAATATTCTCTGTTGCTTTTCTCACTTATTATTGCATGTTGTTGTTGATTTCGACAAGGTGAAAACTCAAAATTAGAATGAACGTATAATTAGGGATTAACGAAGCTAAAAGGCTACTAGACCGACATGTCACTCGCCATGTCATTAGATTAGGACTGCAAGTTGGCACTTAACAACCATACTTAACGACTAATTCTAGTTTAGTCACGGTTGAGAGTAATTAACAGAGTTCAGGGGTACAGTTGGGAATTGCTTATTTACAAGGGTACAACTGGGAAAAGTGAAAACTTAGAGGGTACAAATGAGAATTTCTCTTATTATTATTATTATTATTATTATTATTTATAAGGAGAATTTTATTGATAACTCAAAAAGCAGTTTACAAAAAATTGGTGGGTAGCCGAGATACAATCTGGGCCCCCACCTCCTTAGCTATAGCGAAGCTAAGTCTGGAAAAAGTAAAAGGAGCAGCACGTGCTCCGACATCCTGTGCTATCGAAAATTTCTAAATCCTCCTGAGTAAGCCGGTAACATCCGCCTCCAATTCCCCTAGTGAAGAAAAGGAAAAAGGCACAAAACTATATCTAAGCCCCGAGCATAGGTCCCTGTACTTAGCGCATTTTTACCGAGCAGCGTCACCCACAACACAACCTGGCGCGAAATCAGAGAGCCCGGACTGAGTCAAAGGAGAAGACACGGTAAGATCTACGCAAACGTCATGCCCCCTGTCCCACGAATAAAGACGCAAATCTGCAGGACGCAAGGATCTGTCATGATCATCAATCAAGCCAATATCGACCTCTGTACCAGCCGAGACCCCGGAACGGAAACATATATCCAAAAGAGTGTCACGAAAGAGGTTATGTTGATGTTTAATACCGACAACCCCCACGCAAGACACGGCATGGTCCCCATAAATATCGCCGCTAAAAACCCGTGAGCAAGCAGAACACGGTCCAGGCACAGAAAACAAAGGAACGCCTAACTGATAGCTAAGCTCACATCGGTACGTCCGACCGTTCATAGTCTGGCCTAGCCCAGAAATAGGGACAGCGCGGAGCCAATCAGAAGCATGACGGCCTTGCTGAGACTTCCATAAGGCAACCTGACGGGAGGTCAAGGAGAAATCCGATTCCGCTGTAGCCACAACCCTCGTGAAATATATATATCTGCCAAAGACTTCATAAGTTTGGGGGCAGCGATCTCACTTGTGTGGACATGACATAGGTCCACCCCGACGCGGCCACGCGCGGGTTTGGGGAGGCGAATGAATCTCCATATGAGAATGGATCGAATTGAAGTTCTAATCGAAGTGGAGTCGCCACCGAACTTTGTGGGAGTTTGGGCCCATTCGAACCCACTCTATGTCGTAGTGGGCCATGCATAAAGTATGGCCCATTTCCGATGTCAGAGTTTATTGGGCTCGTCCCTTTGTATTACGATACCGATACCATCACTACCGGTTATCGTGTAAAGAATGACTCTCGTGCGCCAACGGTTTCGGACATCCGGAAACCGAGGTTCTGAGTAAGGGGTGAGGGTACGTGTTGGGAAGCCCACTAAGGACACCCAACTCCGCCCGCACATTAGCGGCCTCTACTAAGATATCGAAAGACTTTCTAATACGCGCGTTAGTTAACGATGAAAAATGCTTATGCAAACATTATTTTCCTAAACATGCGAAAAATTGAAAGGGTTTCTATGTCGATTTAATGCAACTAATTCTAACGTCAAAGTTAAATTTAGCATGCGGGTTCATTTTAGTACAATAAAATAAACAAAGTGAATCGACAAGAGAACAAACGGTTAGTAACGGTATAACAAAAATAACGGTTTGCAAAGGTGTAGAATAAAATGAAATGATGTAAATACGATGATGCATGACTTTGAAAAATAATATTTCACGTGATAGGCTTGACACGTGTTGACCTAAGTCATATAAAAAAAAGTATTACCGAAACTAGAAGACGGTGTAGGACTCATGGTTTTGGCGTGATAAAGGGGCCACTCGACCGAGTCATTGAAGGACTCGACCGAGTGGATCTCTGAAAAGGCTTCTGTCCCGCATTTTTGGACCCTACTCGATCGAGTTATTGGCGAACTCGACCGAGTACATTGCCACTCGACCGAGTCATTGCGAGACTCGACCGAGTGGAGGTCGAAAAAAGCATTCTGTTTCGGTTTTTGGGGTTCCACTCGACAGAGTGGGTTAGGCACTCGGTCAAGCGCCCCCTGTACGAACTATGGTTCGCTTGCGACTTGGTTATTGATTTCGAAATTGCTTTTTCGGAAAATTTGTAGCTTTATTAAGTCATGTACAAATATGGCATAATCTATACTTGACCTAAAAAAGCGATATTCATTATATTCGATATTCGATTATGGAATCGAAATCAAATATTCGGAATAAGAACAGGATTTTGAAGAATCATTGTTAAATGAGTTAAGGCAAAATAATCGATTTTATGTCACGAATTTCAGGGATCCGCGCGACCCACGCGAGTAGGGCGCGACTCGCACAAGGCTCGTGCGACTCGCGTGGCGGACTATTCTTGGTCCCGATTTCGTGCTACTCATTGTATCCGGTGTTTGATTATAGGACCAATACCGAATTTTTAGAGTGATTTTTTAAGAATATGATTTTGTAAGTCGAATTTAATCGTACTAACATGATATGAATGATCTCCGCGTTTATAGTGTCGTATTAACTCGATTGAGTTAGGTGACTACTACTTTAGCATCAACGAACATCATGTTAATTAGGATTATTTGACTAGATCGTTAGATTCGACATCCAATTATGGGATTGGTATCGAATCTAAAAGATAGACACTTGAGTTAAATGAACTCGACTTGATTCCCTCCGCATCCCGACATCATAATTAATTCTCGCGAATTGTTTGATGTCGGATCTGAATCAAAAGGTTTCGATCCTTAACTAAATACAAAAAACAATCTTTTTTTAAAAAAAAAGGGGGTTTTAGAATTGATGTAATATGCGATGCGATGGATGATGACGCGAACAAAGTAAAAAAAAAATTATTGTTTAAATTGACTTGTTTCAATAAACAAACGCTAGGGGTGTCGGGATAAGCGACCGACAACGCTGGATGCAATACCCTTGTATATTCGAGTTTTCTTATTCCGACATCCTTCGCATTCGACACAAATCCACAAGTATTTTAATGCTTTTAATACTAGTAATTATTAGCGATATTATGGACGCGAACAAAATAAAAAAACGATGACAACGACGACGGACGACGCGAGGAAGAAGAGAAGGGAGAAGAAAGGGGTTTTTGCACCCTCAACCTACATGTTCTTGTTCTCGGACGGGACTCGTAGTTGTGGCTAGCACGGGAGTATCGAGTATGTAGGCTAGGTTATGGTGATTAGGGTTTGGATCCTAGATGCTAGGTTTAGGGTTTGAGTGTGGTATAGGTTAGGGTTTGCTTAGGGTTCAACAAAGGGTTGAAAAAGATGTTTTAAAAGTGTGTTGCATGGGGGTGTTTATATAGGCATGGCTATGTACCCCGTCTAGGGTTACTCGACCGAGTAAATGGCTGACTCGGTCGAGTGGCCCAGTGCGCCTGCAGCCGGGCCTGTTTAAGGGCCCACTCGATCGAGTGGAGCTGACACTCGATCGAGTGGGTCAGCTGGATCGCAATGGTCCGGTTTTTGGACCTTGAGTTGGGTATTTTGTAGGTTTTGTATTTGGTTGAACTTTTTGATGTCTATGCGGCTGCCTTTATGTGCCTCGGAAACGGCTTCGACCGAGGTTTGACCCAATCGCAGAAAGTCGGTTTTATTTCTGGTGTCGGTTTTGGCCCAAATTAGCCTTATTTGATTGGAAACGACCCACTGGGCCTGAATTTGACGTTGGTTTTGTGAGATTTGTACTCCTTAAGTGCTTAAGCCAACAATTAATGGTTTTGAGCCCATATCTGAGAACGTAGAAACACGTTTGCGTCCGATCATCATCAGGTGTTTTTTGGAAACTGCTATAGACACATGGCAATCAAAATGTGGGTGCCTACAGAGCCCCCACTCTGACTGAGGCTTGGACAGGGCGAAAG
This sequence comes from Agrostemma githago, assembly GCA_958450325.1. NCBI lineage: Eukaryota > Viridiplantae > Streptophyta > Magnoliopsida > Caryophyllales > Caryophyllaceae > Agrostemma > Agrostemma githago. Next base: position 46,571,281 of record OY288254.1, on the reverse strand, counting down.
TCAGAGTAGCTACCAAGCCAATTAAGACCTGGTAGACTTCCGATCGGGTCGCTTATAGTCCATTGGACTTGCGTGAAGGGCTCGTCAGTCATAAGATTGAAGTCATACCTGAGCTGATGATAATACCTCCGTGGGGAATTTGGACTTGTCGCGTAAGTCCCGGGTGCGCCTATATATGGGCCCATCCCGTGAAAAATGCCGCCTTGGGCTTTCCGCTGGGGAGGTATGTGAATTGCGCGGTCCTAAATTGTACATGTATAAGTTACATAAAATTTTGCATGCAACACGTAGGTGAAACAAATATGACTCGCGCTGGGGGAAAACGGTTTCTGAATTTTTTGAATTTTTGAAATTTTTTGAAATTTTTAAAATTTTTGAATTTGGAAATTTGAAAAATTTGAATTTTTTGAAATTTTTGACTCCTAAAGAAATTTAGGAAAGTTCGGGATGACTAAATTCGTGCTAGTATCGGGACTAGGCCTGTATGCTTAAGCTTATTCGAATTAGGAAATTATTGTGGGAAGAAAATATGGAAAGAGGGTTGTGGAGTTAATACTATAAATACCCCTCCCTTGTCTTTGATTTTCTTCATAATTTCCTCACAGTTCATCCCTTCTCAAAAAGAAAGCCTCTTTATTGCTTTCAAGAATTTTAAACATGGGAATCGATCGATTAACCGTGATGCTGCAAGAATGGTCCCGACGTTTTAGGGACACGGATAGGGTGGCTCTCAACCAGACGAGTTTCACTCAGCGGTATCCTTTCCGTCAGATGCAAGTTGATTGCTACTTCCTTGATGCTTGCTTGTCCTACTGGGACGACACATATCACGTCTTTGCCTTCCCCCGGGGAGAAGTTTATCCTTTACCCGAGGAGATCGCTGCTGTGGGAGGGTGGGACCCAATACTTCGACCTGCCGTCCCATATTCGGTCTACGACCCGAGGAGGAAGCTTCGAGAATTTTTAGGGCTCTCCCACAATGAGGTATCTCGAATGGCCCGGGACAACAACACAGTTTCTTTGATTGATCTGGCTGAGAAATTTATGAACCCGCATGATGTCCGGGTCAGACCGATTCATAGCCGTAGGGCTTTCTCTTGTCGTTCATGGGCGACGTTCGTCTTTTTACCGTGGTTAACCTAATGGAGACGGAGCACAGCCCGGCCTGGCTTATCACCGGCGAAATCATCCAAGGCTTGGACAACCGGAAGAGAGATTCATCGATTCGTCTAACCGGGAGCACCCGTTTGCTGCAGGTAATCGGGTTTTCCCTCGATTTTATTTTCTCGATTTCTTTGATTTTTTTTTGCGATTTCTCTGCTGCAGTGGGCACTCGATCAAGTCACCCTGGCACTCGATCGAGTGCCCTCGTAAAAAGCCCCCTGTTCGTGTTTAGAGGTACCACTCGATCGAGTGCCCTTAGGCGGACGCCTATTTTGTCTCGGAAACTCATATTTTGTTTCCTTTTTCAGATTTGGGTATACGAGAGGCTATCAGTGATAGATCCTCCCCTTGACGCGAGCAACTATTGTCATAATCAAGTGATAACAAAGAGGCGGGCTATCGATTTTTCTCGCCAAATTACTCAGAAGTATTGGGACGAGGTGTTGTCTTTTCACGGCGGTCCGTTGATCCGGTGGGTAGTGTCATGGTGGCCCATTTATGTTTGGACAGGTTTGGGCCCGAGAGACAAAGCTCACTATCAGGTAATATTGTCTTTCAGGCAGACAGTTCATCTCTACCCGGATCGCATACTAAGGGAGTATGGTTGAACCCAACGAATCCCAGAAGTTGAAGCAGGTGTGAGTGAATCTACCCAACTGACTGATGTGATGTGCGATACTTGGATGCAAAGATGGTACACCTGGCATACTTGGCCCATTCCAAAATCTCGTCACTCAATCTGGGTTTCAGACTCTTATGTGAAGTGGACCAAAGCAAATTCCGCGAAGGCCCGTGCTGCTTTGAAGGTTGATGAAGCTTTTGACCTGCTATGGAGGGAACAGGTCAAAGATAATAGGGGCTTCTTCGACGAAGGAGACACTCCGGCTACCATGGTCCGTCTTATGTCAGAACAAAAGAAGAAGACCAAGACTCAAGGTGAAGGGTCTAGTGCTAGAGGTGCGCGGGGGAAAGTGGGCCCCCAGACTGACTTGGAAAGGAGACTTGGCCCGAGACTAGCAGTTCAGGACCGACTTAGCCCGCGAGATAGACTACCTGAGCACGTGCGGGCTCGACTTGGACCAAAGACAATAGCAGAAGATCCGCTATCAAAGAAACGGGTTCGAGCTAAGGAGGTTCCCCTCGTGATTCGGGAACGCTCGCCTCCGCCCCGGCGACCTCGTGACCCAAAGGATAAAGGAAAGTGCAAGATACATGACTATTAGTCTCCTTTGTTTTATTATTTAAATATTATTATTATTTTTTGTGGTGTGTTGTTTTTTTTTGTTTGCCGTTTCCGCCGTGTTTTTTTTTGACGTGTGCGTGGTGTAATTTTGGGATTCCCGAGTTTATCGGTTTTAAATAAAAAACATATTAGTGAATACCGTTCCTGTCTTTTCGTTTATTGCAGTGGTTGTACCCTTTTGAGGGGTTGCCTACGTATCCACAATTGAATTTTGCAATTTTTCGAAATACATCAAGACTATTAGTCCGAAATGTGCGACAGTAGAATAATTAATTCTAACTCATTGACTTGTCTAAAATTTTTTGAAAATTTATAAAAAGACAAATTTTTATAAACTTTTTGCAAATGACATTGAGATAGGGTTTATGAGTAGTAGCGCTTCAGCTGGTCCAAGTTGGTCGGGTTGACAAACTCGTTCCCGTCCAGGTCTGTCAGCATCACCGCTCCTCCGGATAGGACCTTCTTGACTAAATATGGCCCAGCCCAATTGGGTTTGAATTTTCCTCTTGGGTCAACCGGTAGTTAGGCACGAACCGATTTCAGGACCTAATCCCCTTCTTTGATGTTTCTGAGCCTAACTCTTTTATTGAAAGCCCGTTGGATTCTCTTTTGATATATTTGGATATTATTGAGGGCCCGGGATCGCCGTTCGTCTTAAAGGACTAGTGAATCGTATCGGGCTTGGACCCAATCTGCTTCAGGTACTTGGCTTTCAAGTAAAATCTTGAGGGATGACACTTCTAGCTCGATCGGTTGGACCGCTTCCATTCCATACGTCAAATAATATGGGGTTGCTCCGGTCGCGGTGCGAATTGACGTCCGATACTCCCAGAGAGCAAACGGTATTTTGTCGGGCCAATCCCGGTAATTCTCAGCCATCTTTTTAAGTATGGTGACAATTGTTTTGTTAGCTGCTTCTACCGCTCCATTTGTTTGGAGTCGGTAAGGTGAAGATGTATGCCTCTGAATTTTGTATTTTGCTAGTACCGCAGCGGTTTCAGGTTGAAAGTGGGTCCCGTGATCACTGATAAACTCGTGTGGGATCCCATATCGGCAAATGATCTTATTCTGGATGAATTTGGCCACGTGCTTGACGTTCAAGACACGATATGGCTCAGCTTCGACCCATTTGGTGAAATAGTCGATGGCCACTAAAATGAAGCAATGACCTCCCGTCCCGGAAGGGTGCACCTTTCCAATTATGTCAATACCCCATGTCGAAAATGGCCATGGTGATGTCATGGTATATAATAGGGAAGATGGCATATGCTGTACGTTGGCAAAGATCTGACAGTTATGGCAGTGCTTGACATATAATTGATAGTCTGTTTCCATGGTGTTCCAATAGTATCCAAGCCTCATGATTTTCCGGGCAAACACATGGGCTTCATATGTGGACCATTTTCACCATCGTGTACCCCAGCCATAACCTTTTCGACATGTATTTTGTCGATACACAGAAGGAGAGCCCCCTGTGCCGTCTTTTTGTACAACTGCCCGTCGTCCGTATGAACAAATTGGGTCGCCAATCTTCACAAGGCCTTCTTGGCCCGATTTTCAGTTCCCGGAGGATATTCTCCCGTTGTCAAGTAGGTTAGAACGGCCTGATACCAAGGTTCTGGGTCAGTTATCTCGATATCCTGGATGGCATGGATATAGGCCGGCTCGGACCGTCTTTCAATGAAGATTGGCATGCTAGTTAGATGCTCCGGGATATTTAGCAGGGATGCTAATTTGGAAAGTGCATCTGCGAATTGATTTTCTTCCCGAGGCAGATAGATATATTCCACCTTCTGAAATTGTTTCTCTAGAACCCTTACTCGTGCTTGGTAAGCCACGAGATTGGCGTTCCAAGTTTTCCATTTTTGGAGTGCTTGATTGATGACCAGTGATGAGTCACCGTGGACCCGGAGATTCGTTACCCCTAAATCAGCGGCGGCTTGCAACTCGTGAATGCATGCTTCGTATTCGGCTGCGTTGTTGGTCACGTCAAAATCCAATTTGATGGAACAGGGTGTGTTCCCCTTGTGGTGAGATGAACATAATTCCGACCCCAAATCCTCGGAAGTTGGATGCCCCATCAAAATACAAATCCCATGTTTCAGTATCGGTATGGAATATGTCTTCATCCGGAAAGGCCCAAGTATCGGTATGCCCTTCTTCAGATATCGGGCTATCGGCGAGGAACTCGGCTACTACCCGGCCTTTGATGGCTTTTAATGGTACAAACTTGAGGTCGAACTCAGCTAACATTAAAGTCCATCTGGACATCCTGCCGTTGAGGATGGGTTTCTCGAACAGGTACTTGATGATAGGATCCATTTTGGATAATACATGTACCTCGTGACTGAGCATGTAATCCCCTAGAAATTCTAACACAATACAGTGGCGGAAACACTGTAGAGTTGAATTAAAACACACTGACAAACTATATCTGTAACACCCCGTAAATTTACTAGACGTAATAATACACGATATGCTAGGATATATGTATAATAAAACTCGTAATTTGATTTAACTATTATAGGTAAAAAAAAAATTAATTAATTAAGACATTTAATTACTCTGCCAATGAACTATTTTGAACTGTTTCAAATAATGTCGTGTTTTAAAACAAACGGAAACAAAGTCCGATTTAATTTCGAAACAGACTCAATTACGAGTCCCAAACTGTTGTAATTAAATCTACCTACCTTTTTCTCTCCCTCTCTCCTCTTTTTCTCACCTTTCACGTGCCTCTCTCCCTCTCTCTTTGTCACATATGAACCTTCCTCCCCCCTTCCTCATTAATTTATTACCTTCCTTCCTCCTTCCTCTCCCTTTTCTGATTCATTTTCCTCCATCCCACTTTTCACCACCAACCACTACTTTTAACTACTATAATAAAACATACACGATAATAATAATAATAATAATAATAATAATAATAATAATAATAATAATAAAAACAACAACAATATTTCAACCAAATCAGAGAAATCAAGATGTGTATACCAAAATGAAGGCACTTAGTCAAACTTGATTTTCTAAGATTAACTTATCTTTTCCTGTAAAAAGGTATGTTTCTTCATATTTTTATGTAATAATATTCTTATGAGTAATAATAATAATAATAAAACCAAAATTTATATAAGTAAAATCTTGCATGTCCCTTTTAAAACTTATAATCCATCATTTTTATTTTATTTTTAAGTTTATTTTAAACTTTTGAAAATTTAATCATTTTTCATCTTGCATGTGCTTAAAATCGACAGATCTACTACATTTGAGTTATATAATTACTATCTTATTTTTAAAATTTTAAGTTTTGGCATTGCATGTCTTTAAAAACGGTAGATCTAGTATATTCACTTATAAATTCTTTAATTTTATTTTCATTTTTATTTTTATGAATTTCTGAGATTTTGGTGGGATTAATTACTTAATTTATTCTATGGGTTTTGGTGGCAAAGAAGAAGAAGAAGCCGAGGAGGCCGAAGAAGACCTTGGAGCCGAGATCGAAGAAGCATAGTTGCATATCTCGTTTTTTTTAGACCAAAAATCGAACCAAGGGTGGGTAAATTATATTAACTGATGAAAAATTCATTTTTACAGAATGAATTTTTCATATAAATGTTTGCATGTTAATTTTAATCGTAGTTTTATGTTAATAAGGGGTTGCATGTAAGACTACTACTAAATTATGGGAAATATTAGTATAATAACTTATAGTATAAATAAAACTTTGGTCTAAGCTCATAAATAATGAAAAGGGAAATTAATTAGTTAAAGTGACAGTTTGAGTTGAAATGGAGATAATAATAAAATTTAGGGGCTCATAAAATTTTAGAGTTCTAATAAAATTTTAGAGTAATCGTATAGTTAAGAACAAAAATAATCACTTTAGGTATGATAATATAAAATACGGCATAGGTACTTTTCCAAAATAATTTCGTGGACCAATTACGTGCTAAATGATTTCTTTAATTGTTATCCTTAAAATAATGTTGTAAATTTGTATTTGTATTTTTATTTGTATTGTTATTGTTTTATTTAAAGACTTCGAAAATCGATGTAATTTAATAGATTAGGGCGAGACTTGACCAAACGATACCCCAAAATATGTAATATAAAAAGACCTAGTTATTCTTACGAATAGGTTAGATTTCTAGGACCTTGGCAAGCGTTTAGGGCTGACTCACGATATCACTAAAATTTGCCTAAATAGACCTCGACATTTTCCTAAAAATATATATTTAAACAAACTTTTCGGTATACTTCGACGCTTTCAAAAGAAAATTTCTTATAAAACGAAATTGGGTTTTTAGCCAGCATAAACCGATATGCGTCAGACTTTTTGGACTTTGTCAAAACGTTCCAACATGGACTTAAATCCACAAACAATCTTTTTAAAATCAAGTATTTAAATAGACAAAACTTTTTAAACAAAAGTTGCAAATCAAAAAGCATTCGTTTACGCTATATACGTAATCAGAGACCTTTTAAAATAACTTTTCTTAAAAATTATTTCAAATCGATATTTTTAATCGGAATTCACCTAAAACAATCTACATCGATTAAACTACTCAGGGGAATGAAAACCGTCCCTTAGTTAAATCGATTAAACTTGGCCAAACTCCGTAAAATGATCATATTAATCATTTGACATATTAGGCCAAGTTCGTTAGCCAAATCTCGGCTTACAAATAGGGACACCCCATTAAGCGGACCAATAGTTAAATACGTGTTATGTGCTTACGGATATAACCATTTCAAAGAATGAAATTCGTTTACACGGAAATTGGGATAGATAAAACCTAACGTTTTAAAAATAATATTAAAAATAATTTTATCTTTTATTGGGCATTTTTAGGACTTTATTTGAAATCTCATTGAGCGGGAAAGCATGTTATTTCTATTGTGTACGAAATAGCATGGAAGAATAGCGTTTAGCTTAACCGTATAAAACCGTCCGTAGCGTACGAAGGGTCTTTGGCTGTATTGACATTGACTCGAGAGTAGGCGAGAGTGTGGCCATACTTTAGGTGGGGACCTGATCAGTCCCGTACGTGTTAGGTGGATCGCACCCGGGTTCCCGAGTGTCGATGATTGGAGCATGGCTTCGGGGATAACCGGCCGGGTGGAGAGTAGTCTGTGGTGCGGGTAACAACCCCAGGTACCAGCATTCGACCCTGGCGATGAGAGGACAGATTTTGTTTTAAACGTGTTTATGTCACCACGATAAACAGGGGTAATAATGTAAGCCCCCTGGTATCGGTGTGATTGGTGGTATATTTTATCGTACGAGTATCAAATAAAAACCTATTTGGAACCCGTACAATAATTGGCTGGTATATCGTGATAAAACCTTCTAAAAACAGTACGGCCATAAAATATTTTTGTTTTAAACTTTCAAGACACGGTGAATGTTAGATGTTATTTTATGGTTAAGCGTCAGTATTATTTATTGCTTGTTATTCATTACTTATAATCTACCCACCTGACGATTTGTTTTCTTTGATATTTTTCAAAATATTTAAATCGTCAGATTTCTCGGAGACTGACCACACCTCGGGCGGACAAAGTTGGAGATAATCGAAGATGGATATAATAGTTACCTTTTTAAGTATTAGGAATAAATGTAATAAGAGAATTTATGTTTATGTATAGCTTCCGCTACCTTATTTTGGACACCACTCGAGTTAAGGAAATCTGGGTTGTTACAATATCTTATTAACAGAAATGGTAAGTCAATACAAAGACCTCTTTTTACAAAAGGTCTAAAAGTAAAATCTCCAAACGGGTTTATACAAATCCATAAATAAACACGAATGAAGGAAGAGTAGGATCCACGCTACTCGCTAGCTCACACCCAAAACGCAGCAGCAAATACCTGTCATGTTATAAACATAACAACCACGTCAGTGGGGAGTAACTCGGACGTTCTCCCAGCCATATTATATCATATGGAAAAATAATAGTATTATTATATCAAAATAGTTAAAATGGAAAACATTAAATGATATAATAAAAATAAGCTTTCGGAGAAAACTTAAAATATTGGAGCAATAAAATCAGAACAAGTTTTCAGAAAAAAACGTCAAATATTTGCCAACCTGCAAACCAAAATGTATCGATAATAATAAAAAGATTCAAAATGACGTTATGGATAGGATTAGTGTCGACGGCTAGACTTTCACTAGGAGAATACTAAAACTAGCTTCGAGAACTTAGTTCAAACAAATCAAACCTCGATCTCTAACTAGGCTACTCAACCATAATAGGACGACGACTTATAAATGCGTGGCCCTAGTTTAAGATAATATGCACACCCCTTTCGAGCACCATAAATACTCAGTTCAATCCGACGGCGTCTTACACTGCGAGGCACGAGTTTTAGGTCAAAATGTATACACACTCCCGAACACCATATATGCTCGGTTCAACAACCAGTGTGCCCCATAAAGACACACCAGCCTTATAGTTGATGGCAAAAACGTAAACCCTAGAATATATTACTCTAAACCTCACACTTGTCCTTATTCCATAACTCCAAAACAACCATTATCGATATATACAAGAGATATAATCATTATGAATAATATGAAGATAAAAGGAATAAACATTTTAAATAAAAGGAAAACTTTCTATAAATAAAAAATTACTAATTTTAGAAACTTACTTAAAATAGAAATATTATTATAAAAATACGTAAGTGATTAAAATGAGTGAAATGGATAAAAATAGCATTTCTAACGAAATTAACATTTTATTATTTTCGTCGTTATCGTAACTTTAATATATTTCTAAATTCGTTACTAAAATATAAATCAAATAGAATAGGTCAAAGTATAGTACTTTATAAATAATTAGGAGAATCGAGTTTAAAATTATAAATTTAGAAAATAGATGTTTTATGAAAATGATAGCAAAATTAATTGTGTCGACGAGTTTTATAAATGAAATGAGATTTACAAAGATTTCAAATTACTTTTAACAAATAGCTTTTATGAATAAATAATACGGATTTTAATAAAAATAGTTAATCAGAAACAAATAGGAAATTATTAGTGAAAATAGTCTCGACTAAAAATATATTTAAAACAAAATCGACTATTTTATCATTTATTAGAATAAATCGTAAAACGAAAATTAATGTTATTAAACAAGTATACAAACCTCGATTATAATATAAAAATACGATTTTGAGTTAAAATTATAAATAAACGAAATATGACGAAAATATGAAATCGATATCATTTAGTTACTAGTGTCACGATAACCAACAAAATATTATAATGATCATAATTTATAAAATTACTAACGATTTAGAAAACGATATCGTAAGTTAAAATATTTATAAGGCATACGATTGAAAAATAATGTTTTTAGCAAATAATAAATCGCTAAAATTAGAAAACCGAAGTTAAAATATTTACTACATACTACTACTCAAACATACGATATAAAATCAAGTAACGTCCTAAAGTTGCCTTGAGTCGATCTCCGCGTCGATCACGTACTAGTCCTTGAGGTTCTTGACAAAGACCTGAGATACACCCACGATAGAACCGGACACCGAGTAACCGAATCAGTACGTCGATATGAGCATCAAACAGCAGCAGCGACACGGCCAAAGCAACGGCAGCCATGAAACAACACAACAACCTTCACGGTAATAGTACAGCACAACCATCAACAACGATAAGCCGCAGCAACGTTGATAATAACAGCGAGCAGCAGTAGCACCGTCAGAACGAAGAAGAAAGAGAAGAATAACAAGCATAAAAACAACAGCCCACAAGACAACCATAGCAATATCGAATCGGAAACAAAGAAGATAGATGACGAAGCTAAGACAAGGACAGACCGAAAATCAACAGACCGAACAAGAACAACAAGTAATCTAATTGCACCATCCACGAAACAAGATGAGCAACAGAAATTCACTTGAATAAATAGAGGAGAGCAACAGAAATTCACTTGAATAAATAGAGGAACGAAGGACATAGCTCGAAACCCGATACGAACAAGGAAAACAGCAGCAAAGCCACGACCAATTAAGAACTGATGCACCAAAATAAAAAGAGGAGGAAACGGAAAAGTAGGCAGAATGCGACAACAACAACCAGCAGAAGAAGAACAGCAGCAAACGTTACGAACAAACAACAACCTCAATAAGAAAAGACGGGAAGGTGAAGAACTAAGAAGAAGGACGAGCATACAACAACAACAACAACAACAACAACAACAACAACAACAACAACAAAACGTTATAGCAGCAGGAATCCGACACGGAAGAAAGAAGCAGCAAACCAACAACAATGGAGAGGAAAAGAAGGAAAAGAGAAGAGAAGAGAAGGGGATCTCACGTTAAAAAAAACAGCAGAGTAACGATAGCGGCAAACAGATCAGTGGCGGACCTAGGATTTCCCCCCTAGGGGGGCACAAAAAAAATTTCCGACATTTTTTAAGTTTATAAATTACTCCACATTTTATGCTATTATTTTCTCTATAAATTAATCCATATTTTACGCTATTATTTTCTTTATAATACTTGAAAGTTTTGAAAAATAGTGATATAATACAAATCTTCCAATGACAGATAACATGGAGTAGAAGGCGGTAGAGTTGGTTGCATTGACAATATTTCATACAAGTGACTCGGGTTCAAATCCCTTTATCAACACATTTATCTTTTGAAAAGTTACAAAATAAATAATTTAACAAATGTAATGTCATTAACAAGGCTCGAGCTCCTGACCTATTGATCACAAGGCAAATGACCTAACCAATTCATCAACACCCATCAAACTGATATTTCAAATGGTTTAAATCTATTTGTTTCAAAAATTGTCGGGGGGACCGAGACCCCCCGGGCCCCGCCCAGGTCCGCCCCTGAAACAGATGCAGCGATCTCAGGCAGCAAAACAACAGTAGTACGTCGCAGCAGCAGCTGGAATGTACAAAACAGAGGAAAACAGGGGGGGCGTGAAGCGGCAGAAGCAAGGAGACGGAAGAGATTGATGGAGTTGATGGAGTAGAAGAAGGGGAAACGTAGGGGAGTGCGAGAAGGAAGATAATAATTTTAAGAATTACGAGTTAAATCGTAAAAATAAAAATACGAACAAAAGTTTAACCTTATTTAATTTATAAAATCAGGGGTGTTACAATCTTCCCCACTAAAAAGAAGTTTCGTCTTCGAAACTAACAAAAACATAGTAATAAAATAGAAAACAATGTTATATCATTTGAACAAAAGGAGAATGCTTAACTCGCATCACAATCTCGGTTTTAAAAATTTACAACTTCAAACGGAATATGAAATCGAATTCAAAGACAAAATTTTTATTTCAAGATGAGTTTGGCTCATATCCCAAAGTTTAAAATCATTTAAATTAATAAAATCACAAGTTAAAATTTATTCGATAAAATAATGACAATAAATAATATTTGTAAACGAACTCGAGGGGAGAGTACCCAAATATTTTCAAAGTAACAGTAAAATGTTTTATTTAAGATATTCGACAATATTTTGTTTTTAGACCAAACAAAAATTTGAGAAATCAAGTTTTGTAGTTAGTAAATAAAAATCGAATTAGTCGACAAACATTTTCAATAACAGATTTAAAGTCTAACGACAATAAAACAAAATTTAGACATACAAAGTTTTTCGAAATGTTTTAACCATTTTACCTAATAATCTCATAGAAATCAAAATATTGGCAATCAAGGAAGTTTTCATAAAATTTCGATCACTTGAAAATCAAAATTAAAATTTTAAACAATTTCGAAATACCTTAAAATAAATTATTCAGACCCTTTTTAAACGGGACCAAAAATAAAACAAAAACGAAATAAAAAGTTTTGAAATTTATAACTCAAAATGTTAAAATCTCACGATAGCCCAAAATTTTAAATTAAACAAACTTTTTCGGGAAAAAGGGTAAACGGGTAAATAGAGTCAAGGTCAACAACTAATCGAAACAAAGGTTTTCAAACCCGATAAAGAAGTCGAAAGGACTGGCCGAAGAGGAAGTAGCAGGATTTAAGGAAAGCTAAGGGGAGGACGAGATTGATAGTCAAGGAGAGCTCTCAAGGATTAGAGAAGAAATTAACCATCTCGAGATTCCCGGTACGACTCCCGCAACACGGTTCCTAATTTTCATCAAATACGTTAAGTCCAATATTAGGCGCTAGGTGGTACTACTCAGTCACAATCTCCAAAAATGTCTTACGTGATTATCCAATCATTCAAACAGCAAGATACCAATCCACAATTGTTTTACAATCTAATCTCATCAATTAAAATCTCAACGGCCACCACAACACACCCAAACTCGCAATCGATAAGGCGCTCCTAAATCCAAAGTTCATAAGGTTTGAACTCGAGGTGTACTCCAAATTCTTGAGTAAGGAACTCTAAACAAGGTCCACCAATTTAACAATGCTCAGGTACGAAATCTTGAAATAATCACCAACATACTCTTAACACCATAAACAGATAGGGATTAGGAAGTACACCAACCTAAGGTACACTTAACCTCAATATATAATAACAGATACTCACATCTTCAAACACGTTGTTCAACTAAGGTTCCTGAGAAGTCCATCAAATGCCTGATTACAACAAGGCAACCACAAAATATTTAATAACTCAACGAAGCCACAATATCGTTTATCGAAGGTTCTAAACTGAAAGTCCCAAAAAGATGATATGTATTATAGTATTCCTCAAACCAACACAATAAGTCCAAATCACGGTTGTGCAAGATATTTCTCTTTTTCAAGATTAAGAATAATTCATCCAAGTTTAGATAACTGAACTCCAAGGTTCGTAGGTTACAACCTAAAACAATGATCAACGATCTAAACCTTAAGAAACACGTATGAGAGATCTATGTCCACCAAAATATCTAACGACATTATTGAAAACCTTCGATGGTACCTCAACACTCAGGTTAACACTTTAAACAGTACTCTATGATCCCAATTATTCACGATGCATCCATCAAACAAGCATTAGGTAAGAATCCCAAAGTAATATTATCTGATATACTTAGTTCGGTTCTAGGTTAGGTACGAGGTATCCATCAAAATGTGATATACTCTCACTATCCAAACATTTATTCAATTCTAAGTACTCCAAAATAATCAAAGTAACCTATAACCCAAGGTTCAGTGTCTAAAGTATCGTTCTAATTCCATCAATCAACAATTTATCATTCAAACCAATCCTCAAAAGCTTACTAAGATAGATATCAGGGTATAACTCACAATCCTTAAACAAGGTAACAAGGGTTTACTAAACCTCAAACATCTATAACTTAACTCTCACGGGGTTTACTAAGACAGAATCGGTCACACCAAAGAATCTCAAGAGGGAAGATGGTAAAAAATAAGAGACCTAATCAAAGATTTATCACAAGAATGAAGACGAGAATATATAAGAGAAGAATTAGAAGAAACAGAAGCAGGAAGAATAGAATCAATGATTTTAGATGATAAAGACCTAAAACGAGAAGAGAATCTTCGAGCCTCCAAGGTTCCACAAAGGAATTCGCGGAATATCTTCATCTTCTGGTAGAGGAACGAGCGCACTAACATTGGGTTGCTCCATCTGGATCCAAGGAAATTTTCACATCTGAGTCTGCACTGTCACGGAACTGGAACCTACTCTTGATCATCTGGCCTGTAGCTTAAGTAAGCTGAACCGGAGCTGAAAGGTCACCATCGACATCTTTCTTGGAGCACCAAGTTGTCCACCCGAGTCAACAGGCGTTGAGAGTTCTAAACAGGTTTTGTCCCGATTTAGAGCAGCATCATATCAACGTCTTGTTCATTCATCTTTCTCCAGACAAAATCAACAAATATTCAATGCTAATCATTGAGTCACAAGAACATATAAACCTAACAGTTAAGTCCTTACTTAGGTTTCTACCCGTCTCTCTCTAATATTTCTTTAAATGTTCAAATCATTTACTGGTATTTTTCCTATAATTAGGTGTAAGCGTCGGGAGCAACAATGCTCTGATACCAACTGAAATCCCCTAGAAAATCTAACACAATACAGTGGCGGAAACACTGTAGAATTGGGATTAAAACACACTGACAAACTATATTTTATTAAAAGAAATGGTAAGTCAATATAAAGGCCACTTTTTACAAAAGGGCTAAATAGAATATTCTCCAAACGGGTTATACAATTCCATAAATTACATGAATAGAGAAATAGTAGGATCCACGCTACTCGCTAGCTCACACCCAAAACCCAACAACAAATACCTGTCATGTTATAAACATAACAGCCACGTCAGTGGGGAGTAACTTGGCCGTTCTCTCAGCCATATTATATCATATGGAAAAATAATAGTATTATTATATCAAAATATTTAAAAAGAGAAAACATTAAAACGATATAATAAAAATAAGTTTTCAACGAAACTTAAAGCACTTACGAACCTGCAAGTCAAAATCAATCGATAATATAAATATTCAAAAATGGCGTTACGGAAAGTCGATCAGTGTGCACTAGGCTAGACTTTCACTAGGATAATACTGGAAACTAGTTTCGAGAACTGTAGACTTAACCCATAACAGAATCCGGTCTCTAACTAGGCAACTCAACTATAACAGGACTGCGTGCAGCGAGGTCCTGGTTTAAGTAGTGCATACCCCTCCTAGACAACAAATATGCCTAGTTCAGCTGACGGCGACTAACACAATGCGATATCTAGCTTAAGGTCAAAACATACACTCTCCTGGGCGAAACTACGCCCAGTTCAACGACCAAATGTGCCCCAAATAGACACACCGGCTTTATAGCTGATGGAAAAAACGTACATTCCAGACTATATTACTCTAACCCCACATTTGTCTTTATTCCATAACTCCGAAAAAAGCCATTATCGATATATACAAGAGATATAATCATTATAATAATATGAGGATAAAAGGAATAAACAAATTATATCAAAAGGAAAACTTTCTATAAATAGAAACTTACTATTTTTAGAAACTTACTTAAAGTGGAAATATTGTCATAGAAAATTCGTAAGTTATTAAAATAAGTGAAATGTATAAAAATAGCATTTCGAACGAAATTAGCATTTTATTATTATCGTCGTTATCGTAACTTTAATGTATTTCCCAATTCGTTATTCAAAATATAAATAAAATATAATAAGTCAAAGTATAGTACTTTATAAAGGATTAGGAAATCGAGTTAAAACTATAAATTTTAGAAAAGAGACGTTTTAAGAAAAACGATATCAAAATTAATTAAGTCAACGAGTTTTATCAATGAAATGAGATTTACGAAGATTTCAAATTATTTTTAACAGTTAGTTTTTATTAATAAATATTACGAATTTTAATAAAAATAGTCAATCGGAAACAAATAGGAAATTATTAGTGAAAATAGTCTCAACTAAAAAAATATTTAAAACAAAATCGACTATTTTCTCATTTATTAGAATAAATCGTAAAACGAAAAATAATTTATTAACAAGTATACAAATTTCGATTAAAATATAAAAATACGATTTTGAGTGAAAATTATAAATTAACAAAATATGACGAAAGTATGAAACCGACATTATTTAGTTACTAGTGTCACGATAACCAACAAAATATTATAACGATCGTAAATAATTAAATTACTAACGAATTGTAAAACGATATCGAAAACTTGTAAATTATTTATAAATACGATTTACAATTTAATATAATTAGCAATAATATATAGCTAAAATTTGAAAAACCAAAGTTAAAATATTTACTACATACTACTACTCAAACATACGATATAAAATCGAGTAACGTCCTAAAGTTACCTTGTGTTGGGTCGAACATCAAAGTACTTGCCCGTCTAATAGTCCAAGCTCCAATCACGACATCAAAACTGGCCTCGAACGCTTGTTCTCCTATAAAACTTCAAGGGCCAACGAGAGAACATTTTAGCACCGATGAACATCGAGTACTGATTCATACACAAAACGCACAAATCAGGGGAGGAAGGAAATGAATGAATAGGAGAATACGATGGATGACAATTCCACGAATACAAGAGGACAAGAGCAGCAGCGAGACGTATAACGATAGCAGGAGCAGCACAGACGCAAAGAAGAATAAGAGAAGAAGATGTAGAGCAGATCGAGGAGAACCGTCATAGCAACGAAGAGGAAAGAAGAAGTAGAATAAACGGATTGAAATGAGATAAACGCAGTAGCATCAGCAAGTACAGAAGTAACAATATTGCCCACATCGAATCAACAGCAACAACATCGGACAAAAGACAGAAATTCGACAAAACAAAGAAGGAGAAAAAGAAGAGGGCACAACGACCTGCAACAGAATCGACTAGCATCAAAAGTAGTGTGTCGAAAACAGTAGCAACACCAACACGAATCGAACAACAGCAATAACAACAATAACCGACAGCAGCACAAAATGGCAGCAGCAGAAAAAACGCAGCAGAGGCAGCAGAAATGTGACAGCAGCAACGGTCGGCAACAACAACAAGAAAATAGCGGCAGTAGTAGCAACTTCAACGATAACGGTAGCGGCAGCATCACAATAACAGTAGCAGCGGCAAAAGAAGGAGGAGAAAAGGAAGAAGAAGAAGAAGAAGTGGAGCGCAGCAACAATAAAACAACAACGACAACGACCGCAGAAACCAGAAACGGGGAAAAACAGGGAGATGAATGACGATAAAAAGGACAGAAGGAAGGGGAAACAATAGGATGAAAAGAAGAAGAAGGAACTAGAGGAAACAGAGGTTACCTCTCGCAGATACCGAGACCAAAACGAAGCAGCAACAACAGTAGTGTAGCAGTGAAACAGAGGATCGATAGCGATGGAGAAGATCGAGAAAAGGTGCTAATTGCCATGGCATAAAGGAAGGAGGAGGCAAGTCGACAATATTGATGATGAGGCTGGTAAAGGTGTGAGGAAGAAAAGGCGAGCAAGGAGTGGGAACATCAAGGAATGAAGCGGTGGATACAATGAAGGGGAATGAATAAGCTGAGGAGTGAATGATGAGGGAGTATGAAGAGATAAGGTGGAACGTAAGAATAATAAAAAAGAAGAGGGGGGATGGATTAAGTATGAAACGGGTTAAAAGTGCATTATAGATTGATTAAATGAATTGAGCATGGAACGAATTCCATAACGATAAGTTGACTGACCCAAGAATCAGATTAAAAGGAGTTAATAAATTTAATAAGTAATCGGACCGTCAAATAAAATGAGTAAATAAAGTAATCGAGACGAAAACGAAGCTGATAGAAATAAATAAATAGACGATCAATTAGTATTTCCCGATAAATAATAAATTTTCGATACAGTGAATTAAATTGATTTCTCGAGGAAAGGAAATATATATTTTGACGAAATGTACAATAAATGAGCTTCGAGCCAAAAAAATAGAAAATTCGAGCTTAAATATAAATAAATAAAAGAATTTAGAATTTAAATCGTCGAAATAGATTTTCGATAAGAATTAAATTAAGGGTTTTTCTATGGGATACCCCTCAACTATCGGCTTTTCCAAGCTGCACCCTCTCCTTTTTCGAATTACAAGATGTACCCCTAAACTTTGTAAATTAGTCTATATTGTAACCAATGTTATAATTTTCCAACGAAAATTTCTTAATTGATGATATAAATAGTGATTATTCCCTATTTTACTTTCATCAACCATGATATATTTCTTCAATTTGCATCTTTTACTCGAAAAATCCATTCCACCACACTACAACATGGGGGTGACGGAGGGATTGAGGTTGAAGGATTTAAAAGAGTGAGGGAGATAGGTCGATGTCGGTCGACAACAATGTGCGTTTTGATGGGCATTTGGTGGGTTGGTGAATGGTAAAGAAAAAGAGGTGGTTTGTAGCATCAAATTGGATTGATTAATATGTTAATTATTCATTTTATAAAAATAATTTTAATACACTTATCACTTTGGTTATGATATGGAGTGGTAAGTAAAGTTTAGGGGTACACCATGTAATTCGAAAAAGGTGGGGGTACCACTCGGAAAAGCCAATAGTTGAGGGGTACCCCATAGAAAAACCCTTAAATTAATTGTATAAAAGAAATCGAAAAAGAATCAAAATTATGTTTTAAATATAAGAGTTTCCGAGTCAAATAGAATTTTAGGAGTTTGAAACGATTAAACGATAAATTCATTTTATAATAATTTTAAGAATTACGAGTTAAATCGTAAAAATAAAAATACGAACAAAAGTTTAACTTAATTTAATTTATAAAATCAGGGGTGTTACAGCTACACTTAAAGACCATTTCCCATTGCCCTTTATCAACCAAATGCTTGAGAGACTGGATTCTCACAAGTATTTTTGCTATTTAGATGGATATTCGGGATTTTTCCAAATCCCGATACATCCCACCGACCAAGAAAAGACCATGTTTACTTGTCCCTATGGCACTTTCGCATATCGCAGGATGCCATTCGGGCTATGTGAAGGGGGTGAGAAGTTTCCTTGGTCATGCGGGATTTTATCTCCGCTTTATCAAGGACTTTTCCAAAACTGCTAAGCCATTTACACAATTGCTCCTAAAGGATGCCCCTTTCGACTTTACTGATGAGTGTGTTGAAGCTTTTATCAGAATTAAGCAGGCCCTCATTTCTGCTCCGATTATTCAGTCACCAGATTGGAATTTGCCATTCGAGATAATGTGTGACGCAAGTGATTATGCTGTGGGAGCGGTTTTGGGCCAAAGGAAGGACAAAGTCTTGCATGCTATATACTACGATAGCAAAACACTTGATAATGCTCAGGTGAATTATACAACCACCAAGAAGGAATTGCTAGCTATAGTTGTAGACACACACATTTTGACCACCAGGTATCTATAGCAGTTTTTGACAAACACCCGATGATGATCGGACGCAAACGTGCTTTAATATATTCGGAAACGGGCTCAAAATCATTGGCATTTGGCTTAGGCTTTTTACGGAGTACAAATCTCACAAAACCAACCTCAAAATCAGGCCCAGTGGGTCGTTTCGAGTCAAATAAGACTAATTTGGGTCGAATCCGGCACCAGGGACAAAACCGTCTTTTAGCGACCGAGTCAAAACCCGGTCAAGGATATTTTCGAGACTCACGAGTCAGCCGTGTCACCCCACGTGACTGATTCAAGCTCAAACACTACAAAAAACCAGCTACACAAAATATTAAACAAATCCGTTTAAGGATAGGATTCGATCTCAAGTAGGAATTCTATCCGAATACCGAATCAAACACTCGACCGAGCATGGGATACTCGGCCGAGCAGCCTACTCCCAGCCGAGATTCCTTTCTTCTTTGCCAAGTAACGGAATTTACGCTCTCTTCAACTTCTTACATTTCCTATCCAAAGCGGTAGTTCCTATCTAACTACCTCTCCTAGCCAAGGTCGGGAACTTTTTCATAAATAGGCCCCTTGCACAACACATCTAACAACATCAAAAATTCAGAAATATTCACATCGATTATACACACATACATCAACTCTTCACACATAAACATAAAACTTAGCATCCAGAAACCAATAGTACATCCAAAACCCGAAGGAAACTGGCCCTTACATCCGTCACCCTTCACCGAGCCACCATAACTCACCGACATCCACTCGACGCTCTTGTGCCCAAGCCACGTTCCGACGAGCTCCGATCCGAGTAGACAAAAGCATGTAGGTTGAGGGTGTAACCAAACCCGACTTCTCTTTTTCTTTCTTCTCCCTCTCGTCGTCCGTCTTTTTCTCTTACAGGTCGTGTGTCGTTTTTTTTTTATGGGTCACTCGTCGTTTTTATTTTTTCTAATATAGATATTACTAAAACTATTTCCATATAACAAACATTCTTAAAAATACGATATCAACTCTATAGTCGAATATCGTATTAAAAGAATTAAATCAAATCTCGTTGATGCCAAAAAATCGTTACATCTTTTTTTACAAAATACAACGATTTTAACGCGGAGAGAATTAACATCTTTTTCGTTCAAATTCTTTTTTTAAAACAATTTTACAAAACTTTTTCTAAAATTCATTCCGAATATTCGATATCGATTTCATAATCGAATATCGGATACGACGAATAACGAAAATATAAATCGAGTATAAATTAATTCGTATTTGTACGCGATTTATCAAGATTAACAATTTTCGAACAACAAGCGAAACCGGGACAGACCCGCACGCGAGTCGAGCCACTCCCAGGCGACTCGCGTGTGAGTCTGAAACCCGCGCTCTTTTTTTAGCCTTTTTCGTTCATTTTTTTTATTCTACGAAACGATTTCTCAAAATTTACATCTTTTCTAAAAACTATTCCGAGTATTTGATATCGATTACATAATCGAACATCGAATATAACAAATATTGAAAATATTAAATCGAGTGCAAATTGTGCAATATTTGTACGCAATTTAATAAAAGCATCGAATTTTCAGAAAAACTATTTCGAAAACAGGCCGGGACGCGGGTCGCGCGCGTCCCGGGCGAGCCGCGCGGTCGACTGAAACGCGACTCGTCTTTCGCTTTTTTTATTATTTTTCGAACTTCATTTTTTATACAAAACGGTACTTTTTAGCAATATTTTTCAGATTTCGACTAATATTTTCTCAATCTCACATATTCATCATATTTGCTATATTTTTATTCACAATTCGATACTAACTCGTTTGTTCATATTTTGTAGCAAATTCATCTTTTTCATTATTTGTTTTATTATACTAAAACGAACCTCACATGCTAAATTCAACTTTGAGGTTAAATTTTTCATGCATTAAACCGACTTAGCAACCTATTCAATTCCTCGCATGTTTAGGAAAACAATGTTTGCATATCATTCATCGTATTACTAACGCGCGTATTCAAAAATCATTCGATATCTTAGTAGAGGCCGCTAATGTGCGGGAGGGGTTGGGTGTTCTTTGTGAACTTCACAACACATACCCTCACCCCTTACTCAGAACCTCGGTTTCCGGATGTCCGAAACCATTGGCAACGAGAGTCATTCAATACACGGTATCCGATCAAGTCGGTATCGGTATCAAATGCAAAGGGACGAACCCATAAACTCTGACATCGAAAATGGGCCGTATTTTGTACACGGCCCACTACGACACAGAGTGGGTTCAAATGGGCCCGAACTCCCACAAAGTTCGGTGGCGACTCCAACTTCGATTTAAATTTCAATTTGATCTTCACATATGGAGATTCATTCGCCTCCCCAAACCCGCGCGTGGCCGCGTCGGGGTGGACCTATGTCATGTCCAAAATAGTATATGCTTTGAAAAAATTCAGAACCTACTTGGTTGGATCGGAAGTCATTGTTTTCACCGACCATGCGGCTCTTAAGTACCTCCTTGCTAAGAAAGAAGCGAAGCCCCGACTACTTCGATGGATCTTATTACTCCAAGAGTTTGATTTATCGATCCGGGATAAGAAGGGAGCGGAAAATGCCGTTGCGGACCATTTATCGAGGCTTAGAGTTGAGGAGGAAGGAGTTGTCATCCCCATAGATGATTCTTTTCATGATGATTCTCTCATGGCCTTAACTACCGGTGAAAGCGAAGGACCTTGGTATGCGGATTATGCTAATTATTTAGTTGGCAATGTATTACCTTCTGATCTTTCTTATCAACAAAAGAAAAAATATCTACATGATGTCCGATAATATTTCTGGGATGATCCTTATTTATTCAAGGAGTGTGTCGATGGTATTTTCCGTTGATGTGTCCCTGTGGACATGACATAGGTCCACCCCGACGCGGCCACGCGCGGGTTTGGGGAGGCGAATGAATCTCCATATGAGAATGGATCGAATTGAAATTTAAATCGAAGTGGAGTCGCCACCGAACTTTGTGGGAGTTCGGGCCCGTTCGAACCCACTCTATGTCGTAGTGGGCCGCATACAAAATATGGCCCATTTCCAATGTCAGAGTTTATTGGGCTCGTCTCTTTGCATTGCGATACCGATACCGTCACTACCGGTTATCGTGTATTGAATGACTCTCGTGCGCCAACGGTTTTGGGCATCCGGAAACCGAGGTTCTGAGTAAGGAGTGAGGGTACGTGTTGGGAAGCCCACAAAGGACACCCAACCTTGCCCGCACATTAGCGGCCTCTACTAAGATATCGAAAGACTTTCTAATACGCGCGTTAGTTAGACGATGAAAAATGCTTATGCTAACATTATTTTCCTTAAACACGCGAAAAATAGAAAGGGTTTCTATGTCGATTTAATGCAACTAATTCTAACGTCAAAGTTGTATTTTAGCATGTGGGTTCATTTTAGTACAATAAATAAACAAAGTAAATCGACAAGAGAACAAACGGTTAGTAACGGTATAACGATAATAACGGTTCGCGAATTATAGAATAATATGGATTTATATAAATAAAACGATGCAAAGTTTTGGAAAGTAATATTTCACGTGATGAATTAGGCACGTGTCGACTTAGGTCGTAAAAAGTATTAACGAGATTTGAATGACTTTATAGGACTCACGGTTTGACGTGATAAGGGGCCACTCGACCGAGTCATTGAAGGACTCGACCGAGTGGACCTCTGAAAAGGCTTCTGTCCCGTATTTTGGACCCTACTCGATCGAGTTTTTGGCGAACTCGATCGAGTACACTGCCACTCGATCAAGTCATGGCGAGACTCGGCTGAGTGGAGGTTGGAAAAAGCGTCCTGTCTCGATTTTGGGGTACCACTCGACCGAGTGTGCTAGGCACTCGACCGAGTGCCCCCTGTACGAACTAAGGCTCGTTTTGCAATTTGCTATCGATTTCGAAATTGCTTTTTGATGATAATTGGGTAATTTTGTTGAATCGGGCATAAATATTGTATGACTTATGCTCGATTCATACGTATAATACTCGTCATATTCGACGTTCGATTATTGAATCGATATCGAATATTAGAGCGGAACTAAAAAATATTGCTATAAGTCAATAAATCGACTAAAACGATATGATTTTTCCTCCGCGTTTATAGAGTCGTAATTCCAATGAAATTAATGGCACCTATTTTAAGCATCAACGAAAAATCGTTTTAGCTAAATCATTTGACTAAATTATTTAGATTCGACATCCAATTATCGAATTGGTATCGGATCTAAAAGGTTGACACTTTACTTGAATTGAGAGACTTGATTCCCTCGGCTTTTCCAACATCGTAATGAATCCCTAGGGATTATGTGATGTCAGATCTACGTCAACGGGTTTCGACCCTTATAGAAAATACTTGTTTTGAAAAAGGTTTTAGAATCAATGAAATATGCGATGGATGATAGCCCGAATGAAAGTAAAAAAACTATTGTTTACGTTAACTTGCTTCAATAATTAAACGCTAGGGGTGTCGGGATAAGCGACCGGCAACGCTGGGTGCAATACCCTTGTATATTCGGGTTTTCTTATTCCGACATCCTTCGCACTCGACACAAATCCGCAAGTATTTTAATGTTTTTAATACTAGTGATTATTAGCGATATTAGAATGCGATAAAGATAAAAAAAAAAACAAAGACGTCGACGTAGACACCGTGCGACACGAGAGAGAAGGAGAAGAGAGAAAAAAACGGGATTTGGCACCCTAAACCTATATGTTCTTGTTCTCGGACGAGACTCGTAGTTGTGGCTAGCACGGGAGTATCGAGATGTAAGTCGAGTTGGGATGGTTAGGGTTCCTGCATGCTAGGGTTAGGATTTGTATGTTGTATGAGATTAGGGTTTGCTTAGGGTTCGAAAAAGATGTTGAATGTGTGTTGCATGGGGGTGTTTATATAGACATGGCCATGTACCCCGTCTAGGGTTACTCGACTAAGTTGTCCACTCGAGTCGGCAGGCGTTGAGAGTTCTAAGCAGGTCTTGTCCCGATCTGGAGTAGCATATCAGCATCTTTTTCTTTCACCTTCTTCTCGACACAAAAGAAACAAATATTCAATGCTAGTCATTGAGTTACGAGAACATATAAACCTAACAGTTAAATCCTTATTTTGTTTCTACCCATCTCTCACTAATATTTCTTTAATATTCAGATCATTTACGAGTGTTTTTCCTAAAATCAGGTGGAAACGTCGGGAGCAGCAATGCTATGATACCAACTGTAATCCTCTAGAAAATCTAACGCAATACAATGGGGGAAACACTGTAGAGTTGGGATTAAAATACACTGTCAAACTATATCTTATTAAAAGAAATGGTAAGTCAATACAAAGGCCAGTTTTTACAAAAGGGCAAAATAGAAAATTCTCCAAACGACATTAATGAAAATCTTTAAGGGTACCACAACATTTCGGCTAACACTTAAACAGTACACTATGATCCCAAATATTCGCGATGCATCCATCAAATAACATTTAGGTAAGAATCCCAAGGTATACTACCAGTTACTCTTAGTTCAGATCTAGGTTAAGTAGTAGGCATCCATAAAAAAATGACATATTCTTACTACTCCAAAATATATTCAACTCTAAGTACCCCAAAATAGTCAAAGTAAACAATAACCCAAGGTTCAGTGTCTAAGGTATCATCCTAATTCCATCAAGCAGCAATTTACCATTCAAATCAATCCTCAAGAATTTCTTACTTGCTAAAAAGGTAGGGTAGACTCACAATCCTCAAACCAAGTAAAAAGAGTTTACAAAACCTCAACATCTATAACACGGGGTTCAGTAAGACAGAATCCGGTCTAACCAAAGAATCTCAAGAGGAAAGACGGTAAGTATGAGAAATAAATCGAAGATTTGTCACAAGAATGAAAACGAAAATTTATAAGAGCAGAAGCAGGAAGAAAAGAATCAATGATTCTAGATGATAAAGACCTAAAACGAGAAGGGACAGTTTAGACCTCTAAGTATCACGAGGGAACCAAAAGGATTACTTCATCTTCTTGCAGAGGAACGAGCACGCAAGTCTTGGGTCGCTCAATCTGGATCTACTTTAACATCATGGAACAGGATTCTACCCTTGATCATCTAACCTGTAGCTTGAGCAAACTAAATCTGAGCTGGAAGGTCACCATCGACATTTTTCTCGGAGCACTAAGTTGTCCACTCGAGTCGGCAGGCGTTGAGAGTTCTAAGCAGGTCTTGTCCCGATCTGGAGTAGCATATCAGCATCTTGTTCTTTCACCTTCTTCTCGACACAAAAGAAACAAATATTCAATGCTAGTCATTGAGTTACGAGAACATATAAACCTAACAGTTAAATCCTTATTTTGTTTCTACCCATCTCTCACTTATATTTCTTTAATATTCAGATCATTTACGACTGTTTTTCCTAAAATCAGGTGGAAACGTCGGGAGCTGCAATGCTCTGATACCAACTGTAATCCTCTAGAAAATCTAACGCAATACAGTGGGGGAAACATTGTAGAGTTGGGATTAAAACACACTGTCAAACTATATCTTATTAAAAGAAATGGTAAGTCAATACAAAGGCCAGTTTTTACAAAAGGGCTAAATAGAAAATTCTCCAAACGACATTAATGAGAATCTTTAAGGGTACCACAACATTTTGGCTAACACTTAAACAGTACACTATGATCCCAAATATTCGCGATACATCCATCAAATAACATTTAGGTAAGAATCCCAAGGTATACTACCAGTTACTCTTAGTTCGGATCTAGGTTAGGTACTTGGCATCCATAAAAAAATGACATATTCTTACTACTCCAAAATATATTCAACTCTAAGTACCCCAAAATAGTCAAAGTAAACAATAACCCAAGGGTCAGTGTCTAAGGTATCATCCTAATTCCATCAAGCAGCAATTTACCATTCAAATCAATCCTCAAGAATTTCTTACTTGCTAGGGTAGACTCACAATCCTCAAACCAGGTAAAAAGAGTTTACAAAACCTCAACATCTATAACACGGGGTACAGTAAGACAGAATCCGGTCTAACCAAAGAATCTCAAGAGGAAAGACGGTAAGTATGAGAAATAAATAGAAGATTTGTCACAAGAATAAAAACGAAAATTTATAAGAGAAGGATTGGAAAAGGCAGAAGCAGGAAGAAAAGAATCAATGATTCTAGATGATAAAGACCTAAAACGAGAAGGGACAGTATAGACCTCTAAGGTTCACGAGGGAACCAAAAGGATTACTTCATCTTCTTGCAGAGGAACGAGCACTTAAGTCTTGGGTCGCTCAATCTGGATCCACTTTAACATCATGGAACAGGATTCTACCCTTGATCATCTAACCTATAGCTTGAGCAAACTAAATCTGAGCTGGAAGG
Organism: Agrostemma githago; assembly: GCA_958450325.1. Lineage (NCBI taxonomy): Eukaryota > Viridiplantae > Streptophyta > Magnoliopsida > Caryophyllales > Caryophyllaceae > Agrostemma > Agrostemma githago. Next base: position 46,544,629 of record OY288254.1, on the reverse strand, counting down.
TCACCATCGACATTTTTCTCGGAGCACTAAGTTGTCCACTCAAGTCGGCAGGCGTTGAGAGTTCTAAGCAGGTCTTGTCCCGATCTGGAGTTGCATTTCAGCATCTTGTTCTTTCACCTTCTTCTCGACACAAAAGAAACAAATATTCAATGCTAGTCATTGAGTTACGAGAACATATAAACCTAACAGTTAAATCCTTATTTTGTTTCTACCCATCTCTCACTAATATTTCTTTAATATTCAGATCATTTACGAGTGTTTTTCCTAAAATCAGGTGGAAACGTCGGGAGCAGCAATGCTCTGATACCAACTGTAATCCTCTAGAAAAGCTAACGCAATACAGTGGGGGAAACACTGTAGAGTTGGGATTAAAACACACTGACAAACTATATCTTATTAAAAGAAATGGTAAGTCAATACAAAAGCCAGTTTTTACAAAAGGCCTAAATAGAAAATTCTCCAAACGACATTAATGAAAATCTTTAAGGGTACCACAACATTTCGGCTAACACTTAAACAGTACACTATGATCCCAAATATTCGCGATGCATCCATCAAATAACATTTAGGTAAGAATCCCAAGGTATACTACCAGTTACTCTTAGTTCGGATCTAGGTTAGGTACTAGGCATCCATAAAAAAATGACATATTCTTACTACTCCAAAATATATTCAACTCTAAGTACCCCAAAATAGTCAAAGTAAACAATAACCCAAGGTTCAGTGTCTAAGGTATCATCCTAATTCCATCAAGCAACAATTTACCATTCAAATCAATCCACAACAATTTCTTACTTGCTAGGGTAGACTCACAATCCTCAAACCAGGTAAAAAGGGTTTACAAAACCTCAACATCTATAACACGGGGTTCAGTAAGACAGAATCCGGTCTAACCAAAGAATCTCAAGAGGAAAGACGGTAAGTATGAGAAATAAATCGAAGATTTGTCACAAGAATGAAAACGAAAATTTATAAGAGAAGGATTGGAAAAGGCAGAAGCAGGAAGAAAAGAATCAATGATTCTAGATGATAAAGACCTAAAACGAGAAGGGACAGTATAGACCTCTAAGGTTCACGAGGGAACCAAAAGGATTACTTCATCTTCTTGCAGAGGAACGAGCACTTAAGTCTTGGGTCGCTCAATCTGGATCCACTTTAACATCATGGAACAGGATTCTACCCTTGATCATCTAACCTGTAGCTTGAGCAAACTAAATCTGAGCTGGAAGGTCACCATCGACATTTTTCTCGGAGCACTAAGTTGTCCACTCGAGTCGGCAGGCGTTGAGAGTTCTAAGTAGGTCTTGTCCCGATCTGGAGTAGCATTTCAGCATCTTGTTCTTTCACCTTCTTCTCGACACAAAAGAAACAAATATTCAATGCTAGTCATTGAGTTACGAGAACATATAAACCTAACAGATAAATCCTTATTTTGTTTCTTCCCATCTCTCACTAATATTTCTTTAATATTCAGATCATTTACGAGTGTTTTTCCTAAAATCAGGTGGAAACGTCGGGAGCAGCAATGCTCTGATACCAACTGTAATCCTCTAGAAAATCTAACGCAATACAGTGGGGGAAACACTGTAGAGTTGGGATTAAAACACACTGACAAACTATATCTTATTAAAAGAAATGGTAAGTCAATACAAAGGCCAGTTTTTACAAAAGGGCTAAATAGAAAATTCTCCAAACGACATTAATGAAAATCTTTAAGGGTACCACAACATTTCGGCTAACACTTAAACAGTACACTATGATCCCAAATATTCGCGATGCATCCATCAAATAACATTTAGGTAAGAATCCCAAGGTATACTACCAGTTACTCTTAGTTCGGATCTAGGTTAGGTACTAGGCATCCATAAAAAAATGACATATTCTTACTACTTCAAAATATATTCAACTCTAAGTACCCCAAAATAGTCAAAGTAAACAATAACCCAAGGTTCAGTGTCTAAGGTATCATCCTAATTCCATCAAGCAGCAATTTACCATTCAAATCAATCCACAACAATTTCTTATTTGCTAAAAAGGTAGGGTAGACTCACAATCCTCAAAACAGGTAAAAAGGGTTTACAAAACCTCAACATCTATAACACGGGGTTCAGTAAGACAGAATCCGGTCTAACCAAAGAATCTCAAGAGGAAAGACGGTAAGTATGAGAAATAAATCGAAGATTTGTCACAAGAATGAAAACGAAAATTTATAAGAGAAGGATTGGAAAAGGCAGAAGCAGGAAGAAAAGAATCAATGATTCTAGATGATAAAGACCTAAAACGAGAAGGGACAGTTTACACCTCTAAGGTTCACGAGGGAACCAAAAGGATTACTTCATCTTCTTGCAGAGGAACGAGCACGCAAGTCTTGGGTCCCTCAATCTGGATCCACTTTAACATCATGGAACAGGATTCTACCCTTGATCATCTAACCTGTAGCTTGAGCAAACTAAATCTGAGCTGCAAGGTCACCATCGACATTTTTCTCGGAGCACTAAGTTGTCCACTCGAGTCGGCAGGCGTTGAGAGTTCTAAGCAGGTCTTGTCCCGATCTGGAGTATCATTTCAGCATCTTGTTCTTTCACCTTCTTCTCGACACAAAAGAAACAAATATTCAATGCTAGTCATTGAGTTACGAGAACATATAAACCTAACAGATAAATCCTTATTTTGTTTCTTCCCATCTCTCACTAATATTTCTTTAATATTCAGATCATTTACGAGTGTTTTTCCTAAAATCAGGTGGAAACGTCGGGAGCAGCAATGCTCTGATACCAACTGTAATCCTCTAGAAAATCTAACGCAATACAGTGGGGGAAACACTGTAGAGTTGGGATTAAAACACACTGACAAACTATATCTTATTAAAAGAAATGGTAAGTCAATACAAAGGCCAGTTTTTACAAAAGGGCTAAATAGAAAATTCTCCAAACGACATTAATGAAAATCTTTAAGGGTACCACAACATTTCGGCTAACACTTAAACAGTACACTATGATCCCAAATATTCGCGATGCATCCATCAAATAACATTTAGGTAAGAATCCCAAGGTATACTACCAGTTACTCTTAGTTCGGATCTAGGTTAGGTACTAGGCATCCATAAAAAAATGACATATTCTTACTACTTCAAAATATATTCAACTCTAAGTACCCCAAAATAGTCAAAGTAAACAATAACCCAAGGTTCAGTGTCTAAGGTATCATCCTAATTCCATCAAGCAGCAATTTACCATTCAAATCAATCCACAACAATTTCTTATTTGCTAAAAAGGTAGGGTAGACTCACAATCCTCAAAACAGGTAAAAAGGGTTTACAAAACCTCAACATCTATAACACGGGGTTCAGTAAGACAGAATCCGGTCTAACCAAAGAATCTCAAGAGGAAAGACGGTAAGTATGAGAAATAAATCGAAGATTTGTCACAAGAATGAAAACGAAAATTTATAAGAGAAGGATTGGAAAAGGCAGAAGCAGGAAGAAAAGAATCAATGATTCTAGATGATAAAGACCTAAAACGAGAAGGGACAGTTTACACCTCTAAGGTTCACGAGGGAACCAAAAGGATTACTTCATCTTCTTGCAGAGGAACGAGCACGCAAGTCTTGGGTCCCTCAATCTGGATCCACTTTAACATCATGGAACAGGATTCTACCCTTGATCATCTAACCTGTAGCTTGAGCAAACTAAATCTGAGCTGCAAGGTCACCATCGACATTTTTCTCGGAGCACTAAGTTGTCCACTCGAGTCGGCAGGCGTTGAGAGTTCTAAGCAGGTCTTGTCCCGATCTGGAGTATCATTTCAGCATCTTGTTCTTTCACCTTCTTCTCGACACAAAAGAAACAAATATTCAATGCTAGTCATTGAGTTACGAGAACATATAAACCTAACAGATAAATCCTTATTTTGTTTCTTCCCATCTCTCACTAATATTTCTTTAATATTCAGATCATTTACGAGTGTTTTTCCTAAAATCAGGTGGAAACGTCGGGAGCAGCAATGCTCTGATACCAACTGTAATCCTCTAGAAAATCTAACGCAATACAGTGGGGGAAACACTGTAGAGTTGGGATTAAAACACACTGACAAACTATATCTTATTAAAAGAAATGGTAAGTCAATACAAAAGCCAGTTTTTACAAAAGGGCTAAATAGAAAATTCTCCAAACGACATTAATGAAAATCTTTAAGGGTACCACAACATTTCGGCTAACACTTAAACAGTACACTATGATCCCAAATATTCGCGATGCATCCATCAAATAACATTTAGGTAAGAATCCCAAGGTATACTACCAGTTACTCTTAGTTCGGATCTAGGTTAGGTACTAGGCATCCATAAAAAAATGACATATTCTTACTACTTCAAAATATATTCAACTCTAAGTACCCCAAAATAGTCAAAGTAAACAATAACCCAAGGTTCAGTGTCTAAGGTATCATCCTAATTCCATCAAGCAGCAATTTACCATTCAAATCAATCCACAACAATTTCTTATTTGCTAAAAAGGTAGGGTAGACTCACAATCCTCAAAACAGGTAAAAAGGGTTTACAAAACCTCAACATCTATAACACGGGGTTCAGTAAGACAGAATCCGGTCTAACCAAAGAATCTCAAGAGGAAAGACGGTAAGTATGAGAAATAAATCGAAGATTTGTCACAAGAATGAAAACGAAAATTTATAAGAGAAGGATTGGAAAAGGCAGAAGCAGGAAGAAAAGAATCAATGATTCTAGATGATAAAGACCTAAAACGAGAAGGGACAGTTTACACCTCTAAGGTTCACGAGGGAACCAAAAGGATTACTTCATCTTCTTGCAGAGGAACGAGCACGCAAGTCTTGGGTCCCTCAATCTGGATCCACTTTAACATCATGGAACAGGATTCTACCCTTGATCATCTAACCTGTAGCTTGAGCAAACTAAATCTGAGCTGGAAGGTCACCATCGACATTTTTCTCGGAGCACTAAGTTGTCCACTCGAGTCGGCAGGCGTTGAGAGTTCTAAGCAGGTCTTGTCCCGATCTGGAGTATCATTTCAGCATCTTGTTCTTTCACCTTCTTCTCGACACAAAAGAAACAAATATTCAATGCTAGTCATTGAGTTACGAGAACATATAAACCTAACAGATAAATCCTTATTTTGTTTCTTCCCATCTCTCACTAATATTTCTTTAATATTCAGATCATTTACGAGTATTTTTCCTAAAATCAGGTGGAAACGTCGGGAGCAGCAATGCTCTGATACCAACTGTAATCCTCTAGAAAATCTAACGCAATACAGTGGGGGAAACACTGTAGAGTTGGGATTAAAACACACTGACAAACTATATCTTATTAAAAGAAATGGTAAGTCAATACAAAGGCCAATTTTTACAAAAAAGCTAAATAGAAAATTCTCCAAACGACATTAATGAAAATCTTTAAGGGTACCACAACATTTCGGCTAACACTTAAACAGTACACTATGATCCCAAATATTCGCGATGCATCCATCAAATAACATTTAGGTAAGAATCCCAAGGTATACTACCAGTTACTCTTAGTTCGGATCTAGGTTAGGTACTAGGCATCCATAAAAAAATGACATATTCTTACTACTCCAAAATATATTCAACTCTAAGTACCCCAAAATAGTCAAAGTAAACAATAACCCAAGGTTCAGTGTCTAAGGTATCATCCTAATTCCATCAAGCAGCAATTTACCATTCAAATCAATCCACAACAATTTCTTACTTGCTAAAAAGGTAGGGTAGACTCACAATCCTCAAACCAGGTAAAAAGGGTTTACAAAACCTCAACATCTATAACACGGGGTTCAGTAAGACAGAATCCGGTCTAACCAAAGAATCTCAAGAGGAAAGACGGTAAGTATGAGAAATAAATCGAAGATTTGTCACAAGAATGAAAACGAAAATTTATAAGAGAAGGATTGGAAAAGGCAGAAGCAGGACGAAAAGAATCAATGATTCTAGATGATAAAGACCTAAAACGAGAAGGGACAGTTTAGACCTCTAAGGTTCACGAGGGAACCAAAAGGATTACTTCATCTTCTTGCAGAGGAACGAGCACGCAAGTCTTGGGTCCCTCAATCTGGATCCACTTTAACATCATGGAACAGGATTCTACCCTTGATCATCTAACCTGTAGCTTGAGCAAACTAAATCTGAGCTGGAAGGTCACCATCGACATTTTTCTCGGAGCACTAAGTTGTCCACTCGAGTCGGCAGGCGTTGAGAGTTCTAAGCAGGTCTTGTCCCGATCTGGAGTATCATTTCAGCATCTTGTTCTTTCACCTTCTTCTCGACACAAAAGAAACAAATATTCAATGCTAGTCATTGAGTTACGAGAACATATAAACCTAACAGTTAAATCCTTATTTTGTTTCTACCCATCTCTCACTAATATTTCTTTAATATTCAGATCATTTACGAGTGTTTTTCCTAAAATCAGGTGGAAACGTCGGGAGCAGCAATGCTCTGATACCAACTGTAATCCTCTAGAAAAGCTAACGCAATACAGTGAGGGAAACACTGTAGAGTTGGGATTAAAACACACTGACAAACTATATCTTATTAAAAGAAATGGTAAGTCAATACAAAAGCCAGTTTTTACAAAAGGGCTAAATAGAAAATTCTCCAAACGACATTAATGAAAATCTTTAAGGGTACCACAACATTTCGGCTAACACTTAAACAGTACACTATGATCCCAAATATTCGCGATGCATCCATCAAATAACATTTAGGTAAGAATCCCAAGGTATACTACCAGTTACTCTTAGTTCGGATCTAGGTTAGGTACTAGGCATCCATAAAAAATGACATATTCTTACTACTCCAAAATATATTCAACTCTAAGTACCCCAAAATAGTCAAAGTAAACAATAACCCAAGGTTCAGTGTCTAAGGTATCATCCTAATTCCATCAAGCAGCAATTTACCATTCAAATCAATCCACAACAATTTCTTACTTGCTAAAAAGGTAGGGTAGACTCACAATCCTCAAACCAGGTAAAAAGGGTTTACAAAACCTCAACATCTATAACACGGGGTTCAGTAAGACAGAATCCGGTCTAACCAAAGAATCTCAAGAGGAAAGACGGTAAGTATGAGAAATAAATCGAAGATTTGTCACAAGAATGAAAACGAAAATTTATAAGAGAAGGATTGGAAAAGGCAGAAGCAGGAAGAAAAGAATCAATGATTCTAGATGATAAAGACCTAAAACGAGAAGGGACAGTTTAGACCTCTAAGGTTCACGAGGGAACCAAAAGGATTACTTCATCTTCTTGTAGAGGAACGAGCACGCAAGTCTTGGGTCGCTCAATCTGGATCCACTTTAACATCATGGAACAGGATTCTACCCTTGATCATCTAACCTGTAGCTTGAGCAAACTAAATCTGAGCTGGAAGGTCACCATCGACATTTTTCTCGGAGCACTAAGTTGTCCACTCGAGTCGGCAGGCGTTGAGAGTTCTAAGCAGGTCTTGTCCCGATCTGGAGTAGCATATCAGCATCTTGTTCTTTCACCTTCTTCTCGACACAAAAGAAACAAATATTCAATGCTAGTCATTGAGTTACGAGAACATATAAACCTAACAGTTAAATCCTTATTTTGTTTCTACCCATCTCTCACTTATATTTCTTTAATATTCAGATCATTTACGAATGTTTTTCCTAAAATCAGGTGGAAACGTCGGGAGCTGCAATTCTCTGATACCAACTGTAATCCTCTAGAAAATCTAACGCAATACAGTGGGGGAAACATTGTAGAGTTGGGATTAAAACACACTGTCAAACTATATCTTATTAAAAGAAATGGTAAGTCAATACAAAGGCCAGTTTTTACAAAAGGGCTAAATAGAAAATTCTCCAAACGACATTAATTAGAATCTTTAAGGGTACCACAACATTTCGGCTAACACTTAAACAGTACACTATGATCCCAAATATTCGCGATGCATCCATCAAATAACATTTAGGTAAGAATCCCAAGGTATACTACCAGTTACTCTTAGTTCGGATCTAGGTTAGGTACTTGGCATCCATAAAAAAATGACATATTCTTACTACTCCAAAATATATTCAACTCTAAGTACCCCAAAATAGTCAAAGTAAACAATAACCCAAGGTTCAGTGTCTAAGGTATCATCCTAATTCCATCAAGCAGCAATTTACCATTCAAATCAATCCTCAAGAATTTCTTACTTGCTAGGGTAGACTCACAATCCTCAAACCAGGTAAAAAGAGTTTACAAAACCTCAACATCTATAACACGGGGTACAGTAAGACAGAATCCGGTCTAACTAAAGAATCTCAAGAGGAAAGACGGTAAGTATGAGAAATAAATAGAAGATTTGTCACAAGAATAAAAACGAAAATTTATAAGAGAAGGATTGGAAAAGGCAGAAGCAGGAAGAAAAGAATCAATGATTCTAGATGATAAAGACCTAAAACGAGAAGGGACAGTATAGACCTCTAAGGTTCACGAGGGAACCAAAAGGATTACTTCATCTTCTTGCAGAGGAACGAGCACTTAAGTCTTGGGTCGCTCAATCTGGATCCACTTTAACATCATGGAACATGATTCTACCCTTGATCATCTAACCTATAGCTTGAGCAAACTAAATCTGAGCTGGAAGGTCACCATCGACATTTTTCTCGGAGCACTAAGTTGTCCACTCGAGTCGGCAGGCGTTGAGAGTTCTAAGCAGGTCTTGTCCCGATCTGGAGTAGCATTTCAGCATCTTGTTCTTTCACCTTCTTCTCGACACAAAAGAAACAAATATTCAATGCTAGTCATTGAGTTACGAGAACATATAAACCTAACAGTTAAATCCTTATTTTGTTTCTACCCATCTCTCACTAATATTTCTTTAATATTCAGATCATTTACGAGTGTTTTTCCTAAAATCAGGTGGAAACGTCGGGAGCAGCAATGCTCTGATACCAACTGTAATCCTCTAGAAAAGCTAACGCAATACAGTGGGGGAAACACTGTAGAGTTGGGATTAAAACACACTGACAAACTATATCTTATTAAAAGAAATAGTAAGTCAATACAAAAGCCAGTTTTTACAAAAGGCCTAAATAGAAAATTCTCCAAACGACATTAATGAAAATCTTTAAGGGTACCACAACATTTCGGCTAACACTTAAACAGTACACTATGATCCCAAATATTCACGATGCATCCATCAAATAACATTTAGGTAAGAATCCCAAGGTATACTACCAGTTACTCTTAGTTCGGATCTAGGTTAGGTACTAGGCATCCATAAAAAAATGATATATTCTTACTACTCCAAAATATATTCAACTCTAAGTACCCCAAAATAGTCAAAGTAAACAATAACCCAAGGTTCAGTGTCTAAGGTATCATCCTAATTCCATCAAGCAGCAATTTACCATTCAAATCAATCCACAACAATTTCTTATTTGCTAAAAAGGTAGGGTAGACTCACAATCCTCAAAACAGGTAAAAAGGGTTTACAAAACCTCAACATCTATAACACGGGGTTAAGTAAGACAGAATCCGGTCTAACCAAAGAATCTCAAGAGGAAAGACGGTAAGTATGAGAAATAAATCGAAGATTTGTCACAAGAATGAAAACGAAAATTTATAAGAGAAGGATTGGAAAAGGCAGAAGCAGGAAGAAAAGAATCAATGATTCTAGATGATAAAGACCTAAAACGAGAAGGGACAGTTTACACCTCTAAGGTTCACGAGGGAACCAAAAGGACTACTTCATCTTCTTGCAGAGGAACGAGCACGCAAGTCTTGGGTCCCTCAATCTGGATCCACTTTAACATCATGGAACAGGATTCTACCCTTGATCATCTAACCTGTAGCTTGAGCAAACTAAATCTGAGCTGCAAGGTCACCATCGACATTTTTCTCGGAGCACTAAGTTGTCCACTCGAGTCGGCAGGCGTTGAGAGTTCTAAGCAGGTCTTGTCCCGATCTGGAGTATCATTTCAGCATCTTGTTCTTTCACCTTCTTCTCGACACAAAAGAAACAAATATTCAATGTTAGTCATTGAGTTACGAGAACATATAAACCTAACAGATAAATCCTTATTTTGTTTCTTCCCATCTCTCACTAATATTTCTTTAATATTCAGATCATTTACGAGTGTTTTTCCTAAAATCAGGTGGAAACGTCGGGAGCAGCAATGCTCTGATACCAACTGTAATCCTCTAGAAAATCTAACGCAATACAGTGGGGGAAACACTGTAGAGTTGGGATTAAAACACACTGACAAACTATATCTTATTAAAAGAAATGGTAAGTCAATACAAAGGCCAGTTTTTACAAAAGGGCTAAATAGAAAATTCTCCAAACGACATTAATGAAAATCTTTAAGGGTACCACAACATTTCGGCTAACACTTAAACAGTACACTATGATCCCAAATATTCGCGATGCATCCATCAAATAACATTTAGGTAAGAATCCCAAGGTATACTACCAGTTACTCTTAGTTCGGATCTAGGTTAGGTACTAGGCATCCATAAAAAAATGACATATTCTTACTACTCCAAAATATATTCAACTCTAAGTACCCCAAAATAGTCAAAGTAAACAATAACCCAAGGTTCAGTGTCTAAGGTATCATTCTAATTCCATCAAGCAGCAATTTACCATTCAAATCAATCCACAACAATTTCTTATTTGCTAAAAAGGTAGGGTAGACTCACAATCCTCAAAACAGGTAAAAAGGGTTTACAAAACCTCAACATCTATAACACGGGGTTCAGTAAGACAGAATCCGGTCTAACCAAAGAATCTCAAGAGGAAAGACGGTAAGTATGAGAAATAAATCGAAGATTTGTCACAAGAATGAAAACGAAAATTTATAAGAGAAGGATTGGAAAAGGCAGAAGCAGGAAGAAAAGAATCAATGATTCTAGATGATAAAGACCTAAAACGAGAAGGGACAGTTTACACCTCTAAGGTTCACGAGGGAACCAAAAGGATTACTTCATCTTCTTGCAGAGGAACGAGCACGCAAGTCTTGGGTCCCTCAATCTGGATCCACTTTAACATCATGGAACATGATTCTACCCTTGATCATCTAACCTGTAGCTTGAGCAAACTAAATCTGAGCTGCAAGGTCACCATCGACATTTTTCTCGGAGCACTAAGTTGTCCACTCGAGTCGGCAGGCGTTGAGAGTTCTACGCAGGTCTTGTCCCGATCTGGAGTATCATTTCAGCATCTTGTTCTTTCACCTTCTTCTCGACACAAAAGAAACAAATATTCAATGTTAGTCATTGAGTTACGAGAACATATAAACCTAACAGATAAATCCTTATTTTGTTTCTTCCCATCTCTCACTAATATTTCTTTAATATTCAGATCATTTACGAGTGTTTTTCCTAAAATCAGGTGGAAACGTCGGGAGCAACAATGCTCTGATACCAACTGTAATCCTCTAGAAAATCTAACGCAATACAGTGGGGGAAACACTGTAGAGTTGGGATTAAAACACACTGACAAACTATATCTTATTAAAAGAAATGGTAAGTCAATACAAAGGCCAGTTTTTACAAAAGGGCTAAATAGAAAATTCTCCAAACGACATTAATGAAAATCTTTAAGGGTACCACAACATTTCGGCTAACACTTAAACAGTACACTATGATCCCAAATATTCGCGATGCATCCATCAAATAACATTTAGGTAAGAATCCCAAGGTATACTACCAGTTACTCTTAGTTCGGATCTAGGTTAGGTACTAGGAATCCATAAAAAAATGACATATTCTTACTACTCCAAAATATATTCAACTCTAAGTACCCCAAAATAGTCAAAGTAAACAATAACCCAAGGTTCAGTGTCTAAGGTATCATCCTAATTCCATCAAGCAGCAATTTACCATTCAAATCAATCCACAACAATTTCTTACTTGCTAAAAAGGTAGGGTAGACTCACAATCCTCAAACCAGGTAAAAAGGGTTTACAAAACCTCAACATCTATAACACGGGGTTCAGTAAGACAGAATCCGGTCTAACCAAAGAATCTCAAGAGGAAAGACGGTAAGTATGAGAAATAAATCGAAGATTTGTCACAAGAATGAAAACGAAAATTTATAAGAGAAGGATTGGAAAAGGCAGAAGCCGGAAGAAAAGAATCAATGATTCTAGATGATAAAGACCTAAAACGAGAAGGGACAGTTTACACCTCTAAGGTTCACGAGGGAACCAAAAGGACTACTTCATCTTCTTGCAGAGGAACGAGCACGCAAGTCTTGGGTCCCTCAATCTGGATCCACTTTAACATCATGGAACAGGATTCTACCCTTGATCATCTAACCTGTAGCTTGAGCAAACTAAATCTGAGCTGGCAGGTCACCATCGACATTTTTCTCGGAGCACTAAGTTGTCCACTCGAGTCGGCAGGCGTTGAGAGTTCTAAGCAGGTCTTGTCCCGATCTGGAGTATCATTTCAGCATCTTGTTCTTTCACCTTCTTCTCGACACAAAAGAAACAAATATTCAATGTTAGTCATTGAGTTACGAGAACATATAAACCTAACAGATAAATCCTTATTTTGTTTCTTCCCATCTCTCACTAATATTTCTTTAATATTCAGATCATTTACGAGTGTTTTTCCTAAAATCAGGTGGAAACGTCGGGAGCAGCAATGCTCTGATACCAACTGTAATCCTCTAGAAAATCTAACGCAATACAGTGGGGGAAACACTGTAGAGTTGGGATTAAAACACACTGACAAACTATATCTTATTAAAAGAAATGGTAAGTCAATACAAAGGCCAGTTTTTACAAAAGGGCTAAATAGAAAATTCTCCAAACGACATTAATGAAAATCTTTAAGGGTACCACAACATTTCGGCTAACACTTAAACAGTACACTATGATCCCAAATATTCGCGATGCATCCATCAAATAACATTTAGGTAAGAATCCCAAGGTATACTACCAGTTACTCTTAGTTCGGATCTAGGTTAGGTACTAGGCATCCATAAAAAAATGACATATTCTTACTACTCCAAAATATATTCAACTCTAAGTACCCCAAAATAGTCAAAGTAAACAATAACCCAAGGTTCAGTGTCTAAGGTATCATTCTAATTCCATCAAGCAGCAATTTACCATTCAAATCAATCCACAACAATTTCTTATTTGCTAAAAAGGTAGGGTAGACTCACAATCCTCAAAACAGGTAAAAAGGGTTTACAAAACCTCAACATCTATAACACGGGGTTCAGTAAGACAGAATCCGGTCTAACCAAAGAATCTCAAGAGGAAAGACGGTAAGTATGAGAAATAAATCGAAGATTTGTCACAAGAATGAAAACGAAAATTTATAAGAGAAGGATTGGAAAAGGCAGAAGCAGGAAGAAAAGAATCAATGATTCTAGATGATAAAGACCTAAAACGAGAAGGGACAGTTTACACCTCTAAGGTTCACGAGGGAACCAAAAGGATTACTTCATCTTCTTGCAGAGGAACGAGCACGCAAGTCTTGGGTCCCTCAATCTGGATCCACTTTAACATCATGGAACATGATTCTACCCTTGATCATCTAACCTGTAGCTTGAGCAAACTAAATCTGAGCTGCAAGGTCACCATCGACATTTTTCTCGGAGCACTAAGTTGTCCACTCGAGTCGGCAGGCGTTGAGAGTTCTAAGCAGGTCTTGTCCCGATCTGGAGTATCATTTCAGCATCTTGTTCTTTCACCTTCTTCTCGACACAAAAGAAACAAATATTCAATGTTAGTCATTGAGTTACGAGAACATATAAACCTAACAGATAAATCCTTATTTTGTTTCTTCCCATCTCTCACTAATATTTCTTTAATATTCAGATCATTTACGAGTGTTTTTCCTAAAATCAGGTGGAAACGTCGGGAGCAGCAATGCTCTGATACCAACTGTAATCCTCTAGAAAATCTAACGCAATACAGTGGGGGAAACACTGTAGAGTTGGGATTAAAACACACTGACAAACTATATCTTATTAAAAGAAATGGTAAGTCAATACAAAGGCCAGTTTTTACAAAAGGGCTAAATAGAAAATTCTCCAAACGACATTAATGAAAATCTTTAAGGGTACCACAACATTTCGGCTAACACTTAAACAGTACACTATGATCCCAAATATTCGCGATGCATCCATCAAATAACATTTAGGTAAGAATCCCAAGGTATACTACCAGTTACTCTTAGTTCGGATCTAGGTTAGGTACTAGGAATCCATAAAAAAATGACATATTCTTACTACTCCAAAATATATTCAACTCTAAGTACCCCAAAATAGTCAAAGTAAACAATAACCCAAGGTTCAGTGTCTAAGGTATCATCCTAATTCCATCAAGCAGCAATTTACCATTCAAATCAATCCACAACAATTTCTTACTTGCTAAAAAGGTAGGGTAGACTCACAATCCTCAAACCAGGTAAAAAGGGTTTACAAAACCTCAACATCTATAACACGGGGTTCAGTAAGACAGAATCCGGTCTAACCAAAGAATCTCAAGAGGAAAGACGGTAAGTATGAGAAATAAATCGAAGATTTGTCACAAGAATGAAAACGAAAATTTATAAGAGAAGGATTGGAAAAGGCAGAAGCAGGAAGAAAAGAATCAATGATTCTAGATGATAAAGACCTAAAACGAGAAGGGACAGTTTAGACCTCTAAGGTTCACGAGGGAACCAAAAGGATTACTTCATCTTCTTGCAGAGGAACGAGCACGCAAGTCTTGGGTCGCTCAATCTGGATCCACTTTAACATCATGGAACAGGATTCTACCCTTGATCATCTAACCTGTAGCTTGAGCAAACTAAATCTGAGCTGGAAGGTCACCATCGACATTTTTCTCGGAGCACTAAGTTGTCCACTCGAGTCGGCAGGCGTTGAGAGTTCTAAGCAGGTCTTGTCCCGATCTGGAGTAGCATATCAGCATCTTGTTCTTTCACCTTCTTCTCGACACAAAAGAAACAAATATTCAATGCTAGTCATTGAGTTACGAGAACATATAAACCTAACAGTTAAATCCTTATTTTGTTTCTACCCATCTCTCACTTATATTTCTTTAATATTCAGATCATTTACGACTGTTTTTCCTAAAATCAGGTGGAAACGTCGGGAGCTGCAATTCTCTGATACCAACTGTAATCCTCTAGAAAATCTAACGCAATACAGTGGGGGAAACATTGTAGAGTTGGGATTAAAACACACTGTCAAACTATATCTTATTAAAAGAAATGGTAAGTCAATACAAAGGCCAGTTTTTACAAAAGGGCTAAATAGAAAATTCTCCAAACGACATTAATGAGAATCTTTAAGGGTACCACAACATTTCGGCTAACACTTAAACAGTACACTATGATCCCAAATATTCGCGATGCATCCATCAAATAACATTTAGGTAAGAATCCCAAGGTATACTACCA
Organism: Agrostemma githago; assembly: GCA_958450325.1. NCBI lineage: Eukaryota > Viridiplantae > Streptophyta > Magnoliopsida > Caryophyllales > Caryophyllaceae > Agrostemma > Agrostemma githago. The sequence continues at coordinate 46,529,196 of OY288254.1, read as the reverse complement.
GTTACTCTTAGTTCGGATCTAGGTTAGGTACTTGGCATCCATAAAAAAATGACATATTCTTACTACTCCAAAATATATTCAACTCTAAGTACCCCAAAATAGTCAAAGTAAACAATAACCCAAGGTTCAGTGTCTAAGGTATCATCCTAATTCCATCAAGCAGCAATTTACCATTCAAATCAATCCTCAAGAATTTCTTACTTGCTAGGGTAGACTCACAATCCTCAAACCAGGTAAAAAGAGTTTACAAAACCTCAACATCTATAACACGGGGTACAGTAAGACAGAATCCGGTCTAACTAAAGAATCTCAAGAGGAAAGACGGTAAGTATGAGAAATAAATAGAAGATTTGTCACAAGAATAAAAACGAAAATTTATAAGAGAAGGATTGGAAAAGGCAGAAGCAGGAAGAAAAGAATCAATGATTCTAGATGATAAAGACCTAAAACGAGAAGGGACAGTATAGACCTCTAAGGTTCACGAGGGAACCAAAAGGATTACTTCATCTTCTTGCAGAGGAACGAGCACTTAAGTCTTGGGTCGCTCAATCTGGATCCACTTTAACATCATGGAACAGGATTCTACCCTTGATCATCTAACCTATAGCTTGAGCAAACTAAATCTGAGCTGGAAGGTCACCATCGACATTTTTCTCGGAGCACTAAGTTGTCCACTCGAGTCGGCAGGCGTTGAGAGTTCTAAGCAGGTCTTGTCCCGATCTGGAGTAGCATTTCAGCATCTTGTTCTTTCACCTTCTTCTCGACACAAAAGAAACAAATATTCAATGCTAGTCATTGAGTTACGAGAACATATAAACCTAACAGTTAAATCCTTATTTTGTTTCTACCCATCTCTCACTAATATTTCTTTAATATTCAGATCATTTACGAGTGTTTTTCCTAAAATCAGGTGGAAACGTCGGGAGCAGCAATGCTCTGATACCAACTGTAATCCTCTAGAAAAGCTAACGCAATACAGTGGGGGAAACACTGTAGAGTTGGGATTAAAACACACTGACAAACTATATCTTATTAAAAGAAATGGTAAGTCAATACAAAAGCCAGTTTTTACAAAAGGCCTAAATAGAAAATTCTCCAAACGACATTAATGAAAATCTTTAAGGGTACCACAACATTTCGGCTAACACTTAAACAGTACACTATGATCCCAAATATTCGCGATGCATCCATCAAATAACATTTAGGTAAGAATCCCAAGGTATACTACCAGTTACTCTTAGTTCGGATCTAGGTTAGGTACTAGGCATCCATAAAAAAATGACATATTCTTACTACTCCAAAATATATTCAACTCTAAGTACCCCAAAATAGTCAAAGTAAACAATAACCCAAGGTTCAGTGTCTAAGGTATCATCCTAATTCCATCAACCAGCAATTTACCATTCAAATCAATCCACAACAATTTCTTACTTGCTAGGGTAGACTCACAATCCTCAAACCAGGTAAAAAGGGTTTACAAAACCTCAACATCTATAACACGGGGTTCAGTAAGACAGAATCCGGTCTAACCAAAGAATCTCAAGAGGAAAGACGGTAAGTATGAGAAATAAATCGAAGATTTGTCACAAGAATGAAAACGAAAATTTATAAGAGAAGGATTGGAAAAGGCAGAAGCAGGAAGAAAAGAATCAATGATTCTAGATGATAAAGACCTAAAACGAGAAGGGACAGTATAGACCTCTAAGGTTCACGAGGGAACCAAAAGGATTACTTCATCTTCTTGCAGAGGAACGAGCACTTAAGTCTTGGGTCGCTCAATCTGGATCCACTTTAACATCATGGAACAGGATTCTACCCTTGATCATCTAACCTATAGCTTGAGCAAACTAAATCTGAGCTGCAAGGTCACCATCGACATTTTTCTCGGAGCACTAAGTTGTCCACTCGAGTCGGCAGGCGTTGAGAGTTCTAAGTAGGTCTTGTCCCGATCTGGAGTAGCATTTCAGCATCTTGTTCTTTCACCTTCTTCTCGACACAAAAGAAACAAATATTCAATGCTAGTCATTGAGTTACGAGAACATATAAACCTAACAGTTAAATCCTTATTTTGTTTCTACCCATCTCTCACTAATATTTCTTTAATATTCAGATCATTTACGAGTGTTTTTCCTAAAATCAGGTGGAAACGTCGGGAGCAGCAATGCTCTGATACCAACTGTAATCCTCTAGAAAATCTAACGCAATACAGTGGGGGAAACACTGTAGAGTTGGGATTAAAACACACTGACAAACTATATCTTATTAAAAGAAATGGTAAGTCAATACAAAGGCCAGTTTTTACAAAAGGGCTAAATAGAAAATTCTCCAAACGACATTAATGAAAATCTTTAAGGGTACCACAACATTTCGGCTAACACTTAAACAGTACACTATGATCCCAAATATTCGCGATGCATCCATCAAATAACATTTAGGTAAGAATCCCAAGGTATACTACCAGTTACTCTTAGTTCGGATCTAGGTTAGGTACTAGGCATCCATAAAAAAATGACATATTCTTACTACTCCAAAATATATTCAACTCTAAGTACCCCAAAATAGTCAAAGTAAACAATAACCCAAGGTTCAGTGTCTAAGGTATCATTCTAATTCCATCAACCAGCAATTTACCATTCAAATCAATCCACAACAATTTCTTATTTGCTAAAAAGGTAGGGTAGACTCACAATCCTCAAAACAGGTAAAAAGGGTTTACAAAACCTCAACATCTATAACACGGGGTTCAGTAAGACAGAATCCGGTCTAACCAAAGAATCTCAAGAGGAAAGACGGTAAGTATGAGAAATAAATCGAAGATTTGTCACAAGAATGAAAACGAAAATTTATAAGAGAAGGATTGGAAAAGGCAGAAGCAGGAAGAAAAGAATCAATGATTCTAGATGATAAAGACCTAAAACGAGAAGGGACAGTTTACACCTCTAAGGTTCACGAGGGAACCAAAAGGATTACTTCATCTTCTTGCAGAGGAACGAGCACGCAAGTCTTGGATTCCTCAATCTGGATCCACTTTAACATCATGGAACAGGATTCTACCCTTGATCATCTAACCTGTAGCTTGAGCAAACTAAATCTGAGCTGGCAGGTCACCATCGACATTTTTCTCGGAGCACTAAGTTGTCCACTCGAGTCGGCAGGCGTTGAGAGTTCTAAGCAGGTCTTGTCCCGATCTGGAGTATCATTTCAGCATCTTGTTCTTTCACCTTCTTCTCGACACAAAAGAAACAAATATTCAATGTTAGTCATTGAGTTACGAGAACATATAAACCTAACAGATAAATCCTTATTTTGTTTCTTCCCATCTCTCACTAATATTTCTTTAATATTCAGATCATTTACGAGTGTTTTTCCTAAAATCAGGTGGAAACGTCGGGAGCAGCAATGCTCTGATACCAACTGTAATCCTCTAGAAAATCTAACGCAATACAGTGGGGGAAACACTGTAGAGTTGGGATTAAAACACACTGACAAACTATATCTTATTAAAAGAAATGGTAAGTCAATACAAAGGCCAGTTTTTACAAAAGGGCTAAATAGAAAATTCTCCAAACGACATTAATGAAAATCTTTAAGGGTACCACAACATTTCGGCTAACACTTAAACAGTACACTATGATCCCAAATATTCGCGATGCATCCATCAAATAACATTTAGGTAAGAATCCCAAGGTATACTACCAGTTACTCTTAGTTCGGATCTAGGTTAGGTACTAGGCATCCATAAAAAAATGACATATTCTTACTACTCCAAAATATATTCAACTCTAAGTACCCCAAAATAGTCAAAGTAAACAATAACCCAAGGTTCAGTGTCTAAGGTATCATCCTAATTCCATCAAGCAGCAATTTACCATTCAAATCAATCCACAACAATTTCTTATTTGCTAAAAAGGTAGGGTAGACTCACAATCCTCAAAACAGGTAAAAAGGGTTTACAAAACCTCAACATCTATAACACGGGGTTCAGTAAGACAGAATCCGGTCTAACCAAAGAATCTCAAGAGGAAAGACGGTAAGTATGAGAAATAAATCGAAGATTTGTCACAAGAATGAAAACGAAAATTTATAAGAGAAGGATTGGAAAAGGCAGAAGCAGGAAGAAAAGAATCAATGATTCTAGATGATAAAGACCTAAAACGAGAAGGGACAGTTTACACCTCTAAGGTTCACGAGGGAACCAAAAGGATTACTTCATCTTCTTGCAGAGGAACGAGCACGCAAGTCTTGGGTCCCTCAATCTGGATCCACTTTAACATCATGGAACAGGATTCTACCCTTGATCATCTAACCTGTAGCTTGAGCAAACTAAATCTGAGCTGGAAGGTCACCATCGACATTTTTCTCGGAGCACTAAGTTGTCCACTCGAGTCGGCAGGCGTTGAGAGTTCTAAGCAGGTCTTGTCCCGATCTGGAGTATCATTTCAGCATCTTGTTCTTTCACCTTCTTCTCGACACAAAAGAAACAAATATTCAATGCTAGTCATTGAGTTACGAGAACATATAAACCTAACAGATAAATCCTTATTTTGTTTCTTCCCATCTCTCACTAATATTTCTTTAATATTCAGATCATTTACGAGTGTTTTTCCTAAAATCAGGTGGAAACGTCGGGAGCAGCAATGCTCTGATACCAACTGTAATCCTCTAGAAAATCTAACGCAATACAGTGGGGGAAACACTGTAGAGTTGGGATTAAAACACACTGACAAACTATATCTTATTAAAAGAAATGGTAAGTCAATACAAAGGCCAGTTTTTACAAAAGGGCTAAATAGAAAATTCTCCAAACGACATTAATGAAAATCTTTAAGGGTACCACAACATTTCGGCTAACACTTAAACAGTACACTATGATCCCAAATATTCGCGATGCATCGATCAAATAACATTTAGGTAAGAATCCCAAGGTATACTACCAGTTACTCTTAGTTCGGATCTAGGTTAGGTACTAGGCATCCATAAAAAAATGACATATTCTTACTACTCCAAAATATATTCAACTCTAAGTACCCCAAAATAGTCAAAGTAAACAATAACCCAAGGTTCAGTGTCTAAGGTATCATCCTAATTCCATCAAGCAGCAATTTACCATTCAAATCAATCCACAACAATTTCTTACTTGCTAAAAAGGTAGGGTAGACTCACAATCCTCAAACCAGGTAAAAAGGGTTTACAAAACCTCAACATCTATAACACGGGGTTCAGTAAGACAGAATCCGGTCTAACCAAAGAATCTCAAGAGGAAAGACGGTAAGTATGAGAAATAAATCGAAGATTTGTCACAAGAATGAAAACGAAAATTTATAAGAGAAGGATTGGAAAAGGCAGAAGCAGGAAGAAAAGAATCAATGATTCTAGATGATAAAGACCTAAAACGAGAAGGGACAGTTTAGACCTCTAAGGTTCACGAGGGAACCAAAAGGATTACTTCATCTTCTTGCAGAGGAACGTGCACGCAAGTCTTGGGTCCCTCAATCTGGATCCACTTTAACATCATGGAACAGGATTCTACCCTTGATCATCTAACCTGTAGCTTGAGCAAACTAAATCTGAGCTGGAAGGTCACCATCGACATTTTTCTCGGAGCACTAAGTTGTCCACTCGAGTCGGCAGGCGTTGAGAGTTCTAAGCAGGTCTTGTCCCGATCTGGAGTATCATTTCAGCATCTTGTTCTTTCACCTTCTTCTCGACACAAAAGAAACAAATATTCAATGCTAGTCATTGAGTTACGAGAACATATAAACCTAACAGTTAAATCCTTATTTTGTTTCTACCCATCTCTCACTAATATTTCTTTAATATTCAGATCATTTACGAGTGTTTTTCCTAAAATCAGGTGGAAACGTCGGGAGCAGCAATGCTCTGATACCAACTGTAATCCTCTAGAAAAGCTAACGCAATACAGTGAGGGAAACACTGTAGAGTTGGGATTAAAACACACTGACAAACTATATCTTATTAAAAGAAATGGTAAGTCAATACAAAAGCCAGTTTTTACAAAAGGGCTAAATAGAAAATTCTCCAAACGACATTAATGAAAATCTTTAAGGGTACCACAACATTTCGGCTAACACTTAAACAGTACACTATGATCCCAAATATTCGCGATGCATCCATCAAATAACATTTAGGTAAGAATCCCAAGGTATACTACCAGTTACTCTTAGTTCGGATCTAGGTTAGGTACTAGGCATCCATAAAAAAATGACATATTCTTACTACTCCAAAATATATTCAACTCTAAGTACCCCAAAATAGTCAAAGTAAACAATAACCCAAGGTTCAGTGTCTAAGGTATCATCCTAATTCCATCAAGCAGCAATTTACCATTCAAATCAATCCACAACAATTTCTTACTTGCTAAAAAGGTAGGGTAGACTCACAATCCTCAAACCAGGTAAAAAGGGTTTACAAAACCTCAACATCTATAACACGGGGTTCAGTAAGACAGAATCCGGTCTAACCAAAGAATCTCAAGAGGAAAGACGGTAAGTATGAGAAATAAATCGAAGATTTGTCACAAGAATGAAAACGAAAATTTATAAGAGAAGGATTGGAAAAGGCAGAAGCAGGAAGAAAAGAATCAATGATTCTAGATGATAAAGACCTAAAACGAGAAGGGACAGTTTAGACCTCTAAGGTTCACGAGGGAACCAAAAGGATTACTTCATCTTCTTGCAGAGGAACGAGCACGCAAGTCTTGGGTCGCTCAATCTGGATCCACTTTAACATCATGGAACAGGATTCTACCCTTGATCATCTAACCTGTAGCTTGAGCAAACTAAATCTGAGCTGGAAGGTCACCATCGACATTTTTCTCGGAGCACTAAGTTGTCCACTCGAGTCGGCAGGCGTTGAGAGTTCTAAGCAGGTCTTGTCCCGATCTGGAGTAGCATATCAGCATCTTGTTCTTTCACCTTCTTCTCGACACAAAAGAAACAAATATTCAATGCTAGTCATTGAGTTACGAGAACATATAAACCTAACAGTTAAATCCTTATTTTGTTTCTACCCATCTCTCACTTATATTTCTTTAATATTCAGATCATTTACGACTGTTTTTCCTAAAATCAGGTGGAAACGTCGGGAGCTGCAATTCTCTGATACCAACTGTAATCCTCTAGAAAATCTAACGCAATACAGTGGGGGAAACATTGTAGAGTTGGGATTAAAACACACTGTCAAACTATATCTTATTAAAAGAAATGGTAAGTCAATACAAAGGCCAGTTTTTACAAAAGGGCTAAATAGAAAATTCTCCAAACGACATTAATGAGAATCTTTAAGGGTACCACAACATTTCGGCTAACACTTAAACAGTACACTATGATCCCAAATATTCGCGATGCATCCATCAAATAACATTTAGGTAAGAATCCCAAGGTATACTACCAGTTACTCTTAGTTCGGATCTAGGTTAGGTACTTGGCATCCATAAAAAAATGACATATTCTTACTACTCCAAAATATATTCAACTCTAAGTACCCCAAAATAGTCAAAGTAAACAATAACCCAAGGTTCAGTGTCTAAGGTATCATCCTAATTCCATCAAGCAGCAATTTACCATTCAAATCAATCCTCAAGAATTTCTTACTTGCTAGGGTAGACTCACAATCCTCAAACCAGGTAAAAAGAGTTTACAAAACCTCAACATCTATAACACGGGGTACAGTAAGACAGAATCCGGTCTAACTAAAGAATCTCAAGAGGAAAGACGGTAAGTATGAGAAATAAATAGAAGATTTGTCACAAGAATAAAAACGAAAATTTATAAGAGAAGGATTGGAAAAGGCAGAAGCAGGAAGAAAAGAATCAATGATTCTAGATGATAAAGACCTAAAACGAGAAGGGACAGTATAGACCTCTAAGGTTCACGAGGGAACCAAAAGGATTACTTCATCTTCTTGCAGAGGAACGAGCACTTAAGTCTTGGGTCGCTCAATCTGGATCCACTTTAACATCATGGAACAGGATTCTACCCTTGATCATCTAACCTATAGCTTGAGCAAACTAAATCTGAGCTGGAAGGTCACCATCGACATTTTTCTCGGAGCACTAAGTTGTCCACTCGAGTCGGCAGGCGTTGAGAGTTCTAAGCAGGTCTTGTCCCGATCTGGAGTAGCATTTCAGCATCTTGTTCTTTCACCTTCTTCTCGACACAAAAGAAACAAATATTCAATGCTAGTCATTGAGTTACGAGAACATATAAACCTAACAGTTAAATCCTTATTTTGTTTCTACCCATCTCTCACTAATATTTCTTTAATATTCAGATCATTTACGAGTGTTTTTCCTAAAATCAGGTGGAAACGTCGGGAGCAGCAATGCTCTGATACCAACTGTAATCCTCTAGAAAAGCTAACGCAATACAGTGGGGGAAACACTGTAGAGTTGGGATTAAAACACACTGACAAACTATATCTTATTAAAAGAAATGGTAAGTCAATACAAAAGCCAGTTTTTACAAAAGGCCTAAATAGAAAATTCTCCAAACGACATTAATGAAAATCTTTAAGGGTACCACAACATTTCGGCTAACACTTAAACAGTACACTATGATCCCAAATATTCGCGATGCATCCATCAAATAACATTTAGGTAAGAATCCCAAGGTATACTACCAGTTACTCTTAGTTCGGATCTAGGTTAGGTACTAGGCATCCATAAAAAAATGACATATTCTTACTACTCCAAAATATATTCAACTCTAAGTACCCCAAAATAGTCAAAGTAAACAATAACCCAAGGTTCAGTGTCTAAGGTATCATCCTAATTCCATCAAGCAGCAATTTACCATTCAAATCAATCCACAACAATTTCTTACTTGCTAAAAAGGTAGGGTAGACTCACAATCCTCAAACCAGGTAAAAAGGGTTTACAAAACCTCAACATCTATAACACGGGGTTCAGTAAGACAGAATCCGGTCTAACCAAAGAATCTCAAGAGGAAAGACGGTAAGTATGAGAAATAAATCGAAGATTTGTCACAAGAATGAAAACGAAAATTTATAAGAGAAGGATTGGAAAAGGCAGAAGCAGGAAGAAAAGAATCAATGATTCTAGATGATAAAGACCTAAAACGAGAAGGGACAGTTTAGACCTCTAAGGTTCACGAGGGAACCAAAAGGATTACTTCATCTTCTTGCAGAGGAACGAGCACGCAAGTCTTGAGTCCCTCAATCTGGATCCACTTTAACATCATGGAACAGGATTCTACCCTTGATCATCTAACCTGTAGCTTGAGCAAACTAAATCTGAGCTGGAAGGTCACCATCGACATTTTTCTCGGAGCACTAAGTTGTCCACTCGAGTCGGCAGGCGTTGAGAGTTCTAAGCAGGTCTTGTCCCGATCTGGAGTATCATTTCAGCATCTTGTTCTTTCACCTTCTTCTCGACACAAAAGAAACAAATATTCAATGCTAGTCATTGAGTTACGAGAACATATAAACCTAACTGTTAAATCCTTATTTTGTTTCTACCCATCTCTCACTAATATTTCTTTAATATTCAGATCATTTACGAGTGTTTTTCCTAAAATCAGGTGGAAACGTCGGGAGCAGCAATGCTCTGATACCAACTGTAATCCTCTAGAAAAGCTAACGCAATACAGTGAGGGAAACACTGTAGAGTTGGGATTAAAACACACTGACAAACTATATCTTATTAAAAGAAATGGTAAGTCAATACAAAAGCCAGTTTTTACAAAAGGGCTAAATAGAAAATTCTCCAAACGACATTAATGAAAATCTTTAAGGGTACCACAACATTTCGGCTAACACTTAAACAGTACACTATGATCCCAAATATTCGCGATGCATCCATCAAATAACATTTAGGTAAGAATCCCAAGGTATACTACCAGTTACTCTTAGTTCGGATCTAGGTTAGGTACTAGGCATCCATAAAAAAATGACATATTCTTACTACTCCAAAATATATTCAACTCTAAGTACCCCAAAATAGTCAAAGTAAACAATAACCCAAGGTTCAGTGTCTAAGGTATCATCCTAATTCCATCAAGCAGCAATTTACCATTCAAATCAATCCACAACAATTTCTTACTTGCTAAAAAGGTAGGGTAGACTCACAATCCTCAAACCAGGTAAAAAGGGTTTACAAAACCTCAACATCTATAACACGGGGTTCAGTAAGACAGAATCCGGTCTAACCAAAGAATCTCAAGAGGAAAGACGGTAAGTATGAGAAATAAATCGAAGATTTGTCACAAGAATGAAAACGAAAATTTATAAGAGAAGGATTGGAAAAGGCAGAAGCAGGAAGAAAAGAATCAATGATTCTAGATGATAAAGACCTAAAACGAGAAGGGACAGTTTAGACCTCTAAGGTTCACGAGGGAACCAAAAGGATTACTTCATCTTCTTGCAGAGGAACGAGCATGCAAGTCTTGGGTCGCTCAATCTGGATCCACTTTAACATCATGGAACAGGATTCTACCCTTGATCATCTAACCTGTAGCTTGAGCAAACTAAATCTGAGCTGGAAGGTCACCATCGACATTTTCTCGGAGCACTAAGTTGTCCACTCGAGTCGGCAGGCGTTGAGAGTTCTAAGCAGGTCTTGTCCCGATCTGGAGTAGCATATCAGCATCTTGTTCTTTCACCTTCTTCTCGACACAAAAGAAACAAATATTCAATGCTAGTCATTGAGTTACGAGAACATATAAACCTAACAGTTAAATCCTTATTTTGTTTCTACCCATCTCTCAATTATATTTCTTTAATATTCAGATCATTTACGACTGTTTTTCCTAAAATCAGGTGGAAACGTCGGGAGCTGCAATTCTCTGATACCAACTGTAATCCTCTAGAAAATCTAACGCAATACAGTGGGGGAAACATTGTAGAGTTGGGATTAAAACACACTGTCAAACTATATCTTATTAAAAGAAATGGTAAGTCAATACAAAGGCCAGTTTTTACAAAAGGGCTAAATAGAAAATTCTCCAAACGACATTAATGAGAATCTTTAAGGGTACCACAACATTTCGGCTAACACTTAAACAGTACACTATGATCCCAAATATTCGCGATGCATCCATCAAATAACATTTAGGTAAGAATCCCAAGGTATACTACCAGTTACTCTTAGTTCGGATCTAGGTTAGGTACTTGGCATCCATAAAAAAATGACATATTCTTACTACTCCAAAATATATTCAACTCTAAGTACCCCAAAATAGTCAAAGTAAACAATAACCCAAGGTTCAGTGTCTAAGGTATCATCCTAATTCCATCAAGCAGCAATTTACCATTCAAATCAATCCACAACAATTTCTTACTTGCTAAAAAGGTAGGGTAGACTCACAATCCTCAAACCAGGTAAAAAGGGTTTACAAAACCTCAACATCTATAACACGGGGTTCAGTAAGACAGAATCCGGTCTAACCAAAGAATCTCAAGAGGAAAGACGGTAAGTATGAGAAATAAATCGAAGATTTGTCACAAGAATGAAAACGAAAATTTATAAGAGAAGGATTGGAAAAGGCAGAAGCAGGAAGAAAAGAATCAATGATTCTAGATGATAAAGACCTAAAACGAGAAGGGACAGTTTAGACCTCTAAGGTTCACGAGGGAACCAAAAGGATTACTTCATCTTCTTGCAGAGGAACGAGCACGCAAGTCTTGGGTCCCTCAATCTGGATCCACTTTAACATCATGGAACAGGATTCTACCCTTGATCATCTAACCTGTAGCTTGAGCAAACTAAATCTGAGCTGGAAGGTCACCATCGACATTTTTCTCGGAGCACTAAGTTGTCCACTCGAGTCGGCAGGCGTTGAGAGTTCTAAGCAGGTCTTGTCCCGATCTGGAGTATCATTTCAGCATCTTGTTCTTTCACCTTCTTCTCGACACAAAAGAAACAAATATTCAATGCTAGTCATTGAGTTACGAGAACATATAAACCTAACTGTTAAATCCTTATTTTGTTTCTACCCATCTCTCACTAATATTTCTTTAATATTCAGATCATTTACGAGTGTTTTTCCTAAAATCAGGTGGAAACGTCGGGAGCAGCAATGCTCTGATACCAACTGTAATCCTCTAGAAAAGCTAACGCAATACAGTGAGGGAAACACTGTAGAGTTGGGATTAAAACACACTGACAAACTATATCTTATTAAAAGAAATGGTAAGTCAATACAAAAGCCAGTTTTTACAAAAGGGCTAAATAGAAAATTCTCCAAACGACATTAATGAAAATCTTTAAGGGTACCACAACATTTCGGCTAACACTTAAACAGTACACTATGATCCCAAATATTCGCGATGCATCCATCAAATAACATTTAGGTAAGAATCCCAAGGTATACTACCAGTTACTCTTAGTTCGGATCTAGGTTAGGTACTAGGCATCCATAAAAAAATGACATATTCTTACTACTCCAAAATATATTCAACTCTAAGTACCCCAAAATAGTCAAAGTAAACAATAACCCAAGGTTCAGTGTCTAAGGTATCATCCTAATTCCATCAAGCAGCAATTTACCATTCAAATCAATCCACAACAATTTCTTACTTGCTAAAAAGGTAGGGTAGACTCACAATCCTCAAACCAGGTAAAAAGGGTTTACAAAACCTCAACATCTATAACACGGGGTTCAGTAAGACAGAATCCGGTCTAACCAAAGAATCTCAAGAGGAAAGACGGTAAGTATGAGAAATAAATCGAAGATTTGTCACAAGAATGAAAACGAAAATTTATAAGAGAAGGATTGGAAAAGGCAGAAGCAGGAAGAAAAGAATCAATGATTCTAGATGATAAAGACCTAAAACGAGAAGGGACAGTTTAGACCTCTAAGGTTCACGAGGGAACCAAAAGGATTACTTCATCTTCTTGCAGAGGAACGAGCATGCAAGTCTTGGGTCGCTCAATCTGGATCCACTTTAACATCATGGAACAGGATTCTACCCTTGATCATCTAACCTGTAGCTTGAGCAAACTAAATCTGAGCTGGAAGGTCACCATCGACATTTTCTCGGAGCACTAAGTTGTCCACTCGAGTCGGCAGGCGTTGAGAGTTCTAAGCAGGTCTTGTCCCGATCTGGAGTAGCATATCAGCATCTTGTTCTTTCACCTTCTTCTCGACACAAAAGAAACAAATATTCAATGCTAGTCATTGAGTTACGAGAACATATAAACCTAACAGTTAAATCCTTATTTTGTTTCTACCCATCTCTCACTTATATTTCTTTAATATTCAGATCATTTACGACTGTTTTTCCTAAAATCAGGTGGAAACGTCGGGAGCTGCAATTCTCTGATACCAACTGTAATCCTCTAGAAAATCTAACGCAATACAGTGGGGGAAACATTGTAGAGTTGGGATTAAAACACACTGTCAAACTATATCTTATTAAAAGAAATGGTAAGTCAATACAAAGGCCAGTTTTTACAAAAGGGCTAAATAGAAAATTCTCCAAACGACATTAATGAGAATCTTTAAGGGTACCACAACATTTCGGCTAACACTTAAACAGTACACTATGATCCCAAATATTCGCGATGCATCCATCAAATAACATTTAGGTAAGAATCCCAAGGTATACTACCAGTTACTCTTAGTTCGGATCTAGGTTAGGTACTTGGCATCCATAAAAAAATGACATATTCTTACTACTCCAAAATATATTCAACTCTAAGTACCCCAAAATAGTCAAAGTAAACAATAACCCAAGGTTCAGTGTCTAAGGTATCATCCTAATTCCATCAAGCAGAAATTTACCATTCAAATCAATCCACAACAATTTCTTACTTGCTAAAAAGGTAGGGTAGACTCACAATCCTCAAACCAGGTAAAAAGGGTTTACAAAACCTCAACATCTATAACACGGGGTTCAGTAAGACAGAATCCGGTCTAACCAAAGAATCTCAAGAGGAAAGACGGTAAGTATGAGAAATAAATCGAAGATTTGTCACAAGAATGAAAACGAAAATTTATAAGAGAAGGATTGGAAAAGGCAGAAGCAGGAAGAAAAGAATCAATGATTCTAGATGATAAAGACCTAAAACGAGAAGGGACAGTTTAGACCTCTAAGGTTCACGAGGGAACCAAAAGGATTACTTCATCTTCTTGCAGAGGAACGAGCATGCAAGTCTTGGGTCGCTCAATCTGGATCCACTTTAACATCATGGAACAGGATTCTACCCTTGATCATCTAACCTGTAGCTTGAGCAAACTAAATCTGAGCTGGAAGGTCACCATCGACATTTTCTCGGAGCACTAAGTTGTCCACTCGAGTCGGCAGGCGTTGAGAGTTCTAAGCAGGTCTTGTCCCGATCTGGAGTAGCATATCAGCATCTTGTTCTTTCACCTTCTTCTCGACACAAAAGAAACAAATATTCAATGCTAGTCATTGAGTTACGAGAACATATAAACCTAACAGTTAAATCCTTATTTTGTTTCTACCCATCTCTCACTTATATTTCTTTAATATTCAGATCATTTACGACTGTTTTTCCTAAAATCAGGTGGAAACGTCGGGAGCTGCAATTCTCTGATACCAACTGTAATCCTCTAGAAAATCTAACGCAATACAGTGGGGGAAACATTGTAGAGTTGGGATTAAAACACACTGTCAAACTATATCTTATTAAAAGAAATGGTAAGTCAATACAAAGGCCAGTTTTTACAAAAGGGCTAAATAGAAAATTCTCCAAACGACATTAATGAGAATCTTTAAGGGTACCACAACATTTCGGCTAACACTTAAACAGTACACTATGATCCCAAATATTCGCGATGCATCCATCAAATAACATTTAGGTAAGAATCCCAAGGTATACTACCAGTTACTCTTAGTTCGGATCTAGGTTAGGTACTTGGCATCCATAAAAAAATGACATATTCTTACTACTCCAAAATATATTCAACTCTAAGTACCCCAAAATAGTCAAAGTAAACAATAACCCAAGGTTCAGTGTCTAAGGTATCATCCTAATTCCATCAAGCAGCAATTTACCATTCAAATCAATCCTCAAGAATTTCTTACTTGCTAGGGTAGACTCACAATCCTCAAACCAGGTAAAAAGAGTTTACAAAACCTCAACATCTATAACACGGGGTACAGTAAGACAGAATCCGGTCTAACTAAAGAATCTCAAGAGGAAAGACGGTAAGTATGAGAAATAAATAGAAGATTTGTCACAAGAATAAAAACGAAAATTTATAAGAGAAGGATTGGAAAAGGCAGAAGCAGGAAGAAAAGAATCAATGATTCTAGATGATAAAGACCTAAAACGAGAAGGGACAGTATAGACCTCTAAGGTTCACGAGGGAACCAAAAGGATTACTTCATCTTCTTGCAGAGGAACGAGCACTTAAGTCTTGGGTCGCTCAATCTGGATCCACTTTAACATCATGGAACAGGATTCTACCCTTGATCATCTAACCTATAGCTTGAGTAAACTAAATCTGAGCTGGAAGTTCACCATCGACATTTTTCTCGGAGCACTAAGTTGTCCACTCGAGTCGGCAGGCGTTGAGAGTTCTAAGCAGGTCTTGTCCCGATCTGGAGTAGCATTTCAGCATCTTGTTCTTTCACCTTCTTCTCGACACAAAAGAAACAAATATTCAATGCTAGTCATTGAGTTACGAGAACATATAAACCTAACAGTTAAATCCTTATTTTGTTTCTACCCATCTCTCACTAATATTTCTTTAATATTCAGATCATTTACGAGTGTTTTTCCTAAAATCAGGTGGAAACGTCGGGAGCAGCAATGCTCTGATACCAACTGTAATCCTCTAGAAAAGCTAACGCAATACAGTGGGGGAAACACTGTAGAGTTGGGATTAAAACACACTGACAAACTATATCTTATTAAAAGAAATGGTAAGTCAATACAAAAGCCAGTTTTTACAAAAGGCCTAAATAGAAAATTCTCCAAACGACATTAATGAAAATCTTTAAGGGTACCACAACATTTCGGCTAACACTTAAACAGTACACTATGATCCCAAATATTCGCGATGCATCCATCAAATAACATTTAGGTAAGAATCCCAAGGTATACTACCAGTTACTCTTAGTTCGGATCTAGGTTAGGTACTAGGCATCCATAAAAAAATGACATATTCTTACTACTCCAAAATATATTCAACTCTAAGTACCCCAAAATAGTCAAAGTAAACAATAACCCAAGGTTCAGTGTCTAAGGTATCATCCTAATTCCATCAAGCAGCAATTTACCATTCAAATCAATCCACAACAATTTCTTACTTGCTAGGGTAGACTCACAATCCTCAAACCAGGTAAAAAGGGTTTACAAAACCTCAACATCTATAACACGGGGTTCAGTAAGACAGAATCCGGTCTAACCAAAGAATCTCAAGAGGAAAGACGGTAAGTATGAGAAATAAATCGAAGATTTGTCACAAGAATGAAAACGAAAATTTATAAGAGAAGGATTGGAAAAGGCAGAAGCAGGAAGAAAAGAATCAATGATTCTAGATGATAAAGACCTAAAACGAGAAGGGACAGTTTAGACCTCTAAGGTTCACGAGGGAACCAAAAGGATTACTTCATCTTCTTGCAGAGGAACGAGCACTTAAGTCTTGGGTCGCTCAATCTGGATCCACTTTAACATCATGGAACAGGATTCTACCCTTGATCATCTAACCTATAGCTTGAGCAAACTAAATCTGAGCTGGAAGGTCACCATCGACATTTTTCTCGGAGCACTAAGTTGTCCACTCGAGTCGGCAGGCGTTGAGAGTTCTAAGCAGGTCTTGTCCCGATCTGGAGTAGCATTTCAGCATCTTGTTCTTTCACCTTCTTCTCGACACAAAAGAAACAAATATTCAATGCTAGTCATTGAGTTACGAGAACATATAAACCTAACAGTTAAATCCTTATTTTGTTTCTACCCATCTCTCACTAATATTTCTTTAATATTCAGATCATTTACGAGTGTTTTTCCTAAAATCGGGTGGAAACGTCGGGAGCAGCAATGCTCTGATACCAACTGTAATCCTCTAGAAAAGCTAACGCAATACAGTGGGGGAAACACTGTAGAGTTGGGATTAAAACACACTGACAAACTATATCTTATTAAAAGAAATGGTAAGTCAATACAAAAGCCAGTTTTTACAAAAGGCCTAAATAGAAAATTCTCCAAACGACATTAATGAAAATCTTTAAGGGTACCACAACATTTCGGCTAACACTTAAACAGTACACTATGATCCCAAATATTCGCGATGCATCCATCAAATAACATTTAGGTAAGAATCCCAAGGTATACTACCAGTTACTCTTAGTTCGGATCTAGGTTAGGTACTAGGCATCCATAAAAAAATGACATATTCTTACTACTCCAAAATATATTCAACTCTAAGTACCCCAAAATAGTCAAAGTAAACAATAACCCAAGGTTCAGTGTCTAAGGTATCATCCTAATTCCATCAAGCAGCAATTTACCATTCAAAACAATCCACAACAATTTCTTACTTGCTAAAAAGGTAGGGTAGACTCACAATCCTCAAACCAGGTAAAAAGGGTTTACAAAACCTCAACATCTATAACACGGGGTTCAGTAAGACAGAATCCGGTCTAACCAAAGAATCTCAAGAGGAAAGACGGTAAGTATGAGAAATAAATCGAAGATTTGTCACAAGAATGAAAACGAAAATTTATAAGAGAAGGATTGGAAAAGGCAGAAGCAGGAAGAAAAGAATCAATGATTCTAGATGATAAAGACCTAAAACGAGAAGGGACAGTTTAGACCTCTAAGGTTCACGAGGGAACCAAAAGGATTACTTCATCTTCTTGCAGAGGAACGAGCACGCAAGTCTTGGGTCGCTCAATCTGGATCCACTTTAACATCATGGAACAGGATTCTACCCTTGATCATCTAACCTGTAGCTTGAGCAAACTAAATCTGAGCTGGAAGGTCACCATCGACATTTTCTCGGAGCACTAAGTTGTCCACTCGAGTCGGCAGGCGTTGAGAGTTCTAAGCAGGTCTTGTCCCGATCTGGAGTAGCATATCAGCATCTTGTTCTTTCACCTTCTTCTCGACACAAAAGAAACAAATATTCAATGCTAGTCATTGAGTTACGAGAACATATAAACCTAACAGTTAAATCCTTATTTTGTTTCTACCCATCTCTCACTTATATTTCTTTAATATTCAGATCATTTACGACTGTTTTTCCTAAAATCAGGTGGAAACGTCGGGAGCTGCAATTCTCTGATACCAACTGTAATCCTCTAGAAAATCTAACGCAATACAGTGGGGGAAACATTGTAGAGTTGGGATTAAAACACACTGTCAAACTATATCTTATTAAAAGAAATGGTAAGTCAATACAAAGGCCAGTTTTTACAAAAGGGCTAAATAGAAAATTCTCCAAACGACATTAATGAGAATCTTTAAGGGTACCACAACATTTCGGCTAACACTTAAACAGTACACTATGATCCCAAATATTCGCGATGCATCCATCAAATAACATTTAGGTAAGAATCCCAAGGTATACTACCAGTTACTCTTAGTTCGGATCTAGGTTAGGTACTTGGCATCCATAAAAAAATGACATATTCTTACTACTCCAAAATATATTCAACTCTAAGTACCCCAAAATAGTCAAAGTAAACAATAACCCAAGGTTCAGTGTCTAAGGTATCATCCTAATTCCATCAAGCAGCAATTTACCATTCAAATCAATCCTCAAGAATTTCTTACTTGCTAGGGTAGACTCACAATCCTCAAACCAGGTAAAAAGAGTTTACAAAACCTCAACATCTATAACACGGGGTACAGTAAGACAGAATCCGGTCTAACTAAAGAATCTCAAGAGGAAAGACGGTAAGTATGAGAAATAAATAGAAGATTTGTCACAAGAATAAAAACGAAAATTTATAAGAGAAGGATTGGAAAAGGCAGAAGCAGGAAGAAAAGAATCAATGATTCTAGATGATAAAGACCTAAAACGAGAAGGGACAGTATAGACCTCTAAGGTTCACGAGGGAACCAAAAGGATTACTTCATCTTCTTGCAGAGGAACGAGCACTTAAGTCTTGGGTCGCTCAATCTGGATCCACTTTAACATCATGGAACAGGATTCTACCCTTGATCATCTAACCTATAGCTTGAGCAAACTAAATCTGAGCTGGAAGGTCACCATCGACATTTTTCTCGGAGCACTAAGTTGTCCACTCGAGTCGGCAGGCGTTGAGAGTTCTAAGCAGGTCTTGTCCCGATCTGGAGTAGCATTTCAGCATCTTGTTCTTTCACCTTCTTCTCGACACAAAAGAAACAAATATTCAATGCTAGTCATTGAGTTACGAGAACATATAAACCTAACAGTTAAATCCTTATTTTGTTTCTACCCATCTCTCACTAATATTTCTTTAATATTCAGATCATTTACGAGTGTTTTTCCTAAAATCAGGTGGAAACGTCGGGAGCAGCAATGCTCTGATACCAACTGTAATCCTCTAGAAAAGCTAACGCAATACAGTGGGGGAAACACTGTAGAGTTGGGATTAAAACACACTGACAAACTATATCTTATTAAAAGAAATGGTAAGTCAATACAAAAGCCAGTTTTTACAAAAGGCCTAAATAGAAAATTCTCCAAACGACATTAATGAAAATCTTTAAGGGTACCACAACATTTCGGCTAACACTTAAACAGTACACTATGATCCCAAATATTCGCGATGCATCCATCAAATAACATTTAGGTAAGAATCCCAAGGTATACTACCAGTTACTCTTAGTTCGGATCTAGGTTAGGTACTAGGCATCCATAAAAAAATGACATATTCTTACTACTCCAAAATATATTCAACTCTAAGTACCCCAAAATAGTCAAAGTAAACAATAACCCAAGGTTCAGTGTCTAAGGTATCATCCTAATTCCATCAAGCAGCAATTTACCATTCAAATCAATCCACAACAATTTCTTACTTGCTAGGGTAGACTCACAATCCTCAAACCAGGTAAAAAGGGTTTACAAAACCTCAACATCTATAACACGGGGTTCAGTAAGACAGAATCCGGTCTAACCAAAGAATCTCAAGAGGAAAGACGGTAAGTATGAGAAATAAATCGAAGATTTGTCACAAGAATGAAAACGAAAATTTATAAGAGAAGGATTGGAAAAGGCAGAAGCAGGAAGAAAAGAATCAATGATTCTAGATGATAAAGACCTAAAACGAGAAGGGACAGTTTAGACCTCTAAGGTTCACGAGGGAACCAAAAGGATTACTTCATCTTCTTGCAAAGGAACGAGCACGCAGGTCTTGGGTCCCTCAATCTGGATCCACTTTAACATCATGGAACAGGATTCTACCCTTGATCATCTAACTTGTAGCTTGAGCAAACTAAATCTGAGCTGGAAGGTCACCATCGACATTTTTCTCGGAGCACTAAGTTGTCCACTCGAGTCGGCAGGCGTTGAGAGTACTAAGCAGGTCTTGTCCCGATCTGGAGTAGCATTTCAGCATCTTGTTCTTTCACCTTCTTCTCGACACAAAAGAAACAAATATTCAATGCTAGTCATTGAGTTACGAGAACATATAAACCTAACAGTTAAATCCTTATTTTGTTTCTACCCATCTCTCACTAATATTTCTTTAATATTCATATCATTTACGAGTGTTTTTCCTAAAATCAGGTGGAAACGTCGGGAGCAGCAATGCTCTGATACCAACTGTAATCCTCTAGAAAATCTAACGCAATACAGTGGGGGAAACACTGTAGAGTTGGGATTAAAACACACTGTCAAACTATATCTTATTAAAAGAAATGGTAAGTCAATACAAAGGCCAGTTTTTACAAAAGGGCTAAATAGAAAATTCTCCAAACGACATTAATGAGAATCTTTAAGGGTACCACAACATTTCGGCTAACACTTAAACAGTACACTATGATCCCAAATATTCGCGATGCATCCATCAAATAACATTTAGGTAAGAATCCCAAGGTATACTACCAGTTACTCTTAGTTCGGATCTAGGTTAGGTACTAGGCATCCATAAAAAAATGACATATTCTTACTACTCCAAAATATATTCAACTCTAAGTACCCCAAAACAGTCAAAGTAAACAATAACCCAAGGTTCAGTGTCTAAGGTATCATGCTAATTCCATCAAGCAGCAATTTACCATTCAAATCAATCCACAACAATTTCTTACTTGCTAAAAAGGTAGGGTAGACTCACAATCCTCAAACCAGGTAAAAAGGGTTTACAAAACCTCAACATCTATAACACGGGGTTCAGTATGACAGAATCCGGTCTAACCAAAGAATTTCAAGAGGAAAGACGGTAAGTATGAAAAATAAATCGAAGATTTGTCACAAGAATGAAAACGAAAATTTATAAGAGAAGGATTGGAAAAGGCAGAAGCAGGAAGAAAACAATCAATGATTCTAGATGATAAAGACCTAAAACGAGAAGGGACAGTTTAGACCTCTAAGGTTCACGAGGGAACCAAAAGGATTACTTCATCTTCTTGCAGAGGAACGAGCACGCAAGTCTTGGGTCCCTCAATCTGGATCCACTTTAACATCATGGAACAGGATTTTACCCTTGATCATCTAACCTGTAGCTTGAGCAAACTAAATCTGAGCTGGCAGGTCACCATCGACATTTTTCTCGGAGCACTAAGTTGTCCACTCGAGTCGGCAAGCGTTGAGAGTACTAAGCAGGTCTTGTCCCGATCTGGAGTAGCATTTCAGCATCTTGTTCTTTCACCTTCTTCTCGACACAAAAGAAACAAATATTCAATGCTAGTCATTGAGTTACAAGAACATATAAACCTAACAGTTAAATCCTTATTTTGTTTCTACCCATCTCTCACTAATATTTCTTTAATATTCATATCATTTACGAGTGTTTTTCCTAAAATCAGGTGGAAACGTCGGGAGCAGCAATGCTCTGATACCAACTGTAATCCTCTAGAAAATCTAACGCAATACAGTGGGGGAAACACTGTAGAGTTGGGATTAAAACACACTGTCAAACTATATCTTATTAAAAGAAATGGTAAGTCAATACAAAGGCCAGTTTTTACAAAAGGGCTAAATAGAAAATTCTCCAAACGACATTAATGAGAATCTTTAAGGGTACCACAACATTTCGGCTAACACTTAAACAGTACACTATGATCCCAAATATTCGCGATGCATCCATCAAATAACATTTAGGTAAGAATCCCAAGGTATACTACCAGTTACTCTTAGTTCGGATCTAGGTTAGGTACTAGGCATCCATAAAAAAATGACATATTCTTACTACTCCAAAATATATTCAACTCTAAGTACCCCAAAACAGTCAAAGTAAACAATAACCCAAGGTTCAGTGTCTAAGGTATCATGCTAATTCCATCAAGCAGCAATTTACCATTCAAATCAATCCACAACAATTTCTTACTTGCTAAAAAGGTAGGGTAGACTCACAATCCTCAAACCAGGTAAAAAGGGTTTACAAAACCTCAACATCTATAACACGGGGTTCAGTATGACAGAATCCGGTCTAACCAAAGAATTTCAAGAGGAAAGACGGTAAGTATGAAAAATAAATCGAAGATTTGTCACAAGAATGAAAACGAAAATTTATAAGAGAAGGATTGGAAAAGGCAGAAGCAGGAAGAAAACAATCAATGATTCTAGATGATAAAGACCTAAAACGAGAAGGGACAGTTTAGACCTCTAAGGTTCACGAGGGAACCAAAAGGATTACTTCATCTTCTTGCAGAGGAACGAGCACGCAAGTCTTGGGTCCCTCAATCTGGATCCACTTTAACATCATGGAACAGGATTTTACCCTTGATCATCTAACCTGTAGCTTGAGCAAACTAAATCTGAGCTGGCAGGTCACCATCGACATTTTTCTCGGAGCACTAAGTTGTCCACTCGAGTCGGCAAGCGTTGAGAGTACTAAGCAGGTCTTGTCCCGATCTGGAGTAGCATTTCAGCATCTTGTTCTTTCACCTTCTTCTCGACACAAAAGAAACAAATATTCAATGCTAGTCATTGAGTTACAAGAACATATAAACCTAACAGTTAAATCCTTATTTTGTTTCTACCCATCTCTCACTAATATTTCTTTAATATTCATATCATTTACGAGTGTTTTTCCTAAAATCAGGTGGAAACGTCGGGAGCAGCAATGCTCTGATACCAACTGTAATCCTCTAGAAAATCTAACGCAATACAGTGGGGGAAACACTGTAGAGTTGGGATTAAAACACACTGTCAAACTATATCTTATTAAAAGAAATGGTAAGTCAATACAAAGGCCAGTTTTTACAAAAGGGCTAAATAGAAAATTCTCCAAACGACATTAATGAGAATCTTTAAGGGTACCACAACATTTCGGCTAACACTTAAACAGTACACTATGATCCCAAATATTCGCGATGCATCCATCAAATAACATTTAGGTAAGAATCCCAAGGTATACTACCAGTTACTCTTAGTTCGGATCTAGGTTAGGTACTAGGCATCCATAAAAAAATGACATATTCTTACTACTCCAAAATATATTCAACTCTAAGTACCCCAAAACAGTCAAAGTAAACAATAACCCAAGGTTCAGTGTCTAAGGTATCATGCTAATTCCATCAAGCAGCAATTTACCATTCAAATCAATCCACAACAATTTCTTACTTGCTAAAAAGGTAGGGTAGACTCACAATCCTCAAACCAGGTAAAAAGGGTTTACAAAACCTCAACATCTATAACACGGGGTTCAGTATGACAGAATCCGGTCTAACCAAAGAATTTCAAGAGGAAAGACGGTAAGTATGAAAAATAAATCGAAGATTTGTCACAAGAATGAAAACGAAAATTTATAAGAGAAGGATTGGAAAAGGCAGAAGCAGGAAGAAAACAATCAATGATTCTAGATGATAAAGACCTAAAACGAGAAGGGACAGTTTAGACCTCTAAGGTTCACGAGGGAACCAAAAGGATTACTTCATCTTCTTGCAGAGGAACGAGCACGCAAGTCTTGGGTCCCTCAATCTGGATCCACTTTAACATCATGGAACAGGATTTTACCCTTGATCATCTAACCTGTAGCTTGAGCAAACTAAATCTGAGCTGGCAGGTCACCATCGACATTTTTCTCGGAGCACTAAGTTGTCCACTCGAGTCGGCAAGCGTTGAGAGTACTAAGCAGGTCTTGTCCCGATCTGGAGTAGCATTTCAGCATCTTGTTCTTTCACCTTCTTCTCGACACAAAAGAAACAAATATTCAATGCTAGTCATTGAGTTACAAGAACATATAAACCTAACAGTTAAATCCTTATTTTGTTTCTACCCTTCTCTCACTAATATTTCTTTATTATTCATATCATTTACTAGTGTTTTTCCTAAAATCAGGTGGAAACGTCGGGAGCAGCAATGCTCTGATACCAACTGTAATCCTCTAGAAAATCTAACGCAATACAGTGGGGGAAACACTGTAGAGTTGGGATTAAAACACACTGACAAACTATATCTTATTAAAAGAAATGGTAAGTCAATACAAAGGCCAGTTTTTACAAAAGGGCTAAATAGAAAATTCTCCAAACGACATTAATGAGAATCTTTAAGGGTACCTGTGGACATGACATAGGTCCACCCCGACGCGGCCACGCGCGGGTTTGGGGAGGCGAATGAATCTCCATGAGATGGTCAAATGGAAATTTAAATCGAAGTCGGAGTCGCCACCGAATTTTATGGTTATTCGGAACCGTTCGAGCCCACTCTATGTCGTAGTGGGCCGTGTAAAATACGGCCCATTTCCGATGCGAGAGTTTATTGGGCTCGTCCCTTTGCATATCGATATAGATGCCGACTTGAGCGGTTGATCGTATATTGAATGACTCTCGTTGCCAATGGTTTCGGACATCCGGAAACCACGGTTCTGAGTAAGGGGTGAGGGTACGTGTTGGGAAGTTCGTGAAGAACACCCAACCCCGCCCGCACATTAGCGGCCTCTACTAGGATATCGTTTGGTTTTTGAATACGCGCGTTAGTAATACGATGAATGATATAAAAAACATTGTTTTCCTAAGCATGCGAGGAATTGAATGGGTTGCTAGGTCGGTTTAATGCATGAAAAATTTAACGTCAAAGTTGAATTTAGCATGTGAGATTCGTTTTAGTATAATAAAACAAAAGATGAAATAAGAATGAATTTGCTACAAAGATGAACAAACGAGTTAGTATCGATTTGTGAAAATAATATAGTAAATAAATATACGAGATCGAAAAAATAAATATTAATCGAAATCTGGAAAATATTGTTAAAAACGATGTTTTGTATAAAAAACGAAGATCGAAAAATAAAAAAAAAAAACGATAAAGGCGCGTCGTGGCAGTCGGCCGCGCGGCTCGCCCGGGATGCCGGCGAGTCGCGTGTCGGGCTGATTTCGAAAGCGGTTTTTTGAAAATTCGATGCTTTTATTAAACCGCGTACGAATATTGCATAATTCGTACTCGACTTAATATTTTCGATATTCGTTATATTCGATAATTGACTACGAAATCAATATCAAATACTTCGAATAGTTTTAGAAAAGATATAAATTTTGAAATCGTTTCGTAGAATAATAAAATAAAACAAACGAAAAAAATTTAAAAGAGGACTCGGGTTTCAGGCCCGTGCGCGAGTCGCCTAGGTGGGGCGCGACTCGCGTGGGGGTCTGTCCCGGTTTTGCTCGTTGTTCGAAAATTGCTAATTTTGATAAATCGCGTACAAATATGAATTAATTTATACTCGATTTATGTTTTCGATATTCGTCGTACCCGATATTCGATTATGAAATCGATATCGAGTATTCGGAATGATTTTTAGAAAAGGGTTTTGTAAAAAAGAATTTGAACGAAAAAAAGATGTAACGATTTTTAATATCGTCGAGATTTTAATATAATTCTTTTCGATACAATATTC
Organism: Agrostemma githago; assembly: GCA_958450325.1. Lineage (NCBI taxonomy): Eukaryota > Viridiplantae > Streptophyta > Magnoliopsida > Caryophyllales > Caryophyllaceae > Agrostemma > Agrostemma githago. Next base: position 46,503,261 of record OY288254.1, on the reverse strand, counting down.
GATTATAGAAAATCGATATCATATTTTTAATAATGTTGTTATATGAAAATAGTTTTTGTAGTATCGATATTAGAGAATAATAAAAAAAAACGACGACCGACCCATAAAAAATAAGACGGACGAGGAGGAGAAGAGAAGAAGGAGAAATCGGGTTTGGTACACCCTCAACCTACATGCTTCTGTTTACTCGGATCGGGGCTCGTCGGGACGTGGCTTGGGCACAAGAGCGTCGAGTGGATGTCGGTGAGTTGGTGGTGGTTCGGTTCGGGCGTGACGAGTGAAGGGTGTCGGGTATCGGGCCGGTTTCCTTCGGGTTTGTAATATCGGTGTATCGATGCTAGATTTTATGCTTACGAGTGTGTGTGTATGGGAATAATTTGTGATGCTTTTATGAATATTTGATTGATAATGAATGTAGATGTAGATGCTAATTGATGTGTAAAAGTGTGTGTGCAAGGGGCTATTTATAGGGAATTCCCGACCTTGGCTAGGAGAGTTTGAACTACCGCTAGAGATAGGAAATATAGGAAGCTGTAAGGCATGAGAATTCCGCTTTCTTGTCAAGGAAGAAAGGGATCACGGCTGGTTTGTGCTGCCTGGCCGAGTATTTGCACTCGGTCGGGTGTCTGAATCGGATTTTGGATAGGATTCCTGCTTGAGATCGAATTCCATCCTTAAACGGATTTGTTTAATATTTTATGTAGCTGATTTTTGTAGGATTGGAATACGAATCAGCCGTGTGAGGTGTCACGGCTGACTCACGTGTCTCGGGAAAATCTTTGACCGGGTTTTGACTCGGTCGCTAAAAGACGGTTTTACCCCTGGTGTCGGAATCGACCCAAATTAGTCTTATTTGACTCGAAACGACCCGTTGGGCCTGATTTTGAGGTTGGTTTTGTGAGATATGTACTCTATAATGAGCCCAAGCCAAATGCCAATGATTTTGAGCCCGTTTCTGAGTATTTAAAGCATGTTTGCGTCCGATCATCATCGGGTGTTTGTCGGAAACTGCTATAGACACCTGGCGGTCAAAATTTGGGTGTCTACAGAGCCCCCACTCTGACTGAGGCTTGGACAAGGCGAAAGTCAGAGTAGCTACCAGGCCAATCAAAGATTAAGACCTGACAGACTTCTGGTCGGGTCGTTTAAGGTCCATTAGACCTGCGTAAAGGGCCCGCCGGCCGGAGACTAGAAATGTACGTGAGTTGATGATGATAACTCCGTGGGGAATCGGACTTGTCGTATAAGTCTATGCCGCTGGGGAGTTATGTGAATTGCGCGGTCTTGAATTGTACCTGTATAAGTTACATAAAATTTTGCATGCAACATGTAGGTGAAACAAATATGACTCGCGCTGGGGAATAAAAATGATTTTTGCTTAGTTTTGAAATCGAAGTCCTGAAAGCAGCTCACGTGCTAGGAAATAGGTTTTCAAAACTGAAATGAGTAGAAAAGAAATTTGCAATTTAAATAGACCGAAATTTGACCTTGTCGAAAAGGGTTTTCTCAAATGGCTAAATTTTGCAAATTTTAAAAAATGAGAATTTGAAGAGAGAGACCTATCGACAGACTCGACGCTGGGCGTGACCGGACGAGTTGACAGACACGACTGGACTCTCGAGGGGTTGGACCGTGACTCGGTAGGGGGGTGGGCCACCTAACAAGACTCTTAAGTTGCGCTATTCCGTAGCCTAGACGAGTGGCAACATGGTCGAACATCGAAGTGGGATAGATATGCTATACGGGGTTGCAGTAGTCTGTAATGAGACTATTGTAGTTTAGTGCTCTCCTGAATTTTTGATTTTAGGGTACATTTCCAAAGTGGGTATTGCCTCGAGTCCTGACAGATTCTTGTCTTCGACTGAGCCGAGTACTATGACACACTACAGAAAGGAGGCTAGATTTTTTGAATTTATATGGATTTTGTGAGTGGATGGAGGTTTTCTGCCTAAGAGAAGCCCCCCAGGACGACAAAGCTAGCTGCTGAGAACATGACGGTGTCGTGACCGGAATGATGGCGCTTTTTGAATGTGTGTCAATGTGGGTGGTTGTGCCTCTGTTGAAAGGCTGCCTACGTATTCACGTATAGTGAAATCAAACCATGCCGTAGTTCAGTGTCGGAAGATATATTATGATGCCTAGTCTAATAGGACTTCGTGTGTAACTAGCCATAGCAATGGTGTAGGCTAGGTGCATTCCCAATGATGTCATGATCAAAGGGCTAGAATGGTTAGGATATTGATCCTGTGACTGTGAGCATTCTCCGGGATAGCCCCCAGAGGTGGTGTGAGCTTTTTTGGGCATGTTCTGTGCCGACTGCAAGTTGAGTTCCCGTGTTTGGGTTGGTAACTGGCTTGAATGAGAAGAATTGGGATGGGATTTTAACGAGTTTTGCTCTCGGGGATTTTAACGAGTTTTGCTCTCGGGGATTTTAACGAGTTTTGCTCTCGGGATTGTGTATGATTAGGTAAGGGATTTGACGAGTTTTGCTCTCGGGTCTTTGTATGGTGATTGTGAATTTTTTTATGTAAAGGGGGAAGCCGAGTAAAATGGCTCGAACTTTGATCGGGATATGTTTGATGATGCGGGATCTGGTTTCCATGTCTGGCCCTAATGGTTAGGGGTATCCTATGGAGCTTGAATTCTCAAAATTCCGGGCTGTCTTTAGCCTGGGTCTCGGGAAGGTCTTGAGGGTTGTAATGTGGGAAGGCTAAATGTGATGTTAGTTGACCAGCTTGATTGTTTCTCCCTTATTGAATGGTATGAGTATTGATCTTGAGTGGACCGTTGACCACGGTCATGGGCATTTGAATATTTTGTTGGTTGACCTCTTAGCCCCGGTCATGGCATTTTCATTTGTGTTGACCGTTCTGGTCGTGGATGCTCTTTTTTGATGATGGCCTGCTTTTTTGTTTTGGCGTTTTGCTTTTTTTCCTTGGACTTTTGATTTTTTTTTGTCCACCTTTTTGTCTTTTTTTTGTTGGTCAGACTAACACCGTAGGTAGGTATGGTTGATCTTGTCGGAGGGGTGTTTATTGTGGGAAATGGGCTTGCCTCCCGTCTTGAACCCAAACTAGGAGACTACCTAGATTCGTCATTGGATTCGATACCGCTCCTGCTAAGTGTAGTTTTGTGGCTTCCTATGTCAGACATGGAACAGGTAAAGGAAAACACGGGTCTCGATTTCCTGCAGTCATTATAGATGTGCCTATAGTCACGTGCATGTGCTCACAGTGTATGACGGTGTTTATCATGTTCTCGGAAACACATAAGGAAAGTATATATGAGCAATAGAAAAGCTGATTTTATTGAATTTTGAAAAGAGGACAGAATACAAATGACTCTGACTCTGATTTGGAAATTAGGATGTAGGGTATCCTAGAGTCGGACTCAGACTTAGACTCGAATCAGATCCGGACTCGGATGCTCGGTTGGTTGTTTTTTTGTAAGGTCTTTGATTGGAGAGAACGACAAGTGCCACGACTCGCCTAAACTCGGCTTTGCGCAAATGCAAGAGAGGGAGTCAAACTAGAGACGACCCGAGGTGACGGGAATGACTAAGATTCATGGACCGGGATACTCAAACGTTGACCTGGACGAGGTAACGACCCTGGCTTGGACTTGACGATGAGACTCAAGCTGCACGAGGGTGAGTCCGAAAATGGGGCGACTATGTTTGACTCGGGTTAGACTCTCCTAAGACAAATGTGTAGGATATGATCCTCGGAGTGACCATGATTAATCGCTCCGTCGGAGAATAGCCCCCAAGTGAGGCTAAGGACTCAGATGGTGTGGCATCTAAGTGACTTAAAGGTGGGGTACGTGAGACACGTGTAAGACATGACCCTTAGAGCAACCGTGATTGACCGCTCTGATGAAGGGTAGCCCCCAAGCGGGATGAAAGACTTTGTTAAGACTCGAGTGTCGGACGAGCGATCCTTAGACGTAAGGGTCACAAACCTTTTGTTATAGGGCTATGCCTTGTAAAAGGTCGACTCAGAAGAGACTCCTAGACGGGCGACTCGTGAAAGGTGGGCCTCCTTTAGGATCCAGCTGTGTGGGCTGGGCCCTGTTCGAAAGGAGGTTCACGTGAGACGTTCCCCAAACTTTGGACTCGATTGGGTAGACGGGCCGACCCTTTTAAGAGTATGTCCTACGTAGGTGGGCCTTGCCTTAGTATAATAAGGCGGACTGGGATAGGGAGGAAATCCGTGATATAAGATCGATGGAGTTTCGACGCTAGAGACCTCGACGACTTACGACACGACCCGACATTGTTAAATACGGGAAGTCCTAAGAAGAGGAAGGTTTTGAAAAATTGAATTTTTGAAAGGCCCGAAAGAATCGGGGAGAACCGGCCCTTTTTCGAGAAAGAAAACGGAAAAGGCGGACCGGGGACGGTTTTGAAAAGTTTTGAAAATATTTTCGAGTTTTGAAATGGGCGTAATACCGGCTAAAAATAGGCTATTTTGAGTAAAATCGTGGATCCTAAATTCGGTATAAGTACCGGGTTTTGAAATTGGATATTTTGAAAAGGATGCTATTTTGAAAAAAGACGGTTTTTGAAAAACGACTTGTAAATCAGGTAGCACGTAATCATGGAAACAGTATAACGACGCCATGTATGCTCTAATTCTAAGTCTCGGTCAGTCTGAAAGGGTCTATACCAGTGTACACAGCCTATCGAGAATCGGGGCGGACTTCCTAAGTCGAGTTGAGCATAGAACATGCCGTAAAACCCATACGAATCGGCTAATGGACACCTTCGACATATCCAATTTGGACTACATCGATAGTATAGTGGGACGTCGGTCACCAGTACCGGCCCGGGAAAATATGGGGTTATGCATGAACCGTAAAACTAAAACGCGTATTGTACTAGTCAAACGATTTCTATTCGAGTCTCACCCTGAGGATGCTGAAGGTCAGTAACGTATCAGCTAATCCCCAGCGGAGTCGCCAAATTGTGGACATGACATAGGTCCACCCCGACGCGGCCACGCGCGGGTTTGGGGAGGCGAATGAATCTCCATGAGATGGTCAAATGGAAATTTAAATCGAAGTCGGAGTCGCCACCGAATTTTATGGTTATTCGGAACCGTTCGAGCCCACTCTATGTCGCAGTGGGCCGTGTAAAATACGACCCATTTCCGATGCGAGAGTTTATTGGGCTCGTCCCTTTGCATATCGATATAGATGCCGACTTGAGCGGTTGATCGTATATTGAATGACTCTCGTTGCCAATGGTTTCGGACATCCGGAAACCACGGTTCTGAGTAAGGGGTGAGGGTACGTGTTGGGAAGTTCGTGAAGAACACCCAACCCCGCCCGCACATTAGCGGCCTCTACTAGGATATCGTTTGGTTTTTGAATACGCGCGTTAGTAATACGATGAATGATATGCAAACATTGTTTTCCTAAGCATGCGAGGAATTGAATGAGTTGCTAGGTCGGTTTAATGCATGAAAAATTTAACGTCAAAGTTGAATTTAGCATGTGAGATTCGTTTTAGTATAATAAAACAAAAGATGAAATAAGAATGAATTTGCTACAAAGATGAACAAACGAGTTAGTATCGATTTGTGAAAATAATATAGTAAATAAATATACGAGATCGAAAAAATAAATATTAATCGAAATCTGGAAAATATTGTTAAAAACGATGTTTTGTATAAAAAACGAAGTTCGAAAAAAAAAAAAAAAAAAACGATAAAGGCGCGTCGTGGCAGTCGGCCGCGCGGCTCGCCCGGGATGCCGGCGAGTCGCGTGTCGGGCTGATTTCGAAAGCGGTTTTTTGAAAATTCGATGCTTTTATTAAACCGCGTACGAATATTGCATAATTCGTACTCGACTTAATATTTTCGATATTCGTTATATTCGATAATTGACTACGAAATCAATATCAAATACTTCGAATAGTTTTAGAAAAGATATAAATTTTGAAATCGTTTCGTAGAATAATAAAATAAAACAAACGAAAAAAATTTAAAAGAGGACTCGGGTTTCAGGCCCGTGCGCGAGTCGCCTAGGTGGGGCGCGACTCGCGTGGGGGTCTGTCCCGGTTTTGCTCGTTGTTCGAAAATTGCTAATTTTGATAAATCGCGTACAAATATGAATTAATTTATACTCGATTTATGTTTTCGATATTCGTCGTACCCGATATTCGATTATGAAATCGATATCGAGTATTCGGAATGATTTTTAGAAAAGGGTTTTGTAAAAAAGAATTTGAACGAAAAAAAGATGTAACGATTTTTAATATCGTCGAGATTTTAATATAATTCTTTTCGATACAATATTCGATTATAGAAAATCGATATCATATTTTTAATAATGTTGTTATATGAAAATAGTTTTTGTAGTATCGATATTAGAGAATAATAAAAAAAAAACGACGACCGACCCATAAAAAATAAGACGGACGAGGAGGAGAAGAGAAGAAGGAGAAATCGGGTTTGGTACACCCTCAACCTACATGCTTCTGTTTACTCGGATCGGGGCTCGTCGGGACGTGGCTTGGGCACAAGAGCGTCGAGTGGATGTCGGTGAGTTGGTGGTGGTTCGGTTCGGGCGTGACGAGTGAAGGGTGTCGGGTATCGGGCCGGTTTCCTTCGGGTTTGTAATATCGGTGTATCGATACTAGATTTTATGCTTACGAGTGTGTGTGTATGGGAATAATTTGTGATGCTTTTATGAATATTTGATTGATAATGAATGTAGATGTAGATGCTAATTGATGTGTAAAAGTGTGTGTGCAAGGGGCTATTTATAGGGAATTCCCGACCTTGGCTAGGAGAGTTTGAACTACCGCTAGAGATAGGAAATATAGGAAGCTGTAAGGCATGAGAATTCCGCTTTCTTGTCAAGGAAGAAAGGGATCACGGCTGGTTTGTGCTGCCTGGCCGAGTATTTGCACTCGGTCGGGTGTCTGAATCGGATTTTGGATAGGATTCCTGCTTGAGATCGAATTCCATCCTTAAACGGATTTGTTTAATATTTTATGTAGCTGATTTTTGTAGGATTGGAATACGAATCAGCCGTGTGAGGTGTCACGGCTGACTCACGTGTCTCGGGAAAATCTTTGACCGGGTTTTGACTCGGTCGCTAAAAGACGGTTTTACCCCTGGTGTCGGAATCGACCCAAATTAGTCTTATTTGACTCGAAACGACCCGCTGGGCCTGATTTTGAGGTTGGTTTTGTGAGATATGTACTCTATAATGAGCCCAAGCCAAATGCCAATGATTTTGAGCCCGTTTCTGAGTATTTAAAGCATGTTTGCGTCCGATCATCATCGGGTGTTTGTCGGAAACTGCTATAGACACCTGGCGGTCAAAATTTGGGTGTCTACAGTACCACAACATTTTGGCTAACACTTAAACAGTACACTATGATCCCAAATATTCGTGATGCATCCATCAAATAACATTTAGGTAAGAATCCCAAGGTATACTACCAGTTACTCTTAGTTCGGATCTAGGTTAGGTACTTGGCATCCATAAAAAAATGACATATTCTTACTACTCCAAAATATATTCAACTCTAAGTACCCCAAAATAGTCAAAGTAAACAATAACCCAAGGTTCAGTGTCTAAGGTATCATCCTAATTCCATCAAGCAGCAATTTACCATTCAAATCAATCCTCAAGAATTTCTTACTTGCTAGGGTAGACTCACAATCCTCAAACCAGGTAAAAAGAGTTTACAAAACCTCAACATCTATAACACGGGGTACAGTAAGACAGAATCCGGTCTAACCAAAGAATCTCAAGAGGAAAGACGGTAAGTATGAGAAATAAATCGAAGATTTGTCACAAGAATGAAAACGAAAATTTATAAGAGAAGGATTGGAAAAGGCAGAAGCAGGAAGAAAAGAATCAATGATTCTAGATGATAAAGACCTAAAACGAGAAGGGACAGTTTAGACCTCTAAGGTTCACGAGGGAACCAAAAGGATTACTTCTTCTTCTTGCAGAGGAACGAGCACGCAAGTCTTGGGTCGCTCAATCTGGATCTACTTTAACATCATGGAACATGATTCTACCCTTGATCATCTAACCTGTAGCTTGAGCAAAATAAATCTGAGCTGGAAGGTCACCATCGACATTTTTCTCAAAGCACTAAGTTGTCCACTCGAGTCGGCAGGCGTTGAGAGTTCTAAGCAGGTCTTGTCCCGATCTGGAGTAGCATATCAGCATCTTGTTCTTTCACCTTCTTCTCGACACAAAAGAAACAAATATTCAATGCTAGTCATTGAGTTACAAGAACATATAAACCTAACAGTTAAGTCCTTATTTTGTTTCTATCCATCTCTCACTAATATTTCTTTAATATTCAGATCATTTACGAGTGTTTTTTCTAAAATTAGGTGGAAACGTCGGGAGCAGCAATGCTCTGATACCAACTGTAATCCTCTAGAAAATCTAACGCAATACAGTGGGGGAAACACTGTAGAGTTGGGATTAAAACACACTGACAAACTATATCTTATTAAAAGAAATGGTAAGTCAATACAAATGCCACTTTTTACAAAAGGGCTAAATAGAAAATTCTCCGAACGACATTTAAGAAAATCTTTAAGGGTACCACAACATTTCAGCTAACACTTAAACAGTACACTATGATCCCAAATATTCGCGATGCATCCATCAAATAACATTTAGGTAAGAATCCCAAGGTATACTACCAGTTACTCTTAGTTCGGATCTAGGTTAGGTACTTGGCATCCATAAAAATATGACATATTCTTACTACTCCAAAATATATTCAACTCTAAGTACCCCAAAATAGTCAAAGTAAACAATAACCCAAGGTTCAGTGTCTAAGGTATCATCCTAATTCCATAAAGCAGCAATTTACCATTCAAATCAGTCCTCAAGAATTTCTTACTTGCTAAAAAGGTAGGGTAGACTCACAATCCTCAAACCAGGTAAAAAGGGTTTACAAAACCTCAACATCTATAACACGGGGTTCAGTAAGACAGAATCCGGTCTAACCAAAGAATCTCAAGAGGAAAGACGGTAAGTATGAGAAATAAATCGAAGATTTGTCACAAGAATGAAAACGAAAATTTATAAGAGAAGGATTGGAAAAGGCAGAAGCAGGAAGAAAAGAATCAATGATTCTAGATGATAAAGACCTAAAACGAGAAGGGACAGTTTAGACCTCTAAGGTTCACGAGGGAACCAAAAGGATTACTTCATCTTCTTGCAGAGGAACGAGCACGCAAGTCTTGGGTCGCTCAATCTGGATCCACTTTAACATCATGGAACAGGATTCTACCCTTGATCATCTAACCTGTAGCTTGAGCAAACTAAATCTGAACTGGAAGGTCACCATCGACATTTTTCTCGGAGCACTAAGTTGTCCACTTGAGTCGGAAGGCGTTGAGAGTTCTAAGCAGGTCTTGTCCCGATCTGGAGTAGCATTTCAGCATCTTGTTCTTTCACCTTCTTCTCGACACAAAAGAAACAAATATTCAATGCTAGTCATTGAGTTACAAGAACATATAAACCTAACAGTTAAGTCCTTATTTTGTTTCTACCCATCTCTCACTAATATTTCTTTAATATTCAGATCATTTACGAGTGTTTTTCCTAAAATCAGGTGTAAACGTCGGGAGCAGCAATGCTCTAATGCCAAGTGTAATCCCCTAGATAATCTAATGCAATACAGTGGCGGAAATACTGTAGAGTTGATATTAAAACACACTGACAAACTATATCTTATTTAAAGAAATGGTAAGTCAATACAAATGCCAGTTTTTACAAAAGGGCTAAATAGAAAATTCTCCGAACGACATTTAAGAAAATCTTTAAGGGTACCACAACATTTCGGCTAACACTTAAACAATACACTATGATCCCAAATATTCGCGATGCATCCATCAAATAACATTTAGGTAAGAATCCCAAGGTATACTACCAGTTACTCTTAGTTCGGATCTAGGTTAGGTACTAGGCATCCATAAAAAAATGACATATTCTTACTACTCCAAAATATATTCAACTCTAAGTACCCCAAAATAGTCAAAGTAAACAATAACCCAAGGTTCAGTGTCTAAGGTATCATCCTAATTCCATAAAGCAGCAATTTACCATTCAAATCAGTCCTCAAGAATTTCTTACTTGCTAAAAAGGTAGGGTAGACTCACAATCCTCAATCCAGGTAAAAAGGGTTTACAAAACCTCAACATCTATAACACGGGGTTCAGTAAGACAGAATCCGGTCTAACCAAAGAATCTCAAGAGGAAAGACGGTAAGTATGAGAAATAAATCGAAGATTTGTCACAAGAATGAAAACGAAAATTTATAAGAGAAGGATTGGAAAAGGCAGAAGCAGGAAGAAAAGAATCAATGATTCTAGATGATAAAGACCTAAAACGAGAAGGGACAGTTTAGACCTCTAAGGTTCACAAGGGAACCAAAAGGATTACTTCATATTCTTGCAGAGGAACGAGCACGCAAGTCTTGGGTCGCTCAATCTGGATCCACTTTAACATCATGGAACAGGATTCTACCCTTGATCATCTAACCTGTAGCTTGAGCAAACTAAATCTGAGCTGGAAGGTCACCATCGACATTTTTCTCGGAGCACTAAGTTGTCCACTCGAGTCGGCAGGCGTTGAGAGTTCTAAGCAGGTCTTGTCCCGATCTGGAGTAGCATTTTAGCATCTTGTTCTTTCACCTTCTTCTCGACACAAAAGAAATAAATATTCAATGCTAGTCATTGAGTTACAAGAACATATAAACCTAATAGTTAAGTCCTTATTTTGTTTCTACCCATCTCTCACTAATATTTCTTTAATATTCAGATCATTTACGAGTGTTTTTCCTAAAATTAGGTGTAAACGTCGGGAGCAGCAATGCTCTGATGCCAAGTGTAATCCCCTAGATAATCTAACGCAATACAGTGGCGGAAATACTGTAGAGTTGAGATTAAAACACACTGACAAACTATATCTTATTAAAAGAAATTGTAAGTCAATACAAATGCCACTTTTTACAAAAGGGCTAAATAGAAAATTCTCCGAACGACATTTAAGAAAATCTTTAAGGGTACCACAACATTTCGGCTAACACTTAAACAGTACACTATGATCCCAAATATTCGCGATGCATCCATCAAATAACATTTAGGTAAGAATCCCAAGGTATACTACCAGTTACTCTTAGTTCGGATCTAGGTTAGGTACTAGGCATCCATAAAAAAATGACATATTCTTACTACTCCAAAATATATTCAACTCTAAGTACCCCAAAATAGTCAAAGTAAACAATAACCCAAGGTTCAGTGTCTAAGGTATCATCCTAATTCCATAAAGCAGCTATTTACCATTCAAATCAGTCCTCAAGAATTTCTTACTTGCTAAAAAGGTAGGGTAGACTCACAATCCTCAAACCAGGTAAAAAGGGTTTACAAAACCTCAACATCTATAACACGGGGTTCAGTAAGACAGAATCCGGTCTAACCAAAGAATCTCATGAGGAAAGACGGTGAGTATGAGAAATAAATCGAAGATTTGTCACAAGAATGAAAACGAAAATTTATAAAAGAAGGATTGGAAAAGGCAGAAGCAGGAAGAAAAGAATGAATGATTCTAGATGATAAAGACCTAAAACGAGAAGGGACAGTTTAGACCTCTAAGGTTCACGAGGGAACCAAAAGGATTACTTCATCTTCTTGTAGAGGAACGAGCACGCAAGTCTTGGGTCGCTCAATCTGGATCTACTTTAACATCATGGAACAGGATTCTACCCATGATCATCTAATCTGTAGCTTGAGCAAACTAAATCTGAGCTGGAAGGTCACCATCGACATTTTTCTCGGAGCACTAAGTTGTCCACTCGAGTCGGTAGGCGTTGAGAGTTCTAAGCAGGTCTTGTCCCGATCTGGAGTAGCATTTCAGCATCTTGTTCTTTCACCTTCTTCTCGACACAAAAGAAACAAATATTCAATGCTAGTCATTGAGTTACAAGAACATATAAACCTAACAGTTAAGTCCTTATTTTGTTTCTACCCATCTCTCACTAATATTTCTTTAATATTCAGATCATTTACGAGTGTTTTTCCTAAAATCAGGTGTAAACGTCGGGAGCAGCAATGCTCTGATGCCAAGTGTAATCCCCTAGATAATCTAATGCAATACAGTGGCGGAAATACTGTAGAGTTGAGATTAAAACACACTGACAAACTATATCCTATTAAAAGAAATGGTAAGTCAATACAAATGCCACTTTTTACAAAAGGGCTAAATAGAAAATTCTCCGAACGACATTTAAGAAAATCTTTAAGGGTACCACAACATTTCGGCTAACACTTAAACAGTACACTATGATCCCAAATATTCGCGATGCATCCATCAAATAACATTTAGGTAAGAATCCCAAGGTATACTACCAGTTACTCTTAGTTCGGATCCAGGTTAGGTACTAGGCATCCATAAAAAAATGACATATTCTTACTACTCCAAAATATATTCAACTCTAAGTACCCCAAAATAGTCAAAGTAAACAATAACCCAAGGTTCAGTGTCTAAGGTATCATCCTAATTCCATAAAGCAGCAATTTACCATTCAAATCAGTCCTCAAGAATTTCTTACTTTCTAAAAAGGTAGGGTAGACTCACAATCCTCAAACCAGGTAAAAAGGGTTTACAAAACCTCAACATCTATAACACGGGGTTCAGTAAGACAGAATCCGGTCTAACCAAAGAATCTCAAGAGGAAAGACGGTAAGTATGAGAAATAAATCGAAGATTTGTCACAAGAATGAAAACGAAAATTTATAAGAGAAGGATTGGAAAAGGCAGAAGCAGGAAGAAAAGAATCAATGATTCTAGATGATAAAGACTTAAAACGAGAAGGGACAGTTTAGACCTCTAAGGTTCACGAGGGAACCAAAAGGATTACTTCATCTTTTTGCAGAGGAACGAGCACGCAAGTCTTGGGTCGCTCAATCTGGATCCACTTTAACATCATGGAACAGGATTCTACCCTTGATCATCTAACCTGTAGCTTGAGCAAACTAAATCTGAGCTGGAAGGTCACCATCGACATTTTTCTCGGAGCACTAAGTTGTCCACTCGAGTCGGCAGGCGTTGAGAGTTCTAAGCAGGTCTTGTCCCGATCTGGAGTAGCATTTCAGCATCTTGTTCTTTCACCTTCTTCTCGACACAAAAGAAACAAACATTCAATGCTAGTCATTGAGTTACAAGAACATATAAACCTAATAGTTAAGTCCTTATTTTGTTTCTACCCATCTCTCACTAATATTTCTTTAATATTCAGATCATTTACGAGTGTTTTTCCTAAAATCAGGTGGAAACGTCGGGAGCAGCAATGCTCTGATGCCAAGTGTAATCCCCTAGATAATCTAACGCAATACAGTGGCGGAAATACTGTAGAGTTGAGATTAAAACACACTGACAAACTATATCTTATTAAAAGAAATGGTAAGTCAATACAAAGGCCAGTTTTTACAAAAGGGCTAAATAGAAAATTCTCCAAACGACATTAATGAAAATCTTTAAGGGTACCACAACATTTCGGCTAACACTTAAACAGTACACTATGATCCCAAATATTCGCGATGCACCCATCAAATAACATTTAGGTAAGAATCCCAACGTATACTACCAGTTACTCTTAGTTCGGATCTAGGTTAGGTACTAGGCATCCATTAAAAAATGACATATTCTTACTCCTCCAAAATATATTCAACTCTAAGTACCCCAAAATAGTCAAAGTAAACAATAACCCAAGGTTCAGTGTCTAAGGTATCATCCTAATTCCATAAAGCAGCAATTTACCATTCAAATCAGTCCTCAAGAATTTCTTACTTGCTAAAAAGGTAGGGTAGACTCACAATCCTCAAACCAGGTAAAAAGGGTTTACAAAACCTCAACATCTATAACACGGGGTTCAGTAAGACAGAATCCGGTCTAACCAAAGAATCTCAAGAGGAAAGACGGTAAGTATGAGAAATAAATCGAAGATTTGTCACAAGAATGAAAACGAAAATTTATAAGAGAAGGATTGGAAAAGGCAGAAGCAGGAAGAAAAGAATCAATGATTCTAGATGATAAAGACCTAAAACGAGAAGGGACAGTTTAGACCTCTATGGTTCACGAGGGAACCAAAAGGATTACTTCATCTTCTTGCAGAGGAACGAGCACGCAAGTCTTGGGTCGCTCAATCTGGATCCACTTTAACATCATGGAACAAGATTCTACCCTTGATCATCTAACCTGTAGCTTGAGCAAACTAAATCTGAGCTGGAAGGTCACCATCGACATTTTTCTCGGAGCACTAAGTTGTCCACTCGAGTCGGCAGGCGTTGAGAGTTCTAAGCAGGTCTTGTCCCGATCTGGAGTAGCATTTCAGCATCTTGTTCTTTCACCTTCTTCTCGACACAAAAGAAGCAAATATTCAATGCTAGTCATTGAGTTACGAGAACATATAAACCTAACAGTTATATCCTTATTTTGTTTCTACCCATCCCTCACTAATATTTCTTTAATATTCAGATCATTTACGAGTGTTTTTCCTAAAATCAGGTGGAAACGTCGGGAGCAGCAATGCTCTGATGCCAAGTGTAATCCCCTAGATAATCTAACGCAATACAGTGGCGGAAATACTGTAGAGTTGAGATTAAAACACACTGACAAACTATATCTTATTAAAAGAAATGGTAAGTCAATACAAATGCTACTTTTTACAAAAGGGCTAAATAGAAAATTCTCCGAACGACATTTAAGAAAATCTTTAAGGGTACCACAACATTTCGGCTAACACTTAAACAGTACACTATGATCCCAAATATTCGCGATGCATCCATCAAATAACATTTAGGTAAGAATCCCAAGGTATACAACCAGTTACTCTTAGTTCGGATCTAGGTTAGGTACTAGGCATCCATAAAAAAATGACATATTCTTACTCCTCCAAAATATATTCAACTCTAAGTACCCCAAAATAGTCAAAGTAAACAATAACCCAAGGTTCAGTGTCTAAGGTATCATCCTAATTCCATAAAGCAGCAATTTACCATTCAAATCAGTCCTCAAGAATTTCTTACTTGCTAAAAAGGTAGGGTAGACTCACAATCCTCAAACCAGGTAAAAAGGGTTTACAAAACCTCAACATCTATAACACGGGGTTCAGTAAGACAGAATCCGGTCTAACCAAAGAATCTCAAGAGGAAAGACGGTAAGTATGAGAAATAAATCGAAGATTTGTCACAAGAATGAAAACAAAAATTTATAAGAGAAGGATTGGAAAAGGCAGAAGCAGGAAGAAAAGAATCAATGATTCTAGATGATAAAGACCTAAAACGAGAAGGGACAGTTTAGACCTCTATGGTTCACGAGGGAACCAAAAGGATTACTTCATCTTCTTGCAGAGGAACGAGCACGCAAGTCTTGGGTCGCTCAATCTGGATCCACTTTAACATCATGGAACAGGATTCTACCCTTGATCATCTAACCTGTAGCTTGAGCAAACTAAATCTGAGCTGGAAGGTCACCATCGACATTTTTCTCGGAGCACTAAGTTGTCCACTCGAGTCGGCAGGCGTTGAGAGTTCTAAGCAGGTCTTGTCCCGATCTGGAGTAGCATTTCAGCATCTTGTTCTTTCACCTTCTTCTCGACACAAAAGAAACAAATATTCAATGCTAGTCATTGAGTTACGAGAACATATAAACCTAACAGTTATATCCTTATTTTGTTTCTACCCATCTCTCACTAATATTTCTTTAATATTCAGATCATTTACGAGTGTTTTTCCTAAAATCAGGTGGAAACGTCGGGAGCAGCAATGCTCTGATGCCAAGTGTAATCCCCTAGATAATCTAACGCAATACAGTTGCGGAAATACTGTAGAGTTGAGATTAAAACACACTGACAAACTATATCTTATTAAAAGAAATGGTAAGTCAATACAAATGCTACTTTTTACAAAAGGGCTAAATAGAAAATTCTCCGAACGACATTTAAGAAAATCTTTAAGGGTACCACAACATTTCGGCTAACACTTAAACAGTACACTATGATCCCAAATATTCGCGATGCATCCATCAAATAACATTTAGGTAAGAATCCCAAGGTATACAACCAGTTACTCTTAGTTCGGACTAGGTTAGGTACTAGGCATCCATAAAAAAATGACATATTCTTACTCCTCCAAAATATATTCAACTCTAAGTACCCCAAAATAGTCAAAGTAAACAATAACCCAAGGTTCAGTGTCTAAGGTATCATCCTAATTCCATAAAGCAGCAATTTACCATTCAAATCAGTCCTCAAGAATTTCTTACTTGCTAAAAAGGTAGGGTAGACTCACAATCCTCAATCCAGGTAAAAAGGGTTTACAAAACCTCAACATCTATAACACGGGGTTCAGTAAGATAGAATCCGGTCTAACCAAAGAATCTCAAGAGGAAAGACGGTAAGTATGAGAAATAAATCGAAGATTTGTCACAAGAATGAAAACGAAAATTTATAAGAGAAGGATTGGAAAAGGCAGAAGCAGGAAGAAAAGAATCAATGATTCTAGATGATAAAGACCTAAAACGAGAAGGGACAGTTTAGACCTCTATGGTTCACGAGGGAACCAAAAGGATTACTTCATCTTCTTGCAGAGGAACGAGCACGCAAGTCTTGGGTCGCTCAATCTGGATCCACTTTAACATCATGGAACAGGATTCTACCCTTGATCATCTAACCTGTAGCTTGAGCAAACTAAATCTGAGCTGGAAGGTCACCATCGACATTTTTCTCGGAGCACTAAGTTGTCCACTCGAGTCGGCAGGCGTTGAGAGTTCTAAGCAGGTTTGTCCCGATCTGGAGTAGCATTTCAGCATCTTGTTCTTTCACCTTCTTCTCGACACAAAAGAAACAAATATTCAATGCTAGTCATTGAGTTACGAGAACATATAAACCTAACAGTTATATCCTTATTTTGTTTCTACCCATCTCTCACAAATATTTCTTTAATATTCAGATCATTTACGAGTGTTTTTCCTAAAATCAGGTGGAAACGTCGGGAGCAGCAATGCTCTGATGCCAAGTGTAATCCCCTAGATAATCTAACGCAATACAGTTGCGGAAATACTGTAGAGTTGAGATTAAAACACACTGACAAACTATATCTTATTAAAAGAAATGGTAAGTCAATACAAATGCTACTTTTTACAAAAGGGCTAAATAGAAAATTCTCCGAACGACATTTAAGAAAATCTTTAAGGGTACCACAACATTTCGGCTAACACTTAAACAGTACACTATGATCCCAAATATTCGCGATGCATCCATCAAATAACATTTAGGTAAGAATCCCAAGGTATACAACCAGTTACTCTTAGTTCGGATCTAGGTTAGGTACTAGGCATCCATAAAAAAATGACATATTCTTACTCCTCCAAAATATATTCAACTCTAAGTACCCCAAAATAGTCAAATTAAACAATAACCCAAGGTTCAGTGTCTAAGGTATCATCCTAATTCCATAAAGCAGCAATTTACCATTCAAATCAGTCCTCAAGAATTTCTTACTTGCTAAAAAGGTAGGGTAGACTCACAATCCTCAAACCAGGTAAAAAGGGTTTACAAAACCTCAACATCTATAACACGGGGTTCAGTAAGACAGAATCCGGTCTAACCAAAGAATCTCAAGAGGAAAGACGGTAAGTATGAGAAATAAATCGAAGATTTGTCACAAGAATGAAAACGAAAATTTATAAGAGAAGGATTGGAAAAGGCAGAAGCAGGAAGAAAAGAATCAATGATTCTAGATGATAAAGACCTAAAACGAGAAGGGACAGTTTAGAACTCTATGGTTCACGAGGGAACCAAAAGGATTACTTCATCTTCTTGCAGAGGAACGAGCACGCAAGTCTTGGGTCGCTCAATCTGGATCCACTTTAACATCATGGAACAGGATTCTACCCTTGATCATCTAACCTGTAGCTTGAGCAAACTAAATCTGAGCTGGAAGGTCACCATCGACATTTTTCTCGGAGCACTAAGTTGTCCACTCGAGTCGGCAGGCGTTGAGAGTTCTAAGCAGGTCTTGTCCCGATCTGGAGTAGCATTTCAGCATCTTGTTCTTTCACCTTCTTCTCGACACAAAAGAAACAAATATTCAATGCTAGTCATTGAGTTACGAGAACATATAAACCTAACAGTTATATCCTTATTTTGTTTCTACCCATCTCTCACTAATATTTCTTTAATATTCAGATCATTTACGAGTGTTTTTCCTAAAATCAGGTGGAAACGTCGGGAGCAGCAATGCTCTGATGCCAAGTGTAATCCCCTAGATAATCTAACGCAATACAGTGGCGGAAATACTGTAGAGTTGAGATTAAAACACACTGACAAACTATATCTTATTAAAAGAAATGGTAAGTCAATACAAATGCTACTTTTTACAAAAGGGCTAAATAGAAAATTCTCCGAACGACATTTAAGAAAATCTTTAAGGGTACCACAACATTTCGGCTAACACTTAAACAGTACACTATGATCCCAAATATTCGCGATGCATCCATCAAATAACATTTAGGTAAGAATCCCAAGGTATACAACCAGTTACTCTTAGTTCGG
Source organism: Agrostemma githago (assembly GCA_958450325.1). Lineage (NCBI taxonomy): Eukaryota > Viridiplantae > Streptophyta > Magnoliopsida > Caryophyllales > Caryophyllaceae > Agrostemma > Agrostemma githago. The sequence continues at coordinate 46,484,657 of OY288254.1, read as the reverse complement.
ATCTAGGTTAGGTACTAGGCATCCATAAAAAAATGACATATTCTTACTCCTCCAAAATATATTCAACTCTAAGTACCCCAAAATAGTCAAAGTAAACAATAACCCAAGGTTCAGTGTCTAAGGTATCATCCTAATTCCATAAAGCAGCAATTTACCATTCAAATCAGTCCTCAAGAATTTCTTACTTGCTAAAAAGGTAGGGTAGACTCACAATCCTCAAACCAGGTAAAAAGGGTTTACAAAACCTCAACATCTATAACACGGGGTTCAGTAAGACAGAATCCGGTCTAACCAAAGAATCTCAAGAGGAAAGACGGTAAGTATGAGAAATAAATCGAAGATTTGTCACAAGAATGAAAACAAAAATTTATAAGAGAAGGATTGGAAAAGGCAGAAGCAGGAAGAAAAGAATCAATGATTCTAGATGATAAAGACCTAAAACGAGAAGGGACAGTTTAGACCTCTATGGTTCACGAGGGAACCAAAAGGATTACTTCATCTTCTTGCAGAGGAACGAGCACGCAAGTCTTGGGTCGCTCAATCTGGATCCACTTTAACATCATGGAACAGGATTCTACCCTTGATCATCTAACCTGTAGCTTGAGCAAACTAAATCTGAGCTGGAAGGTCACCATCGACATTTTTCTCGGAGCACTAAGTTGTCCACTCGAGTCGGCAGGCGTTGAGAGTTCTAAGCAGGTCTTGTCCCGATCTGGAGTAGCATTTCAGCATCTTGTTCTTTCACCTTCTTCTCGACACAAAAGAAACAAATATTCAATGCTAGTCATTGAGTTACGAGAACATATAAACCTAACAGTTATATCCTTATTTTGTTTCTACCCATCTCTCACTAATATTTCTTTAATATTCAGATCATTTACGAGTGTTTTTCCTAAAATCAGGTGGAAACGTCGGGAGCAGCAATGCTCTGATGCCAAGTGTAATCCCCTAGATAATCTAACGCAATACAGTGGCGGAAATACTGTAGAGTTGAGATTAAAACACACTGACAAACTATATCTTATTAAAAGAAATGGTAAGTCAATACAAATGCTACTTTTTACAAAAGGGCTAAATAGAAAATTCTCCGAACGACATTTAAGAAAATCTTTAAGGGTACCACAACATTTCGGCTAACACTTAAACAGTACACTATGATCGCAAATATTCGCGATGCATCCATCAAATAACATTTAGGTAAGAATCCCAAGGTATACAACCAGTTACTCTTAGTTCGGATCTAGGTTAGGTACTAGGCATCCATAAAAAAATGACATATTCTTACTCCTCCAAAATATATTCAACTCTAAGTACCCCAAAATAGTCAAAGTAAACAATAACCCAAGGTTCAGTGTCTAAGGTATCATCCTAATTCCATAAAGCAGCAATTTACCATTCAAATCAGTCCTCAAGAATTTCTTACTTGCTAAAAAGGTAGGGTAGACTCACAATCCTCAAACCAGGTAAAAAGGGTTTACAAAACCTCAACATCTATAACACGGGGTTCAGTAAGACAGAATCCGGTCTAACCAAAGAATCTCAAGAGGAAAGACGGTAAGTATGAGAAATAAATCGAAGATTTGTCACAAGAATGAAAACGAAAATTTATAAGAGAAGGATTGGAAAAGGCAGAAGCAGGAAGAAAAGAATCAATGATTCTAGATGATAAAGACCTAAAACGAGAAGGGACAGTTTAGACCTCTATGGTTCACGAGGGAACCAAAAGGATTACTTCATCTTCTTGCAGAGGAACGAGCACGCAAGTCTTGGGTCGCTCAATCTGGATCCACTTTAACATCATGGAACAGGATTCTACCCTTGATCATCTAACCTGTAGCTTGAGCAAACTAAATCTGAGCTGGAAGGTCACCATCGACATTTTTCTCGGAGCACTAAGTTGTCCACTCGAGTCGGCAGGCGTTGAGAGTTCTAAGCAGGTCTTGTCTCGATCTGGAGTAGCATTTCAGCATCTTGTTCTTTCACCTTCTTCTCGACACAAAAGAAACAAATATTCAATGCTAGTCATTGAGTTACGAGAACATATAAACCTAACAGTTTATCCTTATTTTGTTTCTACCCATCTCTCACTAATATTTCTTTAATATTCAGATCATTTACGAGTGTTTTTCCTAAAATCAGGTGGAAACGTCGGGAGCAGCAATGCTCTGATGCCAAGTGTAATCCCCTAGATAATCTAACGCAATACAGTGGCGGAAATACTGTAGAGTTGAGATTAAAACACACTGACAAACTATATCTTATTAAAAGAAATGGTAAGTCAATACAAAGGCCAGTTTTTACAAAAGGGCTAAGTAGAAAATTCTCCAAACGACATTAATGAAAATCTTTAAGGGTACCACAACATTTCGGCTAACACTTAAACAGTACACTATGATCCCAAATATTCGCGATGCACCCATCAAATAACATTTAGGTAAGAATCCCAACGTATACTACCAGTTACTCTTAGTTCGGATCTAGGTTAGGTACTAGGCATCCATAAAAAAATGACATATTCTTACTCCTCCAAAATATATTCAACTCTAAGTACCCCAAAATAGTCAAAGTAAACAATAACCCAAGGTTCAGTGTCTAAGGTATCATCCTAATTCCATAAAGCAGCAATTTACCATTCAAATCAGTCCTCAAGAATTTCTTACTTGCTAAAAAGGTAGGGTAGACTCACAATCCTCAAACCAGGTAAAAAGGGTTTACAAAACCTCAACATCTATAACACGGGGTTCAGTAAGACAGAATCCGGTCTAACCAAAGAATCTCAAGAGGAAAGACGGTAAGTATGAGAAATAAATCGAAGATTTGTCACAAGAATGAAAACGAAAATTTATAAGAGAAGGATTGGAAAAGGCAGAAAAAGGAAGAAAAGAATCAATGATTCTAGATGATAAAGACCTAAAACGAGAAGGGACAGTTTAGACCTCTATGGTTCACGAGGGAACCAAAAGGATTACTTCATCTTCTTGCAGAGGAACGAGCACGCAAGTCTTGGGTCGCTCAATCTGGATCCACTTTAACATCATGGAACAGGATTCTACCCTTGATCATCTAACCTGTAGCTTGAGCAAACTAAATCTGAGCTGGAAGGTCACCATCGACATTTTTCTCGGAGCACTAAGTTGTCCACTCGAGTCGGCAGGCGTTGAGAGTTCTAAGCAGGTCTTGTCCCGATCTGGAGTAGCATTTCAGCATCTTGTTCTTTCACCTTCTTCTCGACACAAAAGAAACAAATATTCAATGCTAGTCATTGAGTTACGAGAACATATAAACCTAACAGTTATATCCTTATTTTGTTTCTACCCATCTCTCACTAATATTTCTTTAATATTCAGATCAATTACGAGTGTTTTTCCTAAAATCAGGTGGAAACGTCGGGAGCAGCAATGCTCTGATGCCAAGTGTAATCCCCTAGATAATCTAACGCAATACAGTGGCGGAAATACTGTAGAGTTGAGATTAAAACACACTGACAAACTATATCTTATTAAAAGAAATGGTAAGTCAATACAAAGGCCAGTTTTTACAAAAGGGCTAAATAGAAAATTCTCCAAACGACATTAATGAAAATCTTTAAGGGTACCACAACATTTCGGCTAACACTTAAACAGTACACTATGATCCCAAATATTCGCGATGCATCCATCAAATAACATTTAGGTAAGAATCCCAAGGTATACAACCAGTTACTCTTAGTTCGGATCTAGGTTAGGTACTAGGCATCCATAAAAAAATGACATGTTCTTACTCCTCCAAAATATATTCAACTCTAAGTACCCCAAAATAGTCAAAGTAAACAATAACCCAAGGTTCAGTGTCTAAGGTATCATCCTAATTCCATAAAGCAGCAATTTACCATTCAAATCAGTCCTCAAGAATTTCTTACTTGCTAAAAAGGTAGGGTAGACTCACAATCCTCAAACCAGGTAAAAAGGGTTTACAAAACCTCAACATCTATAACACGGGGTTCAGTAAGACAGAATCCGGTCTAACCAAAGAATCTCAAGAGGAAAGACGGTAAGTATGAGAAATAAATCGAAGATTTGTCACAAGAATGAAAACGAAAATTTATAAGAGAAGGATTGGAAAAGGCAGAAGCAGGAAGAAAAGAATCAATGATTCTAGATGATAAAGACCTAAAACGAGAAGGGACAGTTTAGACCTCTATGGTTCACGAGGGAACCAAAAGGATTACTTCATCTTCTTGCAGAGGAACGAGCACGCAAGTCTTGGGTCGCTCAATCTGGATCCACTTTAACATCATGGAACAGGATTCTACCCTTGATCATCTAACCTGTAGCTTGAGCAAACTAAATCTGAGCTGGAAGGTCACCATCGACATTTTTCTCGGAGCACTAAGTTGTCCACTCGAGTCGGCAGGCGTTGAGAGTTCTAAGCAGGTCTTGTCCCGATCTGGAGTAGCATTTCAGCATCTTGTTCTTTCACCTTCTTCTCGACACAAAAGAAACAAATATTCAATGCTAGTCATTGAGTTACGAGAACATATAAACCTAACAGTTATATCCTTATTTTGTTTCTACCCATCTCTCACTAATATTTCTTTAATATTCAGATCAATTACGAGTGTTTTTCCTAAAATCAGGTGGAAACGTCGGGAGCAGCAATGCTCTGATGCCAAGTGTAATCCCCTAGATAATCTAACGCAATACAGTGGCGGAAATACTGTAGAGTTGAGATTAAAACACACTGACAAACTATATCTTATTAAAAGAAATGGTAAGTCAATACAAAGGCCAGTTTTTACAAAAGGGCTAAATAGAAAATTCTCCAAACGACATTAATGAAAATCTTTAAGGGTACCACAACATTTCGGCTAACACTTAAACAGTACACTATGATCCCAAATATTCGCGATGCATCCATCAAATAACATTTAGGTAAGAATCCCAAGGTATACAACCAGTTACTCTTAGTTCGGATCTAGGTTAGGTACTAGGCATCCATAAAAAAATGACATGTTCTTACTCCTCCAAAATATATTCAACTCTAAGTACCCCAAAATAGTCAAAGTAAACAATAACCCAAGGTTCAGTGTCTAAGGTATCATCCTAATTCCATAAAGCAGCAATTTACCATTCAAATCAGTCCTCAAGAATTTCTTACTTGCTAAAAAGGTAGGGTAGACTCACAATCCTCAAACCAGGTAAAAAGGGTTTACAAAACCTCAACATCTATAACACGGGGTTCAGTAAGACAGAATCCGGTCTAACCAAAGAATCTCAAGAGGAAAGACGGTAAGTATGAGAAATAAATCGAAGATTTGTCACAAGAATGAAAACGAAAATTTATAAGAGAAGGATTGGAAAAGGCAGAAGCAGGAAGAAAAGAATCAATGATTCTAGATGATAAAGACCTAAAACGAGAAGGGACAGTTTAGACCTCTATGGTTCACGAGGGAACCAAAAGGATTACTTCATCTTCTTGTAGAGGAACGAGCACGCAAGTCTTGGGTCGCTCAATCTGGATCCACTTTAACATCATGGAACAGGATTCTACCCTTGATCATCTAACCTGTAGCTTGAGCAAACTAAATCTGAGCTGGAAGGTCACCATCGACATTTTTCTCGGAGCACTAAGTTGTCCACTCGAGTCGGCAGGCGTTGAGAGTTCTAAGCAGGTCTTGTCCCGATCTGGAGTAGCATTTCAGCATCTTGTTCTTTCACCTTCTTCTCGACACAAAAGAAACAAATATTCAATGCTAGTCATTGAGTTACGAGAACATATAAACCTAACAGTTATATCCTTATTTTGTTTCTACCCATCTCTCACTAATATTTCTTTAATATTCAGATCATTTACGAGTGTTTTTCCTAAAATCAGGTGGAAACGTCGGGAGCAGCAATGCTCTGATGCCAAGTGTAATCCCCTAGATAATCTAACGCAATACAGTGGCGGAAATACTGTAGAGTTGAGATTAAAACACACTGACAAACTATATCTTATTAAAAGAAATGGTAAGTCAATACAAATGCTACTTTTTACAAAAGGGCTAAATAGAAAATTCTCCGAACGACATTTAAGAAAATCTTTAAGGGTACCACAACATTTCGGCTAACACTTAAACAGTACACTATGATCCCAAATATTCGCGATGCATCCATCAAATAACATTTAGGTAAGAATCCCAAGGTATACAACCAGTTACTCTTAGTTCGGATCTAGGTTAGGTACTAGGCATCCATAAAAAAATGACATATTCTTACTCCTCCAAAATATATTCAACTCTAAGTACCCCAAAATAGTCAAAGTAAACAATAACCCAAGGTTCAGTGTCTAAGGTATCATCCTAATTCCATAAAGCAGCAATTTACCATTCAAATCAGTCCTCAAGAATTTCTTACTTGCTAAAAAGGTAGGGTAGACTCACAATCCTCAAACCAGGTAAAAAGGGTTTACAAAACCTCAACATCTATAACACGGGGTTCAGTAAGACAGAATCCGGTCTAACCAAAGAATCTCAAGAGGAAAGACGGTAAGTATGAGAAATAAATCGAAGATTTGTCACAAGAAAGAAAACGAAAATTTATAAGAGAAGGATTGGAAAAGGCAGAAGCAGGAAGAAAAGAATCAATGATTCTAGATGATAAAGACCTAAAACGAGAAGGGACAGTTTAGACCTCTATGGTTCACGAGGGAACCAAAAGGATTACTTCATCTTCTTGCAGAGGAACGAGCACGCAAGTCTTGGGTCGCTCAATCTGGATCCACTTTAACATCATGGAACAGGATTCTACCCTTGATCATCTAACCTGTAGCTTGAGCAAACTAAATCTGAGCTGGAAGGTCACCATCGACATTTTTCTCGGAGCACTAAGTTGTCCACTCGAGTCGGCAGGCGTTGAGAGTTCTAAGCAGGTCTTGTCCCGATCTGGAGTAGCATTTCAGCATCTTGTTCTTTCACCTTCTTCTCGACACAAAAGAAACAAATATTCAATGCTAGTCATTGAGTTACGAGAACATATAAACCTAACAGTTATATCCTTATTTTGTTTCTACCCATCTCTCACTAATATTTCTTTAATATTCAGATCATTTACGAGTGTTTTTCCTAAAATCAGGTGGAAACGTCGGGAGCAGCAATGCTCTGATGCCAAGTGTAATCCCCTAGATAATCTAACGCAATACAGTGGCGGAAATACTGTAGAGTTGAGATTAAAACACACTGACAAACTATATCTTATTAAAAGAAATGGTAAGTCAATACAAAGGCCAGTTTTTACAAAAGGGCTAAATAGAAAATTCTCCAAACGACATTAATGAAAATCTTTAAGGGTACCACAACATTTCGGCTAACACTTAAACAGTACACTATGATCCCAAATATTCGCGATGCACCCATCAAATAACATTTAGGTAAGAATCCCAACGTATACTACCAGTTACTCTTAGTTCGGATCTAGGTTAGGTACTAGGCATCCATAAAAAAATGACATATTCTTACTCCTCCAAAATATATTCAACTCTAAGTACCCCAAAATAGTCAAAGTAAACAATAACCCAAGGTTCACTGTCTAAGGTATCATCCTAATTCCATAAAGCAGCAATTTACCATTCAAATCAGTCCTCAAGAATTTCTTACTTGCTAAAAAGGTAGGGTAGACTCACAATCCTCAAACCAGGTAAAAAGGGTTTACAAAACCACAACATCTATAACACGGTGTTCAGTAAGACAGAATCCGGTCTAACCAAAGAATCTCAAGAGGAAAGACGGTAAGTATGAGAAATAAATCGAAGATTTGTCACAAGAATGAAAACGAAAATTTATATGAGAAGGATTGGAAAAGGCAGAAGCAGGAAGAAAAGAATCAATGATTCTAGATGATAAAGACCTAAAACGAGAAGGGACAGTTTAGACCTCTATGGTTCACGAGGGAACCAAAAGGATTACTTCATCTTCTTGCAGAGGAACGAGCACGCAAGTCTTGGGTCGCTCAATCTGGATCCACTTTAACTTCATGGAACAGGATTCTACCCTTGATCATCTAACCTGTAGCTTGAGCAAACTAAATCTGAGCTGGAAGGTCACCATCGACATTTTTCTCGGAGCACCAAGTTGTCCACTCGAGTCGGCAGGCGTTGAGAGTTCTAAGCAGGTCTTGTCCCGATCTGGAGTAGCATTTCAGCATCTTGTTCTTTCACCTTCTTCTCGACACAAAAGAAACAAATATTCAATGCTAGTCATTGAGTTACGAGAACATATAAACCTAACAGTTATATCCTTATTTTGTTTCTACCCATCTCTCACTAATATTTCTTTAATATTCAGATCATTTACGAGTGTTTTTCCTAAAATCAGGTGGAAACGTCGGGAGCAGCAATGCTCTGATGCCAAGTGTAATCCCCTAGATAATCTAACGCAATACAGTGGCGGAAATACTGTAGAGTTGAGATTAAAACACACTGACAAACTATATCTTATTAAAAGAAATGGTAAGTCAATACAAATGCTACTTTTTACAAAAGGGCTAAATAGAAAATTCTCCGAACGATATTTAAGAAAATCTTTAAGGGTACCACAACATTTCGGCTAACACTTAAACAGTACACTATGATCCCAAATATTCGCGATGCATCCATCAAATAACATTTAGGTAAGAATCCCAAGGTATACAACCAGTTACTCTTAGTTCGGATCTAGGTTAGGTACTAGGCATCCATAAAAAAATGACATATTCTTACTACTCCAAAATATATTCAACTCTAAGTACCCCAAAATAGTCAAAGTAAACAATAACCCAAGGTTCAGTGTCTAAGGTATCATCCTAATTCCATAAAGCAGCAATTTACCATTCAAGTCAGTCCTCTAGAATTTCTTACTTGCTAAAAAGGTAGGGTAGACTCACAATCCTCAAACCAGGTAAAAAGGGTTTACAAAACTCAACATCTATAACACGGGGTTCAGTAAGACAGAATCCGGTCTAACCAAAGAATCTCAAGAGGAAAGACGGTAAGTATGAGAAATAAATCGAAGATTTGTCACAAGAATGAAAACGAAAATTTATAAGAGAAGGATTGGAAAAGGCAGAAGCAGGAAGAAAAGAATCAATGATTCTAGATGATAAAGACCTAAAACGAGAAGGGACAGTTTAGACCTCTAAGGTTCACGAGGGAACCAAAAGGATTACTTCATCTTCTTGCAGAGGAACGAGCACGCAAGTCTTGGGTCGCTCAATCAGGATCTACTTTAAAATCATGGAACAGGATTCTACCCTTGATCATCTAACCTGTTGCTTGAGCAAACTAAATCTGAGCTGGAAGGTCACCATCGACATTTTTCTCGGAGCACTAAGTTGTCCACTCGAGTCGGCAGGCGTTGAGAGTTCTAAGCAGGTCTTGTCCCGATCTGGAGTAGTATTTCAGCATCTTGTTCTTTCACCTTCTTCTCGACACAAAAGAAACAAATATTCAATGCTAGTCATTGAGTTACGAGAACATATAAACCTAACAGTTATATCCTTATTTTGTTTCTACCCATCTCTCACTAATATTTCTTTAATATTCAGATCATTTACGAGTGTTTTTCCTAAAATCAGGTGGAAACGTCGGGAGCAGCAATGCTCTGATGACAAGTGTAATCCCCTAGATAATCTAACGCAATACAGTGGCGGAAATACTGTAGAGTTGAGATTAAAACACATTGACAAACTATATCTTATTAAAAGAAATGGTAAGTCAATACAAAGGCCAGTTTTTACAAAAAGGCTAAATAGAAAATTCTCCAAACGACATTAATGAAAATCTTTAAGGGTACCACAACATTTTGGCTAACACTTAAACAGTACACTATGATCCCAAATATTCGCGATGCATCCATCAAATAACATTTAGGTAAGAATCCCAAGGTATACTACCAGTTACTCTTAGTTCGGATCTAGGTTAGGTACTAGGCATCCATAAAAAAATGACATATTCTTACTACTCCAAAATATATTCAACTCTAAGTACCCCAAAATAGTCAAAGTAAACAATAACCCAAGGTTCAGTGTCTAAGGTATCATCCTAATTCCATCAAGCAGCAATTTACCATTCAAATAAATCCACAACAATTTCTTACTGCTAAAAAGGTAGGGTAGACTCACAATCCTCAAACCAGGTAAAAAGGGTTTACAAAACCTCAACATCTATAACACGGGGTTCAGTAAGACAGAATCCGGTCTAACCAAAGAATCTCAAGAGGAAAGACGGTAAGTATGAGAAATAAATCGAAGATTTGTCACAAGAATGAAAACGAAAATTTATAAGAGAAGGATTGGAAAAGGCAGAAGCAGGAAGAAAAGAATCAATGATTCTAGATGATAAAGACCTAAAACGAGAAGGGACAGTTTAGACCTCTAAGGTTCACGAGGGAACCAAAAGGATTACTTCATCTTCTTGCAGAGGAACGAGCACGCAAGTCTTGGGTCGCTCAATCTGGATCTACTTTAACATCATGGAACAGGATTCTACCCTTGATCATCTAACCTGTAGCTTGAGCAAACTAAATCTGAGCTGGAAGGTCACCATCGACATTTTTCTCAAAGCACTAAGTTGTCCACTCGAGTCGGCAGGCGTTGAGAGTTCTAAGCAGGTCTTGTCCCAATCCGGAGTAGCATATCAGCATCTTGTTCTTTCACCTTCTTCTCGACACAAAAGAAACAAATATTCAATGCTAGTCATTGAGTTACAAGAACATATAAACCTAACAGTTAAGTCCTTATTTTGTTTCTATCCATCTCTCACTAATATTTCTTTAATATTCAGATCATTTACGAGTGTTTTTCCTAAAATTAGGTGGAAACGTCGGGAGCAGCAATGCTCTGATACCAACTGTAATCCTCTAGAAAATATAACGCAATACAGTGGGGGAAACACTGTAGAGTTGGGATTAAAACACACTGACAAACTATATCTTATTAAAAGAAATGGTAAGTCAATACAAATGCCACTTTTTACAAAAGGGCTAAATAGAAAATTCACCAAACGACATTTATAAAAATCTTTAAGGGTACCACAACATTTCGGCTAACACTTAAACAGTACACTATGATCCCAAATATTCGCGATGCATCCATCAAATAACATTTAGGTAAGAATCCCAAGGTATACTACCAGTTACTCTTAGTTCGTATCTAGGTTAGGTACTTGGCATCCATAAAAAAATGACATATTCTTACTACTCCAAAATATATTCAACTCTAAGTACCCCAAAATAGTCAAAGTAAACAATAACCCAAGGTTCAGTGTCTAAGGTATCATCCTAATTCCATAAAGCAGCAATTTACCATTCAAGTCAGTCCTCAAGAATTTCTTACTTGCTAAAAAGGTAGGGTAGACTCACAATCCTCAAACCAGGTAAAAAGGGTTTACAAAACTCAACATCTATAACACGGGGTTCAGTAAGACAGAATCCGGTCTAACCAAAGAATCTCAAGAGGAAAGACGGTAAGTATGAGAAATAAATCGAAGATTTGTCACAAGAATGAAAACGAAAATTTATAAGAGAAGGATTGGAAAAGGCAGAAGCAGGAAGAAAAGAATCAGTGATTCTAGATGATAAAGACCTAAAACGAGAAGGGACAGTTTAGACCTCTAAGGTTCACGAGGGAACCAAAAGGATTACTTCATCTTCTTGCAGAGGAACGAGCACGCAAGTCTTGGGTCGCTCAATCAGGATCTACTTTAACATCATGGAACAGGATTCTACCCTTGATCATCTAACCTGTTGCTTGAGCAAACTAAATCTGAGCTGGAAGGTCACCATCGACATTTTTCTCGGAGCACTAAGTTGTCCACTCGAGTCGGCAGGCGTAGAGAGTTCTAAGCAGGTCTTGTCCCGATCTGGAGTAGTATTTCAGCATCTTGTTCTTTCACATTCTTCTCGACACAAAAGAAACAAATATTCAATGCTAGTCATTGAGTTACGAGAACATATAAACCTAACAGTTATATCCTTATTTTGTTTCTACCCATCTCTCACTAATATTTCTTTAATATTCAGATCATTTACGAGTGTTTTTCCTAAAATCAGGTGGAAACGTCGGGAGCAGCAATGCTCTGATGCCAAGTGTAATCCCCTAGATAATCTAACGCAATACAGTGGCGGAAATACTGTAGAGTTGAGATTAAAACACATTGACAAACTATATCTTATTAAAAGAAATGGTAAGTCAATACAAATGCTACTTTTTACAAAAGGGCTAAATAGAAAATTCTCCGAACGACATTTAAGAAAATCTTTAAGGGTACCACAACATTTCGGCTAACACTTAAACAGTACACTATGATCCCAAATATTCGCGATGCATCCATCAAATAACATTTAGGTAAGAATCCCAAGGTATACTACCAGTTACTCTTAGTTCGGATCTAGGTTAGGTACTAGGCATCCATAAAAAAAATGACATATTCTTTCCACTCCAAAATATATTCAACTCTAAGTACCCCAAAATAGTCAAAGTAAACAATAACCTAAGGTTCAGTGTCTAAGGTATCATCCTAATTCCATAAAGCAGCAATTTACCATTCAAATCAGTCCTCAAGAATTTCTTACTTGCTAAAAAGGTAGGGTAGACTCACAATCCTCAAACCAGGTAAAAAGGGTTTACAAAACTCAACATCTATAACACGGGGTTCAGTAAGACAGAATCCGGTCTAACCAAAGAATCTCAAGAGGAAAGACGGTAAGTATGAGAAATAAATCGAAGATTTGTCACAAGAATGAAAACGAAAATTTATAAGAGAAGGATTGGAAAAGGCAGAAGCAGGAAGAAAAGAATCAGTGATTCTAGATGATAAAGACCTAAAACGAGAAGGGACAGTTTAGACCTCTAAGGTTCACGAGGGAACCAAAAGGATTACTTCATCTTCTTGCAGAGGAACGAGCACGCAAGTCTTGGGTCGCTCAATCTGGATCCACTTTAACATCATGGAACAGGATTCTACCCTTGATCATCTAACCTGTAGCTTGAGCAAACTAAATCTGAGCTGGAAGGTCACCATCGACATTTTTCTCGGAGCACTAAGTTGTCCACTCAAGTCGGCAGGCGTTGAGAGTTCTAAGCAGGTCTTGTCCCGATCTGGAGTAGCATTTCAGCATCTTGTTCTTTCACCTTCTTCTCGACACAAAAGAAACAAATATTCAATGCTAGTCATTGAGTTACGAGAACATATAAACCTAACAGTTATATCCTTATTTTGTTTCTACCCATCTCTCACTAATATTTCTTTAATATTCAGATCATTTACGAGTGTTTTTCCTAAAATCAGGTGGAAACGTCGGGAGCAGCAATGCTCTGATGCCAAGTGTAATCCCCTAGATAATCTAACGCAATACAGTGGCGGAAATACTGTAGAGTTGAGATTAAAACACACTGACAAACTATATCTTATTAAAAGAAATGGTAAGTCAATACAAAGGCCAGTTTTTACAAAAGGGCTAAATAGAAAATTCTCCAAACGACATTAATGAAAATCTTTAAGGGTACCACAACATTTCGGCTAACACTTAAACAGTACACTATGATCCCAAATATTCGCGATGCACCCATCAAATAACATTTAGGTAAGAATCCCAAGGTATACTACCAGTTACTCTTAGTTCGGATCTAGGTTAGGTACTAGGCATCCATAAAAAAATGACATATTCTTACTCCTCCAAAATATATTCAACTCTAAGTACCCCAAAATAGTCAAAGTAAACAATAACCCAAGGTTCAGTGTCTAAGGTATCATCCTAATTCCATAAAGCAGCAATTTACCATTCAAGTCAGTCCTCAAGAATTTCTTACTTGCTAAAAAGGTAGGGTAGACTCACAATCCTCAAACCAGGTAAAAAGGGTTTACAAAACTCAACATCTATAACACGGGGTTCAGTAAGACAGAATCCGGTCTAACCAAAGAATCTCAAGAGGAAAGACGGTAAGTATGAGAAATAAATCGAAGATTTGTCACAAGAATGAAAACGAAAATTTATAAGAGAAGGATTGGAAAAGGCAGAAGCAGGAAGAAAAGAATCAATGATTCTAGATGATAAAGACCTAAAACGAGAAGGGACAGTTTAGACCTCTAAGGTTCACGAGGGAACCAAAAGGATTACTTCATCTTCTTGCAGAGGAACGAGCACGCAAGTCTTGGGTCGCTCAATCAGGATCTACTTTAACATCATGGAACAGGATTCTACCCTTGATCATCTAACCTGTTGCTTGAGCAAACTAAATCTGAGCTGGAAGGTCACCATCGACATTTTTCTCGGAGCACTAAGTTGTCCAGTCGAGTCGGCAGGCGTAGAGAGTTCTAAGCAGGTCTTGTCCCGATCTGGAGTAGTATTTCAGCATCTTGTTCTTTCACATTCTTCTCGACACAAAAGAAACAAATATTCAATGCTAGTCATTGAGTTACGAGAACATATAAACCTAACAGTTATATCCTTATTTTGTTTCTACCCATCTCTCACTAATATTTCTTTAATATTCAGATCATTTACGAGTGTTTTTCCTAAAATCAGGTGGAAACGTCGGGAGCAGCAATGCTCTGATGCCAAGTGTAATCCCCTAGATAATCTAACGCAATACAGTGGCGGAAATACTGTAGAGTTGAGATTAAAACACATTGACAAACTATATCTTATTAAAAGAAATGGTAAGTCAATACAAATGCTACTTTTTACAAAAGGGCTAAATAGAAAATTCTCCGAACGACATTTAAGAAAATCTTTAAGGGTACCACAACATTTCGGCTAACACTTAAACAGTACACTATGATCCCAAATATTCGCGATGCATCCATCAAATAACATTTAGGTAAGAATCCCAAGGTATACTACCAGTTACTCTTAGTTCGGATCTAGGTTAGGTACTAGGCATCCATAAAAAAAATGACATATTCTTACCACTCCAAAATATATTCAACTCTAAGTACCCCAAAATAGTCAAAGTAAACAATAACCTAAGGTTCAGTGTCTAAGGTATCATCCTAATTCCATAAAGCAGCAATTTACCATTCAAATCAGTCCTCAAGAATTTCTTACTTGCTAAAAAGGTAGGGTAGACTCACAATCCTCAAACCAGGTAAAAAGGGTTTACAAAACTCACCATCTATAACACGGGGTTCAGTAAGACAGAATCCGGTCTAACCAAAGAATCTCAAGAGGAAAGACGGTAAGTATGAGAAATAAATCGAAGATTTGTCACAAGAATGAAAACGAAAATTTATAAGAGAAGGATTGGAAAAGGCAGAAGCAGGAAGAAAAGAATCAGTGATTCTAGATGATAAAGACCTAAAACGAGAAGGGACAGTTTAGACCTCTAAGGTTCACGAGGGAACCAAAAGGATTACTTCATCTTCTTGCAGAGGAACGACCACGCAAGTCTTGGGTCGCTCAATCTGGATCCACTTTAACATCATGGAACAGGATTCTACCCTTGATCATCTAACCTGTAGCTTGAGCAAACTAAATCTGAGCTGGAAGGTCACCATCGACATTTTTCTCGGAGCACTAAGTTGTCCACTCAAGTCGGCAGGCGTTGAGAGTTCTAAGCAGGTCTTGTCCCGATCTGGAGTAGCATTTCAGCATCTTGTTCTTTCACCTTCTTCTCGACACAAAAGAAACAAATATTCAATGCTAGTCATTGAGTTACGAGAACATATAAACCTAACAGTTATATCCTTATTTTGTTTCTACCCATCTCTCACTAATATTTCTTTAATATTCAGATCATTTACGAGTGTTTTTCCTAAAACCAGGTGGAAACGTCGGGAGCAGCAATGCTCTGATGCCAAGTGTAATCCCCTAGATAATCTAACGCAATACAGTGGCGGAAATACTGTAGAGTTGAGATTAAAACACACTGACAAACTATATCTTATTAAAAGAAATGGTAAGTCAATACAAAGGCCAGTTTTTACAAAAGGGCTAAATAGAAAATTCTCCAAACGACATTAATGAAAATCTTTAAGGGTACCACAACATTTCGGCTAACACTTAAACAGTACACTATGATCCCAAATATTCGCGATGCACCCATCAAATAACATTTAGGTAAGAATCCCAAGGTATACTACCAGTTACTCTTAGTTCGGATCTAGGTTAGGTACTAGGCATCCATAAAAAAATGACATATTCTTACTCCTCCAAAATATATTCAACTCTAAGTACCCCAAAATAGTCAAAGTAAACAATAACCCAAGGTTCAGTGTCTAAGGTATCATCCTAATTCCATAAAGCAGCAATTTACCATTCAAATCAGTCCTCAAGAATTTCTTACTTGCTAAAAAGGTAGGGTAGACTCACAATCCTCAAACCAGGTAAAAAGGGTTTACAAAACCTCAACATCTATAACACGGTTCAGTAAGACAGAATCCGGTCTAACCAAAGAATCTCAAGAGGAAAGAGGGTAAGTATGAGAAATAAATCGAAGATTTGTCACAAGAATGAAAACGAAAATTTATAAGAGAAGGATTGGAAAAGCCAGAAGCAGGAAGAAAAGAATCAATGATTCTAGATGATAAAGACCTAAAACGAGAAGGGACAGTTTAGACCTCTATGGTTCACGAGGGAACCAAAAGGATTACTTCATCTTCCTGCAGAGGAACGAGCACGCAAGTCTTGGGTCGGTCAATCTGGATCCACTTTAACATCATGGAACAGGATTCTACCCTTGATCATCTAACCTGTAGCTTGAGCAAACTAAATCTGAGCTGGAAGGTCACCATCGACATTTTTCTCGGAGCACTAAGTTGTCCACTCGAGTCGGCAGGCGTTGAGAGTTCTAAGCAGGTCTTGTCCCGATCTGGAGTAGCATTTCAGCATCTTGTTCTTTCACCTTCTTCTCGACACAAAAGAAACAAATATTCAATGCTAGTCATTGAGTTACGAGAACATATAAACCTAACAGTTAAATCCTTATTTTGTTTCTACCCATCTCTCACTAATATTTCTTTAATATTCAGATCATTTACGAGTGTTTTTTCCTAAAATCAGGTGGAAACGTCGGGAGCTGCAATGCTCTGATACCAACTGTAATCCTCTAGAAAATCTAACGCAATACAGTGGGGGAAACACTGTAGAGTTAGGATTAAAACACACTGACAAACTATATCTTATTAAAAGAAATGGTAAGTCAATACAAAGGCCAGTTTTTACAAAAAGGCTAAATAGAAAATTCTCCAAACGACATTAATGAAAATCTTTAAGGGTACCACAACATTTCGGCTAACACTTAAACAGTACACTATGATCCCAAATATTCGCGATGCATCCATCAAATAACATTTAGGTAAGAATCCCAAGGTATACTACCAGTTACTCTTAGTTCGGATCTAGGTTAGGTACTAGGCATCCATAAAAAAATGACATATTCTTACTACTCCAACATATATTCAACTCTAAGTACCCCAAAATAGTCAAAGTAAACAATAACCCAAGGTTCAGTGTCTAAGGTATCATCCTAATTCCATCAAGCAGCAATTTACCATTCAAATCAATCCACAACAATTTCTTACTGCTAAAAAGGTAGGGTAGACTCACAATCCTCAAACCAGGTAAAAAGGGTTTACAAAACCTCAACATCTATAA
Organism: Agrostemma githago; assembly: GCA_958450325.1. Taxonomy (NCBI): domain Eukaryota; kingdom Viridiplantae; phylum Streptophyta; class Magnoliopsida; order Caryophyllales; family Caryophyllaceae; genus Agrostemma; species Agrostemma githago. The sequence goes on along the minus strand of OY288254.1, from coordinate 46,467,073 downwards.
CACGGGGTTCAGTAAGACAGAATCCGGTCTAACCAAAGAATCTCAAGAGGAAAGACGGTAAGTATGAGAAATAAATCGAAGATTTGTCACAAGAATGAAAACGAAAATTTATAAGAGAAGGATTGGAAAAGGCAGAAGCAGGAAGAAAAGAATCAATGATTCTAGATGATAAAGACCTAAAACGAGAAGGGACAGTTTAGACCTCTAAGGTTCACGAGGGAACCAAAAGGATTACTTCATCTTCTTGCAGAGGAACGAGCACGCAAGTCTTGGGTCGCTCAATCTGGATCTACTTTAACATCATGGAACAGGATTCTACCCTTGATCATCTAACCTGTAGCTTGAGCAAACTAAATCTGAGCTGGAAGGTCACCATCGACATTTTTCTCAAAGCACTAAGTTGTCCACTCGAGTCGGCAGGCGTTGAGAGTTCTAAGCAGGTCTTGTCCCAATCTGGAGTAGCATATCAGCATCTTGTTCTTTCACCTTCTTCTCGACACAAAAGAAACAAATATTCAATGCTAGTCATTGAGTTACAAGAACATATAAACCTAACAGTTAAGTCCTTATTTTGTTTCTATCCATCTCTCACTAATATTTCTTTAATATTCAGATCATTTACGAGTGTTTTTCCTAAAATTAGGTGGAAACGTCGGGAGCAGCAATGCTCTGATACCAACTGTAATCCTCTAGAAAATCTAACGCAATACAGTGGGGGAAACACTGTAGAGTTGGGATTAAAACACACTGACAAACTATATCTTATTAAAAGAAATGGTAAGTCAATACAAATGCCACTTTTTACAAAAGGGCTAAATAGAAAATTCACCAAACGACATTTATAAAAATCTTTAAGGGTACCACAACATTTCGGCTAACACTTAAACAGTACACTATGATCCCAAATATTCGCGATGCATCCATCAAATAACATTTAGGTAAGAATCCCAAGGTATACTACCAGTTACTCTTAGTTCGGATCTAGGTTAGGTACTAGGCATCCATAAAAAAATGACATATTCTTACTACTCCAAAATATATTCAACTCTAAGTACCCCAAAATAGTCAAAGTAAACAATAACCCAAGGTTCAGTGTCTAAGGTATCATCCTAATTCTATCAAGCAGCAATTTACCATTCAAATCAATCCACAACAATTTCTTACTGCTAAAAAGGTAGGGTAGACTCACAATCCTCAAACCAGGTAAAAAGGGTTTACAAAACCTCAACATCTATAACACGGGGTTCAGTAAGACAGAATCCGGTCTAACCAAAGAATCTCAAGAGGAAAGACGGTAAGTATGAGAAATAAATCGAAGATTTGTCACATGAATGAAAACGAAAATTTATTAGAGAAGGATTGGAAAAGGCAGAAGCAGGAAGAAAAGAATCAATGATTCTAGATGATAAAGACCTAAAACGAGAAGGGACAGTTTAGACCTCTAAGGTTCACGAGGGAACCAAAAGGATTACTTCATCTTCTTGCAGAGGAACGAGCACGCAAGTCTTGGGTCGCTCAATCTGGATCTACTTTAACATCATGGAACAAGATTCTACCCTTGATCATCTAACCTGTAGCTTGAGCAAACTAAATCTGAGCTGGAAGGTCACCATCGACATTTTTCTCAAAGCACTAAGTTGTCCACTCGAGTCGGCAGGCGTTGAGAGTTCTAAGCAGGTCTTGTCCCAATCTGGAGTAGCATATCAGCATCTTGTTCTTTCACCTTCTTCTCGACACAAAAGAAACAAATATTCAATGCTAGTCATTGAGTTACAAGAACATATAAACCTAACAGTTAAGTCCTTATTTTGTTTCTATCCATCTCTCACTAATATTTCTTTAATATTCAGATCATTTACGAGTGTTTTTCCTAAAATCAGGTGGAAACGTCGGGAGCAGCAATGCTCTGATACCAACTGTAATCCTCTAGAAAATCTAACGCAATACAGTGGGGGAAACACTGTAGAGTTGGGATTAAAATACACTGACAAACTATATCTTATTAAAAGAAATGGTAAGTCAATACAAAGGCCAGTTTTTACAAAAGGGCTAAATAGAAAATTCTCCAAACGACATTAATGAAAATCTTTAAGGGTACCACAACATTTCGGCTAACACTTAAACAGTACACTATGATCCCAAATATTCGCGATGCATCCATCAAATAACATTTAGGTAAGAATCCCAAGGTACTACCAGTTACTCTTAGTTCGGATCTAGGTTAGGTACTTGGCATCCATAAAAAAATGACATATTCTTACTACTCCAAAATATATTCAACTCTAAGTACCCCAAAATAGTCAAAGTAAACAATAACCCAAGGTTCAGTGTCTAAGGTATCATCTTAATTCCATAAAGCAACAATTTACCATTCAAATCAGTCTTCAAGAATTTCTTACTTGCTAAAAAGGTAGGGTAGACTCACAATCCTCAAACCAGGTAAAAAGGGTTTACAAAACTCAACATCTATAACACGGGGTTCAGTAAGACAGAATCCGGTCTAACCAAAGAATCTCAAGAGGAAAGACGGTAAGAATGAGAAATAAATCGAAGATTTGTCACAAGAATGAAAACGAAAATTTATAAGAGAAGGATTGGAAAAGGCAGAAGCAGGAAGAAAAGAATCAATGATTCTAGATGATAAAGACCTAAAACGAGAAGGGGCAGTTTAGACCTCTAAGGTTCATGAGGGAACCAAAAGGATTACTTCATCTTCTTGCAGAGGAACGAGCACGCAAGTCTTGGGTCGCTCAATCTGGATCTAATTTAACATCATGGAACAGGATTCTACCCTTGATCATCTAACCTGTAGCTTGAGCAAACTAAATCTAAGCTGGAAGGTCACCGTCGACATTTTTCTCGGAGCACTAAGTTGTCCACTCGAGTCGGCAGGCGTTGAGAGTTCTAAGCAGGTGTTGTCCCGATCTGGAGTAGGATTTCAGCATCTTGTCCTTTCACCTTCTTCTCGACACAAAAGAAACAAATATTCAATGCTAGTCATTGAGTTACGAGAACATATAAACCTAACAGTTAAATCCTTATTTTGTTTATACCCATCTCTCACTAATATTTCTTTAATATTCAGATCATTTACGAGTGCTTTTCCTAAAATCAGGTGGAAACGTCGGGAGCAGCAATGCTCTGATACCAACTGTAATCCTCTAGAAAATCTAACGCAATACAGTGGGGGAAACACTGTAGAGTTGGGATTAAAACACACTGACAAACTATATCTTATTAAAAGAAATGGTAAGTCAATACAAAGGCCAGTTTTTACAAAAGGGCTAAATAGAAAATTCTACAAACGACATTAATGAAAATCTTTAAGGGTACCACAACATTTCGGCTAACACTTAAACAGTACACTATGATCCCAAATATTCGCGATGCATCCATCAAATAACGTTTAGGTAAGAATCCCAAGGTATACTACCAGTTACTCTTAGTTCGGATCTAGGTTAGGTACTAGGCATCCATAAAAAAATGACATATTCTTACTACTCCAAAATATATTCATCTCTAAGTACCCCAAAATAGTCAAAGTAAACAATAACCCAAGGTTCAGTGTCTAAGGTATCATCCTAATTCCATAAAGCAGCAATTTACCATTCAAATCAATCCTCAAGAATTTCTTACTTGCTAAAAAGGTACGGTAGACTCACAATCCTCAAACCAGGTAAAAAGGGTTTTTAAAACCTCAACATCTATGAGGAAAGAATCTCAAGAGGAAAGACGGTAAGTATGAGAAATAAATCGAAGATTTGTCACAGGAATGAAAACGAAAATTTATAAGAGAAGGATTGGAAAAGGCAGAAGCAGGAAGAAAAGAATCAATGATTCTAGATGATAAAGACCTAAAACGAGAAGGGACAGTTTAGACCTGTAAGGTTCATGAGGGAACCAAAAGGATTACTTCATCTTCTTGCAGAGGAACGAGCACGCAAGTCTTGGGTCGCTCAATCTGGATCTACTTTAACATCATGGAACATGATTCTACCCTTGATCATCTAACCTGTAGCTTGAGCAAACTAAATCTGAGCTGGAAGGTCACCGTCGACATTTTTCTCGGAGCACTAAGTTGTCCACTCGAGTCGGCAGGCGTTGAGAGTTCTAAGCAGGTGTTGTCCCGATCTGGAGTAGCATTTCAGCATCTTGTTCTTTCACCTTCTTCTCGACACAAAAGAAACAAATATTCAATGCTAGTCATTGAGTTACGAGAACATATAAACCTAACAGTTAAATCCTTATTTTGTTTCTACCCATCTCTCACTAATATTTCTTTAATATTCAGATCATTTACGAGTGCTTTTCCTAAAATCAGGTGGAAACGTCGGGAGCAGCAATGCTCTGATACCAACTGTAATCCTCTAGAAAATCTAACGCAATACAGTGGGGGAAACACTGTAGAGTTGGGATTAAAACACACTGACAAACTATATCTTATTAAAAGAAATGGTAAGTCAATACAAAGGCCAGTTTTTACAAAAGGGCTAAATAGAAAATTCTACAAACGACATTAATGAAAATCTTTAAGGGTACCACAACATTTCGGCTAACACTTAAACAGTACACTATGATCCCAAATATTCGCGATGCATCCATCAAATAACATTTAGGTAAGAATCCCAAGGTATACTACCAGTTACTCTTAGTTCGGATCTAGGTTAGGTACTTGGCATCCATAAAAAAATGAGATATTCTTACTACTCCAAAATATATTCAACTCTAAGTACCCCAAAATAGTCAAAGTAAACTATAACCCAAGGTTCAGTGTCTAAGGTATCATCCTAATTCCATCAAGCAGCAATTTACCATTTAAATCAATCCTCAAGAATTTCTTACTTGCTAAAAAGGTAGGGTAGACTCACAATCCTCAAACCAGGTAAAAAGGGTTTACAAAACCTCAACACATATAACACGGGGTTCAGTAAGACAGAATCCGGTCTAACCAAAGAATCTCAAGAGGAAAGACGGTAAGTATGAGAAATAAATCGAAGATTTGTCACAAGAATGAAAACGAAAATTTATAAGAGAAGGATTGGAAAAGGCAGAAGCAGGAAGAAAAGAATCAATGATTCTAGATGATAAAGACCTAAAACAAGAAGGGACAGTTTAGACCTCTAAGGTTCATGAGGGAACCAAAAGGATTACTTTATCTTCTTGCAGAGGAACGAGCACGCAAGTCTTGGGTCGCTCAATCTGGATCTACTTTAACATCATGGAACAGGATTCTACCCTTGATCATCTAACCTGTAGCTTGAGCAAACTAAATCTAAGCTGGAAGGTCACAATCGACATTTTTCTCGGAGCACTAAGTTGTCCACTCGAGTCGGCAGGCGTTGAGAGTTCTAAGCAGGTGTTGTCTCGATCTGTAGTAGCATTTCAGCATCTTGTCCTTTCACCTTCTTCTCGACACAAAAGAAACAAATATTCAATGCTAGTCATTGAGTTACGAGAACATATAAACCTAACAGTTAAATCCTTATTTTGTTTCTACCCATCTCTCACTAATATTTCTTTAATATTCAGATCATTTACGAGTGCTTTTCCTAAAATCAGGTGGAAACGTCGGGAGCAGCAATGCTCTGATACCAACTGTAATCCTCTAGAAAATCTAACGCAATACAGTGGGGGAAACACTGTAGAGTTGGGATTAAAACACACTGACAAACTATATCTTATTAAAAGAAATGGTAAGTCAATACAAAGGCCAGTTTTTACAAAAGGGCTAAATAGAAAATTCTAAAAACGACATTAATGAAAATCTTTAAGGGTACCACAACATTTCGGCTAACACTTAAACAGTACACTATGATCCCAAATATTCGCGATGCATCCATCAAATAACGTTTAGGTAAGAATCCCAAGGTATACTACCAGTTACTCTTAGTTCGGATCTAGGTTAGGTACTAGGCATCCATAAAAAAATGACATATTCTTACTACTCCAAAATATATTCAACTCTAAGTACCCCAAAATAGTCAAAGTAAACAATAACCCAAGGTTCAGTGTCTAAGGTATCATCCTAATTCCATAAAACAGCAATTTACCATTCAAATCAGTCCTCAAGAATTTCTTACTTGCTAAAAAGGTAGGGTAGACTCACAATCCTCAAACCAGGTAAAAAGGGTTTACAAAACTCAACATCTATAACACGGGGTTCAGTAAGACAGAATCCGGTCTAACCAAAGAATTTCAAGAGGAAAGACGGTAAGTATGAGAAATAAATCGAAGATTTGTCACAAGAATGAAAACGAAAATTTATAAGAGAAGGATTGGAAAAGGCAGAAGCAGGAAGAAAAGAATCAATGATTCTAGATGATAAAGACCTAAAACAAGAAGGGACAGTTTAGACCTCTAAGGTTCATGAGGGAACCAAAAGGATTACTTTATCTTCTTGCAGAGGAACGAGCACGCAAGTCTTGGGTCGCTCAATCTGGATCTACTTTAACATCATGGAACAGGATTCTACCCTTGATCATCTAACCTGTAGCTTGAGCAAACTAAATCTAAGCTGGAAGGTCACAATCGACATTTTTCTCGGAGCACTAAGTTGTCCACTCGAGTCGGCAGGCGTTGAGAGTTCTAAGCAGGTGTTGTCCCGATCTGGAGTAGCATTTCAGCATCTTGTCCTTTCACCTTCTTCTCGACACAAAAGAAACAAATATTCAATGCTAGTCATTGAGTTACGAGAACATATAAACCTAACAGTTAAATCCTTATTTTGTTTATACCCATCTCTCACTAATATTTCTTGAATATTCAGATCATTTACGAGTTCTTTTCCTAAAATCAGGTGGAAACGTCGGGAGCAGCAATGCTCTGATACCAACTGTAATCCTCTAGAAAATCTAACGCAATACAGTGGGGGAAACACTGTAGAGTTGGGATTAAAACACACTGACAAACTATATCTTATTAAAAGAAATGGTAAGTCAATACAAAGGCCAGTTTTTACAAAAGGGCTAAATAGAAAATTCTACAAACGACATTAATGAAAATCTTTAAGGGTACCACAACATTTCGGCTAACACTTAAACAGTACACTATGATCCCAAGTATTCGCGATGCATCCATCAAATAACATTTAGGTAAGAATCCCAAGGTATACTACCAGTTACTCTTAGTTCGGATCTAGGTTAGGTACTAGGCATCCATAAAAAAATGACATATTCTTACTACTCCAAAATATATTTAACTCTAAGTACCCCAAAATAGTCAAAGTAAACAATAACCCAAGGTTCAGTGTCTAAGGTATCATCCTAATTCCATAAAGCAGCAATTTACCATTCAAATCAATCCTCAAGAATTTCTTACTTGCTAAAAAGGTACGGTAGACTCACAATCCTCAAAACAGGTAAAAAGGGTTTACAAAACCTCAACATCTATAACACGGGGTTCAGTAAGACAGAATCCGGTCTAACTAAAGAATCTCAAGAGGAAAGACGGTAAGTATGAGAAATAAATCGAAGATTTGTCACAAGAATGAAAACGAAAATTTATAAGAGAAGGATTGGAAAAGGCAGAAGCAGGAAGAAAAGAATCAATGATTCTAGATGATAAAGACCTAAAACGAGAAGGGATAGTTTAGACCTCTAAGGTTCACGAGGGAACCAAAAGGATTACTTCATCTTCTTGCAGAGGAACGAGCACGCAAGTCTTGGGTCGCTCAATCTGGATCCACTTTAACATCATGGAACAGGATTCTACCCTTGATCATCTAACCTGTAGCTTGAGCAAACAAAATCTGAGCTGGAAGGTCACCATCGACATTTTTCTCGGAGCACTAAGTTGTCCACTCGAGTCGGCAGGCGTTGAGAGTTCTAAGCAGGTGTTGTCCCGATCTGGAGTAGCATTTCAGCATCCTGTCCTTTCACCTTCTTCTCGACACAAAAGAAACAAATATTCAATACTAGTCATTGAGTTACGAGAACATATAAACCTAACAGTTAAATCCTTATTTTGTTTCTACCCATCTCTCACTAATATTTCTTTAATATTCAGATCATTTACGATTGCTTTTCCTAAAATCAGGTGGAAACGTCGGGAGCAGCAATGCTCTGATACCAACTGTAATCCTCTAGAAAATCTAACGCAATACAGTGGGGGAAACACTGTAGAGTTGGGATTAAAATACACTGACAAACTATATCTTATTAAAAGAAATGGTAAGTCAATACAAAGGCCAGTTTTTACAAAAGGGCTAAATAGAAAATTCTCCAAACGACATTAATGAAAATCTTTAAGGGTACCACAACATTTCGGCTAACACTTAAACAGTACACTATGATCCCAAATATTCGCGATGCATCCATCAAATAACATTTAGGTAAGAATCCCAAGGTATACTACCAGTTACTCTTAGTTCGGATCTAGGTTAGGTACTTGGCATCCATAAAAAAATGACATATTCTTACTACTCCAAAATATATTCAACTCTAAGTACCTCAAAATAGTCAAAGTAAACAATAACCCAAGGTTCAGTGTCTAAGGTATCATCCTAATTCCATCAAGCAGCAATTTACCATTTAAATCAATCCTCAAGAATTTCTTACTTGCTAAAAAGGTACGGTAGACTCACAATCGTCAAACCAGGTAAAAAGGGTTTACAAAACCTCAACACATATAACACGGGGTTCAGCAAGACAGAATCCGGTCTAACCAAAGAATCTCAAGAGGAAAGACGGTAAGTATGAGAAATAAATCGAAGATTTGTCACAAGAATGAAAACGAAAATTTATAAGAGAAGGATTGGAAAAGGCAGAAGCAGGAAGAAAAGAATCAATGATTCTAGATGATAAAGACCTAAAACGAGAAGGGACAGTTTAGACCTCTAAGGTTCATGAGGGAACCAAAAGGATTACTTCATCTTCTTGAAGAGGAACGAGCACGCAAGTCTTGGGTCGCTCAATCTGGATCTACTTTAACATCATGGAACAGGATTCTACCCTTGATCATCTAACCTGTAGCTTGAGCAAACTAAATCTAAGCTGGAAGGTCACAATCGATATTTTTCTCGGAGCACTAAGTTGTCCACTCGAGTCGGCAGGCGTTGAGAGTTCTAAGCAGGTGTTGTCCCGATCTGGAGTAGCATTTCAGCATCTTGTCCTTTCACCTTCTTCTCGACACAAAAGAAACAAATATTCAATGCTAGTCATTGAGTTACGAGAACATATAAACCTAACAGTTAAATCCTTATTTTGTTTCTACCCATCTCTCACTAATATTTCTTTAATATTCAGATCATTTACGAGTGCTTTTCCTAAAATCAGGTGGAAACGTCGGGAGCAGCAATGCTCTGATACCAACTGTAATCCTCTAGAAAATCTAACGCAATACAGTGGGGGAAACACTGTAGAGTTGGGATTAAAACACACTGACAAACTATATCTTATTAAAAGAAATGGTAAGTCAATACAAAGGCCAGTTTTTACAAAAGGGCTAAATAGAAAATTCTACAAACGACATTAATGAAAATCTTTAAGGGTACCACAACATTTCGGCTAACACTTAAACAATACACTATGTTCCCAAATATTCGCGATGCATCCATCAAATAACGTTTAGGTAAGAATCCCAAGGTATACTACCAGTTACTCTTAGTTCGGATCTAGGTTAGGTACTAGGCATCCATAAAAAAATGACATATTCTTACTACTCCAAAATATATTCATCTCTAAGTACCCCAAAATAGTCAAAGTAAACAATAACCCAAGGTTCAGTGTCTAAGGTATCATCCTAATTCCATAAAGCAGCAATTTACCATTCAAATCAATCCTCAAGAATTTCTTACTTGCTAAAAAGGTACGGTAGACTCACAATCCTTAAATCAGGTAAAAAGGGTTTACAAAACCTCAACATCTATAACACGGGGTTCAGTAAGACAGAATCCGGTCTAACTAAAGAATCTCAAGAGGAAAGACGGTAAGTATGAGAAATAAATCGAAGATTTGTCACAAGAATGAAAACGAAAATTTATAAGAGAAGGATTGGAAAAGGCAGAAGCAGGAAGAAAAGAATCAATGATTCTAGATGATAAAGACCTAAAACGAGAAGGGATAGTTTAGACCTCTAAGGTTCACGAGGGAACCAAAAGGATTACTTCATCTTCTTGTAGAGGAACGAGCACGCAAGTCTTGGGTCGCTCAATCTGGATCAACTTTAACATCTTAGAACAGGATTCTACCCTTGATCATCTAACCTGTAGCTTGAGCAAACTAAATCTGAGCTGGAAGGTCACCATCGACATTTTTCTCGGAGCACTAAGTTGTCCACTCGAGTCGGCAGGCGTTGAGAGTTCTAAGCAGGTGTTGTCCCGATCTGGAGTAGCATTTCAGCATCTTGTTCTTTCACCTTCTTCTCGACACAAAAGAAACAAATATTCAATGCTAGTCATTGAGTTACGAGAACATATAAACCTAACAGTTAAATCCTTATTTTGTTTCTACCCATCTCTCACTAATATTTCTTTAATATTCAGATCATTTACGAGTGTTTTCCTAAAATTAGGTGGAAACGTCGGGAGCAGCAATGCTCTGATACCAACTGTAATCCTATAGAAAATCTAACGCAATACAGTGGGGGAAACAATGTAGAGTTGGGATTAAAATACACTAACAAACTATATCTTATTAAAAGAAATGGTAAGTCAATACAAAGGTCAGTTTTTACAAAAGGGCTAAATAGAAAATTCTCCAAACGACATTAATGAAAATCTTTAAGGGTACCACAACATTTCGGCTAACACTTAAACAGTACACTATGATCCCAAATATTCGCGATGCATCCATCAAATAACATTTAGGTAAGAATCCCAAGGTATACTACCAGTTACTCTTAGTTCGGATCTAGGTTCGGTACTAGGCATCCATAAAAAAATGACATATTCTTACTACTCCAAAATATATTCAACTCTAAGTACCCCAAAATAGTCAAAGTAAACAATAACCCAAGGTTCAGTGTCTAAGGTATCATCCTAATTCCATCAAGCAGCAATTTACCATTCAAATCAATCCACAACAATTTCTTACTTGCTAAAAAGGTAGGGTAGACTCACAATCCTCAAACCAGGTAAAAAGGGTTTACAAAACCTCAACATCTATAACACGGGGTTCAGTAAGACAGAATCCGGTCTAACCAAAGAATCTCAAGAGGAAAGACGGTAAGTATGAGAAATAAATCGAAGATTTGTCACAAGAATGAAAACGAAAATTTATAAGAGAAGGATTGGAAAAGGCAGAAGCAGGAAGAAAAGAATCAATGATTCTAGATGATAAAGACCTAAAACGAGAAGGGACAGTTTAGACCTCTATGGTTCACGAGGGAACCAAAAGGATTACTTCATCTTCTTGCAGAGGAACGAGCACGCAAGTCTTGGGTCGCTCAATCTGGATCCACTTTAACATCATGGAACAGGATTCTACGCTTGATCATCTAACCTGTAGATTGAGCAAACTAAATCTGAGCTGGAAGGTCACCATCGACATTTTTCTCGGAGCACTAATTTGTCCACTCGAGTCGGCAGGCGTTGAGAGTTCTAAGCAGGTGTTGTCCTGATCTGGAGTAGCATTTCAGCATCATGTTCTTTCACCTTCTTCTCGACACAAAAGAAACAAATATTCAATACTAGTCATTGAGTTACGAGAACATATAAACCTAACAGTTAAATCCTTATTTTGTTTCTACCCATCTCTCACTAATATTTCTTTAATATTCAGATCATTTACGAGTGTTTTTCCTAAAATCAGGTGGAAACGTCGGGAGCAGCAATGCTCTGATACCAACTGTAATCCTCTAGAAAATCTAACGCAATACAGTGGGGGAAACACTGTAGAGTTGGGATTAAAACACACTGACAAACTATATCTTATTAAAAGAAATGGTAAGTCAATACAAAGATCAGTTTTTACAAAAGGGCTAAATAGAAAATTCTCCAAACGACATTAATGAAAATCTTTAAGGGTACCACAACATTTCGGCTAACACTTAAACAGTACACTATGATCCCAAATATTCGCGATGCATCCATCAAATAACATTTAGGTAAGAATCCCAAGGTATACTACCAGTTACACTTAGTTCGGATCTAGGTTAGGTACTAGGCATCCATAAAAAAATGACATATTCTTACTACTCCAAAATATATTCAACTCTAAGTACCCCAAAATAGTCAAAGTAAACAATAACCCAAGGTTCAGTGTCTAAGGTATCATCCTAATTCCATCAAGCAGCAATTTACCATTCAAATCAATCCACAACAATTTCTTACTTGCTAAAAAGGTAGGGTAGACTCACAATCCTCAAACCAGGTAAAAAGGGTTTACAAAACGTCAACATCTATAACACGGGGTTCAGTAAGACAGAATCCGGTCTAACCAAAGAATCTCAAGAGGAAAGACGGTAAGTATGAGAAATAAATCGAAGATTTGTCACAAGAATGAAAACATAAATTTATAAGAGAAGGATTGGAAAAGGAAGAAGCAGGAAGAAAAGAATCAATAATTCTAGATGATAAAGACCTAAAACGAGAAGGGACAGTTTAGACCTCTATGGTTCACGAGGGAACCAAAAGGATTACTTCATCTTCTTGCAGAGGAACGAGCACGCAAGTCTTGGGTCGCTCAATCTGGATCCACTTTAACATCATGGAACAGGATTCTACGCTTGATCATCTAACCTGTAGCTTGAGCAAACTAAATCTGAGCTGGAAGGTCACCATCGACATTTTTCTCGGAGCACTAAGTTGTCCACTCGAGTCGGCAGGCGTTGAGAGTTCTAAGCAGGTGTTGTCCCGATCTGGAGTAGCATTTCAGCATCTTGTTCTTTCACCTTCTTCTCGACACAAAAGAAACAAATATTCAATACTAGTCATTGAGTTACGAGAACATATAAACCTAACAGTTAAATCCTTATTTTGTTTCTACCCATCTCTCACTAATATTTCTTTAATATTCAGATCATTTACGAGTGTTTTTCCTAAAATCAGGTGGAAACGTCGGGAGCAGCAATGCTCTGATACCAACTGTAATCCTCTACAAAATCTAACGCAATACAGTGGGGGAAACACTGTAGAGTTGGGATTAAAACACACTGACAAACTATATCTTATTAAAAGAAATGGTAAGTCAATACAAAAGCCAGTTTTTACAAAAGGGCTAAATAGAAAATTCTCCAAACGACATTAATGAAAATCTTTAAGGGTACCACAACATTTCGGCTAACACTTAAACAGTACACTATGATCCCAAATATTCGCGATGCATCCATCAAATAACATTTAGGTAAGAATCCCAAGGAATACTACCAGTTACTCTTAGTTCGGATCTAGGTTAGGTACTAGGCATCCATAAAAAAATGACATATTCTTACTACTCCAAAATATATTCAACTCTAAGTACCCCAAAATAGTCAAAGTAAACAATAACCCAAGGTTCAGTGTCTAAGGTATCATCCTAATTCCATCAAGCAGCAATTTACCATTCAAATCAATCCACAACAATTTCTTACTTGCTAAAAAGGTAGGGTAGACTCACAATCCTCAAACCAGGTAAAAAGGGTTTACAAAACCTCAACATCTATAACACGGGGTTCAGTAAGACAGAATCCGGTCTGACCAAAGAATCTCAAGAGGAAAGACGGTAAGTATGAGAAATAAATCGAAGATTTGTCACAAGAATGAAAACGAAAATTTATAAGAGAAGGATTGGAAAAGGAAGAAGCAGGAAGAAAAGAATCAATAATTCTAGATGATAAAGACCTAAAACGAGAAGGGACAGTTTAGACCTCTATGGTTCACGAGGGAACCAAAAGGATTACTTCATCTTCTTGCAGAGGAACGAGCACGCAAGTCTTGGGTCGCTCAATCTGGATCCACTTTAACATCATGGAACAGGATTCTACGCTTGAGCATCTAACCTGTAGCTTGAGCAAACTAAATCTGAGCTGGAAGGTCACCATCGACATTTTTCTCGGAGCACTAAGTTGTCCACTCGAGTCGGCAGGCGTTGAGAGTTCTAAGCAGGTGTTGTCCCTATCTGGAGTAGCATTTCAGCATCTTGTTCTTTCACCTTCTTCTCGACACAAAAGAAACAAATATTCAATACTAGTCATTGAGTTACGAGAACATATAAACCTAACAGTTAAATCCTTATTTTGTTTCTACCCATCTCTCACTAATATTTCTTTAATATTCAGATCATTTACGAGTGTTTTTCCTAAAATCAGGTGGAAACGTCGGGAGCAGCAATGCTCTGATACCAACTGTAATCCTCTACAAAATCTAACGCAATACAGTGGGGGAAACACTGTAGAGTTGGGATTAAAACACACTGACAAACTATATCTTATTAAAAGAAATGGTAAGTCAATACAAAGGCCAGTTTTTACAAAAGGGCTAAATAGAAAATTCTCCAAACGACATTAATGAAAATCTTTAAGGGTACCACAACATTTCGGCTAACACTTAAACAGTACACTATGATCCCAAATATTCGCGATGCATCCATCAAATAACATTTAGGTAAGAATCCCAAGGTATACTACCAGTTACTCTTAGTTCGGATCTAGGTTAGGTACTAGGCATCCATAACAAAATGACATATTCTTACTACTCCAAAATATATTCAACTCTAAGTACCCCAAAATAGTCAAAGTAAACAATAACCCAAGGTTCAGTGTCTAAGGTATCATCCTAATTCCATCAAGCAGCAATTTACCATTCAAATCAATCCACAACAATTTCTTACTTGCTAAAAAGAATAGGGTAGACTCACAATCCTCAAACCAGGTAAAAAGGGTTTACAAAACGTCAACATCTATAACACGGGGTTCAGTAAGACAGAATCCGGTCTAACCAAAGAATCTCAAGAGGAAAGACGGTAAGTATGAGAAATAAATCGAAGATTTGTCACAAGAATGAAAACGAAAATTTATAAGAGAAGGATTGGAAAAGGCAGAAGCAGGAAGAAAAGAATCAATGATTCTAGATGATAAAGACCTAAAACGAGAAGGGACAGTTTAGACCTCTATGGTTCACGAGGGAACCAAAAGGATTACTTCATCTTCTTGCAGAGGAACGAGCACGCAAGTCTTGGGTCGCTCAATCTGGATCCACTTTAACATCAGGGAACAGGATTCTACGCTTGATCATCTAACCTGTAGCTTGAGCAAACTAAATCTGAGCTGGAAGGTCACCATCGACATTTTTATCGGAGCCCTAAGTTGTCCACTCGAGTCGGCAGGCGTTGAGAGTTCTAAGCAGGTGTTGTCCCGATCTGGAGTAGCATTTCAGCATCTTGTTCTTTCACCTTCTTCTCGACACAAAAGAAACAAATATTCAATACTAGTCATTGAGTTACGAGAACATATAAACCTAACAGTTAAATCCTTATTTTGTTTCTACCCATCTCTCACTAATATTTCTTTAATATTCAGATCATTTACGAGTGTTTTTCCTAAAATCAGGTGGAAACGTCGGGAGCAGCAATGCTCTGATACCAACTGTAATCCTCTACAAAATCTAACGCAATACAGTGCGGGAACACTGTAGAGTTGGGATTAAAACACACTGACAAACTATATCTTATTAAAAGAAATGGTAAGTCAATACAAAGGCCAGTTTTTACAAAAGAGCTAAATAGAAAATTCTCCAAACGACATTAATGAAAATCTTTAAGGGTACCACAACATTTCGGCTAACACTTAAACAGTACACTATGATCCCAAATATTCGCGATGCATCCATCAAATAACATTTAGGTAAGAATCCCAAGGTATACTACCAGTTACTCTTAGTTCGGATCTAGATTAGGTACTAGGCATCCATAAAAAATGACATATTCTTACTACTCCAAAATATATTCAACTCTAAGTACCCCAAAATAGTCAAAGTAAACAATAACCCAAGGTTCAGTGTCTAAGGTATCATCCTAATTCCATCAAGCAGCAATTTACCATTCAAATCAATCCACAACAATTTCTTACTTGCTAAAAAGATAGGGTAGACTCACAATCCTCAAACCAGGTAAAAAGGGTTTACAAAACGTCAACATCTATAACACGGGGTTCAGTAAGACAGAATCCGGTCTAACCAAAGAATCTCAAGAGGAAAGATGGTAAGTATGAGAAATAAATTGAAGATTTGTCACAAGAATGAAAACGAAAATTTATAAGAGAAGGATTGGAAAAGGCAGAAGCAGGAAGAAAAGAATCAATGATTCTAGATGATAAAGACCTAAAACGAGAAGAGACAGTTTGGACCTCTAAGGTTCACGAGGGAACCAAAAGGATTACTTCATCTTCTTGCAGAGGAACGAGCACGCAAGTCTTGGGTCGCTTAATCTGGATCCACTTTAACATCATGGAACAGGATTCTACCCTTGATCATCTAACCTGTAGCTTGAGCAAACTAAATCTGAGCTGGAAGGTCACCATCGACATTTTTCTCGGAGCACTAAGTTGTCCACTCGAGTCGGCAGGCGTTGAGAGTTCTAAGCAGGTCTTATCCCGATCTGGAGTAGCCTTTCAACATCTTGTTCTTTCACCTTCTTCTCGACACAAAAGAAACAAATATTCAATGCTAGTCATTGAGTTACGAGAACATATAAACCTAACAGTTAAATCCTTATTTTGTTTCTACCCATCTCTCACTAATATTTCTTTAATATTCAGATCATTTACGAGTGTTTTTCCTAAAATCAGGTGGAAACGTCGGGAGCAGCAATGCTCTGATACCAACTGTAATCCTCTACAAAATCTAACGCAATACAGTGGGGGAAACACTGTAGAGTTGGGATTAAAACACACTGACAAACTATATCTTATTAAAAGAAATGGTAAGTCAATACAAAGGCCAGTTTTTACAAAAGGGCTAAATAGAAAATTCTCCAAACGACATTAATGAAAATCTTTAAGGGTACCACAACATTTCGGCTAACACTTAAACAGTACACTATGATCCCAAATATTCGCGATGCATCCATCAAATAACATTTAGGTAAGAATCCCAAGGTATACTACCAGTTACTCTTAGTTCGGATCTAGGTTAGGTACTAGGCATCCATAACAAAATGACATATTCTTACTACTCCAAAATATATTCAACTCTAAGTACCCCAAAATAGTCAAAGTAAACAATAACCCAAGGTTCAGTGTCTAAGGTATCATCCTAATTCCATCAAGCAGCAATTTACCATTCAAATCAATCCACAACAATTTCTTACTTGCTAAAAAGAATAGGGTAGACTCACAATCCTCAAACCAGGTAAAAAGGGTTTACAAAACGTCAACATCTATAACACGGGGTTCAGTAAGACAGAATCCGGTCTAACCAAAGAATCTCAAGAGGAAAGACGGTAAGTATGAGAAATAAATCGAAGATTTGTCACAAGAATGAAAACGAAAATTTATAAGAGAAGGATTGGAAAAGGCAGAAGCAGGAAGAAAAGAATCAATGATTCTAGATGATAAAGACCTAAAACGAGAAGAGACAGTTTGGACCTCTAAGGTTCACGAGGGAACCAAAAGGATTACTTCATCTTCTTGCAGAGGAACGAGCACGCAAGTCTTGGGTCGCTTAATCTGGATCCACTTTAACATCATGGAACAGGATTCTACCCTTGATCATCTAACCTGTAGCTTGAGCAAACTAAATCTGAGCTGGAAGGTCACCATCGACATTTTTCTCGGAGCACTAAGTTGTCCACTCGAGTCGGCAGGCGTTGAGAGTTCTAAGCAGGTCTTATCCCGATCTGGAGTAGCCTTTCAACATCTTGTTCTTTCACCTTCTTCTCGACACAAAAGAAACAAATATTCAATGCTAGTCATTGAGTTACGAGAACATATAAACCTAACAGTTAAATCCTTATTTTGTTTCTACCCATCTCTCACTAATATTTCTTTAATATTCAGATCATTTACGAGTGTTTTTCCTAAAATCAGGTGGAAACGTCGGGAGCAGCAATGCTCTGATACCAACTGTAATCCTCTAGAAAATCTAACGCAATACAGTGGGGGAAACACTGTAGAGTTGGGATTAAAATACACTGTCAAACTATATCTTATTAAAAGAAATGGTAAGTCAATACAAATGCCAGTTTTTACAAAAGGGCTAAATAGAAAATTCTCCAAACGACATTAATGAAAATCTTTAAGGGTACCACAACATTTCGGCTAACACTTAAACAGTACACTATGATCCCAAATATTCGCGATGCATCCATCAAATAACATTTAGGTAAGAATCCCAAGGTATACTACCAGTTACTCTTAGTTCGGATCTAGGTTAGGTACTAGGCATCCATAAAAAAATGACATATTCTTACTACTCCAAAATATATTCAACTCTAAGTACCCCAAAATAATCAAAGTAATCTAGAACCCAAGGTTCAGTGTCTAAGGTATCATCCTAATTCCATCAAGAAACAGTTTACCATTCAAATCAATCCTCAAGAATTTCTTACTTGCTAAAAAGGTAGGGTAGACTCACAGTCCTCAAACCAGGTAACAAGGGTTTACAAAACCTCAACATCTATAACACGGGGTTCAGTAAGACAGAATCCGGTCTAACCAAAGAATCTCAAGAGGAAAGACGGTAAGTATGAGAAATAAATCGAAGATTTGTCATAAGAATGAAAACGAAAATTTACAAGAGAAGGATTGGAAAAGGTAGAAGCAGGAAGAAAAGAATCAATGATTCTAGATGATAAAGACCTAAAACGAGAAGGGACAGTTTAGACTTCTAAGGTTCACGAGGGAACCAAAAGGATTACTTCATCTTCTTGCAGAGGAACGAGCACGCAAGTTTTGGGCCGCTCAATCTGGATCCACTTTAACATCATGGAACAGGATTCTACCCTTGATCATCTAACCTGTAGCTTGAGCAAACTAAATCTGAGCTGGAAGGTCACCATCGACATTTTTCTCGGAGCACTAAGTTGTCCACTCGAGTCGGCAGGCGTTGAGAGTTCTAAGCAGGTGTTGTCCCGATCTGGAGTAGCATTTCAGCATCTTGTTCTTTCACCTTCTTCTCGACACAAAAGAAACAAATATTCAATGCTAGTCATTGAGTTAGAAGAACATATAAACCTAACAGGTAAGTCCTTATTTTGTTTCTACCCATCTCTCACTAATATTTCTTTAATATTCAGATCATTTACGAGTGTTTTTCCTAAAATCAGGTGTAAACGTCGGGAGCAGCAATGCTCTGATGCCAAGTGTAATCCCCTAGATAATCTAACGCAATATAGTGGCGGAAATACTGTAGAGTTGAGATTAAAACACACTGACAAACTATATCTTATTAAAAGAAATGGTAAGTCAATACAAATGCCAATTTTTACAAAAGGGCTAAATAGAAAATTCTCCGAACGACATTTAAGAAAATCTTTAAGGGTACCGCAACATTTCGGCTAACACTTAAACAGTACACTATGATCCCAAATATTCGCGAAGCATCCATCAAATAACATTTAGGTAAGAATCCCAAGGTATACTACCAGTTACTCTTAGTTCGGATCTAGGTTAGGTACTAGGCATCCATAAAAAAATGACATATTCTTACTACTCCAAAATATATTCAACTCTAAGTACCCCAAAATAGTCAAAGTAAACAATAACCCAAGGTTCAGTGTCTAAGGTATCATCCTAATTCCATCAAGCAGCAATTTACCATTCGAATCAGTCCTCAAGAATTTCTTACTTGCTAAAAAGGTAGGGTAGACTCACAATCCTCAAACCAGGTAAAATGGGTTTACAAAACCTCAACATCTATAACACGGGGTTCAGTAAGACAGAATCCGGTCTAACCAAAGAATCTCAAGAGGAAAGACGGTAAGTATGAGAAATAAATCGAAGATTTGTCACAAGAATGAAAGCGAAAATTTATAAGATAAGGATTGGAAAAGGCAGAAGCAGGAACAAAAGAATCAATGATTCTAGATGATAAAGACCTAAAACGAGAAGGGACAGTTTAGACCTCTAAGGTTCACGAGGGAACCAAAAGGATTACTTCATCTTCTTGCAGAGGAACGAGCACGCAAGTCTTGGGTCGCTCAATCAGGATCTACTTTAACATCATGGAACAGGATTCTAACCTTGATCATCTAACATGTAGCTTGAGCAAACTAAATCTGAGCTGGAAGGTCACCATCGACATTTTTCTCAAAGCACTAAGTTGTCCGCTCGAGTCGGCAGGCGTTGAGAGTTCTAAGCAGGTCTTGGCCCAATCTGGAGTAGCATATCAGCATCTTGTTCTTTAACCTTCTTCTCGACACAAAAGAAACAAATATTCAATGCTAGTCATTGAGTTACGAGAACATATAAACCTAACAGTTAAATCCTTATTTTGTTTCTACCCATCGCTCACTAATATTTCTTTAATATTCAGATCATTTACGAGTGTTTTTCCTAAAATCAGGTGGAAACGTCGGGAGCAGCAATGCTCTGATACCAACTGTAATCCTCTAGAAAATCTAACGCAATACAGTGGGGGAAACACTGTAGAGTTGGGATTAAAATACACTGTCAAACTATATCTTATTAAAAGAAATGGTAAGTCAATACAAAGGCCAGTTTTTACAAAAGGGCTAAATAGAAAGTTCTCCAAATGACATTAATGAAAATCTTTAAGGGTACCACAACATTTCGGCTAACACTTAAACAGTACACTATGATCCCAAATATTCGCGATGCATCCATCAAATAACATTTAGGTAAGAATCCCAAGGTATACTACCAGTTACTCTTAGTTCGGATCTAGGTTAGGTACTAGGCATCCATAAAAAAATGACATATTCTTACTACTCCAAAATATATTCAACTCTAAGTACCCCAAAATAGTCAAAGTAAACAATAACCCAAGGTTCAGTGTCTAAGGTATCATCCTAATTCCATAAAGCAGCAATTTACCATTCAAATCAGTCCTCAAGAATTTCTTACTTGCTAAAAAGGTAGGGTAGACTCACAATCCTCAAACCAGGTAAAAAGGGTTTACAAAACCTCAATATCTATAACACGGGGTTCAGTAAGACAGAATCCGGTCTAACCAAAGAATTTCAAGAGGAAAGACGGTAAGTATGAGAAATAAATCGAAGATTTGTCACAAGAATGAAAACGAAAATTTATAACAGAAGGATTGGAAAAGGCAGAAGCAGGAAGAAAAGAATCAATGATTCTAGATGATAAAGACCTAAAACGAGAAGGGACAGTTTAGACATCTAAGGTTCACGAGGGAACCAAAAGGATAACTTCATCTTCTTGCAGAGGAACGAGCACGCAGGTCTTGGGTCGCTCAATCAGGATCTACTTTAACATCATGGAACAGGATTCTACCCTTGATCATCTAACATGTAGCTTGAGCAAACTAAAAATATGAGCTGGAAGGTCACCATCGACATTTTTCTCAAAGCACTAAGTTGTCCACTCGAGTCGGCAGGCGTTGAGAGTTCTAAGCAGGTCTTGTCCCATTCTGGAGTAGCATATCAGCATCTTGTTCTTTCACCTTCTTCTCGACACAAAAGAAACAAATATTCAATGCTAGTCATTGAGTTACGAGAACATATAAACCTAACAGTTAAATCCTTATTTTGTTTCTACCCATCTCTCACTAATATTTCTTTAATATTCAGATCATTTACGAGTGTTTTTCCTAAAATCAGGTGGAAACGTCGGGAGCAGCAATGCTCTGATACCAACTGTAATCCTCTAGAAAATCTAACGCAATACAGTGGGGGAAACACTGTAGAGTTGGGATTAAAACACACTGACAAACTATATCTTATTAAAAGAAATGGTAAGTCAATACAAAGGCCAGTTTTTACAAAAGGGCTAAATAGAAAATTTTCCAAACGACATTAATGAAAATCTTTAAGGGTACCACAACATTTCGGCTAACACTTAAACAGTACACTATGATCCCAAATATTCGCGATGCACCCATCAAATAACATTTAGGTAAGAATCCCAAGGTATACTACCAGTTACTCTTAGTTCGGATCTAGGTTAGGTACTAGGCATCCATAAAAAAATGACATATTCTTACTACTCCAAAATATATTCAACTCTAAGTACCCCAAAATAGTCAAAGTAAACAATAACCCAAGGTTCAGTGTCTAAGGTATCATCCTAATTCCATAAAGCAGCAATTTACCATTCAAATCAGTCCTCAAGAATTTCTTACTTGCTAAAAAGGTAGGGTAGACTCACAATCCTCAAACCAGGTAAAAAGGGTTTACAAAACCTCAACATCTATAACACGGGGTTCAGTAAGACAGAATCCGGTCTAACCAAAGAATCTCAAGAGGAAAGACGGTAAGTATGAGAAATAAATCGAAGATTTGTCACAAGAATGAAAACGAAAATTTATAAGAGAAGGATTGGAAAAGGCAGAAGCAGGAACAAAAGAATCAATGATTCTAGATGATAAAGACCTAAAACGAGAAGGGACAGTTTAGACCTCTGAGGTTCACGAGGGAACCAAAAGGATTACTTCATCTTCTTGCAGAGGAACGAGCACGCAATTCTTGGGTCGCTCAATCAGGATCTACTTTAACATCATGGAACAGGATTCTAACCTTGATCATCTAACATGTAGCTTGAGCAAACTAAATCTGAGCTGGAAGGTCACCATCGACATTTTTCTCAAAGCACTAAGTTGTCCACTCGAGTCGGCAGGCGTTGAGAGTTCTAAGCAGGTCTTGTCCCATTCTGGAGTAGCATATCAGCATCTTGTTCTTTCACCTTCTTCTCGACACAAAAGAAACAAATATTCAATGCTAGTCATTGAGTTACGAGAACATATAAACCTAACAGTTAAATCCTTATTTTGTTTCTACCCATCTCTCACTAATATTTCTTTAATATTCAGATCATTTACGAGTGTTTTTCCTAAAATCAGGTGGAAACGTCGGGAGCAGCAATGCTCTGATACCAACTGTAATCCTCTAGAAAATCTAACGCAATACAGTGGGGGAAACACTGTAGAGTTGGGATTAAAACACACTGACAAACTATATCTTATTAAAATAAATGGTAAGTCAATACAAAGGCCACTTTTTACAAAAGGGCTAAATAGAAAATTCTCCAAACGACATTAATGAAAATCTTTAAGGGTACCACAACATTTCGGCTAACACTTAAACAGTACACTATGATCCCAAATATTCGCGATGCATCCATCAAATAACATTTAGGTAAGAATCCCAAGGTATACTATCAGTTAATCTTAGTTCGGATCTAGGTTAGGTACTAGGCATCCATAAAAAAATGACATATTCTTACTACTCCAAAATATATTCAACTCTAAGTACCCCAAAATAATCAAAGTAATCTAGAACCCAAGGTTCAGTGTCTAAGGGATCATCCTAATTCCATCAAGAAACAATTTACCATTCAAATCAATCCTCAAGAATTTCTTACTTGCTAAAAAGATAGGGTAGACTCACAGTCCTCAGACCAGGTAACAAGGGTTTACAAAACCTCAACATCTATAACAAGGGGTTCAGTAAGACAGAATCCGGTCTAACCAAAGAATCTCAAGAGGAAAGACGGTAAGTATGAGAAATAAATCGAAGATTCGTCACAAGAATGAAAACGAAAATTTATAAGGGAAGGATTGGAAAAGGCAGAAGCCGGAAGAAAAGAATCAATGATTCTAGTTGATAAAGACCTAAAACGAGAAGGGAAAGTTTAGACCTCAAAGGTTCACGAGGGAACCAAAAGGAATACTTCATCTTCTTGCAGAGGAACGAGCACGCAAGCCTTGGCTCGCTCAATCTGGATCTACTTTAACATCATGGAACAGGATTATACCCTTGATCATCTAACCTGTAGCTTGAGCAATCTAAATCTGAGCTGGAAGGTAACCATCAACATCTTTCTCGGAGCACCAAGTTGTCCACTCGAGTCGGCAGGCGTTGAGAGTTCTTAGCAGGTCTTGTCCCGATCTGGAGTAGCATATCAGCATCTTGTTCTTTCACCTTCTTCTCGAGACAAAAGAAACAAATATTCAATGCTAGTCATTGAGTTACAAGATCATATAAACCTAACAGTTAAGTCCTTATTTTGTTTCTACCCATCTCTCACTAATATTTCTTTAATATTCAGATCATTTACGAGTGTTTTTCCTAAAATCAGGTGCAAACGTCAGGAGCAGCAATGCTCTGATGCCAAGTGTAATCCCCTAGAACATCTAACGCAATACAGTGGCGGAAATACTGTAGAGTTGGGATTAAAACACACTGACAAACTATATCTTATTAAAATAAATGGTAAGTCAATACAAAGGCCACTTTTTACAAAAGGGCTAAATAGAAAATTCTCCAAACGACATTAATGAAAATCTTTAAGGGTACCACAACATTTCGGCTAATATTAAACAATACACTATGATCCCAAATATTCGCGATGCATTCATCAAATAACATTTAGGTAAGAATCCCAAGGTATACTATCAGTTAATCTTAGTTCGGATCTAGGTTAGGTACTAGGCATCCATAAAAAAAATGACATATTCTTACTACTCCAAAATATATTAAACTCTAAGTACCCTATAATATTCAAAGTAACCTATAACCCAAGGTTCAGTGTCTAAGGTATCATCCTAATTCCATCAAGCAATAATTTACCATTAAATCAATCCTCAAGAATTTCTTACTTGCTAAAAACGTAGGGTAGACTCACAATCCTCAAACCAGGTAACAAGGGTTTACAAAACCTCAACATCTATAACACGGGGTTCAGTAAGACAGAATCCGGTCTAACCGAAGAATCTCAAGAGGAAAGACGGTAAGTATGAGTAATAAATCGAAGATTTGTCACAAGAATGAAAACGAAAATTTATAAGAGAAGGATTGGAAAAGGCAGAAGCAGGAAGAAAAGAATCAATGATTCTAGATGATAAAGCCCTAAAACGAGAAAGGAAAGTTTAGACCTCTAAGGTTCATGTGGGAACCAAAAGGATTACTTCATCTTCTTGCAGAGGAACGAGCACGCAAGTCTTGGGTCGCTCAATCTGGATCTACTGCAACATCATGGAACAGGATTCTACCCTTGATCATCTAACTTGTAGCTTGAGCAAACTAAATCTGAGCTGGAAGGTCACCATCGACATTTTTCTCGGATCACTAAGTTGTCCACTCGAGTCGGCTGGCGTTGAGAGTTCTAAGCAGGTCTTGTCCCGATCTGGAGTAGCATATCAGCATCTTGTTCTTTCACCTTCTTCTCGACACAAAAGAAACAAATATTCAATGCTAGTCATTGAGTTACGAGAACATATAAACCTAACAGTTAAATTCTTATTTTGTTTCTACCCATCTCTCACTAATATTTCTTTAATATTCAGATCATTTACGAGTGTTTTTCCTAAAATCAGGTGGAAACGTCGGGAGCAGCAATGCTCTGATACCAACTGTACTCCTCTAGAAAATCTAACGCAATACAGTGGGGGAAACACTGTAGTGTTGGGATTAAAACACACTGACAAACTATATCTTATTAAAATAAATGGTAAGTCAATACAAAGGCCACTTTTTACAAAAGGGCTAAATAGAAAATTCTCCAAACGACATTAATGAAAATCTTTAAGGGTACCACAACATTTCGGCTAACACTTAAACAGTACACTATGATCCCAAATATTCGCGATGCATCCATCAAATAACATTTAGGTAAGAATCCCAAGGTATACTATCAGTTAATCTTAGTTCGGATCTAGGTTAGGTACTAGGCATCCATAAAAAAAATGACATATTCTTACTACTCCAAAATATATTAAACTCTAAGTACCCTATAATATTCAAAGTAACCTATAACCCAAGGTTCAGTGTCAAAGGTATCATCCTAATTCCATCAAGCAATAATTTACCATTAAATCAATCCTAAGAATTTCTTACTTGCTAAAAACGTAGGGTAGACTCACAATCCTCAAACCAGGTAACAAGGGTTTACAAAACCTCAACATCTATAACACGGGGTTCAGTAAGACAGAATCCGGTCTAACCGAAGAATCTCAAGAGGAAAGACGGTAAGTATGAGTAATAAATCGAAGATTTGTCACAAGTATGAAAACGAAAATTTATAACAGAAGGATTGGAAAAGGCAGAAGCAGGAAGAAAAGAATCAATGATTCTAGATGATAAAGTCTTAAAACGAGAAAGGAAAGTTTAGACCTCTAAGGTTCATGTGGGAACCAAAAGGATTACTTCATCTTCTTGCAGAGGAACGAGCACGCAAGTCTTGGGTCGCTCAATCTGGATCTACTGCAACATCATGGAACAGGATTCTACCCTTGATCATCTAACTTGTAGCTTGAGCAAACTAAATCTGAGCTGGAAGGTCACCATCGACATTTTTCTCGGATCACTAAGTTGTCCACTTGAGTGGGCTGGCGTTGAGAGTTCTAAGCAGGTCTTGTCCCGATCTGGAGTAGCATATCAGCATCTTGTTCTTTCACCTTC
This sequence comes from Agrostemma githago, assembly GCA_958450325.1. Lineage (NCBI taxonomy): Eukaryota > Viridiplantae > Streptophyta > Magnoliopsida > Caryophyllales > Caryophyllaceae > Agrostemma > Agrostemma githago. The sequence goes on along the minus strand of OY288254.1, from coordinate 46,440,623 downwards.
TTCTCGACACTAAAGAAACAAATATTCAATGCTAGTCATTGAGTTACGAGAACATATAAACCTAACAGTTAAATCCTTATTTTGTTTCTACCCATCTCTCACTAATATTTCTTTAATATTCAGATCATTTACGAGTGTTTTTCCTAAAATCAGGTGGAAACGTCGGGAGCAGCAATGCTCTGATACCAACTGTACTCCTCTAGAAAATCAAACGCAATACAGTGGGGGAAACACTGTAGTGTTGGGATTAAAACACACTGACAAACTATATCTTATTAAAAGAAATGGTAAGTCAATACAAATGCCACTTTTTACAAAAGGGCTAAATAGAAAATTCTCCAAATGACATTTAAGAAAATCTTTAAGGGTACCACAACATTTCGGCTAACACTTAAACAGTACACTATGATCCCAAATATTCGCGATGCATCCATCAAATAACATTTAGGTAAGAATCCCAAGGTATACTATCAGTTAATCTTAGTTCGGATCTAGGTTAGGTACTAGGCATCCATAAAAAAAATGACATATTCTTACTACTCCAAAATATATTAAACTCTAAGTACCCTATAATATTCAAAGTAACCTATAACCCAAGGTTCAGTGTCTAAGGTATCATCCTAATTCCATGAAGCAATAATTTACCATTAAATCAATCCTCAAGAATTTCTTACTTGCTAAAAAGGTAGGGTAGACTCACAGTCCTCAAACCAGGTAACAAGGGTTTACAAAACCTCAACATCTATAACACGGGGTTTAGTAAGACAGAATCCGGTCTAACTGAAGAATCTTAAGAGGAAAGATGGTAAGTATGAGAAATAAATCGAAGATTTATCACAAGAATGAAAACGAAAATTTATAAGAGAAGGATTGGAAAAGGCAGAAGCCGGAAGAAAAGAATCAATGATTCTAGTTGATAAAGACCTAAAACGAGAAGGGAAAGTTTAGACCTCTAAGGTTCACGAGGGAACCAAAAGGATTACTTCATCTTCTTGCAGAGGAACGAGCACGCAAGTCTTGGGTCGCTCAATCTGGATCTACTGCAACATCATGGAACAGGATTCTACCCTTGATCATCTAACCTGTAGCTTGAGCAAACTAAATCTGAGCTGGAAGGTCACCATCGACGTTTTTCTCGGATCACTAAGTTGTCCACTCGAGGCGGCAGGCGTTGAAAGTTCTAAGCAGGTCTTGTCCCGATCTGGAGTAGCATATCAACATCTTGTTCTTTCACCTTCTTCTCGACACAAAAGAAACAAATATTCAATGCTAGTCATTGAGTTACGAGAACATATAAACCTAACAGTTAAATCCTTATTTTGTTTCTACCCATCTCTCACTAATATTTCTTTAATATTCAGATCATTTACGAGTGTTTTTCCTAAAATCAGGTGGAAACGTCGGGAGCAGCAATGCTCTGATACCAACTGTAATCCTCTAGAAAATCTTACGCAATACAGTGGGGAAACACTGTAGAGTTGGGATTAAAACACACTGACAAACTATATCTTATTAAAAGAAATGGTAAGTCAATACAAATGCCACTTTTTACAAAAGGGCTAAATAGAAAATTCTCCAAACGACATTTAAGAAAATCTTTAAGGGTACCAACACATTTCGGATAACACTTAAACGGTACACTATGATACCAAATATTCGCGATGCATCCATCAAATAACATTTAGGTAAGAATCCCAAGGTATACTACCAGTTACTCTTAGTTCGGATCTAGGTTAGGTACTAGGCATCCATAAAAAAAATGACATATTGTTAGTACTCCGAAATATATTCAACTCTAAGTACCCCAAAATCATCAAAGTAATCTATAACCCAAGGTTCAGTGTCTAAGGTATCATCCTATTTCCATCAAGAAACAATTTACCATTCAAATCAATCCTCAAGAATTTCTTACTTGGTAAAAAGGTAGGGTAGACTCACAGTCCTCAAACCAGGTAACAAGGGTTTACAAAACCTCAACATCTATAACACGGGGTTCAGTAAGACAGAATCCGGTCTAACCAAAGAATCTTAAGAGGAAAAATGGGAAGTATGAGAAATAAATCGAAGATTTATCACAAGAATGAAAACGAAAATTTATAAGAGAAGGATTGGAAAAGGCAGAAGCCGGAAGAATAGAATCAATGATTCTAGTTGATAAAGACCTAAAACGAGAAGGGAAAGTTTAGACCTCTAAGGTTCACGAGGGAACCAAAAGGATTACTTCATCATCTTGCAGAGGAACGAGCACGCAAGTCTTGGGTCGCTCAATCTGGATCTACTGAAACATCATGGAACAGGATTCTACCCTTGATCATCTAACCTGTAGCTTGAGCAAACTAAATCTGAGCTGGAAGGTCACCATCGACATCTTTCTCAGATCACCAAGTTGTCCACTCGAGTCGACAGGCGTTGAGAGTTCTAAGCAGGTCTTGTCCCGATCTGGAGTAGCATATCAGCATCTTGTTCTTTCACCTTCTTCTCGACACAAAAGAAACAAATATTCAATGCTAGTCATTGAGTTACAAGAACATATAAACCTAACAGTTAAGTCCTTATTTTGTTTCTACTCATCTCTCACTAATATTTCTTTAATATTCAGATCATTTACAAGTGTTTTTCCTAAAATCAGGTGTAAACGTCGGGAGCAGCAATGCTCTGATGCCAAGTGTAATCCCCTAGAACATCTAACGCAATACAGTGGCGGAAATACTGTAGAGTTGGGATTAAAACACACTGACAAACTATATCTTATTAAAAGAAATGGTAAGTCAATACAAAGGCCACTTTTTACAAAAGGGCTAAATAGAAAATTCTCCAAACGACATTAATGAAAATCTTTAAGGGTACCACAACATTTCGGCTAACACTTAAACAGTACACTATGATCCCAAATATTCGCGATGCATCCATCAAATAACATATAGGTAAGAATCCCAAGGTATACTACCAGTTACTCTTAGTTCGGATCTAGGTTAGGTACTAGGAATCCAATAAAAAAAATGACATATTCTTACTACTCCGAAGTATATTCAACTCTAAGTACCCAAAATAATCAAAGTAAACAATAACCCAAGGTTCAGTGTCTAAGGTATCATCCTAATTCCATCATGCAATAATTTACCATTCAAAAAATCCTCAAGAATTTCTTATTTTCTAAAAACATAGGGTAGACTCACAATCCTCAAACCAGGTAACAAGGGTTTACAAAACCTCAACATCTATAACACGGGGTTCAGTAAGACAGAATCCGGTCTAACCGAAGAATCTCAAGAGGAAAGACGGTAAGTATGAGAAATAAATCGAAGATTTGTCACAAGAATGAAAACGAAAATTTATAAGAGAAGGATTGGAAAAGGCAGAAGCAGGAAGAAAAGAATCAATGATTCTAGATGATAAAGACCTAAAACGAGAAAGGAAAGTTTAGACCTCTAAGGTTCACGAGGGAACCAAAAGGATTACATCATCTTCTTGCAGAGGAACGAGCACGCAAGTCTTGGGTCGCTCAATCTGGATCTACTGCAACATCATGGAACAGGATTCTACCCTTGATTATCTAACCTGTAGCTTGAGCAAACTAAATCTGAGCTGGAAGGTCACCATCGACATCTTTCTCAGATCACCAAGTTGTCCACTCGAGTCGACAGGCGTTGAGAGTTCTAAGCAGGTCTTGTCCCGATCTGGAGTAGCATATCAGCATCTTGTTCTTTCACCTTCTTCTCGACACAAAAGAAACAAATATTCAATGCTAGTCATTGAGTTACAAGAACATATAAACCTAACAGTTAAGTCCTTATTTTGTTTCTACTCATCTCTCACTAATATTTCTTTAATATTCAGATCATTTACAAGTGTTTTTCCTAAAATCAGGTGTAAACGTCGGGAGCAGCAATGCTCTGATGCCAAGTGTAATCCCCTAGAACATCTAACGCAATACAGTGGCGGAAATACTGTAGAGTTGGGATTAAAACACACTGACAAACTATATCTTATTAAAAGAAATGGTAAGTCAGTACAAAGGCCACTTTTTACAAAAGGGCTAAATAGAAAATTCTCCAAACGACATTAATGAAAATCTTTAAGGGTACCACAACATTTCGGCTAACACTTAAACAGTACACTATGATCCCAAATATTCGCGATGCATCCATCAAATAACATATAGGTAAGAATCCCAAGGTATACTACCAGTTACTCTTAGTTCGGATCTAGGTTAGGTACTAGGCATCCAATAAAAAAAATGACATATTCTTACTACTCCGAAGTATATTCAACTCTAAGTACCCAAAATAGTCAAAGTAAACAATAACCCAAGGTTCAGTGTCTAAGGTATCATCCTAATTCCATCATGCAATAATTTACCATTCAAAAAATCCTCAAGAATTTCTTATTTTCTAAAAACATAGGGTAGACTCACAATCCTCAAACCAGGTAACAAGGGTTTACAAAACCTCAACATCTATAACACGGGGTTCAGTAAGACAGAATCCGGTCTAACCGAAGAATCTCAAGAGGAAAGACGGTAAGTATGAGAAATAAATCGAAGATTTGTCACAAGAATGAAAACCAAAATTTACAAGAGAAGGATTGGAAAAGGCAGAAGCAGGAAGAAAAGAATCAATGATTCTAGATGATAAAGACCTAAAACGAGAAAGGAAAGTTTAGACCTCTAAGGTTCACGAGGGAACCAAAAGGATTACATCATCTTCTTGCAGAGGAACGAGCACGCAAGTCTTGGGTCGCTCAATCTGGATCTACTGCAACATCATGGAACAGGATTCTACCCTTGATTATCTAACCTGTAGCTTGAGCAAACTAAATCTGAGCTGGAAGGTCACCATCGACATCTTTCTCAGATCACCAAGTTGTCCACTCGAGTCGACAGGCGTTGAGAGTTCTAAGCAGGTCTTGTCCCGATCTGGAGTAGCATATCAGCATCTTGTTCTTTCACCTTCTTCTCGACACAAAAGAAACAAATATTCAATGCTAGTCATTGAGTTACAAGAACATATAAACCTAACAGTTAAGTCCTTATTTTGTTTCTACTCATCTCTCACTAATATTTCTTTAATATTCAGATCATTTACAAGTGTTTTTCCTAAAATCAGGTGTAAACGTCGGGAGCAGCAATGCTCTGATGCCAAGTGTAATCCCCTAGAACATCTAACGCAATACAGTGGCGGAAATACTGTAGAGTTGGGATTAAAACACACTGACAAACTATATCTTATTAAAAGAAATGGTAAGTCAGTACAAAGGCCACTTTTTACAAAAGGGCTAAATAGAAAATTCTCCAAACGACATTAATGAAAATCTTTAAGGGTACCACAACATTTCGGCTAACACTTAAACAGTACACTATGATCCCAAATATTCGCGATGCATCCATCAAATAACATATAGGTAAGAATCCCAAGGTATACTACCAGTTACTCTTAGTTCGGATCTAGGTTAGGTACTAGGCATCCAATAAAAAAAATGACATATTCTTACTACTCCGAAGTATATTCAACTCTAAGTACCCAAAATAGTCAAAGTAAACAATAACCCAAGGTTCAGTGTCTAAGGTATCATCCTAATTCCATCATGCAATAATTTACCATTCAAAAAATCCTCAAGAATTTCTTATTTTCTAAAAACATAGGGTAGACTCACAATCCTCAAACCAGGTAACAAGGGTTTACAAAACCTCAACATCTATAACACGGGGTTCAGTAAGACAGAATCCGGTCTAACCGAAGAATCTCAAGAGGAAAGACGGTAAGTATGAGAAATAAATCGAAGATTTGTCACAAGAATGAAAACCAAAATTTATAAGAGAAGGATTGGAAAAGGCAGAAGCAGGAAGAAAAGAATCAATGATTCTAGATGATAAAGACCTAAAACGAGAAAGGAAAGTTTAGACCTCTAAGGTTCACGAGGGAACCAAAAGGATTACATCATCTTCTTGCAGAGGAACGAGCACGCAAGTCTTGGGTCGCTCAATCTGGATCTACTGCAACATCATGGAACAGGATTCTACCCTTGATCATCTAACCTGTAGCTTGAGCAAACTAAATCTGAGCTGGAAGGTCACCATCGACATCTTTCTCAGATCACCAAGTTGTCCACTCGAGTCGACAGGCGTTGAGAGTTCTAAGCAGGTCTTGTCCCGATCTGGAGTAGCATATCAGCATCTTGTTCTTTCACCTTCTTCTCGACACAAAAGAAACAAATATTCAATGCTAGTCATTGAGTTACAAGAACATATAAACCTAAAAGTTAAGTCCTTATTTTGTTTCTACCCATCTCTCACTAATATTTCTTTAATATTCAGATCATTTACTAGTGTTTTTCCTAAAATCAGGTCTAAACGTCGGGAGCAGCAATGCTCTTATGCCAAGTGTAATCCCCTAGATAATCTAACGCAATACAGTGGCGGAAATATTGTAGAGTTGAGATTAAAACACACTGACAAACTATATCTTATTAAAAGAAATGGTAAGTCAATACAAATGCCACTTTTTACAAAAGGGCTAAATAGAAATTTCTCCAAACGACATTTAACAAAATCTTTAAGGGTACCACAACATTTCGGCTAACACTTAAACAGTACACTATGATCCTAAATATTCGCGATGCATCCATCAAATAACATTTAGGTAAGAATCCCAAGGTATACTACCAGTTACTCTTAGTTCGGATCTAGGTTAGGTACTAGGTATCCATAAAAAAAATGACATATTGTTAGTACTCCGAAATATATTCAACTCTAAGTACCCCAAAATAATCAAAGTAATCTATAACCCAAGGTTCAGTGTCTAAGGTATCATCCTAATTCCATCAAGAAACAATTTACCATTCAAATCAATCCTCAAGAATTTCTTACTTGCTAAAAAGGTAGGGTAGACTCACAGTCCTCAAACCAGGTAACAAGGGTTTACAAAACCTCAACATCTATAACACGGGGTTCAGTAAGACAGAATCCGGTCTAACCAAAGAATCTTAAGAGGAAAGATGGTAAGTATGAGAAATAAATCGAAGATTTATCACAAGAATGAAAACGAAAATTTATAAGAGAAGGATTGGAAAAGGCAGAAGCCGGAAGAAAAGAATCAATGATTCTAGTTGATAAAGACCTAAAACGAGAAGGGAAAGTTTAGACCTCTAAGGTTCACGAGGGAACGAAAAGGATTACTTCATCTTCTTGCAGAGGAACGAGCACGCAAGTCTTGGGTCGCTCAATCTGGATCTACTGCAACATCATGGAACAGGAATCTACCCTTGATCATCTAACATGTAGCTTAAGCAAACTAAATCTGAGCTGGAAGGTCACAATCGACATTTTTCTCGGAGCACTAAGTTGTCCACTCGAGTCGGCAGGCGTTGAGAGTTCTAAGTAGGTCTTGTCCCGATCTGGAGTAGCATATCAGCATCTTGTTCTTTCACCTTCTTCTCGACACAAAAGAAACAAATATTCAATGCTAGTCATTGAGTTACAAGAACATATAAACCTAACAGTTAAGTCCTTATATTGTTTCTACTCATTTCTCACTAATATTTCTTTAATATTCAGATCATTTACGAGTGTTTTTCGTAAAATCAGGTGTAAACGTCGGGAGCAGCAATGCTCTGATGCCAAGTGTAATCCCCTAGAACATCTAACGCAATACAGTGGCGGAAATACTGTAGAGTTGGGATTAAAACACACTGACAAACTATATCTTCTTAAAAGAAATGGTAAGTCAATACAAAGGCCACTTTTTACAAAAGGGCTAAATAGAAAATTCTCCAAACGACATTAATGAAAATCTTTAAGGGTACCACAACATTTCGGCTAACACTTAAACAGTACACTATGATCCCAAAGATTCGCGATGCATCCATCAAATAACATTTAGGTAAGAATCCTACGGTATACTACCAGTTACTCTTAGTTCGGATCTAGGTTAGGTACTAGGCATCCATAAAAAAATGACATATTCTTACTACTCCAAAGTATATTCAACTCTAAGTACCCCAAAATAATCAAAGTAATCTATAACCCAAGGTTCAGTGTCTAAGGTATCATCCTAATTCCATCAAGAAACAATTTACCATTCAAATCAATCCTCAAGAATTTCTTACTTGCTAAAAAGGTAGGGTAGACTCACAGTCCTCAAACCAGGTAACAAGGGTTTACAAAACCTCAACATCTATAACACGGGGTTCTGTAAGACAGAATCCGGTCTAACCAAAGAATCTCAAGATGAAAGATGGTAAGTATGAGAAATAAATCGAAGATTTATCACAAGAATGAAAACGAAAATTTATAAGAGAAGGATTGGAAAAGGCAGAAGCCGGAAGAAAAGAATCAATGATTCTAGTTGATAAAGACCTAAAACAAGAAGGGAAAGTTTGGACCTCTATGGTTCACGAGGGAACCAAAAGGATTACTTCATCTTCTTGTAGAGGAACGAGCACGCAAGTCTTGGGTCGCTGAATCTGGATCTACTGCAACATCATGGAACAGGAATCTACCCTTGATCATCTAACCTGTAGCTTTAGCAAACTAAATCTGAGCTAGAAGGTCACCATCGACATCTTTCTCGGAGCACCAAGTTGTCCACTCGAGTCGGCAGGCGTTGAGAGTTCTAAGTAGGTCTTGTCCCGATCTGGAGTAGCATATCAGCATCTTGTTCTTTCACCTTCTTCTCGACACAAAAGAAACAAATATTCAATGCTAGTCATTGAGTTACAAGAACATATAAACCTAACTGTTAAGTCCTTATTTTGTTTCTACTCATCTCTCACTAATATTTCTTTAATATTCAGATCATTTACGAGTGTTTTTCCTAAAATCAGGTGTAAACGTCGGGAGCAGCAATGCTCTGATGCCAAGTGTAATCCTCTAGATAATCTAACGCAATACAGTGGCGGAAATACTGTAGAGTTGAGATTAAAACACACTGACAAACTATATCTTATTAAAAGAAATGGTAAGTCATTACAAATGCCACTTTTTAAAAAAGGGCTAAATAGAAAATTCTCCAAACGACATTTAAGAAAATCTTTAAGGGTACCACAACATTCCGGCTAACATTTAAACAGTACACTATGATCCCAAATATTCGCGATGCATCCATCAAATAACATTTAGGTAAGAATCCCAAGGTATACTACCAGTTACTCTTAGTTCGGATCTAGGTTAGGTACTAGGCATCCATAAAAAAAATGACATATTCTTACTACTCCGAAATATATTCAACTCTAAGTACCCCAAAATAATCAAAGTAATCTATAACCTAAGGTTCAGTGTCTAAGGTATCATCCTAATTCCATCAAGAATCAATTTACCATTCAAATCAATCCTCAAGAATTTCTTACTTGCTAAAAAGGTAGGGTAGACTCACAGTCCTCAAACTAGGTAACAATGGTTTACAAAACCTCAACATCTGTAACACAGGGTTCAGTAAGACAGAATCCGGTCTAACCAAAGAATCTCAAGAGGAAAGATGGTAAGTATGAGAAATAAATCGAAAATTTATCACAAGAATGAAAACGAAAATTTATAAGAGATGGATTGGAAAAGGCAGAAGCCGGAAGAAAAGAATCAATGATTCTAGTTGATAAAGACCTAAAACGAGAAGGGAAAGTTTCGACCTCTAAGGTTCACGAGGGAACCAAAAGGATTACTTCATCTTCTTGCAGAGGAACGAGCACGCAAGTCTTGGGTCGCTCAATTTGGATCTACTGCAACATCATGGAACAGGAATCTACCCTTGATCATCTAACCTGTAGCTTGAGCAAACTAAATCTGAGCTAGAAGGTCACCATCGACATCTTTCTCGGAGCACCAAGTTGTCCACTCGAGTCGGCAGGCGTTGAGAGTTCTAAGGAGGTCTTGTCCCGATCTGGAGTAGCATATCAGCATCTTGTTCTTTCACCTTCTTCTCGACACAAAAGAAACAAATATTCAATGCTAGTCATTGAGTTACAAGAACATATAAACCTTACAGTTAAGTCCTTATTTTGTTTCTACCCATATCTCACTAATATTTCTTTAATATTCAGATCATTTACGAGTGTTTTTCCTAAAATCAGGTGTAAACGTCGGGAGCAGCAATTCTCTGATGCCAAGTGTAATCCCCTAGATAATCTAACGCAATACAGTGGCGGAAATACTATAGAGTTGAGATTAAAATACACTGACAAACTATATCTTATTAAAAGAAATGGTAAGTCAATACAAATGCCACTATTTACAAAAGGGCTAAATAGAAAATTCTCCAAACGAAATTTAAGAAAATCTTTAAGGGTACCACAACATTTCGGCTAACACTTAAACAATACACTATGATCCCAAATATTCGCGATGCATCCATCAAATAACATTTAGGTAAGAATCCCAAGGTATACTACCAGTTACTCTTAGTTCGGATCTAGGTTAGGTACTAGGCATCCATAAAAAAATGACATATTCTTAGTACTCCGAAATATATTCAACTCTAAGTACCCCAAAATAATCAAAGTAATCTACAACCCAAGGTTCAGTGTCTAAGGTATCATCCTAATTCCATCAAGAAACAATTTACCATTCAAATCAATCCTCAAGAATTTCTTACTTGCTAAAAAGGTAGGGTAGTCTCACAGTCCTCAAACCAGGTAACAAGGGTTTACAAAACCTCAACATCTATAACACGGGGTTCAGTAAGACAGAATCCGGTCTAACCAAAGAATCTCAAGAGGAAAGATGGTAAGTATGAGAAATAAATCGAAAATTTATCACAAGAATGAAAACGAAAATTTATAAGAGATGGATTGGAAAAGGCAGAAGCCGGAAGAAAAGAATCAATGATTGTAGTTGATAAAGACCTAAAACGAGAAGGGAAAGTTTAGACCTCTAAGGTTCACGAGGGAACCAAAAGGAATACTTCATCTTCTTGCAGAGGAACGAGCACGCAAGTCTTGGGTCGCTCAATCTGGATCTACTGCAACATCATGGAACAGGAATCTACCCTTGATCATCTAACCTGTAGCTTGAGCAAACTAAATCTGAGCTAGAAGGTCACCATCGACATCTTTCTCGGAGCACCAAGTTGTCCACTCGAGTCGGCAGGCGTTGAGAGTTCTAAGGAGGTCTTGTCCCGATCTGGAGTAGCATATCAGCATCTTGTTCTTTCACCTTCTTCTCGACACAAAAGAAACAAATATTCAATGCTAGTCATTGAGTTACAAGAACATATAAACCTTACAGTTAAGTCCTTATTTTGTTTCTACCCATATCTCACTAATATTTCTTTAATATTCAGATCATTTACGAGTGTTTTTCCTAAAATCAGGTGTAAACGTCGGGAGCAGCAATTCTCTGATGCCAAGTGTAATCCCCTAGATAATCTAACGCAATACAGTGGCGGAAATACTATAGAGTTGAGATTAAAATACACTGACAAACTATATCTTATTAAAAGAAATGGTAAGTCAATACAAATGCCACTATTTACAAAAGGGCTAAATAGAAAATTCTCCAAACGAAATTTAAGAAAATCTTTAAGGGTACCACAACATTTCGGCTAACACTTAAACAATACACTATGATCCCAAATATTCGCGATGCATCCATCAAATAACATTTAGGTAAGAATCCCAAGGTATACTACCAGTTACTCTTAGTTCGGATCTAGGTTAGGTACTAGGCATCCATAAAAAAATGACATATTCTTAGTACTCCGAAATATATTCAACTCTAAGTACCCCAAAATAATCAAAGTAATCTACAACCCAAGGTTCAGTGTCTAAGGTATCATCCTAATTCCATCAAGAAACAATTTACCATTCAAATCAATCCTCAAGAATTTCTTACTTGCTAAAAAGGTAGGGTAGTCTCACAGTCCTCAAACCAGGTAACAAGGGTTTACAAAACCTCAACATCTATAACACAGGGTTCAGTAAGACAGAATCCGGTCTAACCAAAGAATCTTAAGAGGAAAGATGGTAAGTATGAGAAATAAATCAAAGATTTATCACAAGAATGAAAACGAAAATTTATAAGAGAAGGATTGGAAAAGGCAGAAGCCGGAAGAAAAGAATCAATGATTGTAGTTGATAAAGACCTAAAACGAGAAGGGAAAGTTTAGACCTCTAAGGTTCACGAGGGAACCAAAAGGAATACTTCATCTTCTTGCAGAGGAACGAGCACGCAAGTCTTGGGTCGCTCAATCTGGATCTACTGCAACATCATGGAACAGGAATCTACCCTTGATCATCTAACCTGTAGCTTGAGCAAACTAAATCTGAGCTAGAAGGTTACCATCGACATCTTTCTCGGAGCACCAAGTTGTCCACTCGAGTCGGCAGGCGTTGAGAGTTCTAAGGAGGTCTTGTCCCGATCTGGAGTAGCATATCAGCATCTTGTTCTTTCACCTTCTTCTCGACACAAAAGAAACAAATATTCAATGCTAGTCATTGAGTTACAAGAACATATAAACCTTACAGTTAAGTCCTTATTTTGTTTCTACCCATATCTCACTAATATTTCTTTAATATTCAGATCATTTACGAGTGTTTTTCCTAAAATCAGGTGTAAACGTCGGGAGCAGCAATTCTCTGATGCCAAGTGTAATCCCCTAGATAATCTAACGCAATACAGTGGCGGAAATACTATAGAGTTGAGATTAAAATACACTGACAAACTATATCTTATTAAAAGAAATGGTAAGTCAATACAAATGCCACTATTTACAAAAGGGCTAAATAGAAAATTCTCCAAACGAAATTTAAGAAAATCTTTAAGGGTACCACAACATTTCGGCTAACACTTAAACAATACACTATGATCCCAAATATTCGCGATGCATCCATCAAATAACATTTAGGTAAGAATCCCAAGGTATACTACCAGTTACTCTTAGTTCGGATCTAGGTTAGGTACTAGGCATCCATAAAAAAATGACATATTCTTAGTACTCCGAAATATATTCAACTCTAAGTACCCCAAAATAATCAAAGTAATCTACAACCCAAGGTTCAGTGTCTAAGGTATCATCCTAATTCCATCAAGAAACAATTTACCATTCAAATCAATCCTCAAGAATTTCTTACTTGCTAAAAAGGTAGGGTAGTCTCACAGTCCTCAAACCAGGTAACAAGGGTTTACAAAACCTCAACATCTATAACACGGGGTTCAGTAAGACAGAATCCGGTCTAACCAAAGAATCTCAAGAGGAAAGATGGTAAGTATGAGAAATAAATCGAAAATTTATCACAAGAATGAAAACGAAAATTTATAAGAGATGGATTGGAAAAGGCAGAAGCCGGAAGAAAAGAATCAATGATTGTAGTTGATAAAGACCTAAAACGAGAAGGGAAAGTTTAGACCTCTAAGGTTCACGAGGGAACCAAAAGGAATACTTCATCTTCTTGCAGAGGAACGAGCACGCAAGTCTTGGGTCGCTCAATCTGGATCTACTGCAACATCATGGAACAGGAATCTACCCTTGATCATCTAACCTGTAGCTTGAGCAAACTAAATCTGAGCTAGAAGGTCACCATCGACATCTTTCTCGGAGCACCAAGTTGTCCACTCGAGTCGGCAGGCGTTGAGAGTTCTAAGGAGGTCTTGTCCCGATCTGGAGTAGCATATCAGCATCTTGTTCTTTCACCTTCTTCTCGACACAAAAGAAACAAATATTCAATGCTAGTCATTGAGTTACAAGAACATATAAACCTTACAGTTAAGTCCTTATTTTGTTTCTACCCATATCTCACTAATATTTCTTTAATATTCAGATCATTTACGAGTGTTTTTCCTAAAATCAGGTGTAAACGTCGGGAGCAGCAATTCTCTGATGCCAAGTGTAATCCCCTAGATAATCTAACGCAATACAGTGGCGGAAATACTATAGAGTTGAGATTAAAATACACTGACAAACTATATCTTATTAAAAGAAATGGTAAGTCAATACAAATGCCACTATTTACAAAAGGGCTAAATAGAAAATTCTCCAAACGAAATTTAAGAAAATCTTTAAGGGTACCACAACATTTCGGCTAACACTTAAACAATACACTATGATCCCAAATATTCGCGATGCATCCATCAAATAACATTTAGGTAAGAATCCCAAGGTATACTACCAGTTACTCTTAGTTCGGATCTAGGTTAGGTACTAGGCATCCATAAAAAAATGACATATTCTTAGTACTCCGAAATATATTCAACTCTAAGTACCCCAAAATAATCAAAGTAATCTACAACCCAAGGTTCAGTGTCTAAGGTATCATCCTAATTCCATCAAGAAACAATTTACCATTCAAATCAATCCTCAAGAATTTCTTACTTGCTAAAAAGGTAGGGTAGTCTCACAGTCCTCAAACCAGGTAACAAGGGTTTACAAAACCTCAACATCTATAACACGGGGTTCAGTAAGACAGAATCCGGTCTAACCAAAGAATCTCAAGAGGAAAGATGGTAAGTATGAGAAATAAATCGAAAATTTATCACAAGAATGAAAACGAAAATTTATAAGAGATGGATTGGAAAAGGCAGAAGCCGGAAGAAAAGAATCAATGATTGTAGTTGATAAAGACCTAAAACGAGAAGGGAAAGTTTAGACCTCTAAGGTTCACGAGGGAACCAAAAGGAATACTTCATCTTCTTGCAGAGGAACGAGCACGCAAGTCTTGGGTCGCTCAATCTGGATCTACTGCAACATCATGGAACAGGAATCTACCCTTGATCATCTAACCTGTAGCTTGAGCAAACTAAATCTGAGCTAGAAGGTCACCATCGACATCTTTCTCGGAGCACCAAGTTGTCCACTCGAGTCGGCAGGCGTTGAGAGTTCTAAGGAGGTCTTGTCCCGATCTGGAGTAGCATATCAGCATCTTGTTCTTTCACCTTCTTCTCGACACAAAAGAAACAAATATTCAATGCTAGTCATTGAGTTACAAGAACATATAAACCTTACAGTTAAGTCCTTATTTTGTTTCTACCCATATCTCACTAATATTTCTTTAATATTCAGATCATTTACGAGTGTTTTTCCTAAAATCAGGTGTAAACGTCGGGAGCAGCAATTCTCTGATGCCAAGTGTAATCCCCTAGATAATCTAACGCAATACAGTGGCGGAAATACTATAGAGTTGAGATTAAAATACACTGACAAACTATATCTTATTAAAAGAAATGGTAAGTCAATACAAATGCCACTATTTACAAAAGGGCTAAATAGAAAATTCTCCAAACGAAATTTAAGAAAATCTTTAAGGGTACCACAACATTTCGGCTAACACTTAAACAATACACTATGATCCCAAATATTCGCGATGCATCCATCAAATAACATTTAGGTAAGAATCCCAAGGTATACTACCAGTTACTCTTAGTTCGGATCTAGGTTAGGTACTAGGCATCCATAAAAAAATGACATATTCTTAGTACTCCGAAATATATTCAACTCTAAGTACCCCAAAATAATCAAAGTAATCTACAACCCAAGGTTCAGTGTCTAAGGTATCATCCTAATTCCATCAAGAAACAATTTACCATTCAAATCAATCCTCAAGAATTTCTTACTTGCTAAAAAGGTAGGGTAGTCTCACAGTCCTCAAACCAGGTAACAAGGGTTTACAAAACCTCAACATCTATAACACAGGGTTCAGTAAGACAGAATCCGGTCTAACCAAAGAATCTTAAGAGGAAAGATGGTAAGTATGAGAAATAAATCAAAGATTTATCACAAGAATGAAAACGAAAATTTATAAGAGAAGGATTGGAAAAGGCAGAAACCGGAAGAAAAGAATCAATGATTGTAGTTGATAAAGACCTAAAACGAGAAGGGAAAGTTTAGACCTCTAAGGTTCACGAGGGAACCAAAAGGAATACTTCATCTTCTTGCAGAGGAACGAGCACGCAAGTCTTGGGTCGCTCAATCTGGATCTACTGCAACATCATGGAACAGGAATCTACCCTTGATCATCTAACCTGTAGCTTGAGCAAACTAAATCTGAGCTAGAAGGTCACCATCGACATCTTTCTCGGAGCACCAAGTTGTCCACTCGAGTCGGCAGGCGTTGAGAGTTCTAAGGAGGTCTTGTCCCGATCTGGAGTAGCATATCAGCATCTTGTTCTTTCACCTTCTTCTCGACACAAAAGAAACAAATATTCAATGCTAGTCATTGAGTTACAAGAACATATAAACCTTACAGTTAAGTCCTTATTTTGTTTCTACCCATATCTCACTAATATTTCTTTAATATTCAGATCATTTACGAGTGTTTTTCCTAAAATCAGGTGTAAACGTCGGGAGCAGCAATTCTCTGATGCCAAGTGTAATCCCCTAGATAATCTAACGCAATACAGTGGCGGAAATACTGTAGAGTTGAGATTAAAACACACTGACAAACTATATCTTATTAAAAGAAATGGTATGTCAATACAAATGCCACTATTTACAAAAGGGCTAAATAGAAAATTCTCCAAACGAAATTTAAGAAAATCTTTAAGGGTACCACAACATTTCGGCTAACACTTAAACAATACACTATGATCCCAAATATTCGCGATGCATCCATCAAATAACATTTAGGTAAGAATCCCAAGGTATACTACCAGTTACTCTTAGTTCGGATCTAGGTTAGGTACTAGGCATCCATAAAAAAATGACATATTCTTAGTACTCCGAAATATATTCAACTCTAAGTACCCCAAAATAATCAAAGTAATCTATAACCCAAGGTTCAGTGTCTAAGGTATCATCCTAATTCCATCAAGAAACAATTTACCATTCAAATCAATCCTCAAGAATTTCTTACTTGCTAAAAAGGTAGGGTAGTCTCACAGTCCTCAAACCAGGTAACAAGGGTTTACAAAACCTCAACATCTATAACACGGGGTTCAGTAAGACAGAATCCGGTCTAACCAAAGAATCTTAAGAGGAAAGATGGTAAGTATGAGAAATAAATCAAAGATTTATCACAAGAATGAAAACGAAAATTTATAAGAGAAGGATTGGAAAAGGCAGAAGCCGGAAGAAAAGAATCAATGATTCTAGTTGATAAAGACCTAAAACGAGAAGGGAAAGTTTAGACCTCTAAGGTTCACGAGGGAACCAAAAGGAATACTTCATCTTCTTGCAGAGGAACGAGCACGCAAGTCTTGGGTCGCTCAATCTGGATCTACTGCAACATCATGGAACAGGAATCTACCCTTGATCATCTAACCTGTAGCTTGAGCAAACTAAATCTGAGCTAGAAGGTCACCATCGACATCTTTCTCGGAGCACCAAGTTGTCCACTCGAGTCGGCAGGCGTTGAGAGTTCTAAGGAGGTCTTGTCCCGATCTGGAGTAGCATATCAGCATCTTGTTCTTTCACCTTCTTCTCGACACAAAAGAAACAAATATTCAATGCTAGTCATTGAGTTACAAGAACATATAAACCTTACAGTTAAGTCCTTATTTTGTTTCTACCCATATCTCACTAATATTTCTTTAATATTCAGATCATTTACGAGTGTTTTTCCTAAAATCAGGTGTAAACGTCGGGAGCAGCAATTCTCTGATGCCAAGTGTAATCCCCTAGATAATCTAACGCAATACAGTGGCGGAAATACTGTAGAGTTGAGATTAAAACACACTGACAAACTATATCTTATTAAAAGAAATGGTAAGTCAATACAAATGCCACTTTTTACAAAAGGGCTAAATAGAAAATTCTCCGAACGACATTTAAGAAAATCTTTAAGGGTACCACAACATTTCGGCTAACATTTAAACAGTACACTATGATCCCAAATATTCGCGATGCATCCATCAAATAACATTTAGGTAAGAATCCCAAGGTATACCACCAGTTACTCTTAGTTCAGATCTAGGTTAGGTACTAGGCATCCATAAAAAAATTGACATATTCTTAGTACTCCGAAATATATTCAACTATAAGTACCCCAAAATAATCAAAGTAATCTATAACCCAAGGTTCAGTGTCTAAGGTATCATCCTAATTCCATCAAGAAACAATTTACCATTCAAATCAATCCTCAAGAATTTCTTACTTGCTAAAAAGGTAGGGTAGTCTCACAGTCCTCAAACCAGGTAACAAGGGTTTACAAAACCTCAACATCTATAACACGGGGTTCAGTAAGACAGAATCCGGTCTAACCAAAGAATCTTAAGAGGAAAGATGGTAAGTATGAGAAATAAATCAAAGATTTATCACAAGAATGAAAACGAAAATTTATAAGAGAAGGATTGGAAAAGGCAGAAGCCAGAAGAAAAGAATCAATGATTCTAGTTGATAAAGACCTAAAACGAGAAGGGAAAGTTTAGACCTCTAAGGTTCACGAGGGAACCAAAAGGAATACTTCATCTTCTTGCAGAGGAACGAGCACGCAAGTCTTGGGTCGCTCAATCTGGATCTACTGCAACATCATGGAACAGGAATCTACCCTTGATCATCTAACCTGTAGCTTGAGCAAACTAAATCTGAGCTAGAAGGTCACCATCGACATCTTTCTCGGAGCACCAAGTTGTCCACTCGAGTCGGCAGGCGTTGAGAGTTCTAAGGAGGTCTTGTCCCGATCTGGAGTAGCATATCAGCATCTTGTTCTTTCACCTTCTTCTCGACACAAAAGAAACAAATATTCAATGCTAGTCATTGAGTTACAAGAACATATAAACCTTACAGTTAAGTCCTTATTTTGTTTCTACCCATATCTCACTAATATTTCTTTAATATTCAGATCATTTACGAGTGTTTTTCCTAAAATCAGGTGTAAACGTCGGGAGCAACAATTCTCTGATGCCAAGTGTAATCCCCTAGATAATCTAACGCAATACAGTGGCGGAAATACTGTAGAGTTGAGATTAAAACACACTGACAAACTATATCTTATTAAAAGAAATGGTAAGTCAATACAAATGCCACTTTTTACAAAAGGGCTAAATAGAAAATTCTCCGAACGACATTTAAGAAAATCTTTAAGGGTACCACAACATTTCGGCTAACACTTAAACAATACACTATGATCCTAAATATTCGCGATGCATCCATCAAATAACATTTAGGTAAGAATCCCAAGGTATACTACCAGTTACTCTTAGTTCGGATCTAGGTTAGGTACTAGGCATCCATAAAAAAATGACATATTCTTACTACTCCGAAATATATTCAACTCTAAGTACCCCAAAATAATCAAAATAATCTATAACCCAAGGTTCAGTGTCTAAGGTATCATCCTAATTCCATCAAGAAACAATTTACCATTCAAATCAATCCTCAAGAATTTCTTAATTGCTAAAAAGGTAGGGTAGACTCACAGTCCTCAAACCAGGTAACAAGGGATTACAAAACCTCAACATCTATAACACGGGGTTCAGTAAGACAGAATCCGTTCTAACCAAAGAATCTTAAGAGGAAAGATGGTAAGTATGAGAAATAAATCGAAGATTTATCATAAGAATGAAAACGAAAATTTATAAGAGAAGGATTGGAAAAGGCAGAAGCCGGAAGAAAAGAATCAATGATTCTAGTTGATAAAGACCTAAAACGAGAAGGGAAAGTTTAGACCTCTAAGGTTCACGAGGGAACCAAAAGGAATACTTCATCTTCTTGCAGAGGAACGAGCACGCAAGTCTTGGGTCGCTCAATCTGGATCTACTGCAACATCATGGAACAGGAATCTACCCTTGATCATCTAACCTGTAGCTTGAGCAAACTAAATCTGAGCTAGAAGGTCACCATCAACATCTTTCTCGGAGCACCAAGTTGTCCACTCGAGTCGGCAGGCGTTGAGAGTTCTAAGGAGGTCTTGTCCCGATCTGGAGTAGCATATCAGCATCTTGTTTTTTCACCTTCTTCTCGACACAGAAGAAACAAATATTTAATGCTAGTCATTGAGTTACAAGAACATATAAACCTAACAATTAAGTCCTTATTTTGTTTCTACCCATCTCTCACTAATATTTTTTTAATATTCAGATCAATTACGAGTTTTTTTCCTAAAATCAGGTGTAAACGTCGGGAGCAGCAATGCTCTGATGCCAAGTGTAATCCCCTAGAACATCTAATGCAATACAGTGACGGAAATACTGTAGAGTTGGGATTAAAACACACTGACAAACTATATCTTATTAAAATAAATGGTAAGTCCATACAAAGGCCACTTTTTACAAAAGGGCTAAATAGAAAATTCTCCAAACGACATTAATGAAAATCTTTAAGGGTACCACAACATTTCGGCTAACACTTAAACAGTACACTATGATCCCAAATATTCGCGATGCATCCATCAAATAACATTTAGGTAAGAATCCCAAGGTATACTATCAGTTACTCTTAGTTCGGATCTAGGTTAGGTACTAGGCATCCATAAAAAAATGACATATTCTTACTACTCTAAAATATATTAAACTCTAAGTACCCAATAATAATCAAAGTCACCTATAACCCAAGGTTCAGTGTCTAAGGTATCATCCTAATTCCATCAAGCAATAATTTACCATTCAATCAATCCTCAAGAATTTCTTTCTTGCTAAAAACGTAGGGTACACTCACAATCCTCAAACCAGGTACCAAGGGTTTACAAAACCTCAACATCTATAACACGGGGTTCAGTAAGACAGAATCCGGTCTAACCGAAGAATCTCAAGAGGAAAGACGGTAAGTATGAGAAATAAATCGAAGATTTGTCACAAGAATGAAAACGAAAATTTATAAGAGAAGGATTGGAAAATGCAGAAGCAGGAAGAAAAGAATCAATGATTCTAGATGATAAAGACCTAAAACGAGAAAGGAAAGTTTAGACCTCTAAGGTTCACGAGGGAACCAAAAGGATTACTTCATCTTTTTGCAGAGGAACGAGCACGCAAGTCTTGGGTCGCTCAATCTGGATCTACTGCAACATCATGGAATAGGATTCTACCCTTGATCATCTAACCTGTAGCTTGAGCAAACTAAATCTGAGCTGGAAGGTCACCATCGACATTTTTCTCGGAGCACTAAGTTGTCCACTCGAGTCAGCAGGCGTTGAGAGTTCTAAGTAGGTCTTGTCCCGATCTGGAGTAGCATATCAGCATCTTGTTCTTTCACCTTCTTCTCGACACAAAAGAAACAAATATTCAATGCTAGTTATTGAGTTACAAGAACATATAAACCTAAAAGTTAAGTACTTATTTTGTTTCTACCCATCTCTCACTAATATTTCTTTAATATTCAGATCATTTACGAGTGTTTTTCCTAAAATCAGGTGTAAACGTCGGGAGCAGCAATGCTCTGATGCCAAGTGTAATCCCCTAGAAAATCTAACGCAATATAGTAGCGGAAATACTGTAGAGTTGAGATTAAAACACACTGACAAACTATATCTTATTAAAAGAAATGGTAAGTCAATACAAATGCCACTTTTTACAAAAGGGCCAAATAGAAAATTCTCCAAACGACATTTAAGAAAATCTTTAAGGGTACCACAACATTTCGGCTAACACTTAAACAATACACTATGATCCCAAATATTCGCGATGCATCCATCAAATAACATTTAGGTAAGAATCCCAAGGTATACTACCAGTTACTCTTAGTTCGGATCTAGGTTAGGTACTAGGTATCCATAAAAAAATGACATATTCTTAGTACTCCGAAATATATTCAACTCTAAGTACCCCAAAATAATCAAAGTAATCTATAACCCAAGGTTCAGTGTCTAAGGTATCATCCTAATTCCATCAAGCGACAATTTACCATTCAAATCAATCCTCAAGAATTTCTTACTTGCTAAAAAGGTAGGGTAGACTCACAATCCTCAAACCAGGTAACAAGGGTTTACAAAACCTCAACATCTATAACACGGGGTTCAGTAAGACAGAATCCGGTCTAACCAAAGAATCTCAAGAGGAAAGATGGTAAGTATGAGAAATAAATGGAAGATTTGTCACAAGAATGAAAACGAAAAGTTATAAGAGAAGGACTGGAAAAGGCAGAAGCAGGAAGAAAAGAATCAATGATTCTAGATGATAAAGATCTAAAACGAGAAAGGAAAGTTTAGACCTCTAAGGTTCACGAGGGAACCAAAAGGATTACTTCATCTTCTTGCAGAGGAACGAGCACGCAAGTCTTGGGTCGCTCAATCTGGATCTACTGCAACATCATGGAACAGGATTCTACCCTTGATCATCTAACCTGTAGTTTAAGCAAACTAAATCTGAGCTGGAAGGTCACCATCGACATTTTTCTCGGAGCACCAAGTTGTCCACTCGAGTCGGCAGGCGTTGAGAGTTCTAAGTAGGTGTTGTCCCGATCTGGAGTAGCATAGCAGCATCTTGTTCTTTCACCTTCTTTTCGACACAAAAGAAACAAATATTCAATGCTAGTCATTGAGTTACAAGAACATATAAACCTAAAAGTTAAGTACTTATTTTGTTTCTACCCATCTATCACTAATATTTCTTTAATATTTAGATCATTTTCGAGTGTTTTTCCTAAAATCAGGTGTAAACGTCGGGAGCAGGAATGCTCTGATGCCAACTGTAATCCCCTATAAAATCTAACGCGATACAGTGGCGGAAACACTGTAGAGTTGGAATTAAAACACACTGACAAACTATATCTTATTAAAAGAAATGGTAAGTCAATACAAAGCCCACTTTTTACAAAAGGGCTAAATAGAAAATTCTCCAAACGACATTAATGAAAATCTTTATGTGTACCACAACATTTCGGCTAACACTTAAACAGTACACTATGATCCCAAATATTCGCGATGCATCCATCAAATAACATTTAGGTAAGAATCCCAAGGTATACTACTAGTTACTGTTAGTTCGGATCTAGGTTAGGTACTAGGCATCCATAAAAAAAAATGACATATTCTTACTACTCCAAAATATATTCAACTCTAAGTACCCCAAAATAATAAAAGTAACCTATAACCCAAGGTTCGGTGTCTAAGGTATCATCCTAATTCCATCGAGCAACAATTTACTATTCAAATCAATCCTCAAGAATTTCATACTTGCTAAAAAGGTAGGGTAGACTCACAAACCTCAAACCAGGTAACAAGGGTTTACAAAACCTCAACATCTATAACACGGGGTTCAGTAAGATAGAATCCGGTCTAACCAAAGAATCTCAAGAGGAAAGATGGTAAGTATGAGAAATAAATCGAAGATTTGTCACAAGAATGAAAACGAAAATTTATAAGAGGAGGATTTGAAAAGGTAGAAGCCGGAAGAAAAGAATCAATGATTCTAGTTGATAAAGACCTAAAACGAGAAGGGAAAGTTTAGACCTCTAAGGTTCACGAGGGAACCAAAAGGATTACTTCATCTTCTTGCAGAGGAACGAGCACGCAAGTCTTGGGTCGCTCAATCTGGATCTACTGCAACATCATGGAACAAGAATCTACCCTTGATCGTCTAACCTGTAGCTTGAGCAAACTAAATCTGTGCTAGAAGGTCACCATCGACATCTTTCTCGGAGCACCAAGTTGTCCACTCGAGTCGGCAGGCGTTCAGAGTTCTAAGTAGGTCTTGTCCCGATCTGGAGTAGCATATCAGCATCTTGTTCTTTCACCTTCTTCTCGACACAAACGAAACAAATATTCAATGCTAGTCATTGAGTTACAAGAACATATAAGCCTAACAGTTAAGTCCTTATTTTGTTTCTACACATCTCTCACTAATATTTCTTTAATATTCAGATCATTTATGAGTGTTTTTCCTAAAATCAGGTGTAAACGTCGGGAGCAGCAATGCTCTGATGCCAAGTGTAATCCCCTAGAAAATCTAATGCAATATAGTGGCGGAAATACTGTAGAGTTGGATTTAAAACACACTGACAAACTATATCTTATTAAAAGAAATGGTAAGTCAATACAAAGGCCACTTTTTAGAAAAGGGCTAAATAGAAAATTCTCCAAACGACATTAATGAAAATCTTTAAGGGTACCACAACATTTCGGTTAACACTTAAATAGTACACTGTGATCCCAAATATTCGCGATGCATCCATCAAATAACATTTAGGTAAGAATCCCAAGGTATACTACCAGTTACTCTTAGTTCGGATCTAGGTTAGGTACTAGGCATCCATAAAAAAATGAAATATTCTTACTACTCCAAAATATATTCAACTCTAAGTACCCCAAAAAAATAAAAGTAACCTATAACCCAAGGTTCGGTGTCTAAGGTATCATCCTAATTCCATTGAGCAACAATTTACCATTCAAATCAATCCACAAGAATTCCTTACTTGCTAAAAAGGTAGGGTAGACTCACAAACCTCAAACCAGGTAACAAGGGTTTACAAAACCTTAACATCTATAACACGGGGTTCAGTAAGACAGAATCCGGTCTAACCAAAGAATCTCAAGAGGAAAGATGGTAAGTATGAGAAATAAATCGAAGATTTGTCACAAGAATGAAAACGAAAATTTATAAGAGGAGGATTGGAAAAGGTAGAAGCCGGAAGAAAAGAATCAATGATTCTAGTTGATAAAGACCTAAAACGAGAAGGGAAAGTTTAGACCTCTAAGGTTCACGAGGGAACCAAAAGGATTACTTCATCTTCTTGCAGAGGAACGAGCACGCAAGTCTTGGGTCGCTCAATCTGGATCTACTGCAACATCATGGAACAAGAATCTACCCTTGATCGTCTAACCTGTAGCTTGAGCAAACTAAATCTGTGCTAGAAGGTCACCATCGACATCTTTCTCGGAGCACCAAGTTGTCCACTCGAGTCGGCAGGCGTTCAGAGTTCTAAGTAGGTCTTGTCCCGATCTGGAGTAGCATATCAGCATCTTGTTCTTTCACCTTCTTCTCGACACAAACGAAACAAATATTCAATGCTAGTCATTGAGTTACAAGAACATATAAGCCTAACAGTTAAGTCCTTATTTTGTTTCTACACATCTCTCACTAATATTTCTTTAATATTCAGATCATTTATGAGTGTTTTTCCTAAAATCAGGTGTAAACGTCGGGAGCAGCAATGCTCTGATGCCAAGTGTAATCCCCTAGAAAATCTAATGCAATATAGTGGCGGAAATACTGTAGAGTTGGATTTAAAACACACTGACAAACTATATCTTATTAAAAGAAATGGTAAGTCAATACAAAGGCCACTTTTTAGAAAAGGGCTAAATAGAAAATTCTCCAAACGACATTAATGAAAATCTTTAAGGGTACCACAACATTTCGGTTAACACTTAAATAGTACACTGTGATCCCAAATATTCGCGATGCATCCATCAAATAACATTTAGGTAAGAATCCCAAGGTATACTACCAGTTACTCTTAGTTCGGATCTAGGTTAGGTACTAGGCATCCATAAAAAAATGAAATATTCTTACTACTCCAAAATATATTCAACTCTAAGTACCCCAAAAAAATAAAAGTAACCTATAACCCAAGGTTCGGTGTCTAAGGTATCATCCTAATTCCATTGAGCAACAATTTACCATTCAAATCAATCCACAAGAATTCCTTACTTGCTAAAAAGGTAGGGTAGACTCACAAACCTCAAACCAGGTAACAAGGGTTTACAAAACCTTAACATCTATAACACGGGGTTCAGTAAGACAGAATCCGGTCTAACCAAAGAATCTCAAGAGGAAAGATGGTAAGTATGAGAAATAAATCGAAGATTTGTCACAAGAATGAAAACGAAAATTTATAAGAGGAGGATTGGAAAAGGTAGAAGCCGGAAGAAAAGAATCAATGATTCTAGTTGATAAAGACCTAAAACGAGAAGGGAAAGTTTAGACCTCTAAGGTTCACGAGGGAACCAAAAGGATTACTTCATCTTCTTGCAGAGGAACGAGCACGCAAGTCTTGGGTCGCTCAATCTGGATCTACTGCAACATCATGGAACAAGAATCTACCCTTGATCGTCTAACCTGTAGCTTGAGCAAACTAAATCTGTGCTAGAAGGTCACCATCGACATCTTTCTCGGAGCACCAAGTTGTCCACTCGAGTCGGCAGGCGTTGAGAGTTCTAAGTAGGTCTTGTCCCGATCTGGAGTAGCATATCAGCATCTTGTTCTTTCACCTTCTTCTCGACACAAACGAAACAAATATTCAATGCTAGTCATTGAGTTACAAGAACATATAAGCCTAACAGTTAAGTTCTTATTTTGTTTCTACCCATCTCTCACTAATATTTCTTTAATATTCAGATCATTTACGAGTGTTTTTCCTAAAATCAGGTGTAAACGTCGGGAGCAGCAATGCTCTGATGCCAAGTGTAATCCCCTAGAAAATCTAACGCAATATAGTGGCGGAAATACTGTAGATTCGAAATTAAAACACACTGACAAACTATATCTTATTGAAAGAAATGGTAAGTCAATACAAAGGCTACTTTTTACAAAAGGGCTAAATAGAAAATTCTCCAAACGACATTAATGAAAATCTTAAAGGGTACCACAACATTTCGGTTAACAGTTAAATAATACACTATGATCCCAAATATTCGCTATGCATCCATCAAATAACATTTAGATAAAAATCCCAAGGTATACTACCAGTTACTCTTAGTTCGGATCTAGGTTAGGTACTAGGCATCCATAAAAAAATGAAATATTCTTACTACTCCAAAATATATTCAACTCTAAGTACCCCTAAGTAATAAAAGTAACCTATAACCCAAGGTTCGGTGTCTAAGGTATCATCCTAATTCCATCGAGCAACAATTTACCATTCAAATCAATCCTCAAGAATTTCTTACTTGCTAAAAAGGTAGGGTAGACTCACAAACCTCAAACCAGGTAACAAGGGTTTACAAAACCTCAACATCTATACCACGGGGTTCAGTAAGACAGAATCCGGTCTAACCAAAGAATCTCAAGAGGAATGATGGTAAGTATGAGAAATAAATCGAAGATTTGTCACAAGAATGAAAACGAAATTTTATAAGAGGAGGATTGGAAAAGGTAGAAGCCGGAAGAAAAGAATCAATGATTCTAGTTGATAAAGACCTAAAACGAGAAGGGAAAGTTTAGACCTCTAAGGTTCACGAGGGAACCAAAAGGATTACTTCATCTTCTTGCAGAGGAACGAGCACGCAAGTCTTGGGTCGCTCAATCTGGATCTACTGCAACATCATGGAACAAGAATCTACCCTTGATCGTCTAACCTGTAGCTTGAGGAAACTAAATTTGTGCTTGAAGGTCACCATCGACATCTTTCTCGGAGCACCAAGTTGTCCACTCGAGTCGGCAGGCGTTGAGAGTTCTAAGTAGGTCTTGTCCCGATCTGGAGTAGCATATCAGCATCTTGTTCTTTCACCTTCTTCTCGACACAAACGAAACAAATATTCAATGCTAGTCATTGAGTTAAAAGAACATATAAGCCTAATAGTTAAGTCCTTATTTTGTTTCTACCCATCTCTCACTAATATTTCTTTAATATTTAGATCATTTACGAGTGATTTTCCTAAAATCAGGTGTAAACGTCGGGAGCAGCAATGCTCTGATGCCAAGTGTAATCCCCTAGAAAATCTAACGCAATATAGTGGCGGAAATACTGTAGAGTCGGAATTAAAACACACTGACAAACTATATCTTATTAAAAGAAATGGTAAGTCAATACAAAGGCCACTTTTTACAAAAGGGCTAAATAGAAAATTCTCAAAACGACATTAATGAAAATCTTTAAGGGTACCGCAACATTTCGGTTAACAGTTAAATAGTACACTATGATCCCAAATATACGCTATGCATCCATCAAATAACATTTAGGTAAAAATCCCAAGGTATACTACCAGTTACTCTTAGTTCGGATCTAGGTTAGGTACTAGGCATCCATAAAAAAAATGACATATTCTTACTATTCCGAAATATATTCAACTCTAAGTACCCCAAAATAATCAAAGTAAACTATAACCCAAGGTTCAGTGTCTAAGGTATCATCCTAATTCCGTCAAGAAACAATTTACCATTCAAATCAATCCTCAAGAATTTCTTACTTGCTAAAAAGGTAGGGTAGACTCACAGTCCTCAAACCAGGTAACAAGGGTTTACAAAACCTCAACATCTATAACACGGGGTTCAGTAAGACAGAATCCGGTCTAACCAAAGAATCTCAAGAGGAGAGATGGTAATTATGAGAAATAAATCGAAGATTTGTCACAAGAATGAAAACGAAATTTTATAAGAGGAGGATTTGAAAAGGTAGAAGCCGGAAGAAAAGAATCAATGATTCTAGTTGATAAATACCTAAAACGAGAAGGGAAAGTTTAGACCTCTAAGGTTCACGAGGGAACCAAAAGGATTACTTCATCTTCTTGCAGAGGAACGAGCACGCAAGTCTTGGGTCGCTCAATCTGGATCTACTGCAACATCATGGAACAAGAATCTACCCTTGATCGTCTAACCTGTAGCTTGAGCAAACCAAATTTGTGCTAGAAGGTCACCATCGACATGTTTCTCGGAGCACCAAGTTGTCCACTCGAGTCAGCAGGCGTTGAGAGTTCTAAGTAGGTGTTGTCCCGATCTGGAGTAGCATATCAGCATCTTGTTCTTTCACCTTCTTCTCGACACAAACGAAACAAATATTCAATGCTAGTCATTGAGTTACAAGAACATATAAGCCTAACAGTTAAGTCCTTATTTTGTTTCTACCCATCTCTCACTAATATTTCTTTAATATTCAGATCATTTACGAGTGATTTTCCTAAAATCAGGTGTAAACGTCGGGAGCAGCAATGCTCTGATGCCAAGTGTAATCCCCTAGAAAATCTAACGCAATATAGTGGCGGAAATACTGTAGATTCGAAATTAAAACACACTGACAAACTATATCTTATTGAAAGAAATGGTAAGTCAATACAAAGGCTACTTTTTACAAAAGGGCTAAATAGAAAATTCTCAAAACGACATTAATGAAAATCTTTAAGGGTACCGCAACATTTCGGTTAACAGTTAAATAGTACACTATGATCCCAAATATACGCTATGCATCCATCAAATAACATTTAGGTAAAAATCCCAAGGTATACTACCAGTTACTCTTAGTTCGGATCTAGGTTAGGTACTAGGCATCCATAAAAAAAATGACATATTCTTACTATTCCGAAATATATTCAACTCTAAGTACCCCAAAATAATCAAAGTAAACTATAACCCAAGGTTCAGTGTCTAAGGTATCATCCTAATTCCGTCAAGAAACAATTTACCATTCAAATCAATCCTCAAGAATTTCTTACTTGCTAAAAAGGTAGGGTAGACTCACAGTCCTCAAACCAGGTAACAAGGGTTTACAAAACCTCAACATCTATAACACGGGGTTCAGTAAGACAGAATCCGGTCTAACCAAAGAATCTCAAGAGGAGAGATGGTAATTATGAGAAATAAATCGAAGATTTGTCACAAGAATGAAAACGAAATTTTATAAGAGGAGGATTTGAAAAGGTAGAAGCCGGAAGAAAAGAATCAATGATTCTAGTTGATAAATACCTAAAACGAGAAGGGAAAGTTTAGACCTCTAAGGTTCACGAGGGAACCAAAAGGATTACTTCATCTTCTTGCAGAGGAACGAGCACGCAAGTCTTGGGTCGCTCAATCTGGATCTACTGCAACATCATGGAACATGATTCTACCCTTGATCATCTAACCTGTAGCTGGAGCAAACTAAATCTGAACTGGAAGGTCACCATCGGCATCTTTCTCGGAGCATCAATTTGTCCACTCGAGTCGGTAGGCGTTGAGAGTTCTACGCAGGTGTTGTCCCGATCTGGAGTAGCATATCAGCATCTTGTTCTTTCAACTTCTTCTCGACACAAAAGAAACAAATATTCAGTGCCAGTCATTGAGTTACAAGAACATATAAACCTAACAATTAAGTCCTTATTTTGCTTCTACCCATCTCTCACTAATATTTCTTTAATATTCAGATCATTTACGAGTGTTTTTCCTAAAATCAGGTGTAAACGTCAGGAGCAGCAATGCTCTGATACCATTTGTAATCCCCTAGAAAATCTAACGCAATACAGTTGCGGAAACACTGTAGAGTTGGGATTAAAACACACTGACAAACTATATCTTATTAAAAGAAATGGTTAGTCAATACAAAGGCCACTTTTTACAAAAGGGCTAAATAGAAAATTCTCCAAACGACATTAATGAAAATCTTTAAGGGTACCACAACATTTCGGTTAACACTTAAACAGTACACTATGATCCCAAATATTCGCGATGCATCCATCAAATAACATTTAGGTAAGAATCCCAAGGTATACTACCAATTACACTTAGTTCGGATCTAGGTTAGGTACTAGGCATCCATAAAAAAATGACATATTCTTACTACTCCAAAATATATTTAACTCTAAGTACCCCAAAATAATCAAAGTAACCTATAACCCAAGGTTCAGTGTCTAAGGTATCATCCTAATTCCATCAAGCAACAATTTACCATTCAAATCAATCCTCAAGAATTTCTTACTTGCTAAAAAGGTAGGGTAGACTCACA
Source organism: Agrostemma githago (assembly GCA_958450325.1). Classification (NCBI taxonomy): domain Eukaryota; kingdom Viridiplantae; phylum Streptophyta; class Magnoliopsida; order Caryophyllales; family Caryophyllaceae; genus Agrostemma; species Agrostemma githago. The sequence continues at coordinate 46,410,204 of OY288254.1, read as the reverse complement.
ATCCTCAAACCAGGTAACAAGGGTTTACAAAACCTCAACATCTGTAACACGGGGTTCAGTAAGACAGAATCCGGTCTAACCAAAGAATCTCAAGAGGAAAGATGGTAAGTATGAGAAATAAATCGAAGATTTGTCAAAAGAATGAAAACGAAAATTTATAAGAGAAGGATTGGAAAAGGCAGAAGCCGGTAGAAAAGAATCAATGATTCTAGTTGATAAAGACCTAAAACGAGAAGGAAAAGTTTAGACCTCTAAGGTTCACGAGGGAACCAAAAGAATTACTTCATCTTCTTGCATAGGAACGAGCACGCAAGTCTTGGGTCGCTCAATCAGGATCTACTGCAACATCATGGAACATGATTCTACCCTTGATCATCTAACCTGTAGCTGGAGCAAACTAAATCTGAGCTGGAAGGTCACCATCGGCATCTTTCTCGGAGCATCAAGTTGTCCACTCGAGTCGGCAGGCGTTGAGAGTTCTACGCAGGTGTTGTCCCGATCTGGAGTAGCATATCAGCATCTTGTTCTTTCAACTTCTTCTCGACACAAAAGAAACAAATATTCAGTGCCAGTCATTGAGTTACAAGAACATATAAACCTAACAATTAAGTCCTTATTTTGTTTCTACCCATCTCTCACTAATATTTCTTTAATATTCAGATCATTTACGAGTGTTTTTCCTAAAATCAGGTGCAAACGTCAGGAGCAGCAATGCTCTGATACCAACTGTAATCCCCTAGAAAATCTAACGCAATACAGTTGTGGAAACACTGTAGAGTTGGGATTAAAACACACTGACAAACTATATCTTATTAAAAGAAATGGTTAGTCAATACAAAGGCCACTTTTTACAAAAGGGCTAGATAGAAAATTCTCCAAACGACATTAATGAAAATCTTTAAGGGTACCACAACATTTCGGTTAACACTTAAACAGTACACTATGATCCCAAATATTCGCGATGCATCCATCAAATAACATTTAGGTAAGAATCCCAAGGTATACTACCAATTACTCTTAGTTCGGATCTAGGTTAGGTACTAGGCATCCATAAAAAAATGACATATTCTTACTACTCCAAAATATATTCAACTCTAAGTACCCCAAAATAATCAAAGTAACCTATAACGCAAGGTTCAGTGTCTAAGGTATCATCCTAATTTCATCAAGCAACAATTTACCATTCAAATCAATCCTCAAGAATTTCTTACTTGCTAAAAAGGTAGGGTAGACTCACAGTCCTCAAACCAGGTAACAAGGGTTTACAAAACCTCAACATCTATAACACGGGGTTCAGTAAGACAGAATCCGGTCTAACCAAAGAATCTCAAGAGGAAAGATGGTAAGTATGAGAAATAAATCGAAGATTTGTCACAAGAATGAAAACGAAATTTTATAAGAGGAGGATTGGAAAAGGTAGAAGCCGGAAGAAAAGAATCAATGATTCTAGTTGATAAAGACCTAAAACGAGAAGGGAAAGTTTAGACCTCTAAGGTTCACGAGGGAACCAAAAGGATTACTTCATCTTCTTACAAAGGAACGAGCACGCAAGTCTTGGGTCGCTCAATCTGGATCTACTGCAACATCATGGAACATGATTCTACCCTTGATCATCTAACCTGTAGCTGGAGCAAACTAAATCTGAGCTGGAAGGTCACCATCGGCATCTTTCTCGGAGCATCAATTTGTCCACTCGAGTCGGCAGGCGTTGAGAGTTCTACGCAGGTGTTGTCCCGATCTGGAGTAGCATATCAGCATCTTGTTCTTTCAACTTCTTCTCGACACAAAAGAAACAAATATTCAGTGCCAGTCATTGAGTTACAAGAACATATAAACCTAACAATTAAGTCCTTATTTTGTTTCTACCCATCTCTCACTAATATTTCTTTAATATTCAGATCATTTACGAGTGTTTTTCCTAAAATCAGGTGCAAACGTCAGGAGCAGCAATGCTCTGATACCAACTGTAATCCCCTAGAAAATCTAACGCAATACAGTTGTGGAAACACTGTAGAGTTGGGATTAAAACACACTGACAAACTATATCTTATTAAAAGAAATTGTTAGTCAATACAAAGGCCACTTTTTACAAAAGGGCTAAATAGAAAATTCTCCAAACGACATTAATGAAAATCTTTAAGGGTACCACAACATTTCGGTTAACACTTAAACCGTACACTATGATCCCAAATATTCGCGATGCATCCATCAAATAACATTTAGGTAAGAATCCCAAGGTATACTACCAATTACTCTTAGTTCGGATCTAGGTTAGGTACTAGGCATCCATAAAAAAATGACATATTCTTACTACTCCAAAATATATTCAACTCTAAGTACCCCAAAATAATCAAAGTAACCTATAACCCAAGGTTCAGTGTCTAAGGTATCATCCTAATTCCATCAAGCAACAATTTACCATTCAAATCAATCCTCAATAATTTCTTACTTGCTAAAAAGGTAGGGTAGACTCACAATCCTCAAACCAGGTAACAAGGGTTTACAAAACCTCAACATCTGTAACACGGGGTTCAGTAAGACAGAATCCGGTCTAACCAAAGAATCTCAAGAGAAAAGATGGTAAGTATGAGAAATAAATCGAAGATTTGTCACAAGAATGAAAACGAAAATTTATAAGAGAAGGATTGGAAAAGGCAGAAGCCGGTAGAAAAGAATCAATGATTCTAGTTGATAAAGACCTAAAACGAGAAGGAAAAGTTTAGACCTCTAAGGTTCACGAGGGAACCAAAAGAATTACTTCATCTTCTTGCATAGGAACGAGCACGCAAGTCTTGGGTCGCTCAATCAGGATCTACTGCAACATCATGGAACATGATTCTACCCTTGATCATCTAACCTGTAGCAAAAGCAAACTAAATCTGAGCTGGAAGGTCACCATCGGCATCTTTCTCGGAGCACCAAGTTGTCCACTCGAGTCGGCAGGCGTTGAGAGTTCTACGCAGGTGTTGTCCCGATCTGGAGTAGCATATCAGCATCTTGTTCTTTCACCTTCTTCTCGACACAAAAGAAACAAATATTCAGTGCTAGTCATTGAGTTACAAGAACATATAAACCTAACAATTAAGTCCTTATTTTGTTTCTACCCATCTCTCACTAATATTTCTTTAATATTCAGATCATTTACGAGTGTTTTTCCTAAAATCAGGTGTAAACGTCAGGAGCAGCAATGCTCTGATACCAACTGTAATCCCCTAGAAAATCTAACGCAATACAGTTGCGGAAACACTGTAGAGTTGGGATTAAAACACACTGACAAACTATATCTTATTAAAAGAAATGGTTAGTCAATACAAAGGCCACTTTTTACAAAAGGGCTAAATAGAAAATTCTCCAAACGACATTAATGAAAATCTTTAAGGTTACCACAACATTTCGGTTAACACTTAAACAGTACACTACGATCCCAAATATTCGCGATGCATCCATCAAATAACATTTAGGTAAGAATCCCATGGTATACTACCAATTACTCTTAGTTCGGATCTAGGTTAGGTACTAGGCATCCATAAAAAAATGACATATTCTTACTACTCCAAAATATATTCAACTCTAAGTACCCCAAAATAATCAAAGTAACCTATAACCCAAGGTTCAGTGTCTAAGGTATCATCCTAATTCCATCAAGCAACAATTTACCATTCAAATCAATCCTCAAGAATTTCTTACTTGCTAAAAAGGTAGGGTAGACTCACAATCCTCAAACCAGGTAACAAGGTTTTACAAAACCTCAACATCTGTAACACGGGGTTCAGTAAGACAGAATCCGGTCTAACCAAAGAATCTCAAGAGGAAAGATGGTAAGTATGAGAAATAAATCGAAGATTTGTCACAAGAATGAAAACGAAAATTTATAAGAGAAGGATTGGAAAAGGCAGAAGCCGGTAGAAAAGAATCAATGATTCTAGTTGATAAAGACCTAAAACGAGAAGGAAAAGTTTAGACCTCTAAGGTTCACGAGGGAACCAAAAGAATTACTTCATCTTCTTGCATAGGAACGAGCACGCAAGTCTTGGGTCGCTCAATCAGGATCTACTGCAACATCATGGAACATGATTCTACCCTTGATCATCTAACCTGTAGCAAAAGCAAACTAAATCTGAGCTGGAAGGTCACCATCGGCATCTTTCTCGGAGCACCAAGTTGTCCACTCGAGTCGGCAGGCGTTGAGAGTTCTACGCAGGTGTTGTCCCGATCTGGAGTAGCATATCAGCATCTTGTTCTTTCACCTTCTTCTCGACACAAAAGAAACAAATATTCAGTGCTAGTCATTGAGTTACAAGAACATATAAACCTAACAATTAAGTCCTTATTTTGTTTCTACCCATCTCTCACTAATATTTCTTTAATATTCAGATCATTTACGAGTGTTTTTCCTAAAATCAGGTGTAAACGTCAGGAGCAGCAATGCTCTGATACCAACTGTAATCCCCTAGAAAATCTAACGCAATACAGTTGCGGAAACACTGTAGAGTTGGGATTAAAACACACTGACAAACTATATCTTATTAAAAGAAATGGTTAGTCAATACAAAGGCCACTTTTTACAAAAGGGCTAAATAGAAAATTCTCCAAACGACATTAATGAAAATCTTTAAGGTTACCACAACATTTCGGTTAACACTTAAACAGTACACTACGATCCCAAATATTCGCGATGCATCCATCAAATAACATTTAGGTAAGAATCCCATGGTATACTACCAATTACTCTTAGTTCGGATCTAGGTTAGGTACTAGGCATCCATAAAAAAATGACATATTCTTACTACTCCAAAATATATTCAACTCTAAGTACCCCAAAATAATCAAAGTAACCTATAACCCAAGGTTCAGTGTCTAAGGTATCATCCTAATTCCATCAAGCAACAATTTACCATTCAAATCAATCCTCAAGAATTTCTTACTTGCTAAAAAGGTAGGGTAGACTCACAATCCTCAAACCAGGTAACAAGGGTTTACAAAACCTCAACATCTGTAACACGGGGTTCAGTAAGACAGAATCCGGTCTAACCAAAGAATCTCAAGAGGAAAGATGGTAAGTATGAGAAATAAATCGAAGATTTGTCACAAGAATGAAAACGAAAATTTATAAGAGAAGGATTGGAAAAGGCAGAAGCCGATAGAAAAGAATCAATGATTCTAGTTGATAAAGACCTAAAACGAGAAGGAAAAGTTTAGACCTCTAAGGTTCACGAGGGAACCAAAAGAATTACTTCATCTTCTTGCATAGGAACGAGCACGCAAGTCTTGGGTCGCTCAATCAGGATCTACTGCAACATCATGGAACATGATTCTACCCTTGATCATCTAACCTGTAGCAAGAGCAAACGAAATCTGAGCTGGAAGGTCAGCATCGACATCTTTCTCGGAGCACCAAGTTGTCCACTCGAGTTGGCAGGCGTTGAGAGTTCTACGCAGGTGTTGTCCCGATCTGGAGTAGCATATCAGCATCTTGTTCTTTCACCTTCTTCTCGACACAAAAGAAACAAATATTCAGTGCTAGTCATTGAGTTACAAGAACATATAAACCTAACAATTAAGTCCTTATTTTGTTTCTACCCATCTCTCACTAATATTTCTTTAATATTCAGATCATTTACAAGTGTTTTTCCTAAAATCAGGTGCAAATGTCGGGAGCAGCAATGCTCTTATACCAACTGTAATCCCCTAGAAAATCTAACGCAATACAGTGGCGGAAACACTGTAGAGTTGGGATTAAAACACACTGACAAACTATATCTTATTAAAAGAAATAGTAAGTCAATACAAAGGTCACTTTTTACAAAAGGGCTAAATAGAAAATTCTCCAAACGACATTAATGAAAATCTTTAAGGGTACCACAACATTTCGGCTAACACTTAAACAGTACACTATGATCCCAAATATTCGCGATGCATCCATCAAATAACATTAGGTAAGAATCCCAAGGTATACTACCAGTTACTCTTAGTTCGGATCTAGATTAGGTACTAGGCATCCATAAAGAAAATGACATATTCTTACTACTCCGAAATGTATTCAACTCTAAGTACCCCAAAATAATCAAAGTAATCTATAACCCAAGGTTCAGTGTCTAAGGTATCATCCTAAATCCATCAAGAAACAATTTACCATTCAAATCAATCCTCAAGAATTTCTTACTTGCTAAAAAGGTAGGGTAGACTCACAGTCCTCAAACCAGGTAACAAGGGTTTACAAAACCTCAACATCTACAACACGGGGTTCAGAAAGACCGAATCTGGTCTAACCAAAGAATCTCAAGAATAAAGATGGTAAGTATGAGAAATAAATCGAAGATTTGTCACAAGAATGAAAACGAAAATTTATAAGAGAAGGATTGGAAAAGGCAGAAGCAGGAAGAAAAGAATCAATGATTCTAGATGATAAAGACCTAAAACGAGAAGGGAAAGTTTAGACCTCTAAGGTTCACGAGGGAACCAAAAGGATTACTTCAGCTTCTTGTAGAGGAACGAGCACACAAGTCTTGGGTCGCTCAATCTGGATCTACTGCAACATCATGGAACATGATTCTACCCTTGATCATCCAACCTGTAGCTTGAGCAAACTAAAAATGAGCTGGAATGTCACCATCGGCATCTTTCTCGGAGCACCAAGTTGTCCACTCGAGTCGGCAGGCGTTAAAAGTTCTACGCAGGTGTTGTCCCGATCTGGAGTAGCATATGAGCATCTTGTTCTTTCACCTTCTTCTCGACACTAAAGAAACAAATATTCAGTGCTAGTCATTGAGTTACAAGAACATATAAACCTAACAATTAAGTCCTTATTTTGTTTCTACCCGTCTCTCACTAACATTTCTTTAATATTCAGATCATTTACGAGTGTTTTTCCTAAATTCAGGTGTAAACGTCGGGAGCAACAATGGTCAGATACCAACTGTAATCCCCTTGAAAATCTAACGCAATACAGTGGCGAAAACACTGTAGAGTTGGGATTAAAACACACTGACAAACTATATCTTATTAAAAGAAATGGTAAGTCAATACAAAGCCCACTTTTTACAAAAGGGCTAAATAGAAAATTCTCCAAACGACATTAATGAAAATCTTTAAGGGTACCACAACATTTCGGCTAACACTTAAACAGTACACTATGATCCCAAATATTCGCGATGCATTCATCAAATAACATTTAGGTAAGAATCCCAAGGTATACTACCAGTTACTCTTAGTTCGGATCTAGGTTAGGTACTAGGCATCCATAAAAAAAATGACATATTCTTACTACTCCAAAATATATTCAACTCTAAGTATCCTAAAATAATCAAAGTAATCTATAACCCAAGGTTCAGTGTCTAAGGTATCATCCTAATTCCTTCAAGAAATAATTTACCATTCAAATCAATCCTCAAGAATTTCTTACTTGCTAAAAAGGTAGGGTAGACTCACAGTCCTCAAACCAGGTAACAAGGGTTTACAAAACCTCAACATCTATAACACGGGGTTTAGTAAGACAGAATCCGGTCTAACCAAAGAATCTCAAGAGGAAAGATGGTAAGTATGAGAAATAAATCAAAGATTTGTCACGAGAATGAAAACGAAAATTTATAAGAGAAGGATTGGAAAAGGCAGAAGCAGGAAGAAAAGAATCAATGATTCTAGATGATAAAGACCTAAAACGAGAAGGGAAAGTTTAGACCTTTAAGGTTCACGAGGGAACCAAAAGGATTACATCATCTTCTTGTAGAGGAATGAGCACGCAAGTCTTGGGTCGCTCAATCTGGATCTACTGCAACATCATGGAACATGATTCTACCCTTGATCATCCAACCTGTAGCTTGAGAAAACTAAAAATGAGCTGGAATGTCACCATCGGCATCTTTCTCGGAGCACCAAGTTGTCCACTCGAGTCGGCAGGCGTTGAGAGTTCTACGCAGGTGTTGTCCCGATCTGGAGTAGCATATGAGCATCTTGTTCTTTCACCTTCTTCTCGACACAAAAGAAACAAATATTCAGTGCTAGTCATTGAGTTAAAAAAACATATAAACCTAACAATTAAGTCCTTATTTTGTTTCTACCCATCTCTCACTAATATTTCTTTAATATTCAGATCATTTACGAGTGTTTTCTAAAATTCAGGTGTAAACGTCGGGAGCAGCAATGGTCAGATACCAACTGTAATCCCCTAGAAAATTTAACGCAATACAGTGGCGGAAACACTGTAGAGTTGGGATTAAAACACACTGACAAACTATATCTTATTAAAAGAAATGGTAAGTCAATACAAAGCCCACTTTTTACAAAAGGGCTAAATAGAAAATTCTCCAAACGACATTAATGAAAATCTTTAAGGGTACCACAACATTTTGGTTAACACTTAAACAGTACACTATGATCCCAAATATTCGCGATGCATCCATCAAATAACATTTAGGTAAGAATCCCAAGATATACTACCAGTTACTCTTAGTTCGGATCTAGGTTAGGTACTAGGCATCCATAAAAAAAATGACATATTCTTACTACTCCGAAATATATTCAACTCTAAGTACCCCAAAATAATCAAAGTAATCTATAACCCAAGGTTCAGTGTCTAAGGTATCATCCTAAATCCATCAAGAAACAATTTACCATTCAAATCAATCCTCAAGAATTTCTTACTTGCTAAAAAGGTAGGGTAGACTCACAGTCCTCAAACCAGGTAACAAGGGTTTACAAAACCTCAACATCTATAACACGGGGTTCAGTAAGACAGAATCCGGTCTAAAAAAAAATATCAAGAGGAAAGATGGTAAGTATGAAAAATAAATCGATGATTTGTCACAAGAATGAAAACGAAAATTTATAAGAGAAAGATTGGAAAAGGCAGAAGCCGGAAGAAAAGAATTAATTATTCTAGTTGATAAAGACCTAAAACGAGAAGGGAAAGTTTAGACCTCTAAGGTTCACGAGGGAACCAAAAGGATTACTTCATCTTCTGGTAGAGGAACGAGCACGCAAGTCTTGGGTCGCTCAATCTGGATCTACTGCAACATCATGGAACAGGAATCTACCCTTGATCATCTAACATGTAGCTTGAGCAAACTAAATCTGAGCTGGAAGGTCACCATTGACATCTTTCTCGGAGCACCAAGTTGTCCACTCGAGTCGGTTGGCGTTGAGAGTTCTAAGTAGGTCTTGTCCCGATCTGGAGTAGCATGTCAGCATCTTGTTCACCTTCTTCTCGACACAAAAGAAACAAATATTCAATGCTAGTCATTGAGTTACAAGAACATATAAGCCTAACATTTAAGTCCTTATTTTGTTTCTACACATCTCTCACTAATATTTCTATAATAATCAGATCATTTACAAGTGTTTTTCCTAAAATCAGGTGTAAACGTCGGGAGCAGCAATGCTCTGATGCCAAGTGTAATCCCCTAGAAAATCTAACGCAATACAGTGGCGGAAATACTGTAGAGTTGGGATTAAAACACACTGAAAAACTATATCTTATTAAACGAAATGGTAAGTCAATACAAAGGTCACTTCTTACAAAAGGGCTAAATAGAAAATTCCCCAAACGACATTAATGAAAATCTTTAATGGTACCACAACATTTCGGTTAACACTTAAACAGTACACTATGGTCCCAAATATTCGCGATGCATCCATCAAATAACATTTAGGTAAGAATCCCAAGGTATACTACCAGTTACTCTTAGTTCGGATCTAGGTTAGGTACTAGGCATCCATAAAAAAAATGACGTATTCTTACTACTCCGAAATATATTCAACTCTAAGTACCCCAAAATAATCAAAGTAATCTATAACCCAAGGTTCAGTGTCTAAGGTATCATCCTAATTCCATCAAGAAACAATTTACCATTCAAATCAATCCTCAAGAATTTCTTACTTGCTAAAAAGGTAGGGTAGACTCACAGTCCTCAGACCAGGTAACAAGGGTTTACAAAACGTCAATATCTATAACACGGGGTTCAGTAAGACAGAATCCGGTCTAACCAAAGAATCTCAAGAAGAAAGATGGTAAGTATGAGAAATAAATCGAAGATTTCTCACAAGAATGAAAACGAAAATTTATAAGAGAAGGATTGGAAAAGGCAGAAGCTGGAAGAAAAGAATCAATGATTCTAGATGATAAAGACCTAAAACGAGAAGGGAAAGTTTAGACCTCTAAGGTTCACGAGGGAACCAAAAGGATTACTTCATCTTCTTGTAGAGGAACGAGCACGCAAGTCTTGGGTCGCTCAATCTGGATCTACTGCAACATCATGGAACAGGAATCTACCCTTGATCATCTAACCTGTAGCTTGAGCAAACTAAATCTGAGCTGGAAGGTCACCATCGGCATCTTTCTCGGAGCACCAAGTTGTCCACTCGAGTCGTCAGGCGTTGAGAGTTCTACGCAGGTGTTGTCCCGATCTGGAGTAGCATATGAGCATCTTGTTTTTTCAACTTCTTCTCGACACAAAAGAAACAAATATTCAGTGCTAGTCATTGAGTTACAAGAACATATAAACCTAACAAATAAGTCCTTATTTTGTTTCTACCCATCTCTCACTAATATTTCTTTAATATTCAGATCATTTACGAGTGTTTTTCCTAAAATCAGGTGTAAACGTCGGGAGCAGCAATGCTCTAATACCAACTGTAATCCCCTAGAAAATCTAACGCAATACAGTTGCGGAAACACTGTAGAGTTGGGATTAAAACACACTGACAAACTATATCTTATTAAAAGAAATGGTTAGTCAATACAAAGGCCACTTTTTACAAAAGGGCTAAATAGAAAATTCTCCAAACGACATTAATGAAAATCTTTAAGGGTACCACAACATTTCGGTTAACACTTAAACAATACACTACGATCCCAAATATTCGCGATGCATCCATCAAATAACATTTAGGTAAGAATCCCAAGGTATACTACCAATTACTCTTAGTTCGGATCTAGGTTAGGTACTAGGCATCCATAAAAAAATGACATATTCTTACTACTCCAAAATATATTCAACTCTAAGTACCCCAAAATAATCAAAGTAACCTATAACCCAAGGTTCAGTATCTAAGGTATCATCCTAATTCCATCAAGCAACAATTTACCATTCAAATCAATCCTCAAGAATTTCTTACTTGCTAAAAAGGTAGGGTAGACTCACAATCCTCAAACCAGGTAACAAGGGTTTACAAAACCTCAACATCTGTAACACGGGGTTCAGTAAGACGGGATCCGGTCTAACCAAAGAATCTCAAGAGGAAAGATGGTAAGTATGAGAAATAAATCGAAGATTTGTCACAAGAATGAAAACGAAAATTTATAAGAGAAGGATTGGTAAAGGCAGAAGCCGGTAGAAAAGAATCAATGATTCTAGTTGATAAAGACCTAAAACGAGAAGGAAAAGTTTAGACCTCTAAGGTTCACGAGGGAACCAAAAGAATTACTTCATCTTCTTGCATAGGAACGAGCACGCAAGTCTTGGGTTGCTCAATCAGGATCTACTGCAACATCATGGAACATGATTCTACCCTTGATCATCTAACCTGTAGCAAGAGCAAACAAAATCTGAGCTGGAAGGTCACCATCGGCATCTTTCTCGGAGCACCAAGTTGTCCACTCGAGTCGGCAGGCGTTGAGAGTTCTACGCAGGTGTTGTCCCGATCTGGAGTAGCATATAAGCATCTTGTTCTTTCACCTTCTTCTCGACACAAAAGAAACAAATATTCAGTGCTAGTCATTGAGTTACAAGAACATATAAACCTAACAATTAAGTCCTTATTTTGTTTCTACCCATCTCTCACTAATATTTCTTTAATATTCAGATCATTTACAAGTGTTTTTCCTAAAATCAGGTGCAAACGTCGGGAGCAGCAATGCTCTTATACCAACTGTAATCCCCTAGAAAATCTAACGCAATACAGTGGCGGAAACACTGTAGAGTTGGGATTAAAACACATTGACAAACTATATCTTATTAAAAGAAATAGTAAGTCAATACAAAGGTCACTTTTTACAAAAGGGCTAAATAGAAAATTCTCCAAACGACATTAATGAAAATCTTTAAGGGTACCACAACATTTCGGCTAACACTTAAACAGTACACTATGATCCCAAATATTCGCGATGCATCCATCAAATAACATTAGGTAAGAATCCCAAGGTATACTACCAGTTACTCTTAGTTCGGATCTAGATTAGGTACTAGGCATCCATAAAGAAAATGACATATTCTTACTACTCCGAAATATATTCAACTCTAAGTACCCCAAAATAATCAAAGTAACCTATAACCCAAGGTTCAGTATCTAAGGTATCATCCTAATTCCATCAAGCAACAATTTACCATTCAAATCAATCCTCAAGAATTTCTTACTTGCTAAAAAGGTAGGGTAGACTCACAATCCTCAAACCAGGTAACAAGGGTTTACAAAACCTCAACATCTGTAACACGGGGTTCAGTAAGACGGAATCCGGTCTAACCAAAGAATCTCAAGAGGAAAGAAGGTAAGTATGAGAAATAAATCGAAGATTTGTCACAAGAATGAAAACGAAAATTTATAAGAGAAGGATTGGAAAAGGCAGAAGCCGGTAGAAAAGAATCAATGATTCTAGTTGATAAAGACCTAAAACGAGAAGGAAAAGTTTAGACCTCTAAGGTTCACGAGGGAACCAAAAGAATTACTTCATCTTCTTGCATAGGAACGAGCACGCAAATCTTGGGTCGCTCAATCAGGATCTACTGCAACATCATGGAACATGATTCTACCCTTGATCATCTAACCTGTAGCAAGAGCAAACAAAATCTGAGCTGGAAGGTCACCATCGGCATCTTTCTCGGAGCACCAAGTTGTCCACTCGAGTCGGCAGGCGTTGAGAGTTCTACGCAGGTGTTGTCCCGATCTGGAGTAGCATATAAGCATCTTGTTCTTTCACCTTCTTCTCGACACAAAAGAAACAAATATTCAGTGCTAGTCATTGAGTTACAAGAACATATAAACCTAACAATTAAGTCCTTATTTTGTTTCTACCCATCTCTCACTAATATTTCTTTAATATTCAGATCATTTACAAGTGTTTTTCCTAAAATCAGGTGCAAACGTCGGGAGCAGCAATGCTCTTATACCAACTGTAATCCCCTAGAAAATCTAACGCAATACAGTGGCGGAAACACTGTAGAGTTGGGATTAAAACACATTGACAAACTATATCTTATTAAAAGAAATAGTAAGTCAATACAAAGGTCACTTTTTACAAAAGGGCTAAATAGAAAATTCTCCAAACGACATTAATGAAAATCTTTAAGGGTACCACAACATTTCGGCTAACACTTAAACAGTACACTATGATCCCAAATATTCGCGATGCATCCATCAAATAACATTAGGTAAGAATCCCAAGGTATACTACCAGTTACTCTTAGTTCGGATCTAGATTAGGTACTAGGCATCCATAAAGAAAATGACATATTCTTACTACTCCGAAATATATTGAACTCTAAGTACCCCAAAATAATCAAAGTAATCTATAACCCAAGGTTCAGTGTCTAAGGTATCATCCTAAATCCATCAAGAAACAATTTACCATTCAAATCAATCCTCAAGAATTTCTTACTTGCTAAAAAGGTAGGGTAGACTCACAGTCCTCAAACCAGGTAACAAGGGTTTACAAAACCTCAACATCTACAACACGGGGTTCAGTAAGACAGAATCTGGTCTAACCAAAGAATCTCAAGAATAAAGATGGTAAGTATGAGAAATAAATCGAAGATTTGTCACAAGAATGAAAACGAAAATTTATAAGAGAAGGATTGGAAAAGGCAGAAGCAGGAAGAAAAGAATCAATGATTCTAGTTGATAAAGACCTAAAACGAGAAGGAAAAGTTTAGACCTCTAAGGTTCACGAGGGAACCAAAAGAATTACTTCATCTTCTTGCATAGGAACGAGCACGCAAGTCTTGGGTCGCTCAATCAGGATCTACTGCAACATCATGGAACATGATTCTACCCTTGATCATCTAACCTGTAGAAAGAGCAAACTAAATCTGAGCTGGAAGGTCACCATCGGCATCTTTCTTGGAGCACCAAGTTGTCCACTTGAGTCGGCAGGCGTTGAGAGTTCTACGCAGGTGTTGTCCCGATCTGGAGTAGCATATCAGCATCTTGTTCTTTCATCTTCTTCTCGACACAAAAGAAACAAATATTCAGTGCTAGTCATTGAGTTCAAGAACATATAAACCTAACAATTAAGTCCTTATTTTGTTTCTACTCATCTCTCACTAATATTTCTTTAATATTCAGATCTTTTACAAGTGTTTTTCCTAAAATCAGGTGCAAACGTCGGGAGCAGCAATGCTCTTATACCAACTGTAATCCCCTAGAAAATCTAACGCAATACAGTGGCGGAAACACTGTAGAGTTGGGATTAAAACACACTGACAAACTATATCTTATTAAAAGAAATAGTAAGTCAATACAAAGGTCACTTTTTACAAAAGGGCTAAATAGAAAATTCTCCAAACGACATTAATGAAAATCTTTAAGGGTACCACAACATTTCGGCTAACACTTAAACAGTACACTATGATACCAAATATTCGCGATGCATCCATCAAATAACATTTAGGTAAGAATCCCAAGGTATACTACCAGTTACTCTTAGTTCGGATCTAGATTAGGTACTAGGCATCCATAAAAAAAATGACATATTCTTACTACTCCGAAATATATTCAACTCTAAGTACCCCAAAATAATCAAAGTAATCTATAACCCAAGGTTCAGTGTCTAAGGTATCATCCTAAATCCATCAAGAAACAATTTACCATTCAAATCAATCCTCAAGAATTTCTTACTTGCTAAAAAGGTAGGGTAGACTCACTGTCCTCAAACCAGGTAACAAGGGTTTACAAAACCTCAACATGTACAACACGGGGTTCAGTAAGACAGAATCTGGTCTAACCAAAGAATCTCAAGAATAAAGATGGTAAGTATGAGAAATAAATCGAAGATTTGTCACAAGAATGAAAACGAAAATTTATAAGAGAAGGATTGGAAAAGGCAGAAGCAGGAAGAAAAGAATCAATGATTCTAGATGATAAAGACCTAAAACGAGAAGGGAAAGTTCAGACCTCTAAGGTTCACGAGGGAACCAAAAGGATTACTTCAGCTTCTTGTAGAGGAACGAGCACACAAGTCTTGGGTCGCTCAATCTGGATCTACTGCAACATCATGGAACATGATTCTACCCTTGATCATCCAACCTGTAGCTTGAGCAAACTAAAAATGAGCTGGAATGTCACCATCGGCATCTTTCTCGGAGCACCAAGTTGTCCACTCGAGTCGGCAGGCGTTGAGAGTTCTACGCAGGTGTTGTCCCGATCTGGAGTAGCATATCAGCATCTTGTTCTTTCACCTTCTTCTCGACACAAAAGAAACAAATATTCAGTGCTAGTCATTGAGTTACAAGAACATATAAACCTAACAATTAAGTCCTTATTTTGTTTCTACCCGTCTCTCACTAATATTTTTTTAATATTCAGATCATTTACGAGTGTTTTTCCTAAATTCAGGTGTAAACGTCGAGAGCAGCAATGGTCAGATACCAACTGTAATCCCCTTGAAAATCTAACGCAATACAGTGGCGAAAACACTGTAGAGTTGGGATTAAAACACACTGACAAACTATATCTTATTAAAAGAAATGGTAAGTCAATACAAAGCCCACTTTTTACAAAAGGGCTAAATAGAAAATTCTCCAAACGACATTAATGAAAATCTTTAAGGGTACCACAACATTTCGGCTAACACTTAAACAGTACACTATGATCCCAAATATTCGCGATGCATCCATCAAATAACATTTAGGTAAGAATCCCAAGGTATACTACCAGTTACTCTTAGTTCGGATCTAGGTTAGGTACTAGGCATCCATAAAAAAAAGTGACATATTCTTACTACTCCAAAATATATTCAACTCTAAGTATCCTAAAATAATCAAAGTAATCTATAACCCAAGGTTCAGTGTCTAAGGTATCATCCTAATTCCATCAAGAAATAATTTACCATTCAAATCAATCCTCAAGAATTTCTTACTTGCTAAAAAGGTAGGGTAGACTCACAGTCCTCAAACCAGGTAACAAGGGTTTACAAAACCTCAACATCTATAACACGGGGTTTAGTAAGACAAAATCCGGTCTAACCAAAGAATCTCAAGAGGAAAGATGGTAAGTATGAGAAATAAATCAAAGATTTGTCACGAGAATGAAAACGAAAATTTATAAGAGAAGGATTGGAAAAGGCAGAAGCAGGAAGAAAAGAATCAATGATTCTAGATGATAAAGACCTAAAACGAGAAGGGAAAGTTTAGACCTTTAAGGTTCACGAGGGAACCAAAAGGATTACTTCATCTTCTTGTAGAGGAACGAGCACGCAAGTCTTAGGTCGCTCAATCTGGATCTACTGCAACATCATGGAACATGATTCTACCCTTGATCATCCAACCTGTAGCTTGAGCAAACTAAAAATGAGCTGGAATGTCACCATCGGCATCTTTCTCGGAGCACCAAGTTTTCCACTCGAGTCGGCAGGCGTTGAGAGTTCTACGCAGGTTATGTCCCGATCTGGAGTAGCATATGAGCATCTTGTTCTTTCACCTTCTTCTCGACACAAAAGAAACAAATATTCAGTGCTAGTCATTGAGTTACAAGAACATATAAACCCAACAATTAAGTCCTTATTTTGTTTCTACCCATCTCTCACTAATATTTCTTTAATATTCAGATCATTTACGAGTGTTTTCTAAAATTCAGGTGTAAACGTCGGGAGCAGCAATGGTCAGATACCAACTGTAATCCCCTAGAAAATCTAACGCATTACAGTGGCGGAAAAAATGTAGAGTTGGGATTAAAACACACTGACAAAGTATATCTTATTAAAAGAAATGGTAAGTCAATACAAAGGCCACTTTTTACAAAAGGGCTAAATAGAAAATTCTCCAAACGACATTAATGAAAATCTTTAAGGGTACCACAACATTTTGGTTAACACTTAAACAGTACACTATGATCCCAAATATTCGCGATGCATCCATCAAATAACATTTAGGTAAGAATCCCAAGATATACTACCAGTTACTCTTAGTTCGGATCTAGGTTAGGTACTAGGCATCCATAAAAAAAATGACATATTCTTACTACTCCGAAATATATTCAACTCTAAGTACCCCAAAATAATCAAAGTAATCTATAATCCAAGGTTCAGTGTCTAAGGTATCATCCTAAATCCATCAAGAAACAATTTACCATTCAAATCAATCCTCAAGAATTTCTTACTTGCTAAAAAGGTAGGGTAGACTCACAGTCCTCAAACCAGGTAACAAGGGTTTACAAAACGTCAATATCTATAACACGGGGTTCAGTAAGACAGAATCCGGTCTAAAAAAAAATATCAAGAGGAAAGATGGTAAGTATGAAAAATAAATCGAAGATTTGTCACAAGAATGAAAACGAAAATTTATAAGAGAAAGATTGGAAAAGGCAGAAGCCGGAAGAAAAGAATTAATTATTCTAGTTGATAAAGACCTAAAACGAGAAGGGAAAGTTTAGACCTCTAAGGTTCACGAGGGAACCAAAAGGATTACTTCATCTTCTGGTAGAGGAACGAGCACGCAAGTCTTGGGTCGCTCAATCTGGATCTACTGCAACATCATGGAACAGGAATCTACCCTTGATCATCTAACATGTAGCTTGAGCAAACTAAATCTGAGCTGGAAGGTCACCATTGACATCTTTCTCGGAGCACCAAGTTGTCCACTCGAGTCGGCAGGCGTTGAGAGTTCTAAGTAGGTCTTGTCCCGATCTGGAGTAGCATGTCAGCATCTTGTTTTTTCAACTTCTTCTCGACACAAAAGAAACAAATATTCAGTGCTAGTCATTGAGTTACAAGAACATATAAACCTAACAAATAAGTCCTTATTTTGTTTCTACCCATCTCTCACTAATATTTCTTTAATATTCAGATCATTTACGAGTGTTTTTCCTAAAATCAGGTGTAAACGTCGGGAGCAGCAATGCTCTAATACCAACTGTAATCCCCTAGAAAATCTAACGCAATACAGTGGCAGAAACACTGTAGAGTTGAGATTAAAACACACTGACAAACTATATCTTATTAAAAGAAATGGTAAGTCAATACAAAGGCCACTTTTTACAAAAGGGCTAAATAGAAAATTCCCCAAACGACATTAATGAAACTCTTTAAGGGTACCACAACATTTCGGCTAACACTTAAACAGTACACTATGATCCCAAATATTCACAATGCATCCATCAAATAACATTTTGGTAAGAATCCCAAGGTATACTACCAATTACTCTTAGTTCAGATCTAGGTTAGGTACTAGGCATCCATAAAAAAAATGACATATTCTTACTACTCCAAAATATATTCAACTCTAAGTACCCCAAAATAATCAAAGTAACCTATAACCCAAGGTTCAGTGTCTAAGGTATCATCCTAATTCCATCAAGCAACAATTTACCATTCAAATCAATCCTCAAGAATTTCTTACTTGCTAAAAAGGTAGGGTAGACTCACAATCCTCAAACCAGGTAACAAGGATTTACAAAACCTCAACATCTATAACACGGGTTTCAGTAAGACAGAATCCGGTCTTACCAAAGAATCTCAAGAGGAAAGATGGTAAGTGAGAGAAATAAATCGAAGATTTGTCACAAGAATGAAAACAAAAATTTATAAGAGAAGGATTGGAAAAGGCAAAAGCAGGAAGAAAAGAATCAATGATTCTAGATGATAAAGACCTAAAACGAGAAGGGAAAGTTTAGACCTCTAACTTTCACGAGGGAACCAAAAGGATTACTTCATCTTCTTGTAGAGGAACGAGCATGCAAGTCTTGGGTCGCTCAATATGCATCTACTGCAACATCATGGAACATGATTCTACCCTTGATCATCTAACATGTAGCATGAGCAAACTAAATCTGAGCTGGAAGGTCACCATCGGCATCTTTCACGGAGCACCAAGTTGTCTACTCGAGTCAGCAGGCGTTGAGAGTTCTAAGCAGGTCTTGTCCCGGTCTGGAGTAGCATATTAACATCTTGTTCTTTCACCTTCTTCTCGACACAAAAGAAACAATTATTCAATGCTAGTCATTGAGTTACAAGAACATATAAACCTAACTGTTAAGTCCTTATTTTGTTTCTACCCATCTCTCACTAATATTTCTTTAATATTTAGATCATTTACAAGTGTTTTTCCTAAAATCAGGTGTAAACGTTGGGAGCAGCAATGCTCTGATACCAACTGTAATCCCCTAGAAAATCTAACGCAATACAGTGGCGGAAACACTGTAGTGTTGGGATTAAAACAAAATTTGAATTGGATTGTGTAAATTCATACACTATGTTTAGATGATAACTACCAATAATTTGTTACCATTTTTTTATGAGAATTCTGTGCCACCTAAGTCAAGATTAATGTATTATTATCCTTGTTTTAAGTAGGTCGGTCAGCGGGCGAATACGATTAGCGGGCACATGTGGCTCGGGTTGTTGGGCGGCGTCCTCAAAAGCTCCCTTTGATTGGAACTTCTTTCACTGAAGGTTATTGAACTACTGGAGCTAGAGAATATTTGATGAAAGCATTTGCTTTGGTTTATTAAGTTTATGAGTATTTGTAAATGTATCCATGTTTCTTTTTTAGACGTCAATAAATGTCGATTGGAATAGATAATGAAACATTTGGTTTGGTTTCAATGAAAATGCATATTGAAATTTGTCAAAAATGCCCCCAATTTTTTTGTATTAAAAATTAATTCAATTTGCGGCGTCCTTTAAGAAAAACGCCTCAAATAAGTCTTCATATGCGATGTTTTTCACAAAAAAACGCCTCAAATAGTATCTTTATTTGCGGCGTTTTTCCAAAAAAACGCCGCAAAAATGTCCTCTTTGCCGCGTTTTTTGGGACGCCGCACAATATTTTTGAATTTGCTGCCGCGCCATATGAGGCATCTAGAAAAACGCCTCAAATGAGTGTTTTTTTGGAGCCGCAAATCATCTTTTTTCTACTAGTGAAAATTTCGTTTTGAGAAATCAAATTTGTAGTTAGTAAAAATCGATCTAGTTGTCAAGCATTTTCAATAACAGATTGAAAAGTCTACCAACAATAAAGTGAACCTAATTTCAAAACGTTAACATTTCGAAAATGTTATCAAAGTAATTATGAAAGTTTTAAAAAATGTTATCAAACTTGAACATTCAAAATAATTTCGACAATGTTAAAACGCTTTACAAAATAATCCTATAGAAGTTGAAGTATTTGGAAATATGAAAATCTTCATAAAATTCTGATCGTTTGAAAATCAAAAAATTGAAATATTTTCAAAATAAATTATTAAGACATTTTGAAACAAGACTAAGTATAAATATCGACCAAAGATAAAACAAAAGTGAAGTATAAAGTTCTTAAATTATAATTCAAAAATGTTAAATTGCTCAAAGTTTTTACAAAATGGGGAGTTTTTGAAATTATGCTTCAAATGTTAAAATTTCACAAAAATCAAAAATTTAAAATTAGTCAAACTTTTCATAAGTTCAAGGAAATGAAGAACGGATGAATAGAGTCAAGGATAAACAATAAATTAAAATAAGAGTTTTCAAAATCGATAAAGGTCAAAGGGATTAGCAGGAGTTACCATAACAGAATTCAAGAGAAGCAGAAAGGAAGACAGAGTTGAGAATCAAAAAGAGCTCTCAAGGATTATAGAAGAAATTAACCATCTCGAGATTCCTATCAAGACTCCCACAAACACGGGTTCTTAATTCCCATCAAATAACGCTAAGTCCAATATCAGTACAGGGTGGTCCTACTCAATCTACAACCTCCAAAATTAAGTCTTACATACTTATATAATCTTTCAATTAGTATAGTAAGAATCCACAAATGATTTAAACCAATCCTTTAATTAAGATTCCAACGGTTATCAAAACGTACCCAAACTCGTAATCACTAAGGTTCATAAATTTAAAGCTCATAAGGTCTGAACTCGAGGTATACTTCAAATTTCTCGAGTAAGGAAGACTAAATAAAACAATTAACAATGTTCGGACACGAAATCCTCAAAAATGATCACCAACATATTTATAATACCACAAGTACAGAAGTTGGGGAAGTACAGTAAATCCTCAAACACACTCAAACCTATAGGTAATGGCGCAAACACTCACATCTTCAAACACGTCATTCGATTAATGTTTCTGAGAAGTCCATCAAATTTCTATCGTAATGGTGCAACCACAAAATATTTAATATCTCAACGAAGACACAATCTCGTTTGTCTAAGGTTCTGAACTTTAAATCCATTAAGATGATTGACATAAAAGTGTTCCTCAAAACAACGCGATAAATTCAACCTCTAATTGCAATATGTTTCTCCTTTTCAAGGTTTACAACAATTTATCCAATTTAGATCACTCAACTCCAAAGTTCATAGGTTACAACCTTAAACAACGTTCAACGATCTAATCCTTAAGAAACATGGGTAATCTATGTTAACCAAAATTTCTAACGGTATTAATGAAAACCTTTGATTGTAGCACAACACTTAGGTTAACACTTTAACCAACACTCTATGTTCCCGAATATTCACGACACATCCATCAAATAAGCATTAGGTAGGAATCCCAAAATACTATTATTAGCTACACTTGGTCCGGTTCTTGGTTAATTAGGTACTAGGTATCCATCAAATACGATATACTCTTACTACCCCAAAATATATTCAACTCTAAGTCCTGCGAATAATCAAGTAACCTATAACCCGAAGTTCAGTGTCTAAAGTACCAACCTAATTCCATTAATTGACAATTTATCATTCAAATTGATCCTCATTCAAAAGCTTACTAAGATAGACAACATGGTATAACTCACAACTCTCAAGCCATAGGTAACAAGGGTTTACTAAACCTCAAACATCTATATGCTTTCACGGGGTTCACTGAGACGGAAATCGGTCTAGCCAAAGAATCTCAAGAGAAAGATGGTAGAGTAGAAGAATATAACAAGGATTCACCAAGCGGATGAAGAAGAGAATATAAAAGAGAAGAATTAGAAGAAGTAGAGGAAGGAAGAAAAGAGTCGATGATACTATATTACTAAGTTCTTGAACCAAAGGAGAATCTTCGGGCATCCAGAGTTCACGCGGGATCCAAATGGCTTACTTCATCTTCTTGTAGAGGAACGAGCACGCAAGTCTTGGGTCGCTCCATCTCGATCTACTGCGACATCATGGAACAAGAATCTACTCTTTATCATCTGGCATGTAGCTTAAGTAAACTGAACCGGAGCTAAAAGTCACCATCGGCATCTTTCTTGGAGCACCAAGTTGTCCACTCGAGTCAGCAGACGTTGAGAGTTCTAAGCAGGTCTTGTCCTGATCTGGAGCAGCATCCTATCAATATCTTGTTCATTCGTCTTCTTCCCACAAAAGCAACAAATATTCAATGCTAATCATTGAGTTCAGGAACAGATAATCTTAACAGTTAAGTCCTTATTTGTTTCTACCCATCTGTAATAATATTTTTATTCACTGTTTAAATAATTTACTGGTATTTTCCCTAATTTCAGGTGTAAGCGTTGGGAACAGTGATGCTCTGATACCAACTGTAATCCCCTAGAAAATCTAAAGCGATACAGTGGCGAAAACACTGTAGAGTCGTGATTAAAACACACTGTAAATATGTCTTAGTAAAATTAAAATGGTAAAGTCAAACAATAGGCCTAAAATAAAAATGGCTAAAATTCAAAACAATCCACAAAAAGGGTTGAACAATCCATAAGACATAATTATTCAAAATAAATAAGCAGGATCCACACTGCCCGCTAGCCCACACCCGGAACATGTATACCTACCATGTTAAAACATAACAACCACAATCAGTGGGGAGCAACGTCAACGTTCTCCCAGCCGTATAACAGGATTTAATTTTAAAAATGTAATTACTACTATAGAAAAATAGTAAAAATGAAAAACAGCTAAAACAACATATTAAAAATAAGCTTTCAGCGGCAAAACCAAAATATTAAAAATGGGTTTCCGAAGAAACATAAAAATAGTTGCCAACCTGCAAACCAATTTATATCGATAATATAAAAATATTCAAAATGGTGTTATGGATAGGAGTAATGTAGAACCTAGACTTTCACTAGGAGAATACTAAAAACTAGCTTCGAGAACTTAGTTCAAACAAATCAAACTTCGGTCTCTAACTAGGCTACTCAACCATAATAGGACGGCGACTTATAAATGCGTGGCCCTAGTTTAAGACAATGCACACCCCTCCTGGGATTACCTTTCACCCAGTTCAACTTATGACGGCGACTTACTGCGAGGCCTAAGCTTAAGGTCAAAATGTACACAACTCCCGGGATACCTGTCACCCGGTTCAACAACTAATGTACCGATTCCTGATACAGTAGCCTTATAGTTGATGGCAAAACCGTAAACCCCAAATTATATTACTCTAAACCCACACTTGTTTTTATTCCATAACTTCCAAAACAAAGTCATTTTCGATATCCAAAAGATATAATCATTATAAATAATAAGAGAACAAAGGAAAAGGATCACTTTGCAAAAGAGGAAACTTTCTATTTTAGGAAACTTCTATTTTTTTAGAAACTTTACTAAAAATAGTATCATATCAAAATAGCAAAAATATTAGTTTACATTTTAGTAAACGATATAGATTTATAAAACTAATACTTTCGGCCTTAATGATATTAATTGATAAAGTGAGAACATTTAGGTTTATGAAATTATTAAAATATCTTACAAAGTATGTTAAGGGATGATTTAACTCTTAAAGTTTCAGATTTAAATACCTTCAAATTTGCTGGAAAAATAATTCTTTTAGGTAAAACGAAGCATTTTAACGACAAATTGTAATTTGTCCAAAAATTAATACTTATTAATTAAAGACTTTAATAAATAGTAAAAAAATTACGTAAAATAGCTAAAATATAATTTTAAACATTCTTTCCAGAAAAGAAAATTTTCCAGAATCTTTAAAATAGGTTTTTAAAGGGTTTTCTCGTTAATCGTCTAATCTCGACAATAACGATTAATAAAAATAGTAATTACAAAACGATTTAAGTATTAATATCCAAAAATTATTATTAAAATTAAAAATCATGATTTTCAAGAAATTACTAATTTTTCAGATTTTTCAAAATACCAGAATTTACAAATCCCATTAAAACCGTCTTTTAAACCCGTTTCACAATTAACGATTCCATTAATAAAACTTATCGTTCCTAATATTTTATTAAAGCATTAAAAATCATAAAATTAAATTTTACTATGAAATCATCAGAATCAAATTTTTTTTCCAGATTCAAACAAAAGACCAGAAATCGAGAATTTTAACGACAAACACGATTTTAACGATAAACGATGATTTAAAGTGATTAATTAATTTATCCACTTAAAAAATTATGAAAAAAATTCATAAAATTCATTTTCACCATAACGTTTCACCAGTCAAAAATCAGATTAAAATAAAATGTTTAGGTACTAGAACTAAAAATAGACTTTTAATCGTTTTTGTCCGTAAACGGTAATAATTCAATAATCGATAACTAAAATATCAGAAAAATACTAAATTATTAAAAATCATCAAAAATATCATTTTTAAAGGATATAAACATATATTACATTTTTAGGCCGAATATTACGATTTTACAAATTAAAATAACAATTTAATCGTTAATCTCGTAAAAGAGATAAAAATACGGACACATGCAAATTTTCAAATTTTAAAAATTTTCCAGATTATATGACATACATATATTGTCAAAAATGAAATATAAAAATTATACATGCAATTACACAAATAAAATCAAGTAATACCGAGTAACATCGACGTTACCTTCACTCCAAATCCGTGTCTACGATAAATTCATCGGCTTCGGGGTCGACCAAGAATTCTACATCAAACGACATACATGGCCCTGTTTGGTAACTAACAGATTAATATTGGCATAAGCAGGTTACAAAAGCAGATTATAATTAGCAGATTTTATTAGCATGTTTGACTAACATATATGATTAATAGATTTTGTTAGTGCTGTTTGGTAATCAGCAGTTTCAAATTAGTAGAATGCTAAATTTTCAGTAAAATGACTATTATGGATACGAATTAAAAATAGAGATTGGATAAGATATATTTTGAAGGATAAGAAAGTCATTTTCGTATATATTCTCAATATGCCAATTGAATATGCTGGGGTAAGCAGCATATTGTAATACAGTAGATTGCGCCCAAATCTACTGTTTCAATATGCCGTTTACCAAACACCCAAAACAACATAT
The DNA here is from genome assembly GCA_958450325.1 of Agrostemma githago. Taxonomy (NCBI): domain Eukaryota; kingdom Viridiplantae; phylum Streptophyta; class Magnoliopsida; order Caryophyllales; family Caryophyllaceae; genus Agrostemma; species Agrostemma githago. The sequence goes on along the minus strand of OY288254.1, from coordinate 46,384,842 downwards.
TGATTGGTCAAACATGTTGAAAGCCCTCAATATGCCAAAAAATGGCATATCCGCCGTTTACCAAACACCCCCATGGTACAAAAATACCATGAGAAAACTCAAAGAACTAAGGTAAATAACGATCGGAAATAACATCGATTATTACCTTAACGAAGGGAAAAGAAAGACGATAATTTAGAAGGCGAAAATAGGACGATCAAAGCTTGATTATAGACAAAAATGGCTTCTGAAAATGGGCATGAACACCAGCCAAAAAGAGGGAGAAAGAAGGGGTTTTTGTTAAAATAAAATTGATGTAAAAATGAATAAGAAAAATATGAAGGGATGGTGAATGAATGAAACATTAAAATTGACAAAAACAATGTGAATATAGTTTTAAAATTTCAGCCAAAATGAATGAGATGGTAGCATGAAAAGTTTGTAATTTAAGCATCTAAATCAATTAAAGAGAAAAAAATATCTTTCTACTTAAAGTTTAAACATAAAGTGTTATGTAAATAAAAGTTGTAATCAAAGGTGTGACTACATGGTGTCACGGTCCAAAAGGGTCTCTTTTTAGTTGTAGGTTGATAAAAATAAGGATCGTAAAATTATTCAAGGCATTTGAAAGCAATTCGAGTAAACCTCGCGATAGAAAATAATTATTTACGAAACTTCGTAATAAAATCATAAATGGTTAAATTTTTGTAAATAAAAATATTTCTAGGTTGATGATAAGTGTCATTTGTAGTGCCTATTTCGTAGTGTTTTGGTCACATTTTCCTTGTGGAATCGCTCCTTGGGAGCGATTCATGGGCTTCTTATACTTCCTTTAGTCCGTTTCAGGTTCCCGAGCCCGATTTGGAAGAGTTGGAGTGATTCCGACTCAATACATACACATTTTGGAGCCAACGAGACAAATGAACGATGACTCGAGGCCTTGGAATCGACCCCGAGACCTTGGGTCCCAATCCCGAGCCTCCGAGACCCGATCCCGAGTCCCGAGAATCGACGGGAAGCCCATAAGATACAAGGAGGGACCCTAGAGCTCTTATTGAAGGCATACAAGACCCTTCCCGGTCGGGATAATAGCCTTCCCGATCGGGAAGGGAGGCACATTTAGAAGCGCCACTGTGGGCCCTTCCCGGTCGGGTTGAGCCCTTCCCGATCGGGATGGCAGAACCCTTCCCGATCGGAATGATCCGTCCCGGTCGGGATGGGCTACAGCTCACCCGCATTTTTTCTTTTCTTCTCCTTCATTCTTGTACCCATATATATACTCCCTTCTTGTAATTTTAAGACATCTTATCTTAACCTAGATTAGTTCAAGCCTCCACTATCATTCAAAACCCTAGATTATTGCTACTCTCATTAGTTTAATCCTCTCTTTAATCCTTAGTTAATTATTGTAATTAGTCTTGGATTAAGGGATTCTTGAAGATTGTTCCAAGATTGACAACCTTGGAATTGTATTTGGGTCTCTCATTAATACAAGTTTTCATCTTTTCTTCATCCATTGTTGGTATAATCTTTTCATCCTTAGTCTTTGTTATTTATTCAAGTTCTTTCTTATTGTTATTGTTATTGTTCTTGTTATTGATAATGGATGCTTGTTTTGTGACATTGATTTCTCCTACTATTGTTGGTTTTCTCTTAATGATGAGTGAGTAGTCTTCTTGTGGGGTTAGTAGGGGGATTAGGGGTAGATTATGGATGATTAGGGTAGTTTAAGGGGAAAAGATTTCATCTTTGTTGTTAGTCACATTGTAGGCACTCTATGTGTTTGTTGTTATGCTTGTGTGAGTTGTAGTGGCCATGCTTCCCATACTTGTGTTCATCTTCTCATCGATTGTTTGTTGTGTGGAAATGTCGAGAATAGTTTAGTCGCGAGAGCGCGGACTAGGGTCTAAGTTGCGAGAGCCCGGACCCACCTTGGCATCGGTCTAAGTTGCGAGAGCCCGGACCGACTCTAGCGATTAGGAGACACCTTTACCCTTGATCACCCCAATTACCCTTCTACTCCTATGAACCCGACCTACCCCACTTCTTTCCATATTTGAGTTCATCTTCTTAGTTAGACATCGTTTACTCTAGTTTATTTGTTAGATCGATCATTAGCATTGTTTAGCATTGTTAGTCTAGTTCTTATTCCTCCTCCTTAATAGTTTTCCATTTATCGCTTCTTCGTGTTTGTTGGTAATCTAGTCTCGTTGTAGGTAGACTTAGTCTAAACATTGATATACCGTCCTCGTGGATACGATCCCGACTTGCCCTAGCTACCCACTAGGTTAGTCGGTGTTATATTGTTGGCTAGGGACGTGACGAATCCCTACCATCAATTTGGCGCCGTTGCCGGGGACGGTGCATTGTTTAGACTTAGTTTGCTTATTTCTAGACTTAGTTACCCTTCTTTGTGCTCTCCCATCTTCTCTTGTGAATATTTTCTAGTTCCAATTCTTTCCTTAGCTTTCTTTTCTCTTTGTCTCTAGTTGTGTTTGTTATTGTCGTTGCCTAGTGCCCATAAAGCACTAGGTGTTCTTACGTTTGTTCTAGTATGTAGTGTATGCCTAGGAGGGGAGGCGACTTCTATCTCTTTATTCCAGAGCCGGAGAGACTCTTTCGAGCCTTTCGCCAACGGACGATTAATCGGGTTAGGATCTCTCAACCAAGTGCAAGCACCACTCATCAAGGGCAAGCCCAAGGAGCCGACTTGAGCATTTCACCTCGAGAGACGGCCGGAGGGACCTTCATCAATCCTTTCGGTGATTCTTCTCCTAGTTCCCCCTCCTCTTCCACATCAACACCGTCTACACCACCATCGTCTCCCTTATATCCAATCATGCCCAAGTTCTCTTCTCACTCAACCTTTACGGAAGACGTTTTGCCGGGCCCATCCACTCTATCGGAGGCATATACCGGGAACTTTGTGGCGAAAACGCAATTCTTCCAATTGGTCGAGAGAAGTCAATTTAGTGGGTTACCAACCGAAGATCCTCATCAACACATGGAAACCTTTTCGGACTATTGTGACGCTATTTCACAAACGGGAATAACTTAAGACCAGATCCGGTGGGTATTATTTCCTTTCTCTCTTATCGATAAAGCGAAGCAATGGTTCAAGGGGTTGGACAAAGCAAGACTTGGCATTGACACTTGGAAGAAGCTAGCCTTAGCCTTCTACCAACAATTCTATCCCCCGGAGAAGACAAATCTATTGAGAGCCTCTATCACGGGTTTCCAACAACGCGATGATGAAAGCCTTTACGAATCGTGGGAAAGATTCAAAGCCTTGATCCGCTCTTGTCCACATCATCGCTTATCACAATGGTTTCTCGTACAACAATTTTGGAATGGGCTATAAGAAGACTCGAGGGCCATACTCAATATGGGATCTAACGGTAGGTTTACCGAAGTGGAGGATGACCAAACTTGGTCAAGAATCGAAGAGATGGCGGTGCACAATTCGCAATATTCTAGGCCTAGGAAGGCACATTGAGGAGGCATGCATGAGGTCGATGCTATCACTAAGTTAAGCGTTGACCTTGGAGCTCAATTGAAAACACACATGGAGACTATTGACAAGAAGCTCCAAAGCCACCTCAACCAAGTCCAAGGCTCTAGTTCATCCCACCATCAACCGATTCAAGAATTGAATGCTTTGGGGTTCGCACCTCCTACACCTTACTTTGGGATGTGTGATACTTGTGGAATCGTTGGTCACGATCCTATGCATTGTAGAGGAAGTATTGAGCAAGTGAACGCCTTTCAAGCGTTCAAGCAAGGTGCTTCCTACTCTAATCAATACCAAGCTTCCAATCAAGTTCCTCAACAACAAGCACTTCAACATCAACAACAACCTCGTCCTTATGTTCCACCTCCCTTACGGGACAACAATGAAAGTTACCAAGGTTATGTGGGTAACCAAAGACCCTTCAACAATTTCAAGCAAAATAACCAAGGTAACTTCAACAACAAGCAAGGGTTCCAACAAGGGAACTTCAATCATGGCGGTTTCCAAGGAAACCGAAACTTTCAAGGTCAACAAAACCACAACCAAGGCCTTAATCAAGGCAATTCTCATGGGTTCCAAGGGAACCATCAACAACAACAAGCAACACAAGGCAATCAACAAAGCAAGCCTAGGAGTCGGTCTCCTATTCATGACTACGGTACTCCATTGGCCCTCACCGATACTCCGCATAATCCATCATCCCCACCACGGGATTTGGATATACAAAAGAAAATATTGGATATGCAAAGGAGTACTCAAGACATGCAAAGGAGTCAATTGGAAACACAAATGTCGCAACAAGGAATCATTGCTCAAATTCTAATGGATAACAAGGAAATGAAGACTCACATGAAGATGATTGAGAACCAAGTAGCTCAACTTGGATCGGGTAGTTCTTCAAGACAAAGGGGGCAATTACCTCCTCAAGGTGAAACTCCAAATTTTGAGCATGTCAATGCCATCACCTTGAGGAGCGGTGCTACATATAATCCTCCCGTGTTTCCTAGTGAGCAACAAGAGATGAAGGAAGTTTTGTCTCCAATTCAAGAAGAATCAAGCTTGGACAATCCAATAGAGGAGCAAGTTCTTTGCGAAATTGAAAAACCCCAATAAAACAACCCTCCCCCACTTCAAGAGAAAAACAAGGGTAAAGGGAAAGTGTCAAGTGAGGAGTCTACCCGATTGAGCAAAATAAATACCAAATCAAGTTGCCTTTCCCATCAAGGCAAATGTAGACTAGGGTGGACACTCACTATGACAAGTTCCTAAACATCGTGAAGAAATTGGATGTTAGTGTCCCGTTCACCGAATTACTCACCCAAATCCCGGCATATGGAAGATTTATGAGAGAAATCTTAGCTAAGAAGAGATCCGTCGACAAGGAAGAGACCATAGCGTTCACGAGGGTGGTGAGCGAGCTTATCCAAGGTTCCACGCTTCCGAAGTTGAAGGATCCGGGTAGTTTTTCGATCCCTTGCGCCATAGGCAACTTCTTGATCAAAAAAGCGTTATGCGACTTGGGCGCGAGTGTGAGCATCATTCCCTATTATATTTGTTGCCGACTCGGAATGAAGGAGTTGAAATGTACGTCCCTCACCCTCCAAATGGCCGATAAATCATTCAATCGACCATTAGGAATGTTAGAGGACGTACCGGTACGAGTGGGGAAGTACTTCATTCCGGTCGACTTCATTGTGCTTGACATGCCGGAGGATGCCAACACTCCCATTATTCTTGGGCGCCCATTTCTACACACCGCGGGTGCCATGATCGATGTGAAAAACGGTAGGATCACATTTGAGTTAGGCGAGGAAAAGATAGTGTTCGACCTCCAAGGCAACACTACGCCTACTAAGGATGAATCATGCAATATGATCCAAGCCAAGAAAGACATCGATTTGGACCGGGACAAAGCTTGAAGAAGTACTCTTATGTACTTGAGGATGATGACTCCGATTTGGAGGAAGATGAGTGCCCGAATCATGGGCTTGACGACAAGTTGCAAAGCAAGGACAAAGATGAGCCTCCCTTGGGGCCACATGAGGATCGTTGGACGTTTGGGTATATCCCGAAGGATCGCAAGTACAAGTTCAAGCCATTGAACTTAGTAGATCGGGATGCCCCGGGAACGTCGAGGCAAGGCCTTGAAGAGCCTCGGGATGTGGTCGGTTATATCTCGAGCTTGATTGAAGACTTTTCTAGGGCCTTCGACTTGTTCTTACGTGCCCTTGATGGAGATGGAATTGTTCAAGGTTGTTGAAAAAGAGTGAAGATAGCACCATCTTAGTTTGACGGAGTTTCACAAGAACCGTCTCATTGAATATATCTCTTTCTTGTAGTTAGATGGTTTTTTGTCAATTCTTGTTATCTGGATTGATTGATGAGAGATGTGAGGGAGAGAATTTGATGCTTGAGTTGAGTTTGCTTGATAGGTGATGTGAAAATGCTCCTAGAGAAGATTGGCTATGATATACCTTGGGTTATAGGCACGAGGATCGGGTTTTTGAAGCTTGGAGCAAGCTTTTGGGGATTGTGGAAGTTGAAGAAGACCCATCCCGGCCGGGATGAGGCGTCCCGACCGGGAAGGGTAAGGCACCCCGACCGGGAAGGAGCCGTCCCGTTGGGATGGGTGCGCCATATTTGGAGCTTCCTGTGAGTCCGTCCCGACTGGGATGAGGGCGTCCCGACCGGGACGGGTGTGGCATCCCGACTGGGAAGGAGCCGTCCCGATCGGGATGGGTGTACCAAGGTTTGAGCTCACTGTGGGTCCGTCCCGATCGGGATGAGGTCGTCCCGACCGGGACGGGTGAGCAAACCCGATCGGGAACAATCTTCCCGACCGGGAAGGTCCTCTGCTCCCCCTTTGTGATTCTTCTTCGCAAATCGAGTCCACCCAACCATTTTATGCCCCCTCCCAACCTCCCTAGCTACCCTAGCCTTATCATATTCCCCTTGTACTTCATTGTCGTGCCCTCACTCTATTTCCTATCCGCTTTACACCGACTCTCACATCAAATCCCACCCCCTACCATTACTACCTATACCGTGAGTTCTCTTCAAGTGTGAAGCGAGATGGCAACCGAGAAAACAAGCGACGAGCCTCTAATGATCAACGAGACGATGGAGCAAGTGAGTTACTAGCCGCTCGGTTTGGGTAACTATCCTTACTTTTCTGTCTTTTTATCGCTTCTTGTTTGCCCCCTTCCCTTGAGTCTCGGTATCTAGGGGCCTTCGAGGCCATAGTTTGGTTGCTCCCGACTCCCGACGACGTGATTACGTCGCGAGTCAATCGATTAGTCTATTTACATGAATTTCACCCCTTGTTAGGAGTTAGTCGGATTTGGACGGAATCTGGGATAGGTGACTTGATTACACCTAGCCCTACTCCCATTTCCTTTTATTTCTTTCTTTTTATTTTTCTTCCCCGTTCCATATCTTTTTCTCGTCTCGGCCCATGGTGACTTGACTACACCCCGGCCGGACACCTTCTACCTTTTTCTCCACTTTGTTTTTAATTTTAGCTTTATTTTCGTAGTTTATTTTCTTTTCTTTTGTCTCTCCACACACTACAATTGAGCATATGAGGACATTGCTCGAATTAAGTGTGGGGGAGCGATATTCTATCGTAGTAGTTTTATTTTCATAGTTTTTCGAAAAACCGTTAAAAATCCTAAAAATTTGAAATTTTTTCACAAAAATCAAATAAAGATTTTCTCTTTTGTGTTTTCATTTTGTGTCTTTGTGTCGTACATTTGTTTTGTGTGCGTGTTTTGCCTCCCTTTGTTCTTATAGGTTTCTTTATTCGCCAATGACTTTGTAAAGCTCTAAAGACTTCCGGTAACACCTTATCCCTTTTTCTCCTTTATTCCTTGTGATGTTTGGAGAAGGTTGTGTTGAGGTGTGCTCGGGTGGAGCTTTGTGCATAATGGTGGATGATTTGGTGGCTTGTATGGAATATAGGGGTGGTGGTTTTTTTGTCTATGTGTTTTGTTTTGCCTTGTTTTGTTTTTGTTGCTTTTGTTCCTTTTCCTTTTGTTTTCGTCTTGTCTTCATTTTGTGTGGTGTTGTGTGTCTTGTGTGTAAATGGTTTTCGAAAACCCGGTTTAGAGGCTAGTGTGTGAGTGTGTACTTTCCCTTTTTAGTAGTGTAAATCGAGTCTTGGACTTTAGCCTAGTAGAATGACCCTAAATCAATGAATTCGTTGGTCCTTTACCTCGAGTCCACCTAGCTTACTAGGAATTTACTACGGGATTTGCACTTTTGACCATTATGACCACCCACGGTGTGAAAAGGCCTTGGTTACCGAGTCTCATCCCCTAGGTGATCGTGTTTAGGATTGTTTGATTAGTCCAAGTTCTCCACTTTTTGTGGGTTTGAAGGGAAATCGGGACCCCCGACATACCCATTACCCTACCTCCTACGCATATCCACACAATAAAATGCGATTTGTTGAGTTCTCTCTTTCTCATCACCCAAAGAATTGCCAAAAATGCCAAATCTTGCCAAAAGGGGCAAAGAAAAGAAAAGAAAGAAAAAAAAAATGAAAGAAAGAAAAGAAATGAAGTAAAAGAAAAGGCACAAAAGCCAAAAAGAAAATAAAAAGAAGAAAAAGAATGGCATGGCAAAACAAAGCAAATATGTCAAAAAGAAAGAAAATGCCAAAAGAAAAATCGACTCACAAAAATAACCCCTACCTCTCAAAATAAGCCTTTTTCCGACTTTTGCCATGAAGAGCCTACCAAAGGACCAAGTCCCTAGGAAGGATGATAGCGGCATTAGTTGGTCTTCCCTCATTTTGCATGTTTCCCACCTTTTTACTTGGACTAGTTAGGCGGTCTTGGACACGGGACGACCCTCTTGGCTCACGCTGAAAGGGCGGGGTCTCACTTACCTACAGTGTCGACTAACACCGTGGTTCTTCACTTTTCCACTCCGCCGATCGTCCCGTAGTATGTTTCTAGAAAGTTAGGAGGACCTAGGTAAGTTACCAACGTTTTTGTTGCTTTATCGTCATACTATTAGGGTTTAGTCAACCTTGGTTTGTATTGCGAGCTTGAGAACGTTGTCGCTTACCTCGAGTCCTAAACCGGTGTTTCATTCACCGCTTTTAGAGGGGAGCGGTATTTCTTTTGTTTCGGGTGCAACCGATTATGTGTTTGTTTGCGTGTTTGTTTGTTTGTGTGTTATGTGTCCGGTTGCATCCACAGTTTTGTCGCAAGACCCAACTTGCCTTGCGGAGTGCACTTTTCCGCTAAGTGCACTCGCGTGAGTTGAAGGGGAGTAGGGTACGCTAATACCCATTCGGCTAGTTTAGTAGTTAGTTTGTGCTTACTCGAGGGCGAGTAAGGGTTAAGTGTGGGGGAGTTGATAAGTGTCATTTGTAGTGCCTATTTGGTAGTGTTTTGGTCCCATTTTCCTTGTGGAATAGCTCCTTGGGAGCGATTCATGGGCTTCTTATGCTTCCTTTAGTCCGTTTCAGGTTCCCGAGCCCGATTTGGAAGAGTTGGAGTGATTCCGACTCAATACATACACATTTTGGAGCCAACGAGACAAAGGAACGATGACTCGAGGCCTTGGAATCGACCCCGAGACCTTGGGTCCCAATCCCGAGCCTCCGAGACCCGATCCCGAGTCCCGAGAATCGACGGGAAGCCCATAAGATACAAAGTGGGACCATAGAGCTCTTATTGAAGGCATACAAGACCCTTCCCGGTCGGGATAATGGCCTTCCCGATCGCGAAGGGAGGCACATTTAGAAGCGCCACTGTAGGCCCTTCCCGGTCGGGTTGAGCCCTTCCCGATCGGGATGGCAGAACCCTTCCCGATCGGGATGATCCGTCCCGGTCGGGATGGGCTACAGCTCACCCGCATTTTTTCTTTTCTTCTCCTTCATTCTTGTACCCATATATATACTCCCTTCTTGTAATTTTAAGACATCTTATCTTAACCTAGATTAGTTCAAGCCTCCATTATCATTCAAAACCCTAGATTATTGCTACTCTCATTAGTTTAATCCTCTCTTTAATCCTTAGTTAATTATTGTAATTAGTCTTGGATTAAGGGATTCTTGAAGATTGTTCCAAGATTGACAACCTTGGAATTGTATTTGGGTGTCTCATTAATACAAGTTTTCATCTTTTCTTCATCCATTGTTGGTATAATCTTTTCATCCTTAGTCTTTGTTATTTATTCAAGTTCTTTCTTATTGTTATTGTTATTGTTCTTGTTAATGATAATGGATGCTTGTTTTGTGACATTGATTTCTCCTACTATTGTTGGTTTTCTCTTAATGATGAGTGAGTAGTCTTCTTGTGGGGTTAGTAGGGGGATTAGGGGTAGATTATGGATGATTAGGGTAGTTTAAGGGGAAAAGATTTCATCTTTGTTGTTAGTCACATTGTAGGCACTCTATGTGTTTGTTGTTATGCTTGTGTGAGTTGTAGTGGCCATGCTTCCCATACTTGTGTTCATCTTCTCATCGATTGTTTGTTGTGTGGAAATGTCGAGAATAGTTTAGTCGCGAGAGCGCGGACTAGGATCTAAGTTGCGAGAGCCCGGACCCACCTTGGCATCGGTCTAAGTTGCGAGAGCTCGGACCGACTCTAGCAATTAGGAGACACCTTTACCCTTGATCACCCCAATTACCCTTCTACTCCTATGAACCCGACCTACCCCACTTCTTTCCATATTTGAGTTCATCTTCTTAGTTATACATCGTTTACTCTAGTTTATTTGTTAGATCGATCATTAGCATTGTTTAGCATTGTTAGTCTAGTTCTTATTCCTCCTCCTTAATAGATTTCCATTTATCGCTTCTTCGTGTTTGTTGGTAATCTAGTCTCGTTGTAGGTAGACTTAGTCTAAACCTTGATATACCGTTCTCGTGGATACGATCCCGACTTGCCCTAGCTACCTACTAGGTTAGTCGGTGTTATATTGTTGGCTAGGGACGTGACGAATCCCTACCATCAGTTGAAAATATTATATAAATATATTCAGACACTTGTAGGAAAAGAAATAATTTAAATCCAAGCTTAAAAACGTTAACTCGTAGAAAAATAGAATTTCTCGCGGAAAATTAATTAGTTTACGAAGAAAATCCAATAAATAGATCTAAAGAATTAAAACCTTTTAAAAATAAAAATAAATATCATTAAACTCGAAAATGAAATTAATGTTGGAAAATGATGAAACACAAGGCCAAAATGTGACAGAGTTATGACGAAGTCATAACGGAAAGGATAAAACGCTAGAAAAATAGCGGGTGTTACAGCATCAAGTCGTCCACTCGAGTCATTAGGTCTTCTTCTTGGACATATAAAACAAACATTCAATGCTAATCATTGAGTTACAAGAACACGAGACCCTAACAGTTAATTCCTTAATTTGGTTTCTACCCATCACTCACTATTATTTTATTAATGTTCAAATCGTTTACGAGTATTTTCCTAAAATCAGTTGTGGGCGTCGGGAGCAACGATGCTCTGATACCAACTGTAATCCCCTATAAATTCTAATGCAATACAGTGACGGAAACACTGTAGATTTGTGATTAAAACACACTGATGTTCTATATTTTACAGAAAGAACGGTCCGTCAATACAAAGGCCACTTTTTACAAAAGGGCTAAAAAAAATTCTCCAAATGGGTTTAACAATCCATAAATAAACATAAATCAAGCGGAGTAGGATCCACGCCACACGCTAGCCACACCAAACCTCGGAACATATAATACCTGCCATGTTATAAACATAACAGCCACAGTTCAGTGGGGAGCAACTCAGGCAGTTCTCCCTGCCATACTACATAATATTAAAGCAGAATTACTATTATATCAAAATAGTTGAAAATGGAAAACATTTAAAATGATACGGTAAAATACTTCAAAATGATTGTCAACCTGCAAATCAATGTCAATCAATAATAATAACGGCGTTATGGAAATCAATCAGTGTAACGGAATAGACTTTCACCAAGATCATACTAAATTAGGTTCGAGAATTTAGTCAAAACAAATCAGACTTCGGTCTCTAACTAGGCAACTCAACTATAACAGGACTGCGTGCAGCGAGGTCCTGGCTTAAGTAATGTACACCCCTCCTGGACACCAACCGTAATTCAGTTCAACCCGACGACGACTTACACGATGCGATATCTAAGTTTAAGGTCAAAATATACACCCTCCTGAACACAAACCATGCTCAGTTCAACGACCAATGTGTCTCAAAATTGACACACCAGCTTTATAATTGATGGCAAAATGTATAACCTATACTGTATTACTCTACCCGTACACTTGTCCTTATTCCATAACTCCAAAACAAAGTCGTTGTCGTAATTCGATAGGATTATCAAAACGTTCTTGAAAAGAAACTTTCTAATTTGGGAAACTTTCTTCAGATATTAACTTTCCAAAATAGGTATTATTATAATTAGAAATCATTTAACATTTGAATTATATAAAATAGTTATATTAGGCCTCGAGACATAAACATTATACTTATTTTATAAATATATATTTAACGATTAAAAGTCAACGAAAGTCAAAATCATAATTATTTCTCAAAAGGTTGAAATATAAGGAATTAAAAGTATTAAATTACAAATTTACAGATTTTTCAGATTTGCACTGTCTTACTATAAAATTCATATTTAAATAATTAAAAATCAAAACAACGTAAGATCAGTGAGGTTGAAAACTTTAAAAGCTTAACTACAACTTTATTTTCTGGATAAAATTGAAATTCTTAATTTAACATGGGTTTTTATTCGTAGTTTTATAAACTGACAGAATCCGACACCCGATCGTATTTCTTAAATAAAATACGTTTAAAATTTTATTTTAAACCTAACTCAATTGGAAACATTAATAGACTCTTCGAAGTTTAGGTACATAAATTACCCAGAATAAATTCAAAGCTTTTCATAGGTTTTACAAAAATTGACAGATTCGCGGACTAATTCGACGTCTGTTCGTAAACAATTTATTGTGACCAAAATAATTGGAATTATTATACGAAATTTTAAAGATACAAACTAAACTGAAAATAAATTGTAGTCTCCTTTCAAAGTTTTCGAAAATAAAGTAATTAAACAGGAGAAATAAATCGTATAAAAGGACTAACAGATTTAAAAACATGCTGTAACATTGTTAAAAACAATAAAACTTTCAATTTGATCATTTATATCAAAAACATAAAAATTAATAAATTAATTATTACTTATACGTTTAGTCTCGGCCTTATAATAATTTTAGAAGATTCGAAACATTTGGACATGACATAGGTCCACCCCGACGCGGCCAAGCGCGGGTTTGGGGAGGCGAATGAATCTCCATATGAGATGGTCAAATTGAAATTTAAATCGAAGTAGGAGTCGCCACCGAATTTTGTGGTTATTCGGAACCATTCGAGCTCACTCTATGTCGTAGTGGGCCGTATACAAAATACGGCCCATTTCAGATGTCAGAGTTTATTGGGCTCGTCCCTTTGCATTACAATACCGATACCGACATTATCGGATATCATGTATTGAATGACTCTCGTTGCCAATGGATTCGGACATCCGGAAACCATGGTTCTGAGTAAGGGGTGAGGGTACGTGTTGGGAAGTTCACTAAGAACACCCAACCCCGTCCGCACTTAGCGGCCTTGTGGACATGACATAGGTCCACCTCGACGTGGCAACGCGCGGGTTTGGGGAGGCGAATGAATCTCCATATGAGATGGTCAAATTGAAATTTAAATCGAAGTAGGAATCGCCACTGAATTTTGTGGTTATTCGGAACCATTCGAGCCCACTCTATGTCGTAGTGGGCCGTATACAAAATATGGCCCATTTCCGATGTCAGAGTTTATTGGGTTCGTCCCTTTGCATTACGATACCGATACCGACATTATCGGATACCATGTATTGAATGACTCTCGTTGCCAATGGATTCGGACATCCGGAAACCATGGTTCTGAGTAAGGGGTGAGGGTACGTGTTGGGAAGTTCACTAAGAACACCCAACCCCGCCCGCACTTAGCGGCCTTTAATAAGATATCGTTCGTTTTTTATGTACACGCGTTAGTTCGACAGTTGAATGATATGCAAACATTATTTTCCTAAGCATGTGAGAAAAATAAATAAATGGGTTGCTAAGTCGTTTAATGCATGTTAAACTAATAACGTCAAAGTTATTTTAGCATGTGAAGTCGTTTTAGTCTAATAAAACGATAAAAACAAATAAAAAGCTACAAACACGAGAAAACGAGTTAGTAACGGTGAATAAATCGAATAAAGACATGAATAAATTATATGCATGACTCGAAAAAGTTTTAATGTCACGTGATGGATTAACACGTGTTGACCGTGGTCGAAAAAGAGTATTTATCGAAATATGTCGCGAAAGTCGCATTTTAATGTAAGGTTCGAAAGGAATAAAAATAGAAAAGTGAAGAACCGAAAAAAATAGGCTCGGCGAACCAGGCTGCTGCGCGAGTCGCCTGACAGGCGCACGACTCGTGTTGCAGCCTGTTCGGGTTTTTTTTTGTTCGAAAATCGTTAGTTTTTATAAATCGCGTACAAATATGGATTAATTTATACTCGATTTATATTTTCGATATTCGCCGTATTCGATATTCGATTATGAAATCGATATCGAATAGTCGGAATGACTTTAGAAAAAGTTTTGACAAAAGTTTGTTTTGAACGAAAAGTAAAAAAAAGAATTTTGAACGAAAAAGATGTTAATTCTCTCCGCGTTTAAAATCATCGAATTTTGTAAAAAAAAAATGTAATGATTTTGTTAGCATCAACGAGAATTAATTAATTTAGTTCTTGTAGATACGATATTCGATTAGAGAATCGGTATCATATTTTAAGAACGTTATATGAAAAAACAGTTTTTTTAGTATCGATTATTAGAAATAAATAAAAATATGCGACGAACGACCCATATTAATAATATGATACGACCGACGACCCATAAAAATAAAGTGACGGACGAAAAAGAAAAGAAAAAGACGTGAGAGAGGGAGAGAGGAAGGAAAAGAGCGGGGTTTGATTTACACCCTCAACCTACATGCTTTATTTTCTCGGTATAAGGCTCGTCAGACGGTGGCTTAGGCACGGGAGCGTCGAGATGATGCGGGTGAGTTAAGGCGGTGCGGATTTATGTATGTGAGGCGTCGGGTTCGGCCGGCTGGATGGGTGGGTTTCGTCGGTATTTCGGGACGGTATTTCGATCGGTATTCGGTATTCCTTCGGATGTATGTCGAGACTATATTTTTGCTAGATATCGAGTATGTGTGTGACTAATAATTATTGTGTATTGATCGATAATGAAATGTGTGTCAATTGATAGTTCATGTCTGTATTGGGTTGAATATGAGGTCCTATTTATAGGAGTCGAGGTAGTCTTGCTTGTGTGACAAGAAATACCGGTTTGGATAGGAAACACGAGAGTTCAAAAGGGAATGAAAGTCTCGTTTCTTGGTGGAGAGGCCAAGTATTCGGCTGGTTGGGGAGTGTTGGCCAAGTATTCGGCTGTCTTGGCCGAGTATTTGGAGCTCGGTCAGTGTCTGATTCGGTTTCCGGATAGAATTCCTACTTGAGATCGAAGTCTATCCTTAAACGGATTTGTTTAATATTATTTGAAAGCTGATTTTTGTGGTGTTTGAGTCCGAATCAGCCGTGTAGTGTCGCGGCCAGCTCGTGTGACTCGGGAAAAAATATCTTTGACCGGGTTTGACTCGGTCACTAAAAGATGATTTTACCCCTTGTGCCGGAATCGACCCAAATTAGTCTCATTTGACTCGAAACGACCCACTGGGCCTGGATTTGAGGTTGGTTTTGTAAAATTTGTACTCCGTAATAAGCCTAAACCAAATGTCCATGATTTCGAGCCCATATCCGAGTCCATTAAAGCATGTTTGCGTCCAATCATCATCGGGCGTTTGGCGGGACCTACTATAGACACCTGGCGGTCAAAATGTGGGTGTCTACAGAGCCCCCACTCTGACTGAGGCTTGGACAAGGCGAAAGTCAGAGTAGCTACCAGGTCAATCGAGGATTAAGATCTGGCAGACTTCCGATCGGGTCGTTTAGAGTCCATTAGACTTGCGTGAAGGGCTCGCCAGCCATAAGATAGAAATTATACCTGGATAGACGTCAATAGTGGCGTGGGGACTTCTACTAAAAAGTCTTAGGTGTGTCTTGTTTACAGACATATTCATCTTTGAATGGCGCGGGAGCTTCCATTAGAAGCTGGGGATGTACCGCTTACTGATACATCCGATTCTGCAGTAAAAATGTTGCTTGAATTTTCACTGGGAATTTTCTTTTGAGAATTCTCCGGGAGTCTTAGGATACCTGTCTATTTTGCATGAAACATTCAGATAAAACATCGACTCATGCTGGGGAAGAAATTGATTTTTGATTGATTTTTGGAAAAAATAGATTTTTTTTCGAAAATTTCGATTTTTTTTTTGAAAATGGCGGAAATTTTTAAAATTTTGGGAAGGAAAAGGAATGCTTGGGATGACTTGATTCCTGATCAGATTCTGACATGGATTCCTAAAATCTCCTGGTTAGGCCTGTATGCCTAGGTGAAGTAGGGAATATCGCAAAAATCCTTATTCCAGGGGTGACTAGGAGAGGAGATTTCTCCATTATAAATAGAGAGTTCTTGCCCTTAATCTTCTCATATTCCAACCCAAAATATTTCTTTCTCATCTTAGAATCCCGTTAGACTTTTTAAGATAAAACAAAACTTTCTGCTATGGGTATCGAACATCTGACCGCGATGCTTCACGCGTGGGCCCAGGATTTCCGAGATGGAGATAAGGTTCAGCTTACTCAAATGGGAATTGTGGCTTTGTTCCCGCTTCAGCGACTCAAGGTGGATGCATATTTCTTGGACGCTTGTTTAACTTTTTGGGATGCTACCCACCATGTTTTCGCCTTTCCCCGGGGAGAAATATGTCCCCTTCCCGAAGAAATTGCTGCTGTAGGGGGTTGGTGCCCAAATGCTCATCCTCCTATTCCTCCTTTTTTTCCTGATCCAAGGAGGAGACTGAGGGACTTTCTTGGGTTGTCTCATGCTGAGACTTCTCGTATGGTGAAGGGAAGTTCTGTTTCCCTATTTGACTTAGCTGATAAATTCATGGATCCAAATGGTGCCAGAATTTCTTCTATCCACAGGCGTAGGGCCTTCGCTTTCTGTATGCTGCATCGATACGCTTTCGAAGGTCGGATGGATGCTGACTCATGTTTAGGACAAATCAGGCTAATCAGTATAGTGGATCAAATGGAGGGCAGGTTACAGCCCAGCCTGGCTGATAACTGGGGAGATTATCATGGGCCTTCATGCGAGGAGACTTCATCCAGATCGACAATTAACGGGCAGCATTCGCCTTCTGCAGGTATTTGACCTCTCTTTTTTTCTTCTCTTTTTTTTCGAAGATTTTTCGAAAAATTAATTTTTTAATTCCCGAATTTTTTGATTCTTCCGAATTTTTTGAATTTTCAATTTTTTCGAAATTTTATTCTTTTTTGAATTTTCCGAAAATTTTGAATTTTTTTCGGTTTTTTTTTTATTTTTCGATTTTTCGAAAGTTTTTGACTTTTCGAAATTTTTTGCAGATCTGGTTATCCGAACGCCTGTCGATTGTAGAGCCCCCGGTGAGCATACCCAGATATCGAAGCTGTCAGATAGGCTCACGGTCTCGACGAATAAACTCCAGTCATCACATAAATCGGAAATATTGGGATGAAGAGCTAAAATTTCACGGCGGGCCCTTGATTAGGTGGAACGTGATCTGGTGGTTCCTCTCGAAGATGACGGGCCTAGCTAAAAGAGATAAAGCCCGTTACCTGGTGATCTTGTCTTTGGACTGGACCGTCCATATTTACCCAGATCGTCTTCTAAGGCAGTTCGGTTCGTTTCAACAGATCCCCGAAACTGAAGCAATTATTAGCGTTTCGCTCCAATTGACGGATGCTATGTGTGACACGTGGTTACAACGCTGGTTTACCCGTGTCATGTGGACTATACCTCGCCCTTGTCAGACCACTTGGGTTTCCGAATCATACCTTAAGTGGGCCTCGGAAGAATCTAAAGAGGCCCGTGAAGCTTTAAAGACCGATGAGGCTTTTGACTTAGCCCGTAGAGAATCGGTGAAGGACAATAGATGGTTTTTTGATAAGGAGGAAATTCCAACTACCCATGTCCGACCGGAGTCGGGTTCTAAGCCAAAAACTAAGACTCGAGCTAAAGAGACCGGTGCTAGTGACTTAGAGAGAAGACTCGGACCAAAGCTAGCGGTCCGAGACAGACTCGGGCCGCGGGAACGGTTACCCGAGAGGGCAAGGGCCCGGCTAGAACCGACTGAGGTGACCGGGGAATCAAGTTCGAAGAAACGGGCCCGGGTTAAGGAGATTTCCTTGGTGATTCGGGAACGTTCACCTCCGTGTCGACGCCGGTGGACCGAGAAAGAGACCAAGGACAAGGGAAAGGGAAAAATGCCTTAGATTTTTTATTATTTAGATATTAGTACTATTTGCGTGTTTGTTTTTTTTGGATTTTTTTTTGTAACTGGATTTTTTGAAATAAATAAAGGAAGTTTATTAAAAAACTGTTCCTTTTTTTTTCGATTGCAGTGGTTGTGCCCTTTTTAAGGGGCTGCCTACGTATCCACAAATAGCGGAATCAAACCAAACGTAATTCAGATTTTAAATTGCAATTTCGAAATACATCAAGACTATTGGTTTAAGATGTTTATAACAGTAGAATAAGTAATTCTAACTTTTTACTTGTCTTTAAAAGTTTATTTTTGAAAAGATATTTTTAATAAACTTTTTGCAAATGACATTGAGAGAAACGGGTTAAGGGTAATAACGTTTCAGCTGGTCCAGGTTAGTTGGGTTAACGAACTCATTCCCGTCCAGATCTGTTAACATCACTGCTCCGCCTGATAGAATCTTCTTTACCAGATATGGTCCGGCCCAGTTAGGTTTGAATTTTCCCCTTGGGTCTACTGGTAATAAGGCCCGTACAGACTTGAGAACTAAGTCTCATTCTTTGATGTTTCTGGGCCTTACCCTTTTGTTGAAAGCCCGTTGGATTCTTTTCTGATAAGTCTGTATGTTATTGAGGGCACGAGATCTTCGTTCGTCTAAAAGGACTAACGAGTCATATCGTGCTCGAACCCAATCGGCTTCGGGTACTTCACTTTCGAGCAGGATTCTGAGTGACGGTACCTCTAACTCGACAGGTTGGACCGCTTCCATCCCTTATGTAAGGTAATACGGTGTTGCCCCGGTCGCAGTACGAATCGAGGTTCGATATCCCCAAAGGGCAAATGGTATCTTATCGGGCCAGTCCCGATAATTGTCAGCCATCTTTTTTAGTATGGTGACAATAGTTTTGTTAGCTGCTTCCACTGCTCCATTGGTTTGGGGTCGGTAGGGTGAAGACGTATGTCTTTGGATCTTATAATTGGCTAACAGGGCTGCCGTTTCAGCTTGAAAGTGGGTCCCGTGGTCACTGATGAATTCATGAGGGATCCCATACCGGCATATTATCTTATTTTGGATAAATTTGGCAACATGGCTGGCGTTGAGAATACGGTAGGATTCTGCTTCGACCCATTTGGTGAATTAGTCGATTGCTACCAAAATGAAGCAGTGTCCTCCGGTTCCCGAGGGGTTTATCTTTCCAATTATATCGATTCCCCACGTTGAAAACGGCCAGGGTGACGTCATGGTATACAGCAGGGATGGTGGCATATGCTGTACTGATAAGTGTAGATTGTAGTGCCTTTTTCACTATGTTTTGGTCCCATTTCCTTGTGGAATCGCTCCTTGGGAGCGATTTATGGGCTTCTTATGCTTCCTTTAGTTCGTTTCAGGTTCCCGAGACCGATTTGGAAGAGTTGGAGCGATTCCGACTCTATACATACACATTTTGGAGCCAACGGAGTAAAGGAATGATGACTCGATGCCTTGGAATCGATCCCGAGCCTCCGAGACCCGATCCCGAGTTTCGAGAGTCGGCGAGAAAACCATGAGAGGCAAGGAGGGACCAAAGAGCTCTTAAGGGAGGCCTACAAGACCCATCCCGTTCGGGATGGCCTCATCCCGTTCGGGATGGGGTGCGCTTTTGAGGAGGCCACTGTGAGCCCATCCCGGTCGGGACCAACCCGTCCCGACCGGGATGACAGGGCCTTCCCGGTCGGGATGATCCGTCCCGGTCGGGATGATCCGTCCCGGTCGGGATGATCCGTCCCGGTCGGGATGATCCGTCCCGGTCGGGATGATCCGTCCCGGTCGGGATGATCCGTCCCGGTCGGGATGATCCGTCCCGGTCGGGATGGGCTACAGCTCACCCGCATTGTTTCCTTTCTTCTCCTTTCCACTTGTAACCCTATATATACCCCCCTCTTGTATTAAGACACCATGGGATGTTATATTCTTCACTTCTCCTAAAACCCTAGACTACTTTAGGTTAGATTAGATTAGATTAGTGTAGATTAGTCGGTGATTAGTAGTTAATCTTAGTTTAATCTTGTATTATTGGATCTCTTGAAGAATCCATCCAAGATTGACAACCTTGGTGGAATTATTTGGGTTTTCTTCTATGCAAGTGTTCTCCTTTTCCATTTCCCTTGTAGTTTGGTATAATCTTCTTCACCTTCTACTCTTAATCCTTTATTGTTTATCAACTTCTCATCTTTATTCATTGTTTGTTGTTTATCCTTGTTTTCCATTATGTATGTTTGGATTCTTGTGTTGATTCCTTTTGTTCTTGTTAGTGTTAGTTTGATTATGTTAGAGTAGTGTTCTTGCTAGGGTTAGTAAGGTGATTAGGGTGTTAATTGAATGATTAAGGAATTGTTGGAGATGTTGGTGGAAGATTTGGGTTTCCTCTTGGTTTGGTGCATATCACATGTTTGTTGAAATGCTTGATTGACTAGTAGATACATATACTTGTTTTTCTTTCCTTTCTCTTGTGGGTGATGGTTTGTTTGTGGGTTCGGTTCCCTCACTAAGTTGCGAGAGCCCGGTGAGGACGAACCCTAGGTCGGTCTAAGTAGCGAGAGCCCGGATGCGACCTAGGCCCTTATAGCACGTTAGAACCCCGTTTGTCGTGTGTATCGCCGAGATGGGTTCTAGGTGGAACCTCTAAGTGGGTCTAAGTTGCGACAGCCCGGACCAACCTAGATTACCCTACTACCTCCTTCGCTCTAGCTCTCCCTTGACCATTCCGTTACCCCTTTGACCCCGACCTAATCCTAGCCCGTTTCTTTGTTTGTTTCTCCGGCACCTTAGTCTTAGTCTAGCTTTCTCCCCTTCTATCATTCTCTAGTTTACCTTAGCTCGTTGACTTAGTCTCGTTCTTAGGCCGACCTAGTCTAGGCTATACATTACCGTCCCCGTGGATTCGACCCGACTTGCCCTATCTACCGTAGGAATAGCCGGTTATTTTATTGACGGTTGGGATTCCACGACAAATCCCTACCATCAATTTGGCGCCGTTGCCGGGGACGGTGCTAGTTTAGACTTTGTTTTCCTATTTGCTTGACTTTGTCTTTGTGTTTTTTCGTTTTCTTTTTTCTTTTTGTTCCTTTTGCTTCTTGTGTGTGTGTGGTTTATTTCTCTCTTGTCTATTGCCCAAAAAGCACTAGACTTCTCACGTTTGTTCTTAGTCTACAGTTTGTACTTAGAGGTGGTGACTATCTTCTTCTTGCAACTTAGAGCCGCTTTAACGGACGGTTGCTAGAATGAGTGGTTTCCAACCGGGTATGAGCTACGATTTTCGAGCGAGCATGGGGTTTGATCTAAACTCCCCACACATGGAAGCCGATATGAGCTACCCCTCTTCTTCTTTGAACCAAAGCTATGACATGACGTCCCCCTACCATAATCAAGCTTCTTGGGGTAATCAAGACGGGTATGATCCTCAAGAATATGGATGCGGCTACCAACAAGTGAATGACTATCAATCCTACGATCATGGTGACTATTACTCGAGTTATGATTGTGAACCCACCATGGTCAATCAAGATTGACCTTATGGAAGCCAATACCCCCAAAACCCACAATATGAACCCTATGACCCACAATACTACCAATCACCCCAACCTTGCTACCAACAATATGATGCCCCACCCTTTGGGCATCATCAAGATTTTCAAGGAGCTTTACAAGACCCCAATGATCACCAATTTCCCGACATGGAGGTGTTTCAATCGCTTCTTCAATTGCAAAAGAGCAACCAAGAAATGGCAATTCAAATTCAAAAACAACAAAATGATTTAATGGCCCAAATTCGAAGGGGAAACGAGGCGAGGAATGCTCAATTAAATGCATTATCGGTTCAAACCGTAATGTTTTTATCCCGAGCATCACATTTAGATGAAGGATGCCCACTTGAGAGAGAGGAGCAACCTAATCACGAAGCCGCCGATGTAGTTCCCTTTGATAGAGAGATTTGCTTTGAAGAACCTCAATCGTCTACCCAAAAAGAGACGAATGAGGATATGACCCTTGGTGAAGCCATCGTTGGTGAAGAATTGGAGGAGGATAGTGAGTTGGATGATTTGGTGGAGTTTGTGAGGATGTTGGGTGAAATTGATAGCCTCGAGTTGCCCATGTCCGATAATGAGGATAAGCATCAAGAGCCCCTTATATGTACACCAAGCAATGACTTGGAAGAGAGTGAAACCGCCGGTAGAAGTTTCGATTCTCTTCTCCAAGATGATGTGGGGCCGAGTGATGAAGTTGGGGAACCACAACTTGAGGAAAGTGTGGGGGTCTGCAACAAGGAAATGGGGCCAAAGCCGCTTTTTGTGCCTTGTTTCTTGGAAATGAAGCTTGCATGTGATTGGAGGCGATGCTTAGGGAGGAAGAGGTCGGTGAAGCTCGTAGGATGGATAGACCTCGGAGACTACTTGGAAGATGATTTTGGGTCTTGGGATTCCTACTTCTTGCCTCCTCCTTGGAGGCCGTGGAGGTTAGCTTGGCTCGAGCGCTTCTTGGGCCTTCATTATGATGTCGGCAGCGCGTTCGACTTGCTCCTCCATGCCCTTGAGGGCTACGGTTGAAGAAGAGTCCACCAGCCTAGGTTTGACGGAGTTCCTATAAGAACCGTCATGTTGTATATTCCCCTCCTCTCCTCTTTAGAGTACTTGTGTTTGTATTTGTGTGATTTTTCTCTTGATTTTTGTTGTTTTGTGAAGCTCTTGTAATTGATTTGGTATTTTGATGAGCGATGTGAGGGAGTGAATTTGATGTGTACTTTGAGTTTATTGTGATAGGTGAAGTGAAGGTGACTCCTAGAAAGGAGTGGTTAGTGATAGAGCTTGGATCGTGAGTAAGGGAGTCGGATTTTGGGGTCATGGGAGTCATGAAGACCCTTCCCGACCGGGAAGGGTGTGTCGTCCCGACCGGGATGGGGCCGTCCCGATCGGGATGAGGGTGCCAAAAATCGAGTCCACTGGAGTGTCATCCCGATCGGGAAGGAGGCTTCCCGACCGGGAAGGGTTTATCAACCCGACCGGGATCATCCATCCCGACCGGGATGATCCCCTACTCCTTTTTGGTGCTTCTTCTTCGACATTTAAGCCCACCCAACCATTGTATACCCTCACATAACCTCCCTACCTTTCTTTCTCATATCATACCACCCATGTACCTCATTTACATACCTTAACCTCATTTCCTCCTCACTTTAGACCGATATTCACATCAAATCCCACCCCCTCGCACCATTACTACCTCTACCATGCGGTTCTATCAAGATTGAAGCGGGATAGCAATGATGAAGACAAGCAAGTGCCCATATTGATCTATGAGACGATGGAGAGAGTGAGTTGCTAACCTATGGTACGGCAACTATCCTTTCTTTTCCGTTTTTGTTGTTGCTTGTTTTCCTTTGTTTATTCCCTTCCCCTTGTACACTTTTGTGTCTTGATGTCATGGTGGCCTTCGAGGCCTCGGTAGTTATTGCTCCCGACTCTCGATGATGTGACTACATCGAGAGTCATTTCAAAATCCAAATTTTACAAGTTTTTCACTCTTTCTTTTTGAGGATTTAGTCGGATTTAGGCGGAATCCGGGCTAGGTGACTTGATTACACCTAGCCCTCCCCTCCCATTTCCTTTTATTTCCTTCTTTTTTATTTTCTTCCCCCATCCATACCTTTTTCTCGTCTCGGCCCATGGTGACTTGACTAAACCCCGGCCGGACACATTCTACCCTTTCTTCACTTTTATTTTTATTTTTTTAGCTTTATTTTCGTAGTTTCTTTTCTTTTTCTTTTGTCTCTCCGCACACTACGATTGAGCATATGAGGACATTGCTCGGTTTAAGTGTGGGGGAGCGATATTCTAGCATAGTTAGTTTTATTTTCTTGGTTTTTTCGAAAAAAATCTTCAAAAATCCTAAAAATTTGAAAAATTTTCACAAAAATCAAAAAGATTTTCTTTTGTGTGTTTTCCCTTTGTGTCTATGTGTCGTGTATTTGTTGTATTGTGTGTGTTTTGCCTCCCTTTTCCTTATAGGTTGCTTAATCACCGTTAATTTTGGAAAGCTTTGAAGACATCCGGTAACATCTTCTATCCCTCTTTCCCTCTTTATTTCTTGTGAAGTTGGAGAAGGTTGTGTTGAGGTGTGCTCGGGTGGAGCTTGTACATAGTTGTGGTTGATTTGGTGGCTTGTTTGGATGATCGGGGTGGTGTTTATGTTATGTATGTGTTCGTTTTGTGTTGTTTTTGTTTCGTTGCTTTTACTTCTTTTTCTTTTGTTCTCGTTGAGTCTTTGTTTGTGTGTTTTTGTGTCTTGTGTGTAAATGGTTTTCGAAAACCCGGTTTAGAGGCTAGTGTGTGAGTGTCTATTTTCCCTTCCTAGTAGTGTAAATCGAGTCTTGGACTTTAATCTAGTAGAATGACCCTAAATCAATGATTTCGTTGGTCCTTTACCTTGAGTCCACCTAGCTTACTAGGGATTTACTACGGGATTTGCATTTTGACCATTATGACCACCCACGGTGTTAAAAGGCCTTGGTTACCGAGTCTCGTCCCCTAGGTGACCGTGTTTAGGATTGTTTTGATTAGTCCAAGTTCTCCACTTTTTGTGGGTTTGAAGGGAAGGGCCCGTCCCGACTTACCCATTCACCTACCTCCTACACATACCCGCACAAATAATTTGCAATTTGTTGAATTCTTTCTTTCTCAATTGTCAAGAAATGCCAAAAAAGCCAAATTTTGCCAAAAAGGGGCAAAGAAAAGAAAATGAAAGAAATGAATGAAAGAAAAGAAATGAAGAAAAAGAAAAGGCACAAAAGCCAAAAAGAAAATAGAAAAGAAGAAAAAGAATGGCATGGCAAAACAAAGCAAAAATGCAAAAGAAAAGAGAAAATGCCAAAAGAAAACCCGTCTCACAAAAAGAAATCCCCACAAAAATAAGCCTTTTTCCGACTTTTGCCGTGAAGAGCCTACCAAAGGACCGAGTCCCGAGGAAGGATGATAGCGGCATTAGTCGGTCTTCCCTCATTTTGCATGTTTTCCACCTCTTTACTTGGACTAGTTAGGCGGTTTTTGGACACGGGACGACCCTCTTGGCTCACGCTAAAGGGGGCGGGGTCTCACTTACCTACAGTGTCGACTAACACCGTGGTTCTTCACTTTTTCAGTCCGCCGATCGTCCCGTAGTACATTTTTAGAAAGTTAGGAGGACCTAGGTAAGTTACCAACGTTTTTGTTGCTTTATCGTCATACTATTAGGGTTTAGTTCACCTTGGTTTGTATGTCTTGCTTGGGAACGTTGTCACTTGCCTCGAGTCCTAAACCGGTACTTCTTTCACCGCTTTTAGAGGGAAGCGGTATTTCTTTTGTTTTGGGTGCAACCGTTTAAGTGTTTGTTTGTGTGTTTTGTGTCCGGTTGCATCCGCGGTTTTGTCCCAAGACCCTAGTTGCCTTGCGGAGTGCACTCTTCCTCTAAGTGTACTCGCGTGAGTTGAAAGGGCGTAGGGTGCGCTAATACCCATTCGGCTAGTATAGTAGTTAGTATGTGCTTACTCGAGGGCGAGTAAGGGTTAAGTGTGGGGGAGTTGATAAGTGTAGTTTGTAGTGCCTTTTTCACTATGTTTTGGTCTCATTTCCTTGTGGAATCGCTCCTTGGGAGCGATTTATGGGCTTCTTATGCTTTCTTTAGTTTGTTTCAGGTTCCCGAGACCGATTTGGAAGAGTTGGAGCGATTCCGACTCTATACATACACATTTTGGAGCCAACGGAGTAAAGGAATGATGACTCGATGCCTTGGAATCAATCCCGAGCCTCCGAGACCCGATCCCGAGTTCCGAGAGTCGGCGAGAAACCCACGAGAGGCAAGGAGGGACCAAAGAGCTCTTAAGGGAGGCCTACAAGACCCATCCCGTTCGGGATGGGGCGCGCTTTTGAGGAGGCCACTGTGAGCCCATCCCGGTCGGGACCAACCCGTCCCGACCGGGATGACAGGGCCGTCCCGGTCGGGATGGGCTACAGCTCACCCGCATTGTTTCCTTTCTTCTCCTTTCCACTTGTAACCCTATTTATACCCCCCTCTTGTATTAAGACACCATGGGATGTTATATTCTTCACTTCTCCTAAAACCCTAGACTACTTTAGGTTAGATTAGATTAGATTAGTGTAGATTAGTCGGTGATTAGTAGTTAATCTTAGTTTAATCTTGTATTATTGGATCTCTTGAAGAATCCATCCAAGATTGACAACCTTGGTGGAATTATTTGGGTTTTATTTTATGCAAGTGTTCTCCTTTTCCATTTCCCTTGTAGTTTGGTATAATCTTCTTCACCTTTTACTCTTAATCCTTTATTGTTTATCAAGTTCTCATCTTTATTCATTGTTTGTTGTTTATCCTTGTTTTCCATTATGTATGTTTGGATTCTTGTGTTGATTCCTTTTGTTCTTGTAAGTGTTAGTTTGATTATGTTAGAGTAGTGTTCTTGCTCGGGTTAGTAAGGTGATTAGGGTGTTAATTGAATGATTAAGGGATTGTTGGAGATGTTGGTGGAAGATTTGGGTTTCCTCTTGGTTAGGTGCATATCACATGTTTATTGAAATGTTTGATTAACTAGTAGATACATATACTTGTTTTTCTTGCCTTTCTCTTGTGGGTGATGGTTTGTTTGTGGGTTCGGTTCCCTCACTAAGTTGCGAGAGCCCGGTGAGGACGACCCCTAGGTCGGTCTAAGTAGCGAGAGCCCGAATGCAACCTAGGCCACTATAGCACGTTAGAACCTCGTTTGTCGTGTGTATCGCCGAGATGGGTTCTAGGTGGAACCTCTAGGTGGGTCTAAGTTGCGAGAGCCCGGACCAACCTAGATTACCCTACTACCTCTTTCGCTCTAGCTATCCCTTGAACATTTCGTTACCCCTTTGACCCCGACATAATCCTAGCCCGTTTCTTTGTTTGTTTCTCTGGCACCTTAGTCTTAGTCTAGCTTTCTCCCCTTCTATCATTCTCTAGTTTACCTTAGCTCGTTGACTTAGTCTCGTTCTTAGGCCGACCTAGTCTAGGCTATACATTACCATCCCCGTGGATTCGACCCGACTTGCCCTATCTACCGTAGGAATAGCCGGTTATTTTATTGACGGTTGGGATTCCACGACAAATCCCTACCATCAATTTGGCGCCGTGACCGGGGACGGTGCTAGTTTAGACTTTGTTTTCCTATTTGCTTGACTTTGTCTTTGTGTTTTGTGTTTTCTT
Source organism: Agrostemma githago (assembly GCA_958450325.1). Lineage (NCBI taxonomy): Eukaryota > Viridiplantae > Streptophyta > Magnoliopsida > Caryophyllales > Caryophyllaceae > Agrostemma > Agrostemma githago. The sequence continues at coordinate 46,357,598 of OY288254.1, read as the reverse complement.
TTTTCTTTTTGTTCCTTTTGCTTCTTGTGTGTGTGTGGTTTATTTCTCTCTTGTCTAGTGCCCAAAAAGCACTAGACTTCTCACGTTTGTTCTTAGTCTAAAGTTTGTACTTAGAGGTGGTGACTATCTTCTTCTTGCAACTTAGAGCCGCTTTAACGGACGGTTGCTAGAATGAGTGGTTTCCAACCGGGTATGAGCTACGATTTTCGAGCGAGCATGGGGTTTGATCTAAACTCCCCACACATGGAAGCCGATATGAGCTACCCCTCTTCTTCTTTGAACCAAAGCTATGACATGACGTCCCCCTACCATAATCAAGCTTCTTGGGGTAATCAAGACGGGTATGATCCTCAAGAATATGGATGCGGCTACCAACAAGTGAATGACTATCAATCCTACGATCATGGTGACTATTACTCGAGTTATGATTGTGAACCCACCATGTTCAATCAAGATTGACCTTATGGAAGCCAATACCCCCAAAACCGACAATATGAACCCTATGACCCACAATACTACCAATCACCCCAACCTTGCTACCAACAATATGATGCCCCACCCTTTGGGCATCATCAAGATTTTCGAGGAGCTTTACAAGACCCCAATGATCACCAATTTCCCGACATGGAGGTGTTTCAATCGCTTCTTCAATTGCAAAAGAGCAACCAAGAAATGGCCATTCAAATTCAAAAACAACAAAATGATTTAATGGCCTAAATTCGAAGGGGAAACGAGGCGAGGAATGCTCAATTAAATGCATTATCGGTTCAAACCGTAATGTTTTTATCCCGAGCATCACATTTAGATGAAGGATGCCCACTTGAGAGAGAGGAGCAACCTAATCACGAAGCCGTCGATGTAGTTCCCTTTGATAGAGAGATTTGCTTTGAAGAACCTCAATCGTCTACCCAAAAAGAGTCGAATGAGGATATGACCCTTGGTGAAGGCATCGTTGGTGAAGAATTGGAGGAGGATAGTGATTTGGATGATTTGGTGGAGTTTGTGAGGATGTTGGGTGAAATTGATAGCCTCGAGTTGCCCATGTCCGATAATGAGGATAAGCATCAAGAGCCCCTTATATGTACACCAAGCAATGACATGGAAGAGATTGAAACCGCCGGTAGAAGTTTTGATTCTCTTCTCCAAGATGATGTGGGGCCGAGTGATGAAGATGGGGAACCACAACTTGAGGAAAGTGTGGGGGTCTGCAACAAGGAAATGAGGCCAAAGCCGCTTTTTGTGCCTTGTTTCTTGGAAATGAAGCTTGCATGTGATTGGAGGCGATGCTTAGAGAGGAAGAGGTCGGTGATGCTCGTAGGATGGATAGACCTCGGACTACTTGGAAGATGATTTTGGGTCTTGGGATTCCTACTTCTTGCCTCCTCCTTGGAGGCCGTGGAGGTTAGCTTGGCTCGAGCGCTTCTTGGGCCTTCATTATGATGTCGGTAGCGCGTTCGACTTGCTCCTCCATACCCTTGAGGGCTACGGTTGAAGAAGAGTCCACCATCCTAGGTTTGACGGAGTTCCTATAAGAACCGTCATGTTGTATATTCTCCTCCTCTCCTCTTTAGAGTACTTGTGTTTGTATTTGTGTGATTTTTCTCTTGATTTTTGTTGTTTTGTGAAGCTCTTGTAATTGATTTGGTATTTTGATGAGCGATGTGAGGGAGTGAATTTGATGTGTACTTTGAGTTTATTGTGATAGGTGAAGTGAAGGTGACTCCTAGAAAGGAGTGGTTAGTGATAGAGCTTGGATCGTGAGTATGGGAGTCGGATTTTGGGGTCATGGGAGTCATGAAGATCCTTCCCGACCGGGAAGGGTGTGTCGTCCCGACCGGGTTGGGGCCGTCCCGATCGGGATGAGGGTGCCAAAAATCGAGTCCACTGGAGTGTCATCCCGATCGGGAAAGAGGCTTCCCGACCGGGAAGGGTTTATCAACCCGACCGGGATGATCCCCTACTCCTTTTTGGTGCTTCTTCTTCGACATTTAAGCCCACCCAACCATTGTATACCCCCACATAACCTCCCTACCTTTCTTTCTCATATCATACCACCCATGTACCTCATTTACATACCTTAACCTCATTTCCTCCTCACTTTAGACCGATATTCACATCAAATCCCACCCCCTCGCACCATTACTACCTCTACCATGCGGTTCTATCAAGCTTGAAGCGGGATAGAAATGATGAAGACAAGCAAGTGCCCATATTGATCTATGAGACGATGGAGAGAGTGAGTTGCTAACCTATGGTACGGCAACTATCCTTTCTTGTCCGTTTTTGTTGTTGCTTGTTTTCCTTTGTTTATTCCCTTCCCCTTGTACACTTTTGTGCCTTGATGTCATGGTGGCCTTCGAGGCCTCGGTAGTTATTGCTCCCGACTCTCGATGATGTGACTACATCGAGAGTCATTTCAAAATCCAAATTTTACAAGTTTTTCACTCTTTCTTTTTGAGGATTTAGTCGGATTTAGGCGGAATCCGGGCTAGGTGACTTGATTACACCTAGCCCTCCCCTCCCATTTCCTTTTATTTCCTTCTTTTTTATTTTCTTCCCACATCCATACCTTTTTGTCGTCTCGGCCCATGGTGACTTGACTACACCCCGGCCGAACACATTCTACCCTTTCTTCACTTTTCTTTTTATTTTTTTTAGCTTTATTTTCGTAGTTTCTTTTCTTTTTCTTTTGTCTCTCCGCACACTACGATTGAGCATATGAGGACATTGCTTGGTTTAAGTGTGGGGGAGCGATATTCTATCATAGTTAGTTTTATTTTCTTGGTTTTTTCGAAAAAAATCTTCAAAAATCCTAAAAATTTGAAAAATTTTCACAAAAATCAAAAAGATTTTCTTTTGTGTGTTTTCCCTTTGTGTCTATGTGTCGTGTATTTGTTGTATTGTGTGTGTTTTGCCTCCCTTTTCCTTATAGGTTGCTTAATCACCGTTAATTTTTCAAAGCTTTGAAGACATCCGGTAACATCTTCTATCCCTCTTTCCCTCTTTATTTCTTGTGAGGTTGGAGAAGGTTGTGTTGAGGTGTGCTCGGGTGGATCTTGTACATAGTTGTGGTTGATTTGGTGGCTTTTTTGGATGATCGGGGTGGTGTTTATGTTATGTATGTGTTCGTTTTGTGTTGTTTTTGTTTCGTTGCTTTTACTTCTTTTTCTTTCGTTCTCGTTGAGTCTTTGTTTGTGTGTTTTTGTGTCTTGTGTGTAAATGGTTTTCGAAAACCCGGTTTAGAGGCTAGTGTGTGAGTGTCTATTTTCCCTTCCTAATAGTGTAAATCGAGTCTTGGACTTTAATCTAGTAGAATGACCCTAAATCAATGATTTCGTTGGTCCTTTACCTTGAGTCCACCTAGCTTACTAGGGATTTACTACAGGATTTGCATTTTGACCATTATGACCACCCACGGTGTGAAAAGGCCTTGGTTACCGAGTCTCGTCCCCTAGGTGACCGTGTTTAGGATTGTTTTGATTAGTCCAAGTTCTCCACTTTTTGTGGGTTTGAAGGGAAGGGCCCGTCCCGACTTACCCATTCACCTACCTCCTACACATACCCGCACAAATAATTTGCAATTTGTTGAATTCTTTCTTTCTCAATTGTCAAGAAATGCCAAAAAAGCCAAATTTTGCCAAAAAGGGGCAAAGAAAAGAAAATGAAAGAAATGAAAGAAATAAAAGAAATGAAGAAAAAGAAAAGGCACAAAAGCCAAAAAGAAAATAGAAAAGAAGAAAAAGAATGGCATGGCAAAACAAAGCAAAAATGCAAAAGAAAAGAGAAAATGCCAAAAGAAAACTCGTCTCACAAAAAGAAATCCCCACAAAAATAAGCCTTTTTCCGACTTTTGCCGTGAAGAGCCTACCAAAGGACCGAGTCCCGAGGAAGGATGATAGCGGCATTAGTCGGTCTTCCCTCATTTTGCATGTTTTCCACCTTTTTACTTGGACTAGTTAGGCGGTTTTTGGACACGGGACGACCCTCTTGGCTCACGCTAAAGGGAGCGGGGTCTCACTTACCTATAGTGTCGACAAACACCGTGGTTCTTCACTTTTTCACTCCGCCGATCGTCCCGTAGTACATTTTTAGAAAGTTAGGAGGACCTAGGTAAGTTACCAACGTTTTTGTTGCTTTATCGTCATACTATTAGGGTTTAGTTCACCTTGGTTTGTATGTCTAGCTTGGGAACGTTGTCACTTGCCTCGAGTCCTAAACCGATACTTCTTTCACCGCTTTTAGAGGGAAGCGGTATTTCTTTTGTTTTGGGTGCAACCGTTTAAGTGTTTGTTTGTGTGTTTTGTGTCCGGTTGCATCCGCGGTTTTGTCGCAAGACCCTACTTGCCTTGCGGAGTGCACTCTTCCTCTAAGTGTACTCGCGTGAGTTGAAAGGGCGTAGGGTGCGCTAATACCCATTCGGCTAGTATAGTAGTTAGTATGCGCTTACTCGAGGGCGAGTAAGGGTTAAGTGTGGGGGAGTTGATAAGTGTAGTTTGTAGTGCCTTTTTCACTATGTTTGGGTCCCATTTCCTTGTGGAATCGCTCCTTGAGAGCGATTTATGGGCTTCTTATGCTTCCTTTAGTTCGTTTCAGGTTCTCGAGACCGATTTGGAAGAGTTGGAGCGATTCCGACTCTATACATACACATTTTGGAGCCAACGGAGTAAAGGAATGATGACTCGATGCCTTGGAATCGATCCCGAGCCTCCGAGACCCGATCCCGAGTCCCGAGAGTCGGCGAGAAACCCATGAGAGGCAAGGAGGGACCAAAGAGCTCTTAAGGGAGGCCTACAAGACCCATCCCGTTCGGGATGGGGTGCGCTTTTGAGGAGGCCACTGTGGGCCCATCCCGGTCGGGATGATCCGTCTCGGTCGGGATGGGCTACAGCTCACCCGCATTGTTTCCTTTCTTCTCCTTTCCACTTGTAACCCTATATATACCCCCCTCTTGTATTAAGACACCATGGGATGTTATATTCTTCACTTCTCCTAAAACCCTAGACTACTTTAGGTTAGATTAGATTAGATTAGTGTAGATTAGTCGGTGATTAGTAGTTAATCTTAGTTTAATCTTGTATTATTGGATCTCTTGAAGAATCCATCCAAGATTGACAACCTTGGTGGAATTATTTGGGTTTTCTTCTATGCCAGTGTTCTCCTTTTCCATTTCCCTTGTAGTTTGGTATAATCTTCTTCACCTTCTACTCTTAATCCTTTATTGTTTATCAACTTCTCATCTTTATTCATTGTTTGTTGTTTATCCTTGTTTTCCATTATGTATGTTTGGATTCTTGTGTTGATTCCTTTTGTTCTTGTTAGTGTTGGTTTGATTATGTTAGAGTAGTGTTCTTGCTAGGGTTAGTAAGGTGATTAGGGTGTTAATTGAATGATTAAGGAATTGTTGGAGATGTTGGTGGAAAATTTGGGTTTCCTCTTGGTTTGGTGCATATCACATGTTTGTTGAAATGCTTGATTGACTAGTAGATACATATACTTGTTTTTCTTGCCTTTCTCTTGTGGGTGATGGTTTGTTTGTGGGTTCGGTTCCCTCACTAAGTTGCGAGAGCCCGGTGAGGACGACCCCTAGGTCGGTCTAAGTAGCGAGAGCCCGGATGCGACCTAGGCCACTATAGCACGTTAGAACCCCGTTTGTCGTGTGTATCGCCGAGATGGGTTCTAGGTGGAACCTCTAGGTGGGTCTAAGTTGCGAGAGCCCGGACCAACCTAGATTACCCTACTACCTCCTTCGCTCTAGCTCTCCCTTGACCATTCCGTTACCCCTTTGACCCCGACCTAATCCTAGCCCGTTTCTTTGTTTGTTTCTCTGGCACCTTAGTCTTAGTCTAGCTTTCTCCCCTTCTATCATTCTCTAGTTTAGCTTAGCTCGTTGACTTAGTCTCGTTCTTAGGCCGACCTAGTCTAGGATATACATTACCGTCCCCTTGGATTCGACCCGACTTGCCCTATCTACCGTAGGAATAGCCGGTTATTTTATTGACGGTTGGGATTCCACGACAAATCCCTACCATCATGTACATTAACGAAAGTCTGACAATTATGGCAATGTCTGACGTAAAGCTGACAATCGGTTTCCATGCTGTTCCAGTAATATCCGAGTCTCTTGATCTTTCGGACTAGCATCTGGGCGTTCATGTGAGGACCACATTCGCCGTCATGTACTTCGGTCATGACCCTCTCGGCGTTACCCTTATCGACACATAAAAGGAGAGCCCCCTGCGGTGTCTTTTTGTTAAGCTGTCCGTCATCGGTTCGGACGAACTGGGTCGCTAGCCTACGCAAGGCCTTTTTGGCTCGATTGTCGGACCCGGGTAGATATTCCCCGGTTGTCAAGTATGTCTGGATCGCTTTATACCACGGCTCGGGATCAGGTATCTCGATATCCTCGATGTCATGGATGTATGCTGGCTCGGATTGTCTTTCGACGCAGATCGGCATGCTGGTCATGTGATCGGGAATATTTAGTAAAGATGCCAGTTTTGAAAGTGCATCTGCGAACTGATTTTCTTCCCGAGGTAGGTATACATACTCTACCTTTTGGAATTGTTTCTCGAGATCCCTTACACGTGCCTGGTAGGCCACGAGGTTAGCATTTTGGGTTTTCCATTTTTGGAGCGCTTGGTTAATGACCAGCGATGAGTCGTCGTGTACTCGGAGGTTCGTGACCCCTAAGTCGGCGGCGGCCTGTAGCCCGTGGATACATGCTTCATACTCAGCAGCGTTATTGGTGACGTCAAAGTCTAATTTGATTGATACGGGAGTATGTTCCCCTCTTGGCGAGATTAGGAGGATCCCGACTCCAAATCCACGGAAGTTGGATGCTCTGTCAAAGTATAGGTCCCACGTTATGGTGTCAGTATGGAAAATATCTTCATCCGGGAAGGACCAAGTGTCGGTGTGTCCTTCTTCGGTTACGGGACTATCGGCGAGAAATTCGACTACTACTCGGCCCTTGATGGCTTTCAATGGTATGAACTTTAGATCGAATTCTGCCAACATCAGGGTCCATCTCGATATCCTGCCGTTGAGAATGGGCTTTTCGAAAAGGTACTTGATCGGATCCATTCTTGACAGTACCTATACCTCGTAGCTGAGCATGTAATGTCGGAGCTTCTTAGTGGCCCAGACTAAAGCTAAACATGTCTTTTCGAGCATGGTGTACTTACACTCGTACTCTAAAAACTTCTTGCTGATGTAGTATATGGCTCGTTCTTCGGAGTTGACAGTTTGAGCTAGCATAGCCCCCATGGTTGTCTCTGTCGTGGTTAGGTACAGCGACAAAGGCAAACCGGGTTGAGGTGGCATCATGACCGGCGGTGAAGACAAGATTTCTTTGATTCTGTCAAAGGCTGCTTGACACCTGTCGTCCCATAGTAACCGTTCCCCTATTTTCAGATTCTTGAAGATTGGTTCACACACCATGGTTAGCTTTGAAATGAACCTGCTGATGTATTGGACTTTTCCGAGAAACCCTCTTATTTCCTTTTCGGTCTTATGAGGTTGCATCTCGGTGATGGCTTTAATCTTGGCTGGATCGACTTCGATACCACGTTGGCTGACGATGTGACCCGGTAATTTGCCAGAGGTTACCCTGAAACTTCATTTCTGAGGGTTTAATCTCATGTTGTATTTGCGTAATCAGGTGAAAAATCTTCTCAGGGCGGTGATGTGACCGTCCCTGTCCTTGGATTTGACGATCATATCGTCCACGTAAACTTCCACTTCTTTATGCATCATGTCATGTAATAAAGTCGTGGCGGTTCGCTGATAGGTGGCCCCGGCATTGATGAGGCCAAACGGCATAACAGTATAGCAATAAGTACCCCAAGGTGTAATGAAAGTGGTCTTATCCATATCTTCCTCTGCCATTTTTATTTGATTGTACCCGGCATACCCGTCCATGAATGATAGAAGGGCATGGTCAGTTGTGTCATCCACCAGTATATCGATGTGTGGTAACGGGAAATCGTCTTTCGAGCTCGCCTTGTTAAGATCCCGAAAGTCCACGCAGACCCGTACTTTACCGTCTTTTTTAGGGACCGGTACGATGTTCGCAACCCAATCTGGATACTCGGAGACTCCTATGAACCCAGCCTTGAATTGTTTGTCGACTTTCTCCTTGACCTTGAGGGACCATTCGGGCCTCATGCGTTGTAGTTTCTGCTTAACCGGTTGGAACCCTTCCTTGATCGGTATATGGTGCTCGGCTATTTCGCGGTCTATCCTCGGCATGTCCTTGTAGGACCATGCGAAGACGTCTTTGAATTCTTGAAGGAGATCGATGAATTGTTGTTTCTCCTCGGGATCTAGAGATAACCCTATCTTAAGCATCTGAGGTTCTAAGGTTATTCCCACGTTGATGGATTCGGTTTCTTAGATTACCAGATTGCGGGATTCCCTTTGCTCTAGTTGCTCGATCAGATCTGGAGGTAAGGACACCTGTTCGTCGGGTTTCTCAATGTCATTGCACAGAATATTTTGAAAATTTAGGAAATTTTGAAAATGAGACAAGTCGTAAGAAGAACGGTTGTTATTATTCATAAATTGAGAGAAAAGCTCAAAAAGAGCTGCCATCTGATCACTAGTCAGTGGCGGGATAGGTAGGGTGCCCGGGACAGACCCCGAAGCACCAGGAAAAGCTAAAGGGAGAGGGGGAGCTACAGGACTGACCCTAGCACCGGACTCACTAGACTCAATCTCAGACTCAGACTCAGACTCAGACTCAGATTCTGGCATTTCTCCTTCCCCTGTGATCAGCTTGAAAGTCCTTCCTTGACTGTCAGTCCACTTGACAGTCTTCCTCCAGGCTCTCTTACCTGTCCCGGATCCGACATCCGAGATCAGCTTGGATGGATCGAAAGTGCGGCTGCGGAGAATGAGGCTAACTAGCTCCTCCTTCGGTGTTGGGGTCGCGAGATCCTCCCCAAAAAGTAGCCCCAGTGCGGGCTCAGCATTCTTAGCATCTTCGGACTGGACGAGGGCGAAGATGTCGTCGGGTATGTAGTTGCAGACCTGGGCCAAGTGGGTCCCAGGGCATGTGGCTGGAGGGCGGTATAGGCCCGTTTGGACGGACTCGAACACCGGCGTGACGAAGATGACTTTACCCGTTCCGGTGTGTCCCATGTTTTCCGGGGTCAGGGTGTAGCCTAGACCGTTTTGAATCTTCCTGTTTTCGAGGACTTCGAGGATTTTTCCTGCGGGAAGATCGGGCCTTGATGTGACCCCTGGTAGGAAGCCCAGATTTTGTAACATCCGGTCCATGCTAACCGTAAAGTAGGGTCGGAAAAGGTATTCTTCTTCGATGGCCCCAATGAAGTCGAACCCCCAAAGATCGGTGCGGCCCGAGGTGTTGCAGTTAGCCACATTCATAGGTGTGGCTTCTAGAGTGATGACGGTATCGTGCAAAGGTAGCTTGATCTTCCGATGCAGAGTGGAGGACACAGCCCTGGTCGAGTGGATCCAGGGTCTTCCTAGAAGAAGGTTAAAGGAAGAAGTCACGTCGATCACTTGAAATTCCAGCTCCTTCTCTATTGGGCCCGTTATGGTAGTGAGTTTCACGGCCCCGGCTACGGACTTTGGACTTTCGTCGAAAGCCTGAATGGTTTGATTTGTAGGAATGTAGTCGGCCTCGGTGATACCGAGGGCTTTGGTGGTCCTCAAGGGGAGGATGACTGCGGATCCGTCGTCAATAAGGGTCATGGGCAAATATTTTCCACGGCAGATTATCGTGATGTAGAGAGCCATGTTGTGGGCTTGCCCAAATGATATAGCAGATCAACATTGGAGAAGGTGATGAGTGGGCCTTCTTCCTTAGCTTTCCCCTTTAGGTGGGGCAGAACCGTGGCCACCATTTCAGCTGGAGTAGCCATAGAGTCGATCTGGACTTGATCGAGAGCCTTAGTGAGTGCCTCTCGATGTTCCTGAGAGCTAACTAGGAGTTGCCATATAGAGAGATCAACTCGAGTCTTGCTCAGCTGCTTTACCAGAGCCTTTTCAGTAGTTGGCGGCTCTTCCGGGGCGACCTCCGCTTTAGGCGGTGGTTCGGTGACGATGAGGGCGTGACTGCTGGTTAAGGCCTTGGACTTAACCTTCTGGATCTCCTCGGGCGTGATAGGGACGGCTTCTCCCTTAGTAAGATAGACGTCGTCTTCATCGTCGCACCAGATCCCGTTAATTTGTGGGATAAACGGGGAAATGAGATGTGAACAGTCTATGACTTCCCCGGAGAAGATGGCGTGGGTGGCCAACGGGTTGTCCTTGTTGTTGGGCTTGCCTCCGGGTAAGGGGATTTTCCCGCTTTCGATGAGATCCTGGATAAGATGTTTCAGTTTCCAGCATTTCTCGGTGTCGTATCCCTTACCCTGATGGTATTTGCAGTAGGCTTGGGCGTCGCAGAATTTGGAGCGACCCTCAACTGGAAGATCAGGTGCTGGGCCTATCGGGGCGATGAGGCCTTTTGATGAGAGCCTTTGTAAGGCATTCACATAGGTAGAACCTATGTCGGTGAATACTCGGGGCGTGGCATTCTTCTTGGACGGGTTATCAAGTAGATTTACCTCGTCAAAAATGCTACGAGTAGCAGCGGTGGATGTGGGCTTGCTTGTTGACGAACTGACCCCTTGGTATCCCTTGGTGGAGGCCTTAGTGAGGCTTTCCATCCTTAGATCATCCTCGATTCTTGTTCCCATTTCGGTTAGGATTGCGAAACTAGGTATGATGGCGTACCGGAGATGGATCCGGTAGGCGGGCAGGAGATTCTTGACAAAGGCTTCAACTAGGACCTTTTCACTGGGCTTATCGATCAGTTTGACGCTTTCAGCCCTCCAGCGTTGAAGGTACTTTGTAAACCCCTCCTTTGGTTCCTGGGCCATTACTTCCAGGGTGCGCATCGTGGTATGGATCTCCGCATTGTCGGCGTAGTTCCGAGCGAATTCCGTTGCTACGTCGTCCCAAGACTTGTATTTCTTGGCATCGAGCTTATAGAACCAGGCTTTCGGGTGCTTCTCTAACGAGGAGGCAAACAGATGCTTGAACATGTCTGACTTGACTCCTTTTAGGGCCATAAACTCTTTGAAGGCCCGGATATGTAATACCGGGTCTTCGGTTCCGTCGAACATTGGGACGCCTGTCAAGTTGAGATTGGCAGGCAGTTGGTCGGTCAGGGGAGAATAGGTTCGGGCATTCTCCGTATGGATCGAGTTGTGGGTCGACAAATGGACCTGCTCTTGCAGTTTGAGGACTACGCTAGTCAATTCGGCTAAAGGCCCATGAGCTTCATCCTCACCCTTCGGCTTGTCCTGTTCTATGGCGCTAACCCGGGTAACAATGGCGATCTGGTCGCCCCTGATTTGGTCGAGCTGTTCTTGGATCTTGCCAGAGAGGTGTTCAGTTGATCGATAGCGTCCTTAGTCATGGTTCGGGTGTGAGGTGGCCTGTCTGTAAGAACACCATGTAATCAGAATCGAACCCAGATCGAAAGGTGCATCCCGAGCAAGAGGAAAAGACGACTAGACTCGGAAATAGACTATAAACCGACTCATAGACGAGTGACTCATTGACGGTGGGCTTTCTTTAGGATTTCGGCAGAATGGGCCTAGTCCCGTGTGAAGAAAGACCTACATGTGAGCTATTCCCCAGACTTTGGACTCGATTGTGTAAGTGGGCTTCCCTTTGTAAGAGTTCGTCCTACGTAAGTGGGCCGTGCCTTGACTAATAAGGCGGACTTGGGATGGGGTGGAAACCCGTGATGTAAGATCGACGGAGTTTCGACGCTATAGACTCTAACTACTTATGACAAGACCCGACACTGCTAAATAGATAAGTCTCATTTGTAGTGCCTATTTCGTAGTGTTTTGGTCCCATTTTCCTTGTAGAATCGCTCCTTGGGAGCGGTTTAGGGGCTTCTTATGCTTCCTTTAGTTCGTTTCAGGTTCCCGTGACCGATTTGGAAGAGTTGGAGCGATTCCGACTCAATACATACACATTTTGGAGCCAACGAGATAAAGGAACGATGACTCGAGGCCTTGGCATCGACCCCGAGACCTCGGGTCCCAATCCCGAGCCTCCGAGACCTGATCCCGAGTCCCGAGAATCGACGGGAAGCCCATAAGCTACAAGGAGGGACCCTAAAGCTCTTATTGAAGGCATACAAGACCCTTTCCGGTCGGGATAATAGCCTTCCCGATCGGGAAGGGAGGCACATTTAGAAGCGCCACTGTGGGTCCTTCCCGGTCGGGTTGAGCCCTTCCCGATCGGGATGGCAGAACCCTTCCCGATCGGGATGGTCCGTCCCGGTCGGGATGGGCTACAGCTCACCCGCATTTCTTCTTTTCTTCTGCTTCATTCTTGTACCCATATATATACTCCCTTCTTGTAATTTTAAGACATCTTATCTTACCCTACATTAGTTTAAGCCTCCAAAACCCTAGATATACTCTTACTCATTAGCTTTAATCTTCCCTTAAACTTTGTTAATCTTTAGATAATTATTGTAATTAGTCTTGGATTAAGGAATTCTTGAAAATTGTTCCAAGCTTGACAACCTTGGGATTGTATTTGGGTTTCTCATTAATGCAAGTTTTCATCTTTTTCATCATAGTATTGTTGGTATAATCTTCTCTACTCTAATCCTTGTTTATTCATTCTAGTTTCAATCTTTTTATATTGTTCTTATCATTGTTCTCATTGTTCATAATGGATGTTTGGTTTATGAGTTTGTTTTCTCTTGTGATTGTTAGTTTCTCATTGATAATGCGTGAGTAGTTTCTTTGTGGGGTTAGTAGGGGGATTAGGGGTAGATTATGGATGATTAGGGTAGTTTAAGGGGAAAAGATTTCATCTTTGTTGTTAGTCACATTGTAGGCACTCTATGTGTTTGTTGATATGCTTGTGTGAGTTGTAGTGGCCATGCTTCCCATGCTTGTGTTCATCTTCTCATTGATTGCTTATTTTGTGGAAATGTTGAGAATAGTCATAGTCACGAGAGTGCCGACTAGGGTCTAAGTTGCGAGAGCCCGGACTCACCTTGACATCGGTCTAAGTTGCGAGAGCCCGGACCGACTCTAGCGATTAGGAGACACCTTTACCCTTGATCACCCCAATTACCCTTCTACCTCTATGAACCCGACCTACCCCACTTCTTTCCATATTTGTGTTAATCCTCCTAGTTAGCCATCGTTCTTTTAGTTTATTTGTTAGTTTGATCATTAGCTTAGTCTTACCTCTCCTCCATCATTAGTTTTCCTTTTATCGCATTCTTTGTGTTCGTTTGGTAATCTAATCTCGTTTTAGGCCAACCTAGGCTAAACTTTGATATACCGTCCTCGTGGATACGATCCCGACTTACCCTAGCTACTCACTAGGTTAGTCGGTGTTATATTGATTGGCTAGGGACGTGACAAATCCCTACCATCAATTTGGCGCCGTTGCCGGGGACGGTGCATTGTTTAGACTTAGTTTGCTTATTTCTAGACCTAGTTACCCTTCTTTGTGTTCCCCCATCTTCTCTTGTGAATATTCTCTAGTTTTTCTTCTTTTTCTTTTTGTCTCTAGTTGTGTTTGTTTATTGTCGTTGCCTAGTGCCCACAAAGCACTAGGTGTTCTCGCGTTTGTTTTAGTGTGTAGTGTATGCCTAGGAGGGGAGGCGACTTCTATCTCTTTAATCCAGAGCCGGAGAGACTCTTTCGAGCCTTTCGCCAACGGACGATTAATCGGGTTAGGATCTCTCAACCAAGTGCAAGCACCACTCATCAAGGGCAAGCCCAAGGAGCCGACTTGAGCAATTCACCTCGAGAGACGGCCAGAGGGACCTTCATCAATCCCTTCGGTGATTCTTCTCCTAGTTCCCCCTCTTCATCTACATCAACACTCTCTACGCCACCATCTTCTCCCTTACATCCAAGAATGCCTAAGTTTTCCTCTCACTCCACTTTTACGGAAGATGTCTTGCCGGAACCGAATGCATTACAGGAAGCCTACACCGGAAATTTTGTGGCAAAGACCCAATTTATCCAACTTGTGGAGAGGAGCCCATTTAGTGGTTTGCCTACCGAAGACCCACACCAACATATGGAGACTTTCTCCGATTATTCTGATGCTATATCTCAAACCGGGGTTACTCAAGATCAAATTCGATGGGTACTCTTCCCGTTTTCTGTTATTGGAAAAGTGAAGCAATGGATCAAGTGTCTCGATAGGGCAACCATGGGGATCGATACTTGGAAAAAGCTTGCCTTGGCGTTCTACCAAAAGTTTTACCCTCCGGAAAAGACGAACTTTCTTAGGGCCTCCATCACCGGGTTCCAACAAAGGGATGAAGAGAGCCTATATGAAGCTTGGGAGCGGTTTAAGTCTTTGGTAAGATCGTGCCCTCATCATGGACTCTCACAATGGTTATTGGTGCAACAATTTTGGAATGGTCTTTATGAGGACTCGAGAGCCATTCTCAACATGGGCTCAAATGGTAGGTTTACCGAGGTCGATGACGACCAAACATGGGCGAGAATCGAAGAGATGGCGGTGCATAATTCGCAATACTCTAGGCCTAGGAAGGCACACCGAGGAGGCATGCATGAGGTCGATGCTATCACTAAGTTAAGCATTGACCTTGGAGCTCAACTTAAAACATACATGGAGACTATTGACAAGAAACTCCAAAGCCACCTCAACCAAGTCCAAGGCTCTAGTTCATCCCACCATCAACCGATTCAAGATGTGAATGCTTTGGGGTTCGCACCTCCTACACCTTACTTGGGATGTGCGACACTTGTGGAATCGTTGGACATGATCCTATGTATTGCCATGGAAGTATCGAGCAAGTGAACGCCTTTCAAGCGTTCAAGCAAGGTACCTCTTACTCTAATCAATTCCAAGCTTCCCAACAAGTCCCCCAACAACAAGCCTTTCAACATTAACAACAACATTGTCCCTATGTTCCACCTCCCTTACGGGGCAACAATGAAAGTTACCAAGGTTATGTGGGTAACCAAAGACCCTTCAACAATTTCAAGCAAAATAACCAAGGCAACTTCAACAACAAGCAAGGGTTCCAACAAGGGAACTTCAATCAAGGTGGTTTCCAAGGAAACCAAAATTTTCAAGGATATCAAAACCGCAACCATGGCAACAATCAAGGCCATCAACAAGGTAATTCTCATGGGTTCCAAAGGAACCGTCAACAAGCAACTCAAAATCAACAACAACAAAGCAAGCCTAGGAGCCGGTCTCCTACTCATGATTATGGCAGTCCTCTCGCCATCACCGACACTCCACATAATCCATCGTCCCCACCTCGGGATTTTGACATTCAAAAGACTTTGACGGAAATACAAAGGAGTAATCAAGATTTGCAACAAAGTCAAGTGGACATGTCAAGGCATCATCATGAGCTCTTCACTTATATTAAAGGGGAGAACGCAATGAGAGATACCCGTATGAAGATACTTGAGAATCAAATATCTCAACTAGCTTCGGGGAGCTCCTCAAGACAAAAGGGACAACTACCTCCTCAAGGCGAAACACCAAAATTTGAGCATGTAAATGCTATTACTACGAGGAGTGGTACGTCCTATGAACCCCCTTTTTCACCTAGTGAGCAAGAACCTAGACAAGAAGTCATACCCCCCTCTCAAGATAATGCAAGCTTTGACATTCCAATTGAGGAGGCCGAGAAACCCCAAGAAGACACTCCTCCCCCACTTCAAGCACAAGAAAAGGGTAAAGGGAAAGTGTCAAGTGAAGAGTCCACCCCAATTGATCAAAACAAGTACCAAATCAAGTTGCCTTACCCATCAAGGCAAATGAAGACTAAGGTGGACACTCATTACGACAAGTTCCTTAGTATTGTGAAGAAATTGGATGTTAGTGTCCCGTTCACCGAATTACTTACCCAAATCCCGGCATATGGAAGATTTATGAGAGAAATTTTAGCTAGGAAGAGATCCGTCGACAAGGAAGAGACCGTAGCGTTCACGAGGGTGGTGAGCGAGCTCATACAAGGTTCCACGCTTCCGAAGTTGAAGGATCCGGGTAGTTTTTCGATCCCTTGCACCATAGGCAATTTCTTGATCAAGAATGCATTATGCGACTTGGGCGCAAGTGTGAGCATCATCCCCTATTCTATTTGTTGCCGACTCGGAATGAAGGAGTTGAAATGTACGTCCCTCACCCTCCAAATGGCCGATAAATCATTTAATCGACCATTAGGAATGTTAGAGGACGTACCGGTACGAGTGGGGAAATACTTCATTCCGGTCGACTTCATTGTGCTCGACATGCCGGAGGATGCCAACACTCCCATTATTCTTGGGCGCCCATTTCTACACACCGCGGGTGCCATGATCGACGTGAAGAATGGTAGGATCACATTTGAGTTAGGTGAGGAGATGATAGTGATTGACCTCCAAGGCAACACCTCACCTACTAGCGATGAGACATGCAATATGATCCAAGCCAAGAAAGACATCGATCTAGGGGGTGAACCGGAACAAAGCTTGAAGAAGTACACTTATGTACTTGAGGATGACGACTCCGATTTGGAGGAAGATGAGTGCCCAAATCATGGGCTTGATGACAAGTGCAATAACAAGGAAGAAGATGAGCCTCCCTTGGGGCCGCATGAGAACCGGTGGACGTTTGGGTATATCCCCAAGGACCAAAAGTACAAGTTCAAGTCGTTGAACTTGGAAGAGCGGGATGCCTCGGGAACGTCAAGGCAAGGCCATGAGGAGCCTTGGGATGTGGTCGGTTACATTACGAGCTTGATTGAAGACTTCTCAAGGGCCGTCGACTTGTTCTTACGTGCCCTTGATGGAGATGGAACTAGTTTTGGTTGTTGAAAAAGATTGAAGAAAGCACCACCTTGGTTTGACGGAGTTCCACAAGAACCGTCCCATTGTATGTATCTCTTTCTTGTAGTTAGTTGGAATTTTTGTGAATTATTGTTATTTGGATTGATTGACGAGCGTTGTGAGGGAGAGAGTTTGATGCATGTTTGAGTATTGATTGATAGGTGAAGTGAAAATGCTCCTAGAGGAGATTGGCTATGGTTTACCTTAGGTTGTGAGCGAGAGGATTGGGTTTTTGAAGCTTGGAACAAGTTTTTGGGATCGTGGAGGTCGAAGAAGACCCATCCCGGCCGGGATGAGGCATCCCGATCGGGAAGGGTAAGGCTTCCCGACCGGGAAGGGTGCCTTCCCGATCGGGAAGGGTGCACCATATTTCGAGCTTCCTATGAGCCCTTCCCGACCGAGATGAGGGCGTCACGATCGGGACGGGTGAGGTAACCCGATCTGGATCAACCTTTCCGACCGGGAAGGTCCTCTGCTCCCCCTTTGTGATTCTTCTTCGCAAATCGAGTCCACCCAACCGTTTTATGCCCCCTCCCAACCTCCCTAGCTACCCTAGCCTTACCATATGTCCCATGTACTTCATTGTCATACCTTCACCTCATCTCCTTTTAACTTTACACCGTGATTCGCATCAAATTCCACTCCCTCACACCATTACTACCTCTACCATGCGTTTTATCGAGAATGAAGCGGAAAAGCAATGATGAAGACAAGCTTTGTGCCAATATTTATCTATGAGACGATGGAGCGAGTAAGTTACTAGCCGATTGGTTATGGTAACTATCCTTACTTTTCCGTCTTTTATTGCTTGTTTTTCTCTTGTTTACCCCCTCTCTCCTTAAGTCGTGGTATCATGGTGGCCTTCGAGGCCTCGGTAGTTGTCGCTCCCGACTCTCGATGATGTGACTACATCGAGAGTCATTTTCAAAATCCAAATTTTACAAGTTTTTCACTCTTTCTTTTTGAGGATTTAGTCGGATTTAGGCGGAATCCGGGCTAGGTGACTTGATTACACCTAGCCCTCCCCTCCCATTTCCTTTTATTTTCTTCTTTTTATTTCTTCCCCCATCCATATCTTTTTCTTATCTCGGCCCATGGTGACTTGACTACACCCCGGCCGGACACCTTCTACCCTTTTCTTCACTTTATTTTTATATTTTAGCTTTATTTTCGTAGTTTCTTGTCTTTTTCTTATGTATCTCCGCACCCTACGTTCGAGCATGAGGACATGGCTCGATTTAAGTGTGGGGGAGCGATATTCTAGTATAGTTAGTTTTATTTTCTTAGTTTTTCGAAAAAATCTTAAAAAAAACTAAAAATTTAAAAAATTTCGCAAAAATCAAAAAGATTTTCTCTTTTGTGTTTTCATTTTGTGTCCTTGTGTCGTGTTTTTGTCGTATTGTGCGTGTTTGCCTCCCCTTTTCCTTATAGGTCGCTTATTCACCGCTAGCTTTGGAGAGCTTTCAAGACACCCGGTAACATCTTTTCAACCCTTTTTCCTCTTTGTTTCTTGTGGAGTTTGGAGGAGATATGTGTTGTGGTGTGCTCGGGTGGAGCTTTGTAAAGTTTGTGGATGATTGGTTGCTCATCTGGAAGTTCGGGGTGGCGTTTGTTTTGTTTTGTTTTTGTTTTGTTGCTTTTGCTTCTTTTTCTTTCGTTCGTTTTCGTCGTGTCTTGGTTTTGTGTTGTGTTGTGTGTCTTGTGCGTAAACCGTTTTCGAAAACCCGGTTTAGAGGCTAGTGTGTGAGTGTCTATCTTTCCCTTCCTAGTAGTATAAATCCAGTCTTGGGCTTTAGTCTAGTAGAATGACCTTAAATCAATGAATTCGTTGGTCCTTTACCTTGATTCCACCTAGCTTACTAGGGATTTACTACGGGATTTGCACTTTTGACCATTATGACCACCCACGGTGTGAAAAGGCCTTGGTTACCGAGTCTCGTCCCCTAGGTGACCGTGTTTAGGATCGTTTGATTAGTCCAAGTTCTCCACTTTTTGTGGGTTTGAAGGGTCTTGGCCCGTCCCGACTTACCCATTCACCTACATCTCACACATATCCACACAATAACTTGCAATTTGTTGATTCTCTCTTTCTTAATTGTCAAGAAATGCCAAAAATGCCAAATCTTGCCAAAAAGGGCAAAGAAAAGAAAAGAAAGAAAAGAATGAAGAAAAAGAAAAGGCACAAAAGCCAAAAAGAAAATAGAAAAGAAGAAAAAGAATGGCATGGCAACAAACAAATCAAAATATCGAAAAGAAAGAAAATGCCAAAAGAAAACCCGTCTCACAAAAAGAAATCCCCACAAAAATAAGCCTTTTTCCGGCTTTTGCCGTGAAGAGCCTACAAAAGGACCGAGTCCCGAGGAAGGATGATAGCGGCATTAGTCAGTCTTCCCTCATTTTGCATATTTCCACCTTTTTACTTGGACTAGTTAGGCGGTTTTTGGACACGGGACGACCCTCTTGGCTCACGCTAAAGGGGGCGGGGTCTCACTTACCTACAGTGTCGACTAACACCGTGGTTCCTCATTTTTCCACTCCGCCAATCGTCCTGTAGTACGTTTTTAGAAAGTTAGGAGGACCTAGGTAATTTACCAACGTTTTTATTGCTTGATCGTCATACTATTAGGGTTTAGTTCACCTTGGTTTGTATTGCTAGCTTTGGAACGTTGTCACTTACCTCGAGTCCTAAACCGATGCTTCTTTCACCGCTTTTAGAGGGAAGCGGTATTTCTTTTGTTTTGGGTGCAACCGATTATGTGTTTGTTTATGTGTTTGTTTGTTTGTGTGTTTTGTGTCCGGTTGCATCCACAGTTTTGTCGCAAGACCTAACTTGCCTTGCGGAGTACACTTGTCCTCTAAGTGCACTCGCGTGAGTTGAAGGGGCGTTGGGTGCGCTAATACCCATTCGGCTAGTATAGTAGTTAGTTTGTGCTTACTCGAGGGCGAGTAAGGGTTAAGTGTGGGGGAGTTGATAAGTGTCATTTGTAGTGCCTATTTCGTAGTGTTTTGGTCCCATTTTCCTTGTAGAATCGCTCCTTGGGAGCGGTTTAGGGGCTTCTTATGCTTCCTTTAGTTCGTTTCAGGTTCCCGAGACCGATTTGGAAGAGTTGGAGCGATTCCGACTCAATACATACACATTTTGGAGCCAACGAGATAAAGGAACGATGACTCGAGGCCTTGGAATCGACCCCGAGACCTCGGGCCCCAATCCCGAGCCTCCGAGACCCGATCCCGAGTCCCGAGAATCGAAGGGAAGCCCATAAGCTACAAGGAGGGACCCTAGAGCTCTTATTGAAGGCATACAAGACCCTTCCCGGTCGGGATAATAGCCTTCCCGATCGGGAAGGGAGGCACATTTAGAAGCGCCACTGTGGGTCCTTCCCGGTCGGGTTGAGCCCTTCCCGATCGGGATGGCAGAACCCTTCCCGATCGGGATGGTCCGTCCCGGTCAGGATGGGCTACAGCTCACCCGCATTTCTTCTTTTCTTCTCCTTCATTCTTGTACCCATATATATACTCCCTTCTTGTAATTTTAAGACATCTTATCTTACCCTACATTAGTTTAAGCCTCCAAAACCCTAGATTTACTCTCACTCATTAGCTTTAATCTTCCCTTAATCTTAGTTAATCTATAGATAATTATTGTAATTAGTCTTGGATTAAGGGATTCTTGAAGATTGTTCCAAGCTTGACAACCTTGGGATTGTATTTGGGTTTCTCATTAATGCAAGTTTTCATCTTTTTCATCATAGTATTGTTGGTATAATCTTCTCTACTCTAATCCTTGTTTATTCATTCTAGTTTCAATCTTTTTATATTGTTCTTATCATTGTTCTCATTGTTCATAATGGATGTTTGGTTTATGAGTTTGTTTTCTCTTGTGATTGTTAGTTTCTCATTGATAATGAGTGAGTAGTTTCTTTGTGGGGTTAGTAGGGGGATTAGGGGTAGATTATGGATGATTAGGGTTGATTAAGGGGAAAAGATTGTATCTTTGTTGTTAGTCACATTGTAGGCACTCTATATGTTTGTTGATATGCTTGTGTGAGTTGTAGTGGCCATGCTTCCCATGCTTGTGTTCATCTTCTCATTGATTGCTTATTTTGTGGAAATGTTGAGAATAGTCATAGTCACGAGAGTGCCGACTAGGGTCTAAGTTGCGAGAGCCCGGACTCACCTTGACATCGGTCTAAGTTGCGAGAGCCCGGACCGACTCTAGCGATTAGGAGACACCTTTACCCTTGATCACCCCAATTACCCTTCTACCTCTATGAACCCGACCTACCCCACTTCTTTCCATATTTGTGTTAATCCTCCTAGTTAGCCATCGTTCTTTTAGTTTATTTGTTAGTTTGATCATTAGCTTAGTCTTACCTCTCCTCCATCATTAGTTTTCCTTTTATTGCATTCTTTGTGTTCGTTTGGTAATCTAGTCTCGTTTTAGGCCAACCTAGGCTAAACTTTGATATACCGTCCTCGTGGATACGATCCCGACTTACCCTAGATACTCACTAGGTTAGTCGGTGTTATATTGATTGGCTAGGGACGTGACAAATCCCTACCATCATAAATACGGGAAGTCCTAAGAAGAAGAAGGTCTGAAAAGAGGATTTGAATTTGAAAAGCCCGAGCAAAGTCGGATTGGAAGGCCCGATTTTTTGAAAATCGAAAAAAAACGTTTTATAGGGCCGAGTTTTGAATATTTGAAAAGTTTTGGATGGCATACTGGCTAGAAAATAGGCTATTTTGAGTCAAAATCATAAGTCCTAAATTCGGTAGCTTTCCGAGTTTGAAAAATGGATGGTTTTCGAAAAAAAGATGCAAGTTTTTGAAAACGACGGTTTTTGGAAAGATGAGACACGGACCAGGTAGCATGTAGTCACGGAAACAGTATAACGATACCATGTATGCTCTTAGTCTAAGTCTCGGTCGGTCTAATAGGGTCCATACCAACGACGATAGCTTTCTCGCAAATCAGGACGGTCTTCCTAAGCCGAGCTGGTCTTAGAACCTTCCGTAAAACCCATGCGAGTTCCGCCATCGAAGTCTTTAGTAGGTCCAAGTAGGAACGCACCGTGGTATAGTGGGACGTCGGTCACAAGTAACCGGCCCGGGAAAGAATGGGTTATGCATGAACCATTGAACTAAAACATGTACATTACTATTCGAACGATTTCTTTTCGAGTCTCACCCTAGGGATGCCGATGGTAAGTGACTCATCAGTTGATCCCCAGCGGAGTCGCCAAATTGTGGACATGACATAGGTCCACCCCGACGCGGCCACGTGCGGGTTTGGGGAGGCGAATGAATCTCCATATGAGATGGTCAAATTGAAATTTAAATCGAAGTAGGAGTCGCCACCGAATTTTGTGGTTATTCGGAACCATTCGAGCCCACTCTCTATCGTAGTGGGCCGTATACAAAATATGGCCCATTTCCGATGTCAGAGTTTATTGGGCTCGTCCCTTTGCATTACGATACCGATACCGACATTATCGGATACCGTGTATTGAATGACTCTCGTTGCCAATGGATTCGGACATCCGGAAACCATGGTTCTGAGTAAGGGGTGAGGGTACGTGTTGGGAAGTTCACTAAGAACACCCAACCCCGCCCGCACTTAGCGGCCTTTACTAAGATATCGTTCGTTTTTTATGTACACGCGTTAGTTCGACGGTTGAATGATATGCAAACATTATTTTCCTAAGCGTATGAGAAAAATAAATAAATGGATTGCTAAGTCGTTTAATGCATGTTAAACTAATAACGTCAAAGTTATTTTAGCATGTGAAGTCGTTTTAGTCTAATAAAACGATAAAAACAAATAAAAAGCTACAAACACGAGAAAACGAGTTATTAACGGTGAATAAATCGAATAAAGACATGAATAAATAATATGCATGACTCGAAAAAGTTTTATTGTCACGTGATGGATTAACACGTGTCGACCGTGGTCGAAAAAGAGTATTTATCGAAATATGTCGCGAAAGTCGCATTTTAATGTAAGGTTCGAAAGGAATAAAAAATAGAAAAGCGAAGAAACGAAAAAAATAGGCTCGGCGAACCAGGCTGCTGCGCGAGTCACCTGACAGGCGCACGACTCGCGTGGCAGCCTGTTCGGGTTTTTTTTGTTTGTTCGAAAATCGTTAGTTTTTATAAATCGCGTACAAATATGGATTAATTTATACTCGATTTATATTTTCGATATTCGTCGTATTCGATATTCGATTATGAAATCGATATCGAATAGTCGGAATGACTTTAGAAAAAGTTTTGAAAAAAGTTTGTTTTTAACGAAAAGTAAATAAAAGAATTTTGAACGAAAAAGATGTCAACCTTAGGATAGATTCTGACGGGCTTTCGCAACTTACCAGATTATCCTACCCACTTACTTGTAAGTCTACCCTTACCAGGCTTTCGATCTTAGGTTCGGGTTCCTAGACATTCAACTAGTTCAACGTCTCAAACTAATCGAACGACAATACAAAACAAGTAGTAAGGCAATAACATATGAATGATCAATCAAATAATTAATTAAACTAACATCCCCAATTCAATTAACATAGATCCCCTTCAACTCTAGATAAATAAATTAGCTACTCATACTAAAACATAAAGCAATAAAGAAATTAAGCATAATAAAAGACAATATGAAACTAAGAGAAAAGAGAAAAATACCAATTACGTAGAGCTGAAAGATTAACGATCTAAACGTAGGATTACAAACTAGAATAATTCTAATACTAATAAAAAGTCTAAACTAAACTACCGAATATGAAAGTGTAAACTAAACTACTGAAAGTCTAACATCTTCTCCTTTCCTAAATAATAAGGAAAAAATAAAAAGCTAAGAATATTACGTAAGATAAGAGTTATGGTAAGTTACGAAGTCTAATAACTGAAAATCCCGCGAAACAGCTTCAAACCGATCGGTTTGGGTCTGAACCGAGCGGTTTGGGTTCATCCCGAGCGGTTCGGGTTCCTCTGCACTGCGCGATGAATTTGAAATGCTTGGTGTTTCTTCGTTACTTATCGGAATTGGACGTGTGATATACCGTTGGAAAGCTAAGTGAAAGGTCTTTCCAACGCCATCTGTGTCCGCTCAATTGGAGTTGTAGAACTCAAGATATTCACGTTTGAAGTTGACACTTGTTTTAGCGATCGTTCTTTCATCTCGATTTGCATTTGTTTGAGCTTTCCAACTTATTTCTTTGTCTTTTCTTATTGTTTCTTCACTCACGTCCTTCTCCAAGTATTCACTTAATATCCTCTAACTTTTATCACTTCTTCCTTGTAGATTTCATGGCTCGACTCTCGTCATTGCCAAAAATATAGCACAATCGCCTTCATTTGTTTCGTTTCCTACAAAACGTAAACAAAATACCCGGCATAATAAAGAAGGATGAAAAGCTAGAAAAACAACTCCTAGGATACATAAAATGAACCAAAATAAAGGAAAAGTTTGGGTTAAATATGTATACAAAATGAGTTCATCAAATCCCCCCAAACCAAACCTTTGCTTGTCCCTAAGCAAAACAATCAACAAAGAGTATGGACAAGACTTAAAACAATGGCTCCGAACTAATTACCAACACGAATCCCAACATCGAATACTCCAACAAGCGAATGACACCTAGGCTAAAGAAACGAATTCATTAGCAAAAAGATAAAGAGTAAAAGAATTTCAAAAATCAAGCTCCAATCAATATTCAAATGCCAAACTTTTAATCTTGCACAACCTTCTATGTCGAGATTCCTTACGGTTTACACTCATCACTCAATAAGGGCAATCTGTGAGTTTATGTAGAATCGGAAAGACAAAACACTCACCTAACTGCGACTTATAAGAACATGCATGCAATCTAACATGACACCAATCTCTACCAACCATACATATACATTCAATCGAACCAAGACACATGCCGAGGACTTACATATGGTATAAAGTGAGGCTAATCGGGTAAGAAGGGGCAAAACGATTTGGATATGTGGAGGTAAAAGTCAAGCTAGTACAACCGTAACCAAACTAAACTCATTCCATTCTTAACCAACTTCAATCAAAGGAATTACAAGTAGTACCAAGCACCTTATTTTCAACTTTTCATGACCGGCTTCGCACCAACAACTATGAAAACAGAGAGATCAATTCTTTTCTCATAGCAAAAACAAATTCCTCTTCTTGTTTCACCTTTTTTTCAATTCATTCATCATTTTTTTTTCTTCTCCAAGACATAGTACCAAATTTCACCCGAAAAAAAACAATTCCGTCTAATTAACCAAACTAGCTTGACTAGGGTAGGCAAATATGACATGTAGTTAATAAACGGGTCAAAACAGGTCAAATTATGGCTATGTGAAGTTCATGGGAATAAGATAAAAGAAAGGGAGTGCCTCTTCTACATGTGCTAAAATCACAAACCGAATGCATACAGGTATTTAAGAGACGAATGTCATGCTTATGCAATTTGATGTTACCTGTCTCATAAGGACTACTACTCTCAACCTATATGAAACTGATCATAGATGTCATCAGTTTAAGGCTCTAAGTCTCACAATATAAGTAGCTTACTGGACAACAGGTCAATTTACTCATTTGACATTCAAAACATAACCGGCGACAAGATCTAAGAAATACTAAACTCAAATAACGGGAAATAGTGTCATTCACAAGAAAGAGCAAAGAACTAGGGAAAAACATGTGATAAATGCAATGACCTCATCGCCGACACGACTCTATACTAAAACACACGAAAACACACGAAAAAAATGGAAAAATAAAAAAAAATGTTTTCTTTTTGAAAATTAAAACACACCCAAAAGAAAAATACGCTAAACACAAAATATCCCCCAAACCAAATTACACAATGTCCTCATTGTGAACCAAGAGAAATAAAATAGGACAAAAATATAATGGGTAGAGGAAGACAAAAAATAAAATGAAAAAAAAAATAAAAAAATAAAAAATAAAATAAAATAAGAGAGAAATGAGAAAGGTAGTACCGACAATATATGCTGCAAATAATTTCCCCCCAAACCAACAACAAACATGGGGGATATGGATCAGCCTCATAACCATCAGTATTAAAATCATAGCAGTTCAAGGTTCGCAGGAGTAGATCAAATGTCTGCGCATGTGCTAAACAGAAGCATAAGTAGCACCAAAATATAGTAAAGACATCATATAAAATCAATGTCGAAGACCGTCTCAGCTTGTCATACTTTGAAAACTTTGATAAGTCCTTGACATATAATCCCAGCCGTCAACAAATGGTGGAAAATAATAACATAAATTATCGGGTATGTTAGACAACTTAATACCTCTCAAATCAACAACATTATTTTTCACAATTAATTCATGCGAGACCGGAGGAATACCTGTACTAGCATCGAAGCAAGGAGGAAGTTCAAGTGGATGAGAATGATTTATTACCTCAACGAGTGTATCCACAATCCCATATACCTCAAGATTTTCTGTTTCGAGGGTTCCTGGATGATTGAGTGCCGCTTCTAAAGCATCTACCTCGGCTTCCCAAGGGTTTGATTCTCCTGCACACTTCTCAAAACACATCAAATCCTCTAAAACTCCTCCGGGAAGGATCCTTTTTCAAAATAATCAATAACTTCATCTACCGCATCAGAAGCATTAATGCATGAATTAGGCACGGTCTCGGAAGAAAGCTCGCTTGGGTGAAAAAGAGAATGACCAATTGAATCACAAATAGGCTCATTAACAATGTTCAAAACCTCAGGTTTTTCCGTGAAAGATTGAATCGTTAAATTTTCAGACATAACAGAATCAACTTCAATGACCGGAGAATGGACTTTCAAAGCAAAAATCAAAGGCTCATCATCATTGTCATCAAATAGATCAATATCCTCTCTAACATGTGCAACGGACGTACTCATAACACAGTCAGCTGATGATGGTGCAGGATCAGCTCTCAAATTTGACTCACGTAGAGTAGCCGTTAATTTTTGCAATATCACCTTACAGTCCGCCATGAAAGCAATCCACCTCTTCTCTGACTCAGCGTTGTTTCGGGCTAAATATTTAAGGAGTTCCCATCGCTCCTCATAAGGCATATAGTTAAACATCCCGTCGCAATTTGCCTCAATATTAGCCCGTGTCTCATCATCCACACCATCATAAATCATATGACACATCTCCCAAATATCAACATGATAGCCACTTTGATAAATAAAAGACTCAAGTCTATCCCAATAAGTATGCAGTGACTCATGATTAAATTGAGGAAAGTAGAAGATAGTCATAATGGTGAGACAAATAAAAATAAATTATATACGAAATAAAAATAAATAAATAAATAAATATATACAAAATAATCTAGAACCCAAAACAAATAATAAGCAAAAATACAAAACCGTCTCCCCGGCAACGGCGCCAAAATTGACAAGGATAAAGTCGTATCACCTTAATCAAAATAAACCTAACTAACGACTAACAAATAGCTAGTGGCAAGCAAGGGTCGAACCACAGAGAGATTGATGAATATTGCAAATTATTTATAATCGACTCTAAACTATTCTAATTCCGGTGTTTTGTGTTTGATTTTCTAAACTATTGCAGTAATGTAAAGTAAGAGGTTCTATCAATATTAAAGGGATCTAGGGTCTTACGGTTCACTATGTAATTAAATTGGGTAAAGTTAATTAATTATTCAATTAATCAATCACAGTTATTAAGGGCAAAGACACGGCCTTTCGGATCTTATGTCAACCTTAGGATAGATTCTGACGGGCTTTCGCAACTTACCAGATTATCCTACCCACTTACTTGTAAGTCTACCCTTACCAGGCTTTCGATCTTAGGTTCGGGTTCCTAGACATTCAACTAGTTCAACGTCTCAAACTAATCGAACGACAATACAAAACAAGTAGTAAGGCAATAACATATGAATGATCAATCAAATAATTAATTAAACTAACATCCCCAATTCAATTAACATAGATCCCCTTCAACTCTAGATAAATAAATTAGCTACTCATACTAAAACATAAAGCAATAAAGAAATTAAGCATAATAAAAGACAATATGAAACTAAGAGAAAAGAGAAAAATACCAATTACGTAGAGCTGAAAGATTAACGATCTAAAGGTAGGATTACAAACTAGAATAATTCTAATACTAATAAAAAGTCTAAACTAAACTACCGAATATGAAAGTGTAAACTAAACTACTGAATGAGAAAGTGAGAAAAAGTGTCAATAAATCTAACCCCAAGGAGGGTATATATACTAATAAGAAGGAGTCTAACATCTTCTCCTTTCCTAAATAATAAGGAAAAAATAAAAAGCTAAGAATATTACGTAAGATAAGAGTTATGGTAAGTTACGAAGTCTAATAACTGAATATCCCGCGAAACAGCTTCAAACCGATCGGTTTGGGTCTGAACCGAGCGGTTTGGGTTCATCCCGAGCGGTTCGGGTTCCTCTGCACTGCGCGATGAATTTGAAATGCTTTCTGTTTCTTCGTTACTTATCGGAATTGGACGTGTGATATACCGTTGGACAGCTACGTGAAGGGTCTTTCCAACGCCATCTGATTCCGCTCAATTGGAGTTGTAGAACTCAAGATATTCACGTTTGAAGTTGACACTTGTTTTAGCGATCGTTCTTTCATCTCGATTTGCATTTGTTTGAGCTTTCCAACTTATTTCTTTGTCTTTTCTTATTGTTTCTTCACTCACGTCCTTCTCCAAGTATTCACTTAATATCCTCTAACTTTTATCACTTCTTCCTTGTAGATTTCATGGCTCGACTCTCGTCATTGCCAAAAATATAGCACAATCGCCTTCATTTGTTTCGTTTCCTACAAAACGTAAACAAAATACCCAACATAACAAAGAAGGATGAAAAGCTAGAAAAACAACTCCTAGGATATGTAAAATGAACCAAAATAAAGGAAAAGTTGGGGTTAAATATGTATACAAAATGAGTTCATCAGAGAAGGAGAGAGGAAGGAAAAGAGCGGGGTTTGATTTACACCCTCAACCTACATGCTTTGTTTTCTCGGTATAAGGCTCGTCAGACGGTGGCTTAGGCACGGGAGCGTCGAGATGATGCGGGTGAGTTAAGGCGGTGCAGATTTTATGTATGTGAGGCGTCGGGTTCGGCCGGTTGGACGTGTCGGTTTCGTTGGTATTTCGGGACGGTATTTCAGTATTCCTTCGGATGTATGTCGAGACTATATTTTTGCTAGATATCGAGTATGTGTGTGACTAATAATTTTTGTGTATTGATCGATAATGAAATGTGTGTCAATTGATAGTTCATGTCTGTATTGGGTTGAATATGAGGTCCTATTTATAGGAGTCGAGGTAGTCTTGCTTGTGTGACAAGAAATACCGGTTTGGATAGGAAACACGAGAGTTCGAAAGGGAATGAAAGTCTCGTTTCTTGGTGGAGAGGCCAAGTATTCGGCTGGTTGAGGAGTGTTGGCCGAGTATTCGGCTGTCTTGGCCGAGTATTTGGAGCTCGGTCAGTGTCTGATTCGGTTTCCAGATAGAATTCCTACTTGAGATCGAATTCTATCCTTAAACGGATTTGTTTAATATTATTTGAAAGCTGATTTTTGTGGTGTTTGAGTCCGAATCAGCCGTGTAGTGTCGCGGCCAGCTCGTGTGACTCGGGAAAAAATATCGGTTTGGATAGGAAACGCGAGAGGTTGAAAGGAATGAGGAGTCCGTTGCTTGGTGGGGAAGCAAGGATCTCGGCTGGTTGGGGGGTTTTGGCCGAGTATTTGGAGCTCGGTCGGTATCTGATTCGGTTTTCGGATAGAATTCCTGCTTGAGATCGAATTCTATCCTTAAACAGATTTGTTTAATACTTTTTGAAAGCTGATTTTTGTGGTGTTTGGGACCGAATCAGCCGCGTGAGGTGTCACGGATGACTCATGTGTCTCGAGAATATTTTTGACCAGGTTTTGACTCGGTCGTAAAAAGACGGTTTTACCCCTGGTGCCGAAATCGACCCAAATTAGTTTTATTTGACTCGAAACGATCCACTGGGCCTGGATTTGAGGTTGGTTTTGTAAGATTTGTACTCCGTAATAAGCCTAAACCAAATGTCCATGATTTCGAGCCCATATCCAAGTCCATTAAAGCATGTTCGTGTCCGATCATTATCGGATGTTTGACGGGACCTACTATAGACACCTGGCGGTCAAAATGTGGGTGTCTACAGAGACCCCACTCTGACTGAGGCTTGGGCAAGGCGAAAGTCAGAGTAGCTACCAGGCTAATCGAAGATTAAAACCTGGCAGACTTCCGATCGGGTCGTTTAGAGTCCATTAGACTTGCGTGAAGGGCTCGCCAGCCATAAGATATAAATCATACCTGGATAGATGTCAATAATTTCGCGGGGACTTTTCCTAAAAAGTCTTGGGTGTGTCTGTTTACAGACACATCCCATCTTGGAATTGCGCGGGAGCCTCCATTGGAAGCTGTGGGTATACCGCTTACTGATAATCCCACCTCGAAATAGCGCGGGAGCCTCCATTAGAAGCTGCGGGTCTACCGCTTACTGATACATCAGATTCTTCAGTAAAAATGTTGCTTGAATTTTCACTGGGAATTTTTTTTTGAGAATTCTCCTGGAGTCTTGGGATACCTGTATGCTTTGCATGCAACATTCAGATAAAACATCGACTCATGCTGGGGAAGAAAATGATTTTAGATTGATTTTTGAAAGAGAGATTTTTTTTTCGAAAATTTCGAAAAAAACCGAAAAAAAGTTTTTAAAGAAAAAGAAAATTTGGAAATAGGAATGCTTGGGACGACTTGATTCCTGATCAGATTCTGACACGGATTCCTAAAATTTTCTGGTTAGGCCTGTATGCCTAGGTGAAGTAGGGAACATCGTAAAAATCCCCATTCCAGGGGTGACTAGGAGAGGGGATTTCTCTATTATAAATAGAGAGTTCTTGCCCTTAATCTTCTCATATTCCAACCCAAAATATTTTCTTCTTATCTTAAAATCCCTTTAGACTTTTTAAGATAAAACAAAACTTTCTGCTATGGGTATCGAACATCTGACCGCGATGCTTCATGCGTGGGCCCAGGATTTCCGAGATGGAGATAAGGTTCAACTAACTCAGATGGGAATTGTGGCATTGTTCCCGCTCCAGCGACTCAATGTGGATGCACATTTTTTGGACGCTTGCTTAACTTTTTGGGATGCTACCCACCATGTTTTTGCTTTTCCCCGGGGAGAAATATGTCCCCTTCCCGAAGAAATTGCCACTGTAGGGGGTTGGTGCCCAAACGCTTATCCTGCTATTCCTCCTTTTTATCCTGATCCAAGGAGGAGACTGAGGGACTTTCTTGGGTTGTCTCATGCTGAGACTTCTCGTATGGTGAAGGAAAATTCTGTTTCCCTGTTTGATTTGGCTGATAAATTCATGGATCCAAATGGTGCCAGAATTTCTTCTATCCATAGGCGTAGAGCTTTTGCCTTCTGTATGCTACATCGATACGCCTTCGAAGGTCGGATGGACGCTAACTCATGTTTGGGCGAAATCAGGCTGATTAGCATAGTGGATCAGATGGAGGCATGTTACAGCCCAGCCTGGCTGATAACTGGGGAGATTATCATGGGCCTTGACGCTAGGAGGCTTGACCCGGATCGGCAATTAACGGGCAGTATTCGTCTTTTGCAGGTATTTAACCTCTTTTTTTTTCGAAAATTTTTCCGAAAAAATTAAATTTAATTCTCCGAATTTTTTTTTGATTTTCCGAATTTCCAAAATTTTGTTTTTTCGAATTTTCTGAAAATTTTTGAATTTTCCGAATTTTTTTTAAAATTTTTTTAGGAATTTTTTTTTGAATTTTTTTCGGAATTTTTTTTTTTAAATTTTTTTGAATTTTTTCGAAAGTTCTTGACTTTTCGAAAATTTTGCAGATTTGGTTATCCGAGCGTCTGTCGATCATAGAGCCCCCGGTGAGCATATCCAGATATCGAAGCTGCCAGATAGGCTCACGGTCTCGACGAATTAGCTCGAGTCATCACATAAATCGGAAGTATTGGGATGAAGTGCTAAAATTCCATGGCGGGCCCTTGATTAGGTTTAGCGTGATCTGGTGGTTCCTCTCGAAGATGACGGGCCTAGCTAAAAGGGATAAAGCCCGTTACCTGGTGATCTTGTCCTTGGACTGGACCGTCCATATTTACCCAGATCGTCTTCTAAGGCAGTTCGGTTCATTTCAGCAGATTCCCGAGACTGAAGCAATCATTAGCGTTTCGCTCAAACTGACGGACGCTATGTGTGACACGTGGTTACAACGCTGGTTTACCCGTGTCATGTGAACTATACCTCGCCCTTGTCAAACCGCTTGGGTTTCCGAATCATATCTCAAGTGGGCTTCTGAAGAATCTAAAGAGGCCCGTGAAGCTTTAAAGACCGACGAGGCTTTTGACTTAGCCCGTAGAGAATCGGTGAAGGACAATAGATGGTTTTTTGATAAGGAGGAAATCCCAACTACCCGTGTCCGGCCGGAGTCGGGTTCTAAGTCAAAAACTAAGACTCGAGCTAAAGAGACCGGTGCTAGCGACTTGGAGAGAAGGCTCGGACCAAACCTAGCGGTCCGAGACAGACTGGGGCCACGGGACCGGTTACCCGAGAGGGCAAGGGCCCGGCTAGGGCCGACCGAGGTAACCGGGGAGTCAAGTTCGAAGAAACGAGCCCGGGTTAAGGAGATTACCTTGGTGATTCGGGAACGTTCACCTCCGTGTCGACGTCGGTGGACCGAGAAAGAAGCTAAGGACAAGGGAAAGGGAAAAATGCCTTAGATTTTTATTATTTAAATATTAGTACTATTTGTGTGGTTTTTTTTTTGGATTTTCTTGTGATCGGAATTTTTTTGAAATAAATAAAGGAAGTTCATTAGAAACCGTTCCTGTTTTTTTTTCGATTGTGGTAGTTGCGCCCTTTTGAGGGGCTGCCTACGTACCCGCAAATAGCGGAATCAAACCAAACGTAGTTCAGACTTTAATTTGCAATTTCGAAATACATCAAGACTATTGGTTCAAGATGTTTATAACAGTAGATTAAGTAATTCTAGCTTTTTACTTGTCTTTAAAAGTTTATTTTTGAAAAGATGTTTTTTTTGTTAATAAACTTTTGCAAATGACATTGAGAGAAATGGGCTTAAGGGTAATAACGTTTCAGCTGGTCCAGGTTAGTTGGGTTGACAAACTCGTTCCCGTCCAGATCTGTTAGCATTACCGCTCCGCCTGATAGAATCTTCTTTACCAGATATGGTCCAGCCCAGTTAGGTTTGAATTTTCCCCTTGGGTCTACTAGTAATAGAGCTCGGACAGATTTGAGGACCAGATCTCCTTCTTTGATGTTTCTGGGCCTTACTCTTTTGTTGAAGGCCCGTTGGATTCTTTTCTGATAAATCTGTATGTTATTGAGGGCACGAGATCGTCGTTCGTCTAGAAGTACTAGCGAGTCATATCGTGCTCGAACCCAATCGGCTTCGGGTACTTGAATTTCGAGTAGGATTCTGAGTGACGGTACCTCTAACTCGACAGGTTGGACCGCTTCCATCCCGTACGTAAGGTAATACGGTGTTGCCTCGGTCGTAGTACGAATCGAGGTTCGATATCCCCAAAGGGCAAATGGTATCTTATCGGGCCAATCCCGATAATTGTCAGCCATCTTTTTAAGTATGGTGACGATAGTCTTGTTAGCTGCTTCTACCGCTCCACTGGTTTGGGGTCGGTAAGGTGAAGACGTATGCCTTTGGATCTTGTACTTGGCTAACAAGGCTGCCGTTTCGGCTTGAAAGTGGGTCAATTCATGAGGGATCCCATACCGGCATATTATCTTATTTTGGATAAATTTGGCAACATGGCTGGCGTTGAGGATACGGTAGGACTCCGCTTCAACCCACTTGGTGAAATAGGCGATTGCTACAAAAATGAAGCAGTGTCCTCCGGTTCCCGAGGGGTTTATCTTTCCGATTATATCGATTCCCCATGTTGAAAACGGCCAGGGTAATGTCATGGTATATAACAGGGATGGTGGCATATGCTGTACATTAGCGAAAATCTGGCAATTATGGCAATGTCTGACATAAAGTTGACAATCAGTTTCCATGCTGTTCCAGTATTATCCGAATCTCATGATCTTTCGGACTAGCATATGGGCATTCATGTGAGGACCACACTCGCCGTCATGCACTTCGGCCATGACCTTTTCGGCATTACCCTTGTCGACACACAAAAGGAGAGCCCCCTGCGGTGTCTTTTTGTAGAGTTGTCCGTCGTCGGTACGGATGAACTGGGTCGCTAACCTACGCAAGGCCTTTTTGGCTCGATTATCGGCCCCGGGTGGATATTCCCCGGTTGTCAAGTATGTCAGGATCGCTTTATACCACGGCTCGGGATCTGGTATCTCGATATCCTCGATGTCGTGGATATATGATGGCTCAGATCGTCTTTCGACACAGATCGGCATGCTGGTCATATGATCGGGAATATTTAGTAAAGATGCCAGTTTTGAAAGTGCATCCGCGAATTGATTTTCTTCCCGAGGCAGATATATATACTCTACCTTTTGGAATTATTTCTCGAGATCCCTTACTCGTGCCTGGTAGGCCACGAGGTTGGCATTTCGGGTTTTCCATTTTTGGAGCGCTTGGTTAATGACCAGAGATGAGTCGCCGTGTACTCGGAGGTTTGTGACCCCTAAATCGGCGGCGGTTTGTAGCCCGTGGATACGTGCTTCTTACTCAGCAGCGTTATTGGTGACGTCAAAGTCCAATTTGATAGATACGGGAGTTTGTTCCCCTCTTGGCGAGATTAGGAGGATCCCGACTCCAAATCCTCGGAAGTTGGATGCTTCGTCAAAGTATAAGTCCCACGTTTCGATGTTAGTATAGAAAATAAATTCATCCGGGAAGGACCAAGTGTCGGTGTGTCCTTCTTCGGCTACGGGACTGTCGGCGAGAAATTCGGCTACTATTCGGCCTTTGATGGCTTTCAATGGTACGAAATTTAGATCGAATTCTGCCAGCATCAGGGTCCATCTTGATATACTGCCGTTGAGAATGGGCTTTTCGAAAAGGTACTTGATCGGATCCATTCTTGACAGTACCTGTACCTCGTAGCTGAGCATGTAGTGTCGAAGCTTCTTAGTGGCCCAGACCAAAGCTAAACACGTCTTTTCGAGCATGGTGTACTTACACTCGTACTCTAGAAACTTCTTGCTGATGTAGTATATAGCTCGTTCTTCGGAGTTGACCGTTTGAGCTAGCCTAGCCCCCATGGCTGTCTCTGTCGTGGTTAGGTATAGCGACAAAGGTAAACCGGGTTGAGGTGGCATTAAGACCGGCGGTGAAGACAAGATTTCTTTGATTCTGACAAAGGCTGCTTGACACTTGTCGTCCCATAGTAACCGTTCCCCTATTTTCAGGTTCTTGAAGATCGGTTCACACACCATGGTTAGCTTTGAAATGAACCTACTGATGTATTGGACTTTTCCGAGAAACCCTCTTATTTTCTTTTCGGTCTTAGGGGGTTGCATCTCGGTGATGGCCTTAATCTTGGCTGGATCGACTTCGATACCGCGTTGGCTGATGATGTGACCCAGTAATTTGCCAGAGGTTACCCCGAAACTGCATTTCTGAGGGTTTAGTCTCATGTTGTATTTGCGTAATCGGGTGAAAAGTCTTCTCAGGGCGGTGATGTGACCGTCCCTGTCCTTGGATTTAACGATCATATCGTCCACGTAAACTTCCACTTCTTTATGCATCATGTCATGTAATAAAGTTGTGGCGGTTCGTTGATAGGTGGCCCCGGCATTAATGAGACCAAATGGCATAACAGTATAGCAATAAGTACCCCCAAGGTGTAATTAAGGTGGTCTTATCCATATCTTCCTCTGCCATTTTTATTTGATTGTACCCGGCATACCCGTCCATGAATGATAGAAGGGCATGATCAGTTGTGTTATCCACCAAGATATTGATGTGTGGTAACGGGAAATTGTCTTTCGGGCTCGCCTTATTAAGATCCCGAAAGTCCACGCAGACCCGTACTTTACCGTCTTTTTTAGGGACCGGCACGATGTTTGCAACCCAATCTGGATACTGGGAGACTCGTATGAACCCAGCCTTGAATTGTTTGTCGGCTTCCTCCTTGACCTTGAGGGACCATTCGGGCCTCATGCGTCGGAGTTTCTGCTTAACCGGCTTGAACCCTTCCTTGATCGGTATATGGTGCTCGGCTATTTCGCGGTCTATCCCCGGCAAGCCCTTGTAGGACCATGCGAAGACGTCTTTGAATTCTTGAAGGAGATCGATGAATTGTTGTTTCTCCCCGGGATCTAGAGATAACCCTATCTTAAGCATCTGAGGTTCTAAGGTTGTTCCCACGTTGATGGATTCGGTTTCTTCGATTACCTGATTGCGGGATTCCCTTTGCTCTAGCTGCTCGATCAGATGTGGAGGTATGGATATCTGTTCGTCGGGTTTCTCAATGTCGTTGCACAGAAAATTTTGAAAATTTAGGAAATTTTGAAAATGAGACAAGTCGTAAGCAGAACGGTTGTTATTATTCATGAATTAAGAAAATAGCTCGAAAAGAGCTGTCATCTGATCGTTAGTCAGTGGCGGGATAGGTAGGGTGCCCGGGACAAAACCCGAAGCACCAGGAAAAGCTAAAGGGAGAGGGGGAGTTACAGGACTGACCCTAGCACCGGACTCCCTAGACTCAATCTCAGACTCTGACTCGGACTCTGACTCAGACTCAGATTCTGGCATTTCTCCTTTCCCTGTGATCAGCTTGAAAGTCCTTCCTTGATTGTCAGTCCACTTGACAGTCTTTCTCCAGGCTCTCTTATCTGTCCCGGATCTGACATCCGAGATCAGCTTTGATGGATCGAAGGTGCGGCTACGGAGAATCAGGCTAACTAGCTCCTTCTTCGGTGTTGGGGTCGCGAGCTCCTCCCCAAAAAGTAGTCCCAGTGCGGGTTCAGGATTTTTTAGCATCTTCGCACTGGACGAGGGCAAAGATGTCGTCTGGTATGTAGTTGCAGACCTGGGCCAAGTGGGTCCCAGGGCGTGTGGTGGTGGGCCGGTATAGGCCTGTTTGGACGGACTCGAACACCGGCGTGACAAAGATGACTTTACCGGTTCCGGTTTGGCCCATGTTTTCAGGGGTTAGGATGTAACCCAAACCGGTTTGAATCCTCCCGTTATCGAGGACTTCGAGGATTTTTCCTACGGGAAGATCGGGCCTTGATGTAACCCCCGGTAGAAAGCCCAGATTTTGTAACATCCGGTCCATGCTAACCGTAAAGTAGGGTCGGAAAAGATATTCTTCTTCGATGGCCCATATGAAGTCGAACCCCCAAAGATCGGTGCGGCCCGAGGTGTTACAGTTAGCCACAGTCATAGGTGTGGCTTCTAGAGTGATGACGGTGTCGTGCAAAGGTAGCTTGACCTTTCGATGCAGGATGGAGGACACAGCCCTGGTCGCGTGGATCCAGGGTCTTCCTAAAAGAAGGTTAAAGGAAGAAGTCACGTCGATCACTTGGAATTCCAGCTCCTTCTCTATTGGGCCCGTTATGATAGTGAGTTTCACGGCCCCGGCTACGGACTTTGGGCTTCCGTCGAAAGCCTGAATGGTTTGAGCTGTAGGAATGTAGTCGGCCTCAGTGATACCGAGGGCTTTGGCAGTCCTCAAGGGGAGGACGTTGACTGCGGACCCGTCGTCGATAAGGGTCATAGGCAGATATTTTCCACGGAAGATTACCGTGATGTAGAGAGCCATGTTGTGGGCAGGCCCAAATGATGGCAGATCAGCATTGGAGAAGGTGATGAGTGGGCCTTCTTCTTTAGCTTTCCCCTTTAGGTGGGGTAGAACCGTGGCTACCATTTCAGCTGGAGTAGCCATAGAGTCGATATTGACTTGATCGAGGGCCTTAGTGAGTGCCTCTCGATGTTCCTGAGAGCTAACTAGGAGTTGCCATATAGAGAGGTCAACTCGAGTCTTGCTCAGCTGCTTTACCAGAGCCTTTTCAGTAGTTGGCGGCTCTTCCGGGACGACCTCCGCTTTAGGCGGTGGTTCGGTGACGATGAGGGCGTGACTGCTGGTTAAGGCCTTGGACTTAACCTTCTGGATCTCCTCGGGCGTGATAGGGACGGCTTCTCCCTTAGTGAGATAGACGTCGTCTTCATCGTCGCACCAGATCCCGTTGATTTGCGGGATAAACGGGGAAATGAGATGTGAGCAATCTATGACTTCCCCGGAGAAGATGGCGTGGGTGGCCAACGGGTTGTCCTTGTTGTTGGGCTTGCCTCCAGGTAAGGGGATTTTCCCGCTTTCGATGAGATCCTTGATAAGATGCTTTAGTTTCCAGCATTTCTTGGTATCGTGTCCCTTACTCTGATGGTATTTGCAGTAGGCTTGGATATCGTAGAACTTGGAGCGGCGCTCAACTGGAGGATCAGGTGTTCGGCCTATCGGGGCGATCAGGCCTTTTGACGAGAACCTTTGTACGGCATTCGCATAGGTAGTACCTATGTCGGTGAATACTCGGGGTGTGGCATTCTTCTTGGACGGGTTATCAAGTAGATTTACCTCGTCAAAAATGCTACGAGTAGCAGCGGCGGATGTGGGCTTGCTTGTTGATGAGCTGGCCCCTTGGTATCCCTTGGTGGAGGCCTTAGTGAGGCTTTCCAAACTTAGATCATCCTCGATTCCCGTTCCCATTTCGGTTAGGACCGCAAAGCGAGGTATGATGGCGTACCGGAGATGGATCCGGTAGGCGGGCAGGAGATTCTTGACAAAGGCTTCAACTAGGACTTTTTCACTGGGCTTATCGACCAGTTTGACGCTTTCAGCCCTCCAGCGTTGAAGGTACTTCGTAAACCCTTCCTTTGGTTCCTGGGCCATTACTTCCAGGGTGCGCATCGTGGATCTCCGCATTGTCGGCGTAGTTCCGAGCGAATTCCGTTGCTACGTCGTCCCAAGACTTGTATTTCTTGGAATCGAGCCTATAGAACCAGGCTTTCGGGTGCTTCTCTAACGAGGAGGCAAACAGATGCTTGAACATGTCTGACTTGACTCCTTTTAGGGCCATAAACTCTTTGAAGGCCCGGATATGTAATACCGGGTCTTCGGTTCCGTTGAACATCGTGAGGCCTGTCAAGTTGAGATTGTCAGGTAGTTGGTCGGTCAGGGGAGAATAGGTTCGAGCATTCTCCGTATGTATCGAGTTGTGGGTTGACAAATGGACCTGCTCTTGCAGTTTGAGGACTGCGCTAGTCAATTCGGCTAATGGGCCCTTAGTTTCGTCTTCAACACTCGGCTTATCCTGCTCTATGGCGCTAACCCGGGTAACGATGGCGATCTGGTCGCCCCTAATTCGGTCGAGTTGTTCTTGGATCTTGGCCAACGAGGTGTTCAATGCGTCTATGGCTTGTTAAGTCATGATTCGGGTGTGAGGTGGCCTGTCTGTAAGAACACCGTGTAATCAGAATCGGACCCAGATCGAAAGGTGCATCCCGAGCAAGAAGAGGAAAAGACTAGACTCGGAAAAAGACTAAAAACCGACTCCTAGACGGGTGACTCATGGACGGTGGGCTTTCTTTAGGATTTCGGCAGAATGGGCCTAGTCCCGTGTGAAGAAGGACCTATGTGTGAGCTATTCTCCAGACTTTGGACTCGATTGTGTAAGTGGGCTTCCCTTTGTAGGAGTTTGTCCTACGTAGGTGGGTCGTGCCTTGGCTAATAAGGCGGACTTGGGATGGGGTGGAAACCCGTGATGTAAGATCGACGGAGTTTCGACGCTATAGACTTTAACTACTTATGACAAGACCCGACACTGCTAAATACGGGAAGTCCTAAGAAGAAGAAGGTTTTGAAAAGAGGATTTGGATTTGAAAACCGAACAAAGTCGGATAGGATGGGCCGATCTTTTTTTGAAAATCGAAAAAAAGGTGTCATTGGGCCGAGATTTTCGAATTTTGAAAAAGGTTTGGACAGCATACCGGCTAGAAAATAGGCTATTTTGAGTCAAAATCATAAGTCCTAAATTCGGTAGCTTTCCGGGTTTGAAAAATGGATAGTTTTCGAAAAAAGATGCAAGTTTTTGAAAACGACGGTTTTTGAAAAGACGAGACACGGATCAAGTAGCACGTAGTCACGGAAACAGTTTAATGATGCCATGTATGCTCTTAGTCTAAGTCTCGGTCGGTCGAATAGGGTCTATACCAACGACGATAGCTTTCTCGCAAATCAGGACGGTCTTCCTAAGCCGAGTTGGTCTTAGAACCTTCCGTAAAACCCATGCGAGTTCCGCCATCTAAGTCTTTAGTGGGTCCAAGTAGGAACGCACCGTGGTATAGTGGGACGTCGGTCACAAGTAA
This sequence comes from Agrostemma githago, assembly GCA_958450325.1. Taxonomy (NCBI): domain Eukaryota; kingdom Viridiplantae; phylum Streptophyta; class Magnoliopsida; order Caryophyllales; family Caryophyllaceae; genus Agrostemma; species Agrostemma githago. Next base: position 46,317,334 of record OY288254.1, on the reverse strand, counting down.
CCGGCCCGGAAAAGAATGGGTTATGCATGAACCATTGAACTAAAACGTGTACATTACTATTCGAACGATTTCTTTTCGAGTCTCACCCTAGGGATGCCGATGGTAAGTGACTCATCAGTTAATCCCCAGCGGAGTCGCCAAATTATGGACATGACATAGGTCCACCCCGACGCGGCCACGCGCGGGTTTGGGGAGGCGAATGAATCTCCATATGAGATGGTCAAATTGAAATTTAAATCGAAGTAGGAGTCGCCACCGAATTTTGTGGTTATTCGGAACCATTCGAGCCCACTCTATGTCGTAGTGGGCCGTATACAAAATACGGCCCATTTCCGATGTCAGAGTTTATTGGGCTCGTCCCTTTGCATTACGATACCGATACCGATACCGACATTATCGGATATCGTGTATTCAATGACTCTCGTTGCCAATGGATTCGGACATCCGGAAACCATGGTTCTGAGTAAGGGATGAGGGTACGTGTTGGGAAGTTCACTAAGAACACCCAACCCCGCCCGCACTTAGCGGCCTTTACTGAGATATCGTTCGTTTTTGGTGTATACGGGTTAGTTCGACGGTTGAATGATATGCAAACATTATTTTCCTAAGCATGTGAGAAAATAAATAAATGGGTTGCTAAATCGTTTAATGCATGTTAAACTAATAACGTCAAATTTATTATAGCATGTGAAGTCGTTTTAGTCTAATAAAACGATAAAAACAAATAAATTGCTACAAACACGAAAAAACGAGTTAGTAACGTTTGAATAAATCGAATAAAGACGTAAATGAATAATATGCATGATTTTAGAAAAGATTTATGACACGCGAAAAATACTTGTCGAAATCTGAAAATATACCGAGAAAACCGCTATTTTATGTGAGAAAATGATGCTGGAAAAATCGGAAAAAAAACGAAAAAAAGGCTGCGGCTTACAGTAGCCCGCGCGACTCGCCCGGGAGGGGCGCGACTCGCGCGGGTGGCTGTCTCGGATTCGATTTTCGAAAATTATTAATTTTGATAAATCGCGTACAAATATGGATTAATTTATACTCGATTTATATTTTCGATATTCGTCGTATTCGATATTTGATTATGAAATCGATATCGAATAGTCGGAATGATTTTAGAAAAGGTTGTGAAAAAAAGTTTGTTTTGAACGAAAAGTAAAAAAAAAGAAATTTGAACGAAAAAAGATGTTAATTCTCTCCGCGTATAAAATCGTCGAATTTTGTTTTAAAAAAAGATGTAACGATTTTATTAGCATCAACGAGAATTAATTAATTTAGTTCTTGTAGATACGATATTCGATTAGAGAATCGGTATCGTATTTTAAGAACGTTATATGAAAAATATTTTTATAGTATCGATTATTAGAAATAAATAAAAGTGCGACAACGACCCATATTAAAAATATGAAACGACCGACGACACAAAAAAAAAAACGTGAGAGAGGGGGAGAGAAAGAAGAAGAATCGGGTTTGATTTACACCCTCAACCTACATGCTTTAGTTTCTCGGTATAGAGCTCGTCGGACGGTGGCTTAGGCACGGGAGCGTCGAGATGATGCGGGATGAGTTAAGGTGTCGGTTTGGTGCGTTTTTTATGTGTGAGGTGATGGATTCGGCCGGATGGTGGGGTCGGTTTCGTCGGTATTTCGAGGCTTCTTTTTACTAAATATCGAGGATGTGTGGGTAATAGATCTATGATGTGTGTGAATGTGTCGGGATTATTGATGTTGTTTTTGTGTTGAATGGAGGGTCCTATTTATAGGAGTGGAGGTTTAGGAGATGTATCATGCTTGAACAACAAGAAATACCGGTTTGGATAGGAAACGCGAGAGGTTGAAAGGAATGAGGAGTCCGTTGCTTGGTGGGGAAGCAAGGATCTCGGCTGGTTGGGGTTTTTGGCCGAGTATTTGGAGCTCGGTCGGTATCTGATTCGGTTTTCGGATAGAATTCCTACTTGAGATCGAATTCTATCCTTAAACAGATTTGTTTAATACTTTTTGAAAGCTGATTTTTGTGGTGTTTGGGACCGAATCAGCCCATGAGGTGTCACGGCTGACTCGTGTGTCTCGAGAATATTTTTGACCGGGTTTTGACTCGGTCGTAAAAAGATGGTTTTACCCCTGGTGCCGGAATCGACCCAAATTAGTTTTATTTGACACGAAACGACCCACTGGGCCTGGATTTGAGGTTGGTTTTGTAAGATTCGTACTCCGTAATAAGCCTAACCAAATGTCCATGATTTCGAGCCCATATCCAAGTCCATTAAAGCATGTTCGCGTCCGATCATCATCGGGTGTTTGGCTGGACCTACTATAGACACCTGGCGGTCAAAATGTGGGTGTCTACAAAACATATTATCATAATATAGTTCAAACACGTTTACTAGTATAATAATTCGATTTAAAAACGATACTACAAGCAACTACATCATATATATCATGCAATACTGAGTCATGCCATCATGTGTTACCTTCATTGAGATTCTAGCCAATTATAATAATCGTCCTCGTCGGAACTAGCACAATTGCCTACGAAATAATTAAACCGATGGTATCAAAACCATATTAAGTTAATAAAAATAGGAGAAACAAGACGGAGAACAAGAGTAATTAAATTACCCTTGGAATTGGAATGAACCGGGATGAAGAGAATGATCGAAATTGAGAAAAATATTGAAGAACAGTTTACTGTGTTGTTTTCAATTGCCCTTTTTTTTGTAGGGAAGATACGTTCGATTGCCCTCTTTTTTTTGAGAAGATGAGAAGTGGGGATACTGATAAGTGTAGTTTGTTGTGTCTATTTTACTGTGTTTTAGTCCCATTTTCCTTGTGGAATCGCTCCTTGGGAGCGGTTAATGGGTTTCTTATGCTTTCTTTAGTTCGTTTCAGGTTCCCGAGACCGATTTGGAAGAGTTGGAGCAATTCCGACTCAATACATACACATTTTGGAGCCAACGAAACTAAGGAACGATGACTTGATGCCTTGGAGTCGACCCCGAGACCTTGAGACCCAATCCCGAGCCTCCGAGACCCAATCCCGAGTCCCGAGAATTGGTGAGAACCCCATGAGAACCAAGGAGGGACCAAAAAGTTCATATTGGAGGCCTACAAGACTCATCCCCGACGGGTATGGCCTCAACCGGTCCCGGTTGAGGTGCACAAAAGAGGTGGCTCCTGTCCAGGGCCCATCGCGACCGGGAGCATGGCTTCCCGACCGGGACCGACCCTGTCCCGACCGGGACCACCCCTTTCCGGCCGGGATGGGCTGCAGCTCACCCGCGCCTACTTCCTTTCACCTCCTTCCATTCTTAAACCCTATATATACCCTTCCCTTGTGATGTAAAGCTTATGCACTTCATTAGACACAAAACCCTAGATTAATTTAGGTTAGATTAGATTAGATTAGAGTAGATTAGTCGGTAATTAGTAGTTAATCTTAGTTTAATCTTGTATTAAGAGATCTCTTGAAGAATCCATCCAATCTTGACAACATTGGTGGAGGAATTTGGGTTTTCTTTATATACAAGTGTTCATCTTTTCATTCTCCACTAGTATGGTATAATCTTCTCTTCCTTTTCCTCTTAATCTTTATTTTTTCTATTCAAGTTTGAATCTTTAGTTGATTGTTTTGTTCTTGTTCATTGTTATCACTAGTTTGTAGATGTTTGTTTTGTTTCTTATGTTGATTCCTATTGTTCTTGTTAATTGTGGATTGATTATGTTAGAGTAGTATCTTGCCAGGGTTAGTAAGTGATTAGGGTGTTAATTGGATGATTAAGGGATTGTTAGAGATGTTGGTGGAAGACTTGGGTTTCCTCTTGGTTTGGTGCACATCACATGTTTGTTGAAATGCTTGAATGACTAAGTAGTTGCGAATGCTTGTTTTTCTTGCCTTTCTCTTGTGGGTGATAGTTTGTTTGTGGGTTTGGTTCCCTCACTAAGTTGCGAGAGCCCGGTGAGGACGACCCCTAAGTCGGTCTAAGTAGCGAGAGCCCGGGTGCGACCTAGGCCACCATAGCGCGCTAGAACCCCGTTTGTCATGTGTGTCGCCGAGATGGGTTCTAGGTGGAACCTCTAGGTGGGTCTAAGTTGCGAGAGCCCGGACCAACCTAGATTACCCTACTACCTCCTTCGCTCTAGTTCTTCCCCGACCATTCCGTTACCCCTTTAACCCCGACCTAATCCTAGCCCGTTTTCCTTGTTTGTTCTCCTTAGTCTTAGTCTAGCTTCCTCCCCTTCTCATCATTGTTTTGTTTAGCTTAGTTCGTTGACTTAGTCTCGTATTTAGGCGACCTTTGTCTAGACGCCTCTTACCGTCCCCGTGGATTCGACCCGACTTACCCTATCTACCCTAGTTAGGATTAGCCGGTTACTTTACTTGATCGGTTGGGACGTGACGAATCCCTACCATCAGATACTGTTGGAGGTTTAAGAGGTGTTGGGAGTCAGTAACTGCATAAAGAGGGGAAGTAGGGAGAACGTGCAACAGGAATAGGAGAAAATAATGGAGTCGGTTTTGACTTTGTCAACCGAACAACGAAAATATCTCAGTCCGATGAGGAAACGGTTAGGTCTGCTACAATTTGAGCCCGATTCGTGCTTAAAATCGTAAATGGATCACCTTTAAAAAAAATTAAATAAATAATAATAATAATAATAATAATAATAATAAGTAGACGAAACTCGTATAAGAACGTGTTTACGAGAAAGTAATATTAAAATCACGTTTCAAAAATAATTATGTACGAAATCGCGTAGAAAAAGATTAAATAGCAATTTCTCGATATTAATAAAATTCTTGCGAATGAGGTAAGTAAAATGGATTTCGAGTTTAAAATAAGAATTCAAGTTTATATAAAGATAAACTCGGGAATATAAACCGTCGAAACGGAAACTCGAATAGAAATAGAATGAGTAAATCGAATGAAACGAAAGTAAGATACATTTTAAGCATAAAAATGACTTTTCGAGGTAAATAGAATTTTACGTGTTCAAACAATTGAATAATGAATCTGTTTTACAATTATTTAAGAAATACGAGTTACATCGTAAACAAAATAAAATATTAATAAAATTTAATATATAAAAATCAGGGGTGTTACACAAAACGATAAGGAGTGGTTCCAATCGGCGCTTTGTAAGCCGTCCTCAATTCCCAAAGGGCGTCATTTAATTTCAATGACCAATCCTTTCGGTGTGTATTTACAACTTTCTCTAAAATTCCCTTGATTTGACGATTGGAGATGTCGGCTTGCCCATTTGATTGAGGGTGGTAGGCTAAGGACATCTTGTGAGTGATACCAGACTTCCTTAGAAGGTGTTCAAAGGTATCTTTCCTAAAATGAGAGCCTCCATCACTAATTAGGGCTCTAGGCATACCGAATCTTGGGAAAATCACGTTCTTGAAAAGCTTGATTACAACCTTGGAGTCATTGGTGAGGGAATCTACGGCCTCGATCCATTTTGAGACATAATCAACTGCGACTAGAATGTACTTGTTACCAAAAGAGGATGTGAACGGACCCATGAAATCAATGCCCCAAACATCGAACAATTCAATCTCCAAGATAGGTTGAAGGGGCATCTCATTTCTTCTTGTAATATTGCCACTTCTTTGGCATGCATCACATGTGAGAATGAAAGCTCGAATGTCCTTGAACATGGAAGGCCACCAAAACCCGCTTTGGAGAACCTTGGCAATTGTCTTTTGATTGGCCAAGTGTCCACCATAAGATGTCGAGTGAAGGTGCTTCACAATATTATATCCTTCTTCGGCCGTAACAAATCATCGGTATATTCCATCTACACATCGGCGAAATAAATAGGGCTCGTCCCAATAATAGCGTCGGGCTTCATAATGTAGTTTCTTCCTCTCTTGCTTGGAATAATCGTCCGGAATATAATGAGACACTAAGAAATTGACAATATCGGCATACCAAGGTGTAATAGTTTCAATGGTCATCAAGGCCTCATCTTTATTAGCTTCATTGATGGGTATACCATCTTCTTAATTGCTTTCTTTACCAACCGTTAGTCTACTAAGATGATCCGCTACCAAGTTCTCCGATCCGGCCTTGTCTTTAATTTCAACATCAAATTCTCGCAAAAGAAGGACCCACCGAAATAGTCGGGACTTTGTCTCCTTTTTGGACATTATGTAACGAATCGCCGCATGATCGGTATGAATAATGACTTTGGAACCGGTAACATAATTTCGAAATTTCTCCATGGCATAGACAACGGCAAGCATCTCTTTTTCAGTTGTGGTGTACCTCGATTGGGCTTCATCTAGTGTTTTGCTTGCATAATAAATCACATGTAGCTTCTTATCAACCCGTTGTCCTAGAACGGCACCAACGGCAAAATCGGATGCATCGCACATGATCTCAAATGGAAGATTCCAATCGGGAGCTTTGATAATTGGAGTGGTAGTGAGAGCGGTCTTTATCCTGCAAAAGGCCTCAAGACACGAGTCATCAAAAACAAAAGGTGCATCTTTCATAAGCAAAGAAGTCAAAAGCTTTGCAATTTTAGAAAAGTCTTTAATAAATCGTCTATAAAAACCGGCGTGACCTAGAAAACTCCTCACCCCTTTGACATTTGTAGGTGGTGGCAAGTTCTCAATCACGGAGACTTTCGCTTTATCGACTTCAACTCCTCTATTAGAAACAATATGACCTAGGACAACACCTTGTTCAACCATAAAATGGCAGTTTTCCCAATTCAAAACAAGTCTATACTCTTCACATCGAGCTAACACTTGATCAAGATTTTCAAGACAAGAATCAAAAGACGTACCATGGACACTAAAGTCATCCATAAAAACTTCCATGGATTATTCAATAAAATCGGAGAAAATAGCCATCATACATCTTTTAAACGTTCCGGGCGCATTACACAATCCAAATGGCATCCTTTTATAAGCATAGGTGCCATAGGGACATGTAAAAGAAGTCTTCTCTTGGTCATCGGGGTGAATGGGAATTTGAAGAAATCCGGAATGACCATCGAGGAAACAAAAATAAAAAATGATGCGCCAATATTTCAAGCATTTGACCAATTAAGGGAAGGGGAAATGGTCTTTTATGGTGGCCGTGTTCAATTTTCGATAGTCAATACACATGCGCCAACCGGTAATAGTCCTAGTGGAAATCGACTCACCCTTTTCTCCTTTAACAACCGTCATTCCTTCTTTTTTGCCACAACTTGTACGGGGCTAACCCATTTACTTCCGGTTATTGGGTATATAATGTGAGCCTCATACAACTTGAGGACTTCGTTCATGACAACCTCTTTCATGGTGGGGTTCAACCTACGTTGACCCTCAACCGAAGGACGGTGGTCATCATCAAGGATGATCCTATGCATGCAAACATTTGGACTTATGCCTTGGAGGTCGGCAATGCTATACCCGATGGCCTTTTTGTGCTTTCTTAAAACAATCAAAAGTTTTTCCAATTGAGGACCATCAAGTGTGGCATTGACGATAACGCGATAATTAGTTCCTTCAAGAAAAGCATATTTGAGGGAAGAGGGGAGTGGTTTAAGTTCAAGATTAGGAGGAGAAGATACCATACTCTTACCCACCGGTAGTGGTTCTACCTTTTCATCATGCAAACATTCTTCTTCAAGAGGTGGAGAGTCAATTGGTTCATCTTCTTGCTTATCATCATCTATCAAGCTATACTCAACCAAACTATCAATAACTTCAATGGAATGCATTTGTTCAATCATTGGTTGTTTAAGAGCTTGAGAAAGGGAAAACTCTACCGACTCGTTCTCTATGTTAAATGACAACTTTCCATTCTTAACGTCAACTATAGTACCTCCTGTAGCCATAAACGGTCGGCCTAAGATAATGGGGGTAATAGTGTCTTCGGGCATATCCATGACAAAAAAGTCGGAGGGGATGAAGAACTTACCAACTTGAACGGGTACGTCCTCAAGTATCCCAAGTGGGTACTTGACGGACCTATCCACAAGTTGAATCGACATGTTAGTGGGTTTCATCTCCCCCACACTAAGTCTCTTGGCAATAGAATAAGGTAACAAACTAACACTAGCCCCTAGGTCGCATAAAGCTTGATTAACAACAACATTTCCAACCCGACAAGGGATGATAAAGCTACCGGTATCCTCTAGTTTCTTTGGCATTTGATTCATAAGAATGGCACTACGTTGTGCCGTGAGAGAGACACATTCTTTGTCTTCTATGGTTCTCTTTTTAGTCAAGACTTCTTTCAAAAACTTAGAATAGAGGGGCATTTGAGAAATTACCTCGGTGAAGGGTGAAGCTACCTCTACTTTCTTCACCATATCCACGAAATGGCTAAATTGTGCATTCTCTTTATGTGGCTTAGCTCGCTCAGGAAAAGGCAATGGAGGAAAAAAATCGGGAGGCGGTGGAACATTAGATTCTTCTTCTTCGGCTAATCGCTCCACCTCTTTTCTTTTGGCTTCTTCGGCTTCCATTTCCTCTTTCTTTTTTCTTTATTCTCTTTTTTCATTCTCCGCATTTTGGAGGATATCAAACTCCGCTTGTATTCCCCGATTTTGTTTGGGGGAAATGAGAGATGATTCTTGTGGTGCACTTTGTTGGTTCACTTTGGATGGGGTGCTCTTGGTGTTCAAGTTCAAGTTCTTGTACGGGTCCTCAAATTCTTTGCCACTTCTCAAAATGATGGCATTTGCTTGGGGTGAGGGGTCTCTTAGGTTTTGGGGTTGGCCGGGCAAAACATGGGGTGGATGAATTGGGGCGGCTAAGGCTTTTGTTGCTTCTTGTGATTCCCAAACCTTTAGCCTTGCCTTAGTATCTTGATGTTCATTCCATAGTTGCCCAACGGTTCTTTGCAAATCATTAAAGTTATTCCATGGAGCTCATCCTTGACCAAATTGAAAATTACTTGATTGGCCATAAGATTGAGAGGGTTGATTGAATGGTTGTTGATTGTATCCATGATTGAAATGATTACCATGTTGATTTTGGTAATTGTTGTAATTGTTAGGAACATGGAAGTAGCTACCTTGTTGATTGAAGTTGCTCCTTTGATGAGGAGGCATATATGGGGGCATCTTTGGAGGACCTTGATTAAAGGGCCTTTGTTGACTTTGTTTAAATGGCCTCATTTGACTCCCTCGGGCACGTGGCATCGGGTTTTGAATATTTTGATTCCCATAAGAGAAATTAGGATGGAACCTTGTGCCGGCATTGTAGGTATTAGAAAAGGGATCATATTGAGGTCTTTGCCCATACACTGTATAGCTTGGACTTCATTTGGCTCTTCAATATATGTTTCTTCATTAGGAATGCAAGAGCTAGAATCATGGTCATAATTGCCACAATGATCACATTGAACTTCCCATGTTATTTGCTTTGGATGTGATGGTTGCCTTGGTGGAACACTCCCTTGAATTTGGTACATACCTCTAGGAGTGGGCTTAGAATTCATGGCATCCATTCTCTTTTTCAATTCTTCAACTTCCGCTTGAAGTTTCAATTCATTAGAACTATTAGAGGAGTTCACTTCAACTTTCTTTCTAGAATCCCTCGATTGACCCGTTCTAGAATCACTCCTTGCCATCTTCTCAATAAGATTCTTAGATGCCTCATCGGTGAGAGAAGAGAAGTCTCCTCCGGCGGCCGAATTGAGCTTTTCTTTGGTTCTCGATTAAAGGGTGTTATAAAACGTTTGGGTGGTTAGCCAATCGGGTATTCCATGGTGTGGACATTTGAGCAACAAATCTTTAAATCTTTCCCAAGCCTCGCTTAGGCTTTCAAATTCATCTTGCTTGAATGTTTGTATCTCCATGCGATATTGGTTAGTCTTTGACGGCGGAAAATATTTCTCCAACAAGGCATTAGATAGTTGAGCCCATGTTGTGTATGTATTAGCGGGATGGCCTTGAAGCCCTCTACGAGCTCAATCTCTCAAGGTCTTCGGAAATAATAAACGATGCAATTGACATGAAGTTAATCCATTGAGACGGGCTCCTACTAATTTTTCTTTAAATGAAGCGATGTGCTCTTGAGCATCTTCTTGAGAAAAATCGTGAAAAGTATCTTGTTGGACCGCATTGGTCAAAGAGGCTTTCAATTCATAGTTCTCGGGAATCTCTACAAAATCGACGGGAGAAGGTGTTTCTTCATGTGTTAATTGGGAATGAGAGGCTAAGGTCGCCATTGGTTGGACTGGTGGTGATGGTGGATTTGAATTTGGTGATTTTGGAGGGGATGTGTAACACCCATAATTTTTAAAAATTAAATTTTTATTCATATTTTTATTTCGTTTGCGATTTAACTCGTAACCATTTTAATTCTTCTCGGAATTACTTTTAATTCATCTTGAATTCCTAAAATCTTTATTTTAGCTGGAATTCCTATTTTCATCTCGAAACTCGTTAAAACATTTTATTATCTTCTTGAGAAATTATTTTATTAAACTTTCGTTGAATAATCATTATTTTGTTTTCGTGAAATCAATTTAATTCATTTTAGTTGGAAACTATTTATTCGTCGAGAAACTCAATTTCTTTACAAACAATTATTTAAACTTGAGATTTACTCATTTGATTTTTCGAGTCAACTAATTATTTTTATCAACTTCGAACCTGACCCAAATATTTAATGTTACGACAAAATAATATTTTAGCCCATCTCGAAGTTTGGGTCTAATTCTTTTCTTATGCGATTTAAACCCAATTTATTTGTAAGCCAATTATTTATTTTTACTAATGATTTCGATCACACCGTAAATTATTTCCTAACCCAAATCGAGTATTTTACCTCATCACTAACTAGATGAGTCACTAAGATATTTTATTTATATTGAACACATGTTTTATTTATTTATTCATTCATCCTAATTCTATTCAACAACTCCAATTTTGGTTGTTTTACGTTACTTCTCCAACTCTTTCTTTTTATACTCCCTCTCCAATTCTATTAGTTCTATCATTTACGTAAAAATCATCCTCCTCCAATTCCGTTTAATTACGTTATTGCTGCCCAGTCTTTTACGTATCTCTTCTCCTTCGTTCATTCCAATCTCGAGGGTAATTTAATTCCTCTTATTCTCCATCATGTTTTTCTCTTTCTATTCACTTATTATGTGGTTTTAATACCATATGTTTATTTATTTTGTAGGCTATCGTGCTAGATCCGACGAAGGCGGTTATTTTATTAATTTGGATTTCGATGAAGGTAACAGATGATGGCATGACTCGGTATTGCATGATATATATGTTGTAGTTGCTTGTAGTATCGTTTTAAATCGAATTTTATAAATATGTTTACTATATTATTATGGTAATATGTTTCGAATCTTCTAAAATTATTATAAGGCCGAGACTAAAACGTATAAATAAGAATTAATTTCTTAATTTTCGTGATTTTTAATATGAATTATCAAATTGAAAGTTTTATTGTTTTATTAAAGTTACAACACATTTTCAAATCTGTTACTACTTTTGTACGATTTATTTCTCTTGTTTAAAGACTTTATTTTCAAAAGCTTTTAAAAGAGACTTTTATTTATTTTAAGTATAGTTTGTGTATTTTGAATTTCGTAAATTAAATCTAAGTAGTCTCGTCACAATAAATCGTTAATGAAACTATGACGGATTAGTTCGCGAATCTGTCAGTTGTTGTAAAACCTAATTTAAAACGGATGATAAACTTCGATTTTAATTTTGGTAACTTACTTACATTAACTTTAAAGAGTATAGTTAATTTTTCTAATTGGATTTGTTTTAAAATAAAATTTTAAACGTGTTTTATTAACGAAATACGATCGGGTGTCGGATTCTGTCAGTTTACAAAACTACGAATAAAAACCCCTCTTATGTTAATAATTTGGATTTTCTCCAGAAACAAAAATTGTTGTTAAGCTTTTAAAGTTTTTAACCTCACTGATCTTATATCGTTTTGATTTTTAATGATTTATTTATGAATTTTATAGTAAGACAATGCAAATCTGAAAAATCTATAAATTTGTAATTTATTACTTTTAATTACTTAAACTCCAATCTTTTGAGAAATAATTATGATTTTTACTTTCTTTGACTTTTAATCATTAATTATACATTTATATAATAAATATAATGTTTATGTCTCAATGCCTAATATTAAATATTTTATATAACTCATATGTTAAACGATTTCTAATTATAATAACACCTATTTTGGGAAAGTTACTATTTGAAGAAAGATTCTATCTTAGGAAGGTTACTATTTTGGGAATGTTTAAGATATCTTCGGATAAAATAATTATAATGGTTTCAATGTGGAATAATGTTGAAAATGAGAATGTACAGTATATAAGTCTAGGATATGTTGTTTGTTGCCATCAGCTATATGGTCAGTGTATTTGCGTCAGGGATACATTAATTGTCGAACTGGGTATCGTTTATGCTCAGGAGTCATGCGCATGTACTTAGGCTAGGACCTCGCTAAACGCAGTCCTATTATAGTTTGAGTTGTCTGGTAAGAGGGGTTAGGAGTCGCTTCGTGGGCACCGAGTTCCTTAACCAGTGAGGCTTAGGGGTCGCTTCGTGGGCACTAAGTTACACTTTGGTGTTGTTTTGACATATCTCTAGTAGTAAAAGCTGTACTTATCATCGGTTTTATATTCCATTATTCGTGTTGACGCCGTCAGGCTGCTGAATTGTTTTCTGGCTTTGAATCTATTTTGATATATATAATGTTTTGAGTTTTAATCTATTTTCGTATATTATGCTTCTATTGCGTATATATTATGTAATATGGCTGGGAGAACTGCCTGAGTTGCTCCCCACTGAATTGTGGCTGTTATGTTTATAACATGACAGGTATTCTTTGTTCCGGGGTTTGGTGTGCGCTAGCGAGTGACATGGATCCTACTCTGCTTCATTATGTTTGTTTATGGATTGTTAAACCCATTTGAAGGATTTTTATTTTTAGCCCTTTTGTAAAAGTGGCATTTGTATTGACTGACCGTTCTTTCTGTAAAATATAGAACATCATTGTGTTTTAATCCCAAATCTACAGTGTTTCCGCCACTGTATTGCGTTAGAATTTATAGGGGATTACATGATGAATTTGGTTGTGGAGTTTTCGGTGATGGTGGTGGTGGTGAATTTTGTGAAGTGGAAGGTATGGAAGGATTATTTGGAGTGGAATTAGGTGATGTAGAAGGTGTAAATGGTAGGATGGGATTAAGGTTAGGTGGAGATAATGAAGGATGTGGAATAATGGTGGTTGAGTTATTTCCTCGAAAACGCAATGCTCTAAAAGTCCTTTCCGGCTCCGGATCGAACCACAAGGGCGATGACGTGTTCCTGGGCATAAAACTCAATTAAACAGTGAGACTCCTAGCACCTCACGGTACAAGGGAAAAGAGAGAAGAGAAAACAATCAAACACAATAACTAAAAACACAATCAACTACTAGCCGTCCCCGGCAACGGCGCCATTTTGATCGGGCCCCAATCGGATCGGTCATTTAGCGAATGACGGGGGATCAAACAATATTTATAGACTCGGAATAACACAAAAACAAACAAGTAATCGTGGTAAGTCGAGGTCGGTCCACAGGGAACGGTGTGTTGACAATCAAGTTTAAAGCAGTGTGTTTGATGTCTAGAGGGGGATTTTCTAAGGGTCGAGTCTAAACTAGGGAAATAACTAGAGAAATAGCTAGGGGTGATCAATCTAGGAAAAGGTGTTAGGGGGAAGTCGGGATTCGGTACTTGGAGTCTAAGAAGGTCAGAATCGAGTTTTTGTTGCAACATTGATAAAGGAGAATGCCACCTTTCGGTTTCTTCACCTAACCCACCTAAAAATCTACTTTCGCGGCGAATAAGGGTAAGTCTCTGGCTATGGTAATTTCTACCCCGAGTTTCCCCATATTGATAGAAATTAGTCAAGGTCGGTCTAGTTGGCCGGACTAAAACAACAATGACATAACAACCATAAACAAGATAAACCAACAAGCAAACAACCCACCAACATCCCTATATTCAAATAATCCAAGTCCTCATCCCTAAACCCCCCAACAAGAAATCTACTCACTAATCATAATGGAAGACAATAAAACATTAACTAAGGAGAAAATCACTATAACATGCATATTAACTAGATCTAAGGAAACTAACAACAAAATAACAAGAAAACTATGATCTAACAATTACCCACTAAACTATGGAGGAAATAAGATCTAACACAATAAACTAGAGAATAATCTAGAACATCATAAATAAAATCTAGAGAAACTAACAACACTAAGATGATCAAAACAACAACCAACAAAACTAAAAATAAAAACAACAATCTAAAACAATATAAATAAAGATGATCTAGATAAGACAATAATGAAAGAACAATAAAATAAATCTAAACTAGATATTAAATAGTGGAAAGAAATATATCAACTATGAAGATCTACAAGAAATAAGAAGATTGCATAAATAAAGATTGAATCTTTGATGAAGAAAATGGAGAACTTGTCACTAATCCTCCAATAAACCCAACAAATCTTCAAAAATAAAACTTGGAAATAAATAAAGGTTGAATCTTTGATGAAGAAGATGAAGAACTTGTCACTAATTCTTCAATAAACCCAACAAATCTTCAAAATAAAACTTGGAGTAATAATCTTCTACAAACTTGAATGTAAAACTAGAGAATTGTTGATGGAAACTAAGTAGATCAACTACTAAATTACTATGTGAACTACTATAATTATGGAGGCTTACTACTAGAATACTACTAAACTACTACTAAAGAGATGGTGTAATATGGTGGTGAAATGGTGTAACTACACTAATGATGGATGGTAGTTTGGGCAACAAACTAGGGTAACATATATATAGTAAAGCCTTAATGGGTATTTAACCTAAAGCCCAAATCCAACTTTTTGCTCCATTAGTGAGACAATCACCCTTAGCATCTTCATGGGGTGAAACTTCGCCCTGCGTTTGCCGTAATAATCCCACCGGGTGAAATTTCGCCCGTTGAGATTTTCTTCACTTTTTACGTTTTTTTGGCATATCTTTCCATCGGGCGAAATTTCACCCGGTGGGGAGTCTCGGAAAATCTTCGGGGAGCCATTTTCACCAACGGGTGAAATTTCGCCCGGTGGTGTCTCACCGGGTGAAATTTCGCCCGATCATTTTTCTGACCTCTTTCTTGTCTCATTCTTCATCGTACGATTGAATGGCTTTAAACTTTTTTTTTTTTTGGTAAAATGTGAAATGGTATAGATAAAGAATTTACAACTGATCAGAAATAGCTGATCAACACGTTTTCAGGATACACAAATAAAAAAAACAAACAGAAACAAGTGAAAATCAATTGTTCCGTAGTCTACTCCAATAAGCATCCTCCTGAATCAAATGGGGCAGTTTTGCTTTCATCCTCTTCTTGGCCTGTTGGATAACTAAGTTAGCCACAAGATTAGGCATTTTCAGCACATAGTTCACTCTCGCATTATTCCTTTGCATCCAGACCTGGTAATGTACAGCAGTCCACAGCATCGTATGTAAGTTATGCTTCAGCGTATGCAACCGATTCGCACCTGCCATGGAGATATTCAATTTAAAACCACACCAATCCTCAACATGTCTAATAACCTGGGCACTATACACGCATTCAAAAAATAAATGCTCAATGGTTTCCGTATCAGTCCCACAAAGACAACATTCTTCCTCCTGACAGAATCCCAGTTCATGTAATCTACCTCTACAATTCAGACCTTTTTGCTTCACTAACCAAGTAACAAAAGCATGCTTAGGGTCATTCCAGCTATTCCAAAGAATCGGGTGCCACTCCACAACAGGGTAAGATCCCCTAAGCCAATTATATCCATCTTTGATATAGTAGTCACTATAGTTTCCTTGCCATAACTCATTCGGGAAACCATGCTTAACCTTCTCTTTTACCTTAGAGATACATTTCCAAGCCCAGGAGGAAGTACTTGGAGCCTGATATGGACCCCAATCTTGCCCTTTGAGGTAGATGCAATTGACCCACTTGACCCATAATCGTTCTTCATTTCGGTAGATCCAATGAACCAGTTTAGTGATGGCTGCAATATTCATAGTCTCGGCTTTTTTAATCCCTAAACCACCCTCCTTCTTGTCTAAAGTGACCTTCTCCCACGCCACAAGGGGGACCCTAAGATACTCAAAAGATCCATCCCAAAGATAATTCCTGCATATTCCCTCGATTCTTCTGATGATCGCCTTAGGTAAAACAAAGATACTAGCCCAATAAGAATGAAGTGCGCTTAAAATCGAGTTCACAATTGTTAGTCTTCCTGCCTATGAAAACTTCTGAGCACCAATGCTTCTAACTCTCTTGAAAATTCTCTCAATCAAGATATTAAATTCCAGTTTAGTCAGCCTTCCTGCTTGAATTGGAACTCCCAAATATCTAAAAGGCAAAGATCCCTCGCTGAAGCCCACAACTTGCTTTATGTCGTTCTTAACAGTCTCATTTACCCCATTAAAGAATACCTCAGACTTTGAGCCATTCATCGTGAGCCCTAAAGCTCTAGAAAAGGATGAAAAGGCTCTAATAAGAAGCATAATGGAGTTAATATCACCCTTACAGAACATTAAACGATCACCTGCAAACATTAAATGGGTTAGTTTCAGACTTTTGCAGAGGGGATGGTACTGAAAAGGCCATTTGTCTGTTGCATAAGCAATCATTCTCGTCAAATAATCCGTACAAAGAGTGAAGAGGAGAGGGGAAATAGGGTCCCCTTGCCTCAACCCCCTTTTCCCCTTGAAATACCCAAAACAATTACCATTCAGGCTCAAAGTGTAGGAAGGAGAAGTCACACAGGCCATAATTTTTGCTCTGAAATTCACCGGAAAATTCAAACCAATGAGCATTTGCTCCAAGAAGGACCATTCAATGGAGTCATAGGCTTTCTGAAGGTCAATCTTGAATAAACATCGAGGAGATGAAGAGGCCCTAGTATAGTGCTGAATAATGTCTTGACATATAAGCACATTTTTAATTATCGACCTACCCTTCACAAAGGCACTTTGATTCCCACCAATAAGATCAGGAAGAATAGGAGCTAACCTGTTACAAAGAAGTTTGGAAATGACCTTGTAAATCATATTACAACAGGCTATAGGTCGATATTGCTTCACCCTTGTAGGCATGTCACATTTTGGGATCAAACTGATGCTAGTAGCATTAATCTGAGTTAACAGTAAGTTAGACCTGAAAAATTCTTGAACTGCATCACAAATATCCGTACCAATGACTGTCCAGCTGTCTTTGAAGAACGAGCTAGAATATCCATCGGGGCCCGGCGCTTTTTTTGGTGGAATGCTGAAAAAAGCATGCTTAATTTCATCATTAGTCACCTGTCTCTCCAGTTCGATCATTTGGTCAGGACTGCATCTCCTACCCATTGAAATGACCTGTGTTCTGATAGGCTCCGTGGGGTTACTACTGCCCAGCAGCTGCAAATAATAGTCCAGAAAAGCGGACTGGATACTATCCGCATCGGAACATAATTTCCCATCTTTGTCTTCAATCTGAGTTACTTTGTTACTGCTGTACTTTTTCTTTAATTGACCATGGAAGAATGCCGTGTTAGAATCACCATCTTCAATCCATTTCATGTTTGCCTTTTGACTCAAGAAGTTATTTCTAGCTTGCAATTGTTCCGACAAAGTAGCTGATAGCATTCTTTCCCTCTCAAGCAGATTCACATTCGCCGGGTCTGCAATTATCATGTTCTGAATTGCTGCAAGTTGCTGTTTTGTTTGGGCTGCTCTACATTCGATATCCGAGAAGCATTCCTTATTCAATTGTCTCAACGGGAACTTTAGCGCTTTAAGTCTTTTAACAATAGTAAACATCTTATATCGTGATTTAAACTTTAAGTTGTGTGCTTTGCTCTTTGGACGGTATTCCCTTCTCTTGTGCTCGTGGAAGCTCGATCGTGATTTCGGTGCCAAATCCTATCAAAATGATAGAAAAACTACCAAAAACACGTAAAACGCACAAGAGGGACGCCAATGCGAGAAGTACTCAAAATATGGCGATAATCGCACTCAAGACTTGCAAAACAAGGGTAAAACGGGTCTAAATGGGAGGAAAAATGGTCTAAATTTAGCACACAACAATTCCCCCACACTAAACCGTTGCTCGTCCTCGAGCAAAGACCCAAAAAGAAATTACAAACTACTAATACTAGCTAGACTATGCTAAGCTGATACGGGGCAATTAACGGGCCCGCTCCGTCCCTTCAACTCACATCGAAATACTCATGAGGTAAAGTACTCTCATGCGAGGCAAGTTGGGGCTCGCTCAAAATGGTAGATGCGACTAAACACATAAAAACACATAACACGAAGGAATAGACACGTCCAAACCAAAAATAAAACCCGAATCCCTCATCGAGACGGCGGGGAAGACGTCGATTACTTACCTAGGACAACAATAAACTTCCAAGATAAATCACCCACGTAAACAAGGACCAAAGCCTAATACTATGACAATTAAGCAATATAGATGTTGATAACTTAGCCTAGGTCCTCCTAATCTTCTAAAGGGGTACTACGGGGTGTATAACGGAGTGGAAAAAGTGAACCATGGATTCGTTCGACACTGTAGGTAGGTGCAGTCCCACTATCTTTGGCTAAGCCAAGAGGATCGTTCCAAACTCGAATTTCCTAAATTAGCCCAAACCAAAAGGTGGAGTGTTTACAATTATTGGGTTGATTGACTAATCACCGCTATCTTCCTACCTCGGGACTCGGTCCTCTAGTTGGCACTTCACGGCGACGAATCGATCAAAGGTATTTTTTTTTGAAGGAGACATTTTTGATAATTTGATTTTCATTTGAAGCCCTTTTCTTCTCCTTTGTTTTTCTTTTTCATGTTTTTGTGCTCTTTTTCTCTTGCTTTGGTTTGCTCTTTTTGGCTTTTGATGTGGTTTTTAACCAAGCTTGGAGGTTATTTTTGTGTAAATTTATTGTGGTGATGTGTTGGTGGAGGAAAAATAGGTAATCGAGAATGCGCGCCAATCCCGGATAACCCACAAAAAGCGGAAAGAATTTGGACTAAAGGTGCAATGCTCATTCGAGCAAGGTCACCTAGAAAACGGGAAGCGGGAACCAAGGCCTAACTCCTCCATGGGTGGTCAAGGTGGTTAAATGCAAACCCCGAAGTAAACCTCTAGTAGAAAAGGTGGAGTCAAAGCTAAAGGATCAACAAATTCATTGCGTAAGAGTCATTCTACTAGAATAAGGTCCAAAATCTATAATGGGTTATCTACAATGGAATGTAAACTCTTGTAAAAGATTCGTAATCGGGTTTTCGAAGAGTTTTAATCATAGACACACTATACAAAAGAAAAAGAAACACATGAAAAGGAAAAGCAAATAAAAGAAAACACAAATAAAGTCATGTACTCCATACTCCATCATCATACAAGCACACAAAATCAACCACAACACCAAAATGCTCATCTTCGAGAGCCTCCAAATAACAACAACCTAACTCGTCTACAAAATTAAAGAAGAAAGAAGGAAGGGAGTTACCAAGCGGGTGCTTTCACAATCTCTTCAAATTGCGCTGATAAGGTGGTGGTTACCTGTTAGACTAGAGAACAAGACCGTACACGGGACACGAAAACGTAACAAGAAACAAGAAAAGAAAAAAGGAAAGAAAAGAAAATGTTTTTGATTTTTCGAATTTTTCAAATTTTTATGGATTTTTAAAAGATTTTTGAAAAATAAAAGATAGTAGACTCATCCCCCACACTAAAACTGTACATTGTCCTTAATGGACAAGTAGAGGAAGATCGAAAAAGACGGAAAAGAAGAATAAGAAAAATCTTTTTGAATTTTTATGATTTTCAAATGTTTTTGGATTTTTCAAAATTTTTGAGAAAAGAAAAAGGAAAATAAAATAAGGAAAGCTAGCGATAAAATAGTGGCGGGCCTAGGTGCAATCACATCACCTGGACCCTAGCCAAGTGGCTAAGAAAATGAAAGAAAATAAAATGAAAGGGTGAAAAATTGGGCGTAGGTGTAATCACATCACCTAGCCCGGATTAAGAAAAATTGAGAAAATTGATTAAAAATTTGGATTTTTCAAAGGGTCAATGGCGTAATCACGTCGCCTACAGACCGGGAACAATACCAAGGCCGCGACGGCCACAAAAATCGATGGGACGGTGGGACAACATGCAATTTTGGTTCAAGATAAAGCAATCACAATGATTATAATGATTATGAAACAGGGTACAAGGAACAAGATTAGTTCAAGGACATACAATTGTAGATGATTAAGACTCACTGACACAATCCACACATATATACCCACAACACATACAAACCACATTATCAACCGACTCTTGTGGGGGGGTCTAATTCGAGTAGTCATTTGACGCAAAAGAAGCCGTCGGAGTGCCTTCGTTGGGTTCCAACTCACCGGCGTACTCCCAAACTCCTATTTCCCCCGATTCATTCAGTTGGAATTCACCGGGACCTAAAGGTAGGTCCCAATTGTGACAATTGTAAATATTAGTTCGGTAAATGTTGGGGACAATTAAAGCGCAGTCATGGCAAATGGAGACGAGACGATGGTCAGGTACATTAAAAATCCAAGTAGGGAGGTAGGCCTCGTCAAGCCAGACACGACCATCAAACGGTTTAAGGTGGTCGGTCGCATAACCCAAATTTTTCGCGATTAAAGTCACAAGACCACCACAGTCTACGGTAGGGCGTTGGTCAATAATAATTTGATGAAAGTGTAACGCCACGACAAGTGGTAGGTCAAGGGGGTAAGGGTTACCGAGTAAAGAGTCACAAATCAATTGTAAGACACACACATTGAGGTTAATGATATTGCCGGCAGACGGTATTAAGCAATGGGAAAGCATTTCAGCGAAATAACGAATAGCGGGGTTACGGATTTCAGCGGTAAAATTTGAATTGGGTTCAAAATCACGTTGGCCACTAGCTATGCATCTCTACAAGTCTTTCCTAGTTGAACTAGCTTGTACATCCATTAAAGGTTCACGAATTCCGGTACCCAATGTGGGTAGACCTAGAGTTAGGCCGAATTCGGAAATAGTCAAGCAAAGGGTTCTACCGAACAAATTAAATTTGAACTCTTTAGGTGTGGTCGGGTTATCAATTGTAAAGCTACCTTGAAATTCGCATGTAAGGTATTTGTAGGTGCAATTCACGTAACTTAGAAGTCCACTAGTTCTTGATCTCAACGATAACTCTCTCATATCGTCTTCAATACCTAGGATTTCCATTGTGAATGGACAGGGCCACCTAGTACTCTGAAAGGTCTTTTCAGAGAAGGTTCGAGCAAGAGCGTATTAGGGCAAGGTAAAAGTTTTGACTTAGAAGACTTACTAGAAGATGAACGTTTAAAAGGACTAGAAGTCGAGGCCATACCTTGTTTACGCGCGGGTCATTGAGCTCTTGTCTCCATAATAATGTGCTTGCAAGAAAATTCCCAAAACTTTCTTCCTCTTCTTCAAAAACCCAAAATAAATCACCAAGTTGGAAATGAAGTTATGAATGGATGTTGGGGTGTATGGAAAGTGGTTTAATGATGTTATGGTGGGTGAAAGGGTGAAATTAAGAGTGAGGTGAAAAAGCTGATATAAATAAGGTTGGATGAGAGGGAAATGAAAAGTTTTAAAGTGATTGTGTGGACATGACATAAGTCCACCCCGACGCTGCCACGCGCGGGTTTGGGAAGGCGAATGAATCTCCATATGAGATGGTCAAGTTGAAATTTAAATCAAAGTAGGAGTCGCCACCGAACTTTGTGGGAGTTCAGGCCCGTTCGAACCCACTCTATGTCGTAGTGGGCCGTGTACAAAATACGGCCCATTTCCGATGTCAGAGCTTATTGGGTTCTTCCCTTTGCATTATGATACCGATACCGACATTATCGGATATCGTGTATTGAATGACTCTCGTTGCCAATCGATTCGGACATCCGGAAACCATGGTTCTGAGTAAGGGGTGAGGGTACGTGTTAGGAAGTTCACTAAGAACACCCAACCCCGCTGTAGACACCCGCATTTTGACTGCCAGGTGTATATGGCAGTTTCCAAAAAACATCCGATGATGATCGGACGCGAACGTGTTTCTACGCGCTCGGATACGGGCTCAAATCCATTAGTTGCTGGCTAATGCACTTACGGAGTACAAATTTCACAAAACCAACCTCGAATCCAGGCCCAGTGGATCATTCCGAGTCAAACAAGACTAATTTGGGCCAAAACCGACACCAGAATTAAAACCGACTTTTTAGCAATTGGGTCAACCCCGGTCAAAGTCGTCTCCGAGACACACAAAACAGCCCCTCACATCATCAAAAGTCCTAGTCAAATACAAAACCCATCGAACATCCAAAGTCAAGGTCCAAAAGACTGACCCACGCGACCAAGTTGGGCCACTCGATCGAGTGCCCGACCCACTCGATCGAGTGGGCCTGTTTCGAGCCCGACTGCAGATGTAATGGGCCACTCGACCGAGTTAGCTGCCTACTCGGTCGAGTAACCCTAACCGGGTGCCCTAGCCTTGCCTATATAAGCAACCCCATGCACACACAATCAAGGACCTCTTTTACACATCTTTACACCACCCTAATCAATCCGTACACAACCCTAATTCCAACCCTAGCAATACACTAGCAAAACCCTAAACCTAGTTTTAGGAAATCGAAACCCTAACCACCATAACTCAACCTTCATACACCTCGAAACTCCCGTGTTAAAGCCGCGATTACGAGTCCAATCCGAGACAAGAACATGTAGGTTGAGGGTGCCAAAACCCGCTTCTTTCCTTCTTCTCTTCCTCCCGTCGTCTTCCTTTTTTTACGTTTTTTTCGTTTTTTTTATTTACTTTGTTCATCGCATCATAATATCGTTATTATAATTTGTATAAAACATTAAAATACTTGTCGATTTGTGTCGAACGTGAGTGATGGTGGGATAAGGAAAACCGAACATACAAGTGTACTGCACACAGCGTTGACGGTCGCTTATCCCATCACCCCGATCGTTTGATTATTGAAACAACTTAACTTAAGAAATAATCCTTTTTATTTGGTTTTCATCATTATTCGAGTCGCATATTCACGTCGATTTTCAAAAAAAAAACATTGTATTTTAATAAGGGTCGAAACCCGTCGACAAGGACCCGACATCACAATCCCTAGGGATTTATTTCGATGTCGGAGAAGTCGAGGGAATCAAGTCCTTTAATTCAAGCAAAGAGTCGATTCCCTAGATTCGATACCAATTTCATAATTGGATGTTGAATCTAGCGGTCTAGTCACATAACTTAATTAATGCGATTCACTCATATCGCGATAGTTGATTTAAGACGACTAAAATCCATTTAATATTTTCACTCTAATATTCCATATCGATTCGATAATCGAATATGGGATACTACGAGTATTCAAAATTAGAAATCGAATATAAATCCCGCAATACTTATATTCGATTCAACAAAATCGACAATTTATAAAATCTGAGTCGAACATAAATTGTGCAATATTTATGTTCGATTTGGTAGAATCGTCGAATTATCAAAAATCAAAAGCAATTTCAAAATTAATACAATTTGCAAACGAATTACAATTCGTACAGGGGGGCACTCGACCGAGTGCCTAGCCCACTCGGTCGAGTGGCACCCCAAAATCAGGTCAGAATGTCTATTACGACCCCCACTCGATCGAGTCTCACAGTGACTCGGTCGAGTGGCTGTGTACTCGACCGAGTTGGTCAATAACTCGGCCGAGTATGGTTTAAAACGCAAAACAGAAACCCTTTTTTAAGGTCCACCCGATCGAGTCCATTGACCACTCGATCGAGTGGCCTCATCACGACCAAAGCTACGTGTCGTACATTCTTCTATCTTCTAAATTCGATAGTATTTTACGACTTAGGTCAACGCGTGCTTAATCAATCATGTGTAGGCACTACAACAAAATCACCTTTTCGCGGCAATTATTTTTGTATTTCGTGGCGATTCTATTCGACGCGAAAGGTTTCCCCATCGATTGTGTATTCGTTGAGGTAGCCAGCGTTGCCGTAGCCTTTCGTAGCGAATAATCTATTCGCTGGGTTAGCTCCTTAAAATCGGCGCGAAAGAAGAGGAGATTTAGTGGCGATTTTAGTGTCGATTATTATTGATGCGGTAAATAATTTGATTTTCCCACTATTGAGAATTGTAACGATTGTATTCGACACGATAAGTACAATAAAATGTCATTTAGTGACATTTGTTGCAATTGTATTCGACATAATAAGTACTATTAAATGCAACCATATACTAAATTTGGTGTCGATTTCATTCGATACGAAATATCACATTTATCTCTCAAATGTGGTGCGAAAATAAAAACAAAAAAACAAGTGAAAAATATGTATCTTTAATATTACTCATAAATTTCAAAAATTATATATATCCAACATTGACTAAAATTAAATTAATATAAATAAGTCCAAAACTGCAACCGATCTTTTGACAACCTAAAAAAATTACTATGTCTTCGGCCACTAAAGAAGAGCTTCATTCTACCCATGTATTCGGTATTATATTGTAAAGTAATCGCGCCTAAAAAAACCTCCGGCTGATTCAGTGCCTAAAGTGCATCTCGTGTTGAATCAAAAGGCGGCCAACCAGCAACATAATAAGGAAGGCATGCATTCCCGTTGCATTATTCAAAATGTACCGTCCTTGATATTCGGTAATAGTGCAGCCCAAAAGTGATCTCAATGCAAGAACTCGCCTTGCTTTCTCTCCCGAGTTCCAGTCTAAATATTTCAGCCTTGCATCAATACTAGAACAGCAGCCTGCAAATAATAGACGCAGCCTGCGCTATGTAGCAATATGCAGCTGAAACACAGATAAAGCAACAACAAAGAAACGCCAAGCATAGCATATATCGTCCTCTAAACAGTCTTCGAGTGTCAGGAAAGAAAAGATCAATTAGAAAGCAAACAAGATTAGTTAGCACTGAACCTGACCACAGGGATTTATAGCCCGAAATGGAGATGGATATGCTTGAGCATTCACCGTAATAAAGATTATAGCAGGTGCAACCATTTTGCATAACATCGAGAACAAGATCGTAAAACATAACAAAAAAACACGTGATCCCTTAGTCAATGACAATGCTAAATACAATATTCATAAAACAAAACTGAGGAAAGATTGAAAATCGAAATGCCTGACCATTATGTCCTGATCGAATCTGATTCCCACCAAATGAACAACCTCATTCATTGTTATACTCGTACCTCATTCATGTTCTATACTCCGTACCATACAAGCGTTGTTCACCAAAGGACAATTGCTCCATATATCTCGACAAAAATGGACATGAAACATACCTAAACCTGCCCAGAGGTAAGAACCAACTTGATATAAAACTAATGATACATACCTAAAATGGACATGAAACATACCTACACCCGAAAAGAAGTATCTAAACATTTTAATAACAAATGATAACCAAATCAAAACCTTGAAACAGAGAAATTCTAGTTGAATAATCCATTAAGAGCAGTGGCATGTGCTAAGTCGGTGACTCATCAGTCTGCAAGTGTAAGCAAATTGTGCACAGGAATCTGCAGCACCAGTAGTAGATGTCGGGTACAACAAGAACCCTATAACAGAAGAGGTAGAAAGCATTGCCACTGGTTACCATATATTGAAATTCCAAGCTCCTTAATGCGAAACAAGAATTCAGGTGTTCCTGATGGGTGGATCCACGGAAACAATCTTGATCAAATAAACATCATAGTTACATGGAAACCCAAGCTAAGATAGTAGATAGAAGTAATGCTTAAACATGAAAGGAAAAAACAAAAGTAAATGGGTTTCCTGATATCACAAGGTACAAATCAGATTGAAATCATGATTGAGAAGAAGCAATTAGGTAATTTAAATGCAAGCTCATACTCTAGTTGATGACAAACACCTGTATTGGTAGAAATACTAAGAATCGAAAACCATAATCAATTACTAAAGCATAAAAAAGATGGAAGAAGAAAAATCACTCACATAACAGAAAAGAAATCATTGTCTTTAGGACTAGAGAAGCAGAGTTGATGTGAGATCCGAGAAATGAAGGGGAAGAGCCGAAGAGGTGTGTGGCTGTGGTTGTGGGAGATGTGAAGCGAAGGGATCCACTTTTCTCGTCTTCGTATCCTCCCTATTTATCTTCCTCTATATTTTTCCACACATGGTTGTTTGCAGAGACGAGTATGGTAAAAGTCTGGCTAAAGTAGCATCCCCTAAGACTCGGATCCGATCCGTTGTTTCATACGTTGGACCCGGACCCGTCGTGATCTTAAATATTTGGACTATTACTAGATCAATAGTTATTTGTAGACTAATGAGTTATCTAAGTATTCACCTACAAAAGTCTTGGGACTAGTAACTTAACATGACAACCAAGTATTTCACATTCGTAGTCGATTCCAGCAGCTGCTATTTTACTTCTTCTTTTCCTGTCTCGCTCTAGAATTATTTTTAGCATCTTTTGGTGCAGCTCCAGGGTTCTATCCTGCATAAGCTCGTATATAGTAATAAAAAGGCATATGGAGTACACACTAATATTAAGTACGGAGTATTGACTTAGCCGCTGGTCTATTTCTATAAATTATACCTTGTTGTGCTTAAAAGTTTCAATCTTGAGAAAATCAACTGGTGGCTTTAGTCGATGACTCAGAAAATTGATACCTTTCCACCTATGCAATACGCATACATACAAGATTAGGCAGAGCACAAAAACATACCAAAGTCACCGTAAAAAAAATAGCAACAATCCTGACAACATCAGATCATTTAAAGGAATTAATATTCCATAAATCTCTATCTAGTAGAAACTAATGGCATATAGTTTAGGATGTACACGATCTGTGGGGATAAGATGGACTTGAAAAATGTGCTCGAACATCAAGTAATTGTGCATAGAATCAGCAGCAATCCTGGCAACTTGTTAAAATCCACAAAGGTAACCAATTTGAATAATTGAATAATAAATGTCAGCAATGGCAACCTGTATCGATGAATAAAAAAATGTAGTAATGGATGATGGATCACAAAAGTAAAAAAAAAAACCTCTGGATACTCGAATTCGATGAAGCCATAATGCTTAGATTTTCCCGTCTATGAAACATTGAGGAAACAGAAACACGATCAGTCATGTAATATTATTAGTCAAGTGATAGACAGTCACCAACAACCCCCACCTTCTAAACTACACCACTGAAAAATTGGCAACAACATGCTAAACCATCTGTTCTATGTGTGATGTGTGACTATAGCAGTAAGATCCTGCATCTTCTAGTAGCGTGGTGCAATGTTAAACTCCCAAATAACAGCACGCTTGAGTGGAGGAGACATCATAGAGGGACCAAACTTAAGAGGGATGTGATTAATGCTATATACAATGCGACCCTTTACCACATTTGGAGACAGCAATTTGAGTAGAAATAAGCATGCACCCACGACACCAGATCGGAAGTCATAGCTTAACCTGTTATTAAAGAATTTCAATTGTACTGTTGGAAGAAACTTAATTCTACCCTGAATTCTAGAGACAAAGGGTGGGTGGATATGTTGTTAACATAGAGGTTCTCGCTTTTGGTAAGGTGATTTAGTTCTCCTTAGCCTAGTAGCTTTTTTGTAAAGGACACTAGTTTTTCTAAAATACTTGCCCTTTCACCAAAAAAAAAGGAACTGGGTTAATGCAGCAGTAACAACAGACTTAACGTAAATACAACATCAACAGCAGACTTCGCAGCAAGCATTACAACATGTTTTATGCAATTCTACTGCTAAAGTAGTTTTATTAATACATTGTTTTGAGTTTGGTTCATAATGTCTCTTAGGATGATTCAACTACACTAAGCTTTCTTACTTAGAGAAGAATTGAACATTCTCTTTGCTTGGGTTATGCTAGTTTAGGGATAGGTTTAATTTTTATTAACTAGCCTCAAGGCTCAAGTTATATCGTGCAGATTCAACAAAGGTGGATTACATGAATTTCCCAGAGAAATCAAACCAAAGTGCAATTGAAAAAGATGATTGAAATACTTACAGCACAATTGCACCAAATAAAAGGAACAAAGTTCAAATCTCACCCACAATTTGAATCAAATGTGCAATCCCAGCACAAAAATATAGAAATAAATTCTACTCCAACAAAGTACAAAACATGCAATTAACTAAAACGATTGTAAATTAAAACACAGTGAAAACTAAAAAGAAAGGTGAGAAATTTTATACCTTCAGCAAATAAACATAAATGAGTTTAGATTATGGAAATTCAGAGAGTCGATCATTAAACGAAACAACAATATGAAGGTCAGTGATTCGAACCAATTTTGGGGTGAATATGAAGACAATTAAGGATAGCGCGTTCTAGGGCTTCATATATAGGATGAAATCCGAAGTGTTTAGGAAAGAATCAGAAGGAGAGGCAAGGCGAAAATATGAAATATTTGAGAGAATTATTTGTCACCCAACGAAAATTTTGGGTTTTGGTAATTACTACGCTATCCCATCATTTATGAGGAATAATTATTGTCGATTTCTATTTGTTACCGTAAGCTGTTTATTATATGAGTACTTGTGTTTTATTTGTGTCGATTTTTCATTCGTTACGAAATAATCGCCACGAAAAGGTAATTTTGTTGTAGTGTGTATTTACTATCTCTTCAAACCATGCATCATCTTGTTTATCATTCAATTCAATTCAATATTTGCACAAACCGTTATTATTCGTTATATCGTTTCTAACAGTTTGTTTGTTTCCTTTGTCAATTTTTGTCGTTTATTTTATTTTACTAAAATGAACCCACATGCTAAAATTCAACTTTGACGTTAGAATTAATTGCATTAAATTGACTTAGAAACCCTTTTCAATTCCATTCACATGCTTAGGGAAAATAATCGTTGCATATCATTTTCCCGTTCAACTAACGCGCGTATTAGAAAGTCATTCGAATTCTTAGTAGAGGCCGCTAAGTGCGGGCGGGGTTGGGTGTCCTTTGTGGGCTTCCCAACACGTACCCTCACCCCTTACTCAGAACCTCGGTTTCCGGATGCCCGAAACCTTTGGCGCACGAGAGTCATTCAATACACGATATCCGATAATGTCGGTATCGGTATCAAATGCAAAGGGACGAGCCCAATAAACTCTGACATCGGATATGGGCCGTATTTTGTATACGGCCCACTACGACATAGAGTGGGCTCGAACGGTTCCGAATAACCACAAAATTCGGTGGCGACTCCACTTCGACCTAAATTTCAATTCAATCCATTCTCATATGGAGATTCATTCGCCTACCCAAACCCGCGCGTGGCCGCGTCGGGGTGGACCTATGTCATATCCACACCCGCCCGCACTTAGCGGCCTTTACTAAGATATCGTTCGTTTTTGGTGTACACGCGTTAGTTCGACGGTTGAATGATATGCTAAGATTATTTTCCCTAAGCATGTGAGAGAAAAATAAATGGGTTGCTAAGTCGTTTAATGCATATTAAACTAATAACGTCAAAGTTATTTTAGCATGCGAAGTTTGTTTTAGTCTAATAAAACAATAAAAAATAAAATAAATTGCTACAAACACGAGAAAACGAGTTAGTAACGATTGAATAAATTGAATAAAGATGTAAATACGATAATATGCATGATTTTGAAAAAGATTTATAACACGTGTTGACCGAGGTCAAAAAAAAGTATCTATCGAAATCTGAAAATATGTCGCGAAAGTCGCTTTTTATGTAAGATCCGAAAAGAAATAAAAACGCG
This sequence comes from Agrostemma githago, assembly GCA_958450325.1. Lineage (NCBI taxonomy): Eukaryota > Viridiplantae > Streptophyta > Magnoliopsida > Caryophyllales > Caryophyllaceae > Agrostemma > Agrostemma githago. Next base: position 46,287,500 of record OY288254.1, on the reverse strand, counting down.
AGAAAACGAAAAAAGAGGGGTCGGCCATCCAGGCCTCCGCGCGAGTCGCCTGACAGGCGCGCGACTCGCGTGGGGGTCTGCCCGCTCTTTTTATTTGTCGAAAATCGTCAATTTTTATAAATCGCGTACAAATATGGATTAATTTATACCCGATACATATTTTCGATATTCGTCGTATTCGATATTCGATTATGAAATCGATATCGAATAGTCGGAATGATTTTAGAAAAAGTTTTGAAAAAAGTTTGTTTTGAACGAAAAGAGAAAAAATGAATTTGAACAAAAAAAATGTTAATTCTCTCCGCGTAAAAATCGTCGAATTTTGTAAAAAAGATGTAACTATTTTTTTAGCATCAACGAGATTTAATTTAGTTCTTGTTAGATACAATATTCGATTAGAGAATCGATATCGTATTTTAAGAACGTTTGTTTTATGAAAATATTTTTTGTAATATCGTTATTAGAAAAAAAAATAGAAAAAAACGTGACAACGACCCATATTAAAAAATACGACCGACGACACGACACAAAAAAATCGTGGAGAAAGGAAGAGAAAAAAGAGAGAATCGGGTTTGATTTACACCCTCAACCTACATGCTTTGTTTTCTCGGAATAGAGCTCGTCGGAAAGTGGTTTAAACACGGGAGCGTCGAGATGATGTGGGATGAGTTTGGGTGTCGGTTTTAGTCGTGTGGGGTGACGGGTTTTCGGCCGGCTTGGGGTCGGTTTCGTCGGGTCGAGGTTGCTCGGGATTTGCTTTTGAATTATTTTGCTAGATGTTGATGATGTATGGTAGATAGTGAATGTTGAATGTGTATAGGAATAATTGATGTGTTATTGTTGTGTTGAACGGAGGGTCCTATTTATAGGAAAGGTCCTTGATAGGAGCTAGGAGAGGTACTCTTGCTTAGGTGACAAGAAATACCGGTTTGGATAGAAAACGTAAGAGTTTGAAAGGGGACGAGAGTCTCGTTTCTTGGTGAAGAAGTCGAGTATCTCGGCTGAAAGGGAGGGAGTTGGCCGAGTATTTTGATGCTCGGTCGGTAATTGATTCGGTTTTCGGATAGAATTCCTACTTGAGATCGAATTCTATCGTTGAATGGATTTATTTAATATTTTCGAAGCTGATTTTTTTGTGGTATTTGAGTCCAAACCGGACGTGTGGTGTCACGGCTGGTCCGTGTGACTCGGGAAAAAATATCTTTGACCGAGTTTGACCCGGTCGCTAAAAGACGGTTTTGCCCCTGGTGTCGGATTCGACCCAAATTAGTCTTATTTGAATCGAAACGACCCACTGGGCTTGGATTTGAGGTTGGTTTTGTAAGATTTATACTCCTTAATAAGCCTAAACCAAACGTCCATGATTTCGAGCCCATATCCGAGTCCATTAAAGCATGTTCGCGTCCGATCATCATCGGGTGTTTGGCGGAAACTATTATAGACACCTGGCGGTCAAAATGTGGGTGTCTACAGAGCCCCCACTCTGACTGAGGCTTGGACAAGGCAAAAGTCAGAGTAGCTACTAGGCCAATCGAGGATTAAAACCTGGCAGACTTCCGATCGGGTCGTTTAGAGTCCATTAGACTTGCGTGAAGGGCTCGTCAGCCATAAGATAGAAATCATACCTGGGTAGATGTCAATAATGTTGTAGGGACTTTGCCTGAAAAGTCCTGGGTGTGTCTGTTTACAGACATATCTTGTCTTGAAGTTGTGTGGGAGCTTGCCTTGTAAGCTCTGGGTGTATCTGCTTGTAGATACAATCCCGTATTGGAAATGTGTGAGAGCTTGCCTGTAAGCTCTGGGTGTTTCTGCCTGTAGATACATCCTGACAAAAATGTTGCTTGAGTTTCCACTGGGGAGTTTTTTTCGAGAATCCTTGGGGAGTCTTGGTGTACCTGTCTGTAAATTGCATGTAACATTTAGGTAAAATACCGACTCACGCTGGGGAAGAAATGATTTTTGACCGATTTTTGGAAAGAAAAAAATGCCGAAAATTATTTTTTGAAAAAATTATGGAAATAAGAATGCTTGGGATGACTTGATTCCTGATTGGATTCTGACACGGACTCCTAAAATCCTCCGGTTAGGCCTGTATGCCTAGATGAAGTAGGGAGTATGATAAAAATTCCTATTCCCGTGGTGACTAGGAAAGGGATTTTCTCTATTATAAATAGAGAATTCTTGCCCTTAATCTTCTCATATTCCAACCCAAATATTTTCTCCTATCTTAAAATCCCTTTAGACTTTTAAGACAAAACAAAACTTTTTGCTATGGGTATCGAATCTGACCGCGATGCTTCAGGCGTGGGCCCAGAATTTTCGAGATGAAGATAAAGTTCAGTTAACTCAGATGGGAATTGTTGCTTTATTCCCGCTTCAACGACTCAAGGTGGATGCACATTTCTTGGACGCTTGCTTATCCTTTTGGGATACTACCCACCATGTTTTTGCCTTTCCTCGGGGAGAAATATGTCCCCTTCCTGAAGAGATTGCAGCCGTAGGGGGTTGGTGTCCCAATGCTCATCCCGCTATTCCTCCTTTTTATCCTGATCCAAGGAGGAGATTGAGGGATTTTCTTTGGTTGTCTCATGCTGAGACAGCTCGTATGGTAAAGGGGAGTTCTGTGTCCCTGTTTGACCTGGCTGATAAATTCATGGATCCCAATGGCGCAAGAATTACTTCTACCCATAGGCGTAGGGATTTTGCCTTTTGTATGCAGCATCGATATGCCTTTGAAGGTCGGATGGACGCTGACTCGTGTTTAGGCGAAATCAGGCTGATCAGCATAGTTGACCAGATGGAGGCAGGTCACAGCCCGGCTTGGCTGATAACTGGGGAGATTATTATGGGCCTTGACGCTAGGAGACTTGACCCGGATCGGCAATTAACGGGAAGTATTCGCCTTCTGCAGGTATTGGACCATTTTTTTTCAATTTTTTTTTTTTTTGAAATTTTTCGAAAAAAATTGTTTTCGAAATTTATTTTTTTAATTTCCGAAATTTTTCCGAATTTCCGAAATTTTTCGAAAAAAAAAATTTGAAATTTTTTTTAGGAATTTTTGAATTTTCGAAAGTTTTTGACTTTTTGAAAAAAAAAAATTTTGCAAATCTGGTTATCCGAGCGCCTGTCGATTATAGAGTCCCCGGTGAGCATATCCAGATATCGAAGCTGTCAAATTGGCTTACGGTCCCGACGGATAAGCTCGAGCCATCACATAAATCGGAATTATTGGGATGAAGAGCTAAAATTCCATGGTGGGCCCTTGATTAGGTGGAACGTGATCTGGTGGTTCCTCTCGAAGCTGACGGGACTAGCTAAAAGAGACAAAGCCCGCTACCTGGTGATCTTGTCTTTGGATTGGACCGTCTATATTTACCCAGATCGTATCATAAGGCAGTTCGGTTCGTTTCAGCAGATTCCTGAGACTGAAGCAATCATTAGCGTTTCGCTCCAATTGACGGACGCTATGTGTGACATGTGGTTACAACGCTGGTTTACCCGTGTCATATGGACTATACCTCGCCCTTGTCAGACCGTTTGGGTTTCCGTGTCATATCTCAAGTGGGCTTCTGAAGAATCTAAAGAGGCCCGTAGAGCTTAAAAGACTGATGAGGCTTTTGACCTAGCCCGTAGAGAATCGGTAAAGGACAATAGATGGTTCTTTGACGAAGAGGAAACTTCAACTACTCTCGTCCGGCCAAAGTCAGATCCTAAGTCAAAAACTAAGACTCGAGCTAAAGAGACAGGTGCTAGCGACTTGGAGAGAAGGCTTGGACCGAAACTGGCGGCCCGGGATAGGCTATGCCCGCTCGAGCGACTACCCGAGAGGGTGAGGGGTCGACTAGGACCGACTGAGGTGACCGGGGAATCGAGTTTGAAGAAACGAGCCCGGGTTAAGGAGATTCCCTTGGTTATTCGGGAACGCTCACCTCCACGTCGACGCAGGTGGACCGAAAAAGAAGCCAAGGACAAGGGAAAGGGAAAAATGCCTTCGTTTTTTTTTTATTATTTAAATATTAATACTATTTATGTGTGTGTTTTTTTTTGGATTTTTTTTGTAATAATAAAGGAAGTTTATTAAAAAACTGTTCCTGATTTTTTCGATTGCAGTGGTTGTGCCCTTTTGAGGGGCTGCCTACGTATCCACAAATAGCGGAATCAAACCAAACGTAGTTCAGACTTAATTTGCAATTTCGAAATACATCAAGACTATTGGTTCAAGATGTTTATAACAGTAGAATAAGTAATTCCAACTTTTGACTTGTCTTTTTAGAAGTTTATTTTGAAAAGATGTTTTTTTTTTAATAAACTTTTGCAAATGACATTGAGAGAAACGAGTTAAGGGTAATAACGTTTCAGCTGGTCTATGTTAGTTGGGTTGACAAACTCATTCCCGTCCAGATCTGTTAGCATCACCGCTCCGCCCGATAGAATCTTCTTTACCAAATAAGGTCCGGCCCAGTTAGGTTTGAACTTTCCCCTTGGGTATACTAGTAATAAAGCTCGAACAGACTTGAGAACCAAATCTCCTTCTTTGATATTCCTGGGCCTTACCCTTTTATTGAAGGCCCGTTGGATCCTCTTTTGATATATTTGTATATTATTGAGGGCACGAGATCCTCGTTCATCTAAAAGGACTAGCGAGTCGTATCGTGCTCGAACCCAATCCGCTTCGGGTACTTGACTTTCGAGTAGGATTCTGAGGGACGACACCTCTAACTCAACGGGTTGGACCGCTTCCATCCCGTATGTAAGGTAATACGGTGTTGCCCCGGTCGCAGTACGAATCGAGGTCCGATATCCCCAAAGTGCAAATGGTATCTTGTCGGGCCAGTCCCGATAATTGTCAGCCATCTTTTTGAGTATGGTGACAATAGTCTTGTTAGCCGCTTCTACCGCTCCATTGGTTTGGGGCCGGTAAGGTGAAGACGTATGTCTTTGAATCTTGTATTTGGTTAGCAAGGCTGCCATCTCGGCTTGAAAGTGGGTCCTGTGGTCACTGATGAATTCATGAGGGATCCCATACCGGCATATTATCCTATTTTGGATAAATTTGGCAACATGACTGGCGTTGAGAATACGGTAGGATTCCGCTTCGACCCATTTGGTGAAATAGTCGATTGCTAACAAAATGAAGCAGTGTCCTCCGGTTCCCGAGGGGTTTATCTTTCCGATTATATCGATTCCCCATGTTGAAAACAGCCAAGGTGACATCATGGTGTACAGCAGGGATGGTGGCATATGCTGAACATTAGCGAAAATCTGACAATTATGGCAACGTTTGACATAAAGCTGACAATCGGTTTCCATGCTGTTCCAGTAATATCTGAGTCTCATGATCTTCCGGACTAGAATCTGGGCGTTCATGTGAGGACCACACTCGCCGTCATGTACTTCGGCCATGACCTTTTCGGCGTTACCCTTATCGACACATAAGAGGAGAGCCCCCTGCGGTGTCTTTTTGTAAAGTTGTCCGTCGTCGGTACGGACGAACTGGGTCGCTAGCCTACGTAAGGCCTTTTTGGCTCGATTGTCGGCCCTGGGTGGATACTCCCTGGTCGTCAAGTATGCTTGGATAGCCTTATACCACGGTTCGGGATCAGGTATCTCGATATCTTCGATGTCGTTGATATATGCTGGCTCGGATCGTCTTTCGACACAGATTGGCATCCTGGTCACATGATCGGGAATGTTTAGTAAGGATGCCAGTTTTGAAAGTGCATCTGCGAACTGATTTTCTTCCCGAGGTAGGTATATATACTCTACCTTTTGGAATTGTTTCTCGAGATCCCTACTCGTGCCTGGTAGGCCACGAGGTTGGCATTTCGGGTTTTCCATTTTTGGAGTGCTTGGTTAATGACCAGAGACGAGTCGCCGTGCACTCGGAGGTTTGGGACCCTAAATCGGCGGCGGCTTGTAGCCCGTGGATACATGCTTCATACTCAGCAGCATTATTGGTAACGTCAAAGTCCAATTTGATGGACAAGGGAGTATGTTCCCCTCTCGGCGAGATTAGGAGGATTCCAACTCCAAATCATCGGAAGTTGGATGCTCCGTCGAAGTATAAGTCCCATGTCTCGGTGTTAGTATGGAAAATATCTTCATCCGGGAAGGACCAAGTGTCGGTGTGTCCTTCTTCGGTTATGGGACTGTCGGCGAGAAGCTCGGCAACTATTCGGCCTTTGATGGCTTTCAATGGTACGAACTTTAGATCGAATTCTGCCAACATCAGGGTCCATCTTGATATCCTGCCGTTGAGAATGGGCTTTTCGAAAAGGTACTTGATCGGATCAATCCTAGACAGTACCTGTACCTCATAGCTGAGCATGTAATGTCGGAGCTTCTTAGTGGCCCAGACAAAGGCTAAACACGTCTTTCCGAGCATGGTGTACTTACACTAGTACGCTAAAAACTTTTTGCTGATGTAGTATATAGCCCGTTCTTCGGAGTTGACCGTTTGAGCTAGCATAGCCCCCATGGCTGTCTCTGTCGTGGTTAGGTACAGCGACAAAGGTAAACCGGGTTGAGGTGGCATCAGGACTGGCGGTGAAGACAAGATTTCTTTGATTATGTCAAAGGCTGCTTGACACTTGTCGTCCCATAGTAACCGTTCCCCTATTTTCAGCTTCTTGAAGATCGGTTCACACACCATGGTTAGCTTTGAAATGAACCTGCCGATGTATTGGACTTTTCCGAGAAACCCTCTTATCTCCTTTTCAGTCTTAGGAGGTTGCATCTCGGTGATGGCCTTGATTTTGGCTGGATCGACTTCGATACCACGTTGCTAACGATATGACCCAGTAACTTGCTAGAGGTTACCCCGAAACTGCATTTCTGAGGGTTTAACCTCATGTTGTATTTGCGTAATCGGGTGAAGAATTTTCTCAGGGCGGTGATGTGACCGTCCCTGTTTTTAGATTTGACGATCATATCGTCCACGTAAACTTCCACTTCTTTATGCATCATGTCATGTAATAAAGTTGTGGCGGTTCGTTGATAGGTGGCCCCGGCATTGATGAGACCAAATGACATAACAGTATAGCAATAAGTACCCCAAGGTGTAATGAAGGTGGTCTTATCCATATCTTCCTCTTCCATTTTTATTTGAATGTACCCGGCATACCCGTCCATAAAGGATAGAAGGGCATGATCGGCCGTGTTGTCCACCAGTATGTCGATGTGTGGCAACGAGAAATCGTCCTTCGGGCTCGCCTTGTTAAGATCCCAAAAGTCTACACAGACACGTACCTTACCGTCTTTTTTGGGAACCGGTACGATATTTGCAACCCAATTTGGATACTCGGAAACTCGTATGAACCCAGCCTTGAATTTCTTGTCGACTTCCTCCTTGACCTTGAGGGACCATTCGTGCCTCATGCATCGGAGTTTCTGCTTAACCGGCTTGAACCCTTCCTTGATCGGTATATGGTGCTCGGTTATTTCGCGGTCTATCCTCGGCATGTCCTTGTAGGACCACGCGAAGACGTCTTTGAATTCTTGAAGGAGATTGATGAATTGTTGTTTCTCCCCGGTATCTAAAGATAACCCTATCTTAAGCATCTGAGGCTCTAAGGTTGTTCCCACGTTGATGGATTCGGTTTCTTCGATTACCGGATTGCGGGACTCCCTTAGCTCTAGTTGGTCGATCAGATGTGGAGGTAAGGATACCTGTTCGTCGGGTTTCTCAATGTCATTGCACAGAATATTTTGAAAATTAAGGAAATTTTGAAAATAAGACAAGTGGTAAGCAGAACGGTTGTTATTATTCATAAATTGAGAAAATAGCTCGAAAAGAGCTGCCATCTGATCTCTAGTCAGTGGCGGCATAGGTAGGGTGCCCGGGACAGACCCCGAGGCACCAGGAGTGGTTAAAGGGAGAGGGGGAGTTACAGAACTGACCCTAGCACCGGACTCACTAGACTCAATCTCAGACTCTGACTCGGACTCCGACTCGGACTCAGACTCAGATTCTGGCATTTCTCCTTTCCCTGTGATCAGCCTGAAAGTTCTTCCTTGACTGTCAGTCCATTTGACAGTCTTCCTCCAGGCTCTTTTTCCGGTCCCGGATCCAACATCCGAGATTAGCTTGGATGGATCGAAGGTGCGGCTACGGAGAATGAGGCTGACTAACTCTTCCTTCGGTGTTGGGATTGTGAGTTCCTCTCCAAAAAGTAGCTTCAGTGTGGGCTCAGCATTCTTAGCATCTTCGGACCGGCTGAGGGCGAAGATGTCGTCTGGTATGTAGTTGCAGACCTGGGCCAAGTGGGTCCCAGGGCGTGTGGTTGTGGGCCGGTATAGGCCTGTTTAGATGGACTCGAACACTGGAGTGACAAAGATAATTTTGCCGGCTCCGGTTTGACCCATGTTTTCTGGGGTTAGAGGGTAACCCAGACCGGTTTGAATCCTCTCGTTATCCAGAACTTCGAGGATTTTTCCTGCAGGGAGATCGGGCCTTGATGTAGCCCCCGGTAGAAAGCCCAGATTTTGCAACATCCGGTCAATGCTAACTGTAAATTAGGTTCGAAAAAGGTATTCTTCGTCGATGGCCCCTATGAAGTCGAAACCCCAGAGATCGGTGCGGCCCGAGGTGTTCCAGTTAGCCACAGTCATAGACGTGGCATCTAGGGTGATGACGGTATCGTGCAAAGCTAGCTTGATCTTCCGATGCAGGGTGGAGGATACAGCCCTGGTCGCGTGGATCCAGGGTCTTCCTAAAAGAAGGTTAAAGGAAGAAGTGACGTCGATTACTTAAAATTCTAGCTCCTTTTCTATCGGGCCTGTTATGATAGTAAGCTTCACGGCCCCGGCTACTGACTTTGGGCTTCCGTCGAAAGCCTGAATGGTTTGAGCTGTAGAATGTAGTCGGCCTCGGTGATGCCGAGGGCTTTGGCGGTCCTCAAGGGGAGGACGTTGACTGCGAACGCGTCGTCGATTAGGGTCATGGGTAGATATTTCCCACGGCAGATAACCGTGATGTAGAGGGCCATGTTGTGGGTTGGCCCAAATGATAGCAGATCAGCATTGGAGAAGGTGATAAGTGGGCCTTCTTCTTTAGCCTTCCCCTTTAGGTGGGGCAGAACCGTGGCTACCATTTCAGCTGGAGTAGCCGTAGAGTCGATTTTGACTTGATCGAGGGCCTTAGTAAGTGCCTCTCGATGTTCATGTGAGCTAACTAGGAGTTGCCATATAGAGAGGTCAACTCGGGTCTTGCTCAGCTGCCTTACAAGAGCCTTCTCGGTGGTTGGTTCTTCCGGGGTGGGCTCCAGTCTAGGTGGTTCGGTAATGATAAGGGCGTGACTGTTGGCTAAGGCCTTGGATTTGACCTTTTGGATCTCCTCGGGCGTGATATGGATAGCTTCTCCCTTGGTGAGATAGACGTCGTCTTCGTCATCACACCAGATCCCGTTTATTTGCGGGACAAACGGGGAAATAAGATGTGAACAGTCAATGACCTCCCCGGAGAAGATGGCGTGAGTGGCCAACGGGTTGTCCTTGTTGCTGGGCTTGCCTCCAGGTAAGGGGATCTTCCCACTTTCGATGAGGTCCTGGATGAGGTGCTTTAGCTTCCAGCATTTCTCGGTATCGTGTCCCTTGCCACGATGGTATTGGCAGTAGGCTTGGATATCGTAGGACTTGGAGCGACGCTCGACTGGGAGCTCAGGTGTTGGGCCTATCGGGCTGATCAGGCCTTTCGATGAGAGCCTTTGTAAGGCATTCGCATAGGTGGTACCTATGTCGGTGAATACCCGGGGTGTGGTATTCTTTTTGGACGGGGTATCAAGTAGATTTACCTCATCAAAGATGCTACGAGTAGCAGCGGCAGATGTGGGCTTGCTTGTCGACGAGTTGGCCCCTTGGTATCCTTTGGTGGAGGCCTTAGTGAGGCTTTCCAACCTTAGATCATCCTCGATTCTCGTTCCCATCTCGGTTAGGACCGCGAAGCTAGGTATGATGGCGTACCGGAGATGGATCCGGTAGGCGGGCAGGAGATTCTTGACAAAGGCTTCAACTAGGACTTTTTCACTGGGCTTATCGACCAGTTTGACGCTTTCAGCCCTCCAGCGTTGAAGGTACTTCGTAAACCCTTCCTTTGGTTCATGGGCCATTACTTCCAGCGTGCACATCGTGGTCTGGATTTCCGTGTTGTCGGCGTAGTTTCGAGCGAATTCCGTTGCCACGTCATCCCAAGACTTGTATTTCTTGGAATCGAGCCTATAGAACCAGGCTCTCGGGTGTTTCTCGAGGGAGGAGGCAAACAGATGATTGAACATGTTTGAATTAACCCCCTTAAGGGCCATAAATTCCTTGAAAGCCCGGATATGTAATACCGGGTCTTCAGTTCCGTCGAACATTGGGAGGCCCGTCAGGTTGAGATTGGCAGGCAATTCGTCGGTTTGGGGTGCATAGGCCCGAGCATTCTCCGTATGAATCGAGTTGTGGGTCGACAAATGGACCTGCTCTTGCAGCTTGAGGACTGCGCTAGTCAATTCGGCTAATGGCCCCTTAGTTTCGTCTTCGCCCTCGGCCTATCCTGCTCCATGGTACTTACCCGGGTAACGATGGCGATTTGGTCTCCCCTCATCTAGTTCAGTTGATCTTGGATCTTGGCCAACGAGGCGGTCAGTTGATCAATGGAGTCCTTAGTCATGGTTCGGGTGTGGGGTGGCCTGTCTATAAGAACACCGTGTAATCATAATCGGACCCAGATCGAAAGGTGCATCCCAAGATAGAAGAGGAAAAGACTAGACTCGGAAAAAAGACTAAAAACCGACTCCTAGACGGGTGACTCATGGACGGTGGGCTTTCTCTAGGATTTTGGCGGAGTGGGCCTAGTCCCGTGTGAAGAAAGACCTATGTGTGAGCTATTCCCCAGACTTTGGACTCGATTGTGTAAGTGGGCTTCCCTTTGTAGGAGTTTGTCCTACGTAGGTGGGCCGTGCCTTGACAAATAAGGCGGACTTGGGATGGGGTAGAAACTTGTGATGTAAGATCGACAGAGTTTCGACGCTATAGACTCTAACAACTTATGACAAGACCCGACACTGTTAAATACAGGAAGTCCTAAGAAGAAGAATGTTTTGAAAAGAGAATTTGGATTTGAAAGCCGAGCAAGGTCGGATAGGAAGGTCCGATTTTTTTTTGAAAATCGAAAAAAGTGTTATCGGGCCGAGATTTTGAATTTTTAGAAAAGTTTGGACAGCATACCCGCTAAAAATAGGCTATTTTAAGTCAAAATCATAAGTCCTACATTCGGTAGCTTTCCGGGTTTGAAAAATGGATGACTTTGAAAAGGATGCAAGTTTTTGAAAAGGACGGTTTTTGAAAAGACGAGACATGGATCAAATAGCATGTAGTCACGGAAACAGTATAATGACACCATGTATGCTCTTAGTCTAAGTCTCGGTCGGTCGAATAGGGTCTATACCAACGACGATAGCTTTCTCGCAAAGACGGTCTTCCTAAGCCGAGTTGGTCTTAGAACCTGCCGTAAAGCCCATGCGTGTTCCGCCATCGAAGTCTTTAGTGTGCCCATTTAGGAATGCACCGTGGTATAGTGGGACTTCGGTCACAAGTAACCGGCCCGGGAAAGAATTGGGTTATGCATGAACCATTGAACTAAAACGTGTGCATTACTATTCGAAAGATTTCTTTTCGAGTCTCACCCTGAGGATGCTGATGGTAAATGACTCATCAGTTGATCCCCAGCGGAGTCGCCAAATTGTGGACATGACATACGTCCACCCCGACGCGGCCACGCGCGGGTTTGGGGAGGCGAATGAATCTTCATATGAGATGGTCAAATTGAAATTTAAATCGAAGTAGGAGTCGCCACCGAACATTGTGGGAGTTCGGGCCCGTTCGAACCCACTCTATGTCGTAGTGGGCCGTGTACAAAATACGGCACATTTTCGATGTCAGAGCTTATTGGGTTCGTCCCTTTGCATTATGATACTGATCCAACATTATCGAATATCGTGTATTGAATGACTCTCGTTGCCAATGGATTCGGACATCCGGAAACCATGGTTCTGAGTAAGGGGTGAGGGTACGTGTTGGGAAGTTCACTAAGAAGACCCAACCCCGCCCGCACTTAGCGGCCTTTACTAAGATATCGTTCGTTTTTGGTGTACACGCGTTAGTTCGACGGTTGAATGATATGCAAAGATTATTTTCCCTAAGCATGTGAGAGAAAAATAAATGGGTTGCTAAGTCATTTAATGCATATTAAACTAATAACGTCAAAGGTATTTTAGCATGCAAAGTTTGTTTTAGTCTAATAAAACAATAAAAAATAAAATAAAATGCTACAAACACGAGAAAACGAGTTAGTAATGATTGAATAAATTGAATAAAGATGTAAATACGATAATATGCATGATTTTGAAAAAGATTTATAACACGTGTTGACCGAGGTCAAAAAAAAGTATCTATCGAAATCTGAAAATATGTCGCGAAAGTCGCTTTTTATGTAAGATCCGAAAAGAAATAAAAAAGCGAGAAAACGAAAAAAGAGGGGTCGGCCATCCAGGCCTCCGCGCGAGTCGCCTGACAGGCGCGCGACTCGCGTGGGGGTCTGCCCGCTCTTTTTATTTGTCGAAAATCATCAATTTTTATAAATTGCGTACAAATATGGATTAATTTATACCCGATTCATATTTTCGATATTCGTCGTATTCGATATTCGTCGTATTCGATATTCGATTATGAAATCGTTATCGAATAGTCGGAATGATTTTAGAATTTCTTTTGAAAAAAGTTTGTTTTGAACGAAAAGAGGAAAAATGAATGTGAACAAAAAAAAATGTTAATTCTCTCCGTGTAAAAATCGTCGAATTTCGTAAAAAAGATGTAACGATTTTTTTAGCATCAACGAGGTTTAATTTTGTTCTTGTTAGATACGATATTCGATTAGAGAATCGATATCGTATTTTAAGAACGTTTGTTTTATGAAAATATTTTTTGTAATATCGTTATTAGAAAAAAAAATATAGAAAATAACGTGACAACGACCCATATTAAAAAATACGACCGACGACACGACACAAAAAAACGTGGAGAAAGGAAGAGAAAAAAGAGAGAATCGGGTTTGATTTACACCCTCAACCTACATGCTTTGTTTTCTCGGAATAGAGCTCGTCGGAAAGTGGTTTAAACACGGGAGCGTCGAGATGATGTGGGATGAGTTTGGGTGTCGGTTTTAGTCGTGTAGGGTGACGCGTTTTCGGCCGGCATGGGGTCGGTTTCGTCGGGTCGAGGTTGCTCGGGATTTGCTTTTGAATTATTTTGCTAGATGTTGATGATGTATGGTAGATAGTGAATGTTGAATGTGTATGGGAATAATTGATGTGTTCTTGTTGTGTTGAACGGAGGGTCCTATTTATAGGAAAGGTCCTTGATAGGAGCTAGAAGAGGTACTCTTGCTTAGGTGACAAGAAATACCGGTTTGGATAGAAAACGTAAGAGTTTGAAAGGGGACGAGAGTCTCGTTTCTTGGTGAAGAAGTCGAGTATCTCGGCTGAAAGGGAGGGGGTTGGCCGAGTATTTTGATGCTCGGTCGGTAATTGATTCGGTTTTCGGATAGAATTCCTACTTGAGATCGAGTTCTATCGTTGAATGGATTTATTTAATATTTTCGAAGCTGATTTTTTTGTGGTATTTGAGTCCAAACCGGACGTGTGGTGTCACGGCTGGTCCGTGTGACTCGGGAAAAAATATCTTTGACCGGGTTTGACCCGGTCGCTAAAAGACAGTTTTGCCCCTGGTGTCGGATTCGACCCAAATTAGTCTTATTTGAATCGAAACGACCCACTGGGCTTGGATTTGAGGTTGGTTTTGTAAGATTTGTACTCCGTAATAAGCCTAAACCAAACGTCCATGATTTCGAGCCCATATCCGAGTCCATTAAAGCATGTTCGCGTCCGATCATCATCAGGTGTTTGGCGGAAACTATTATAGACACCTGGCGGTCAAAATATGGGTGTCTACAGATTGGTAAAAAATTGGTGTAAAAATTTTGGAGAGAAATTTATGTTGGGGTAAGTATGAAGGAGGGAAATGAAAATGTAGTGAGTAAAAAGGTGTGGGTGATTCAGCCAGCACACGCTGCCGGGTGAAATTTCACCCGGTCGGGCACCATCGGGTGAAATTTCACCCGACGGTTTTTCGTCATGAAAATCGATTTTTGCCAACATTTTTCACCCGGTGAAAATCTCACCGGGCGAAATTTCGTCCGGTGGTATCTTTTTCAATTCCGGTAATTCTGGAAACTTTCTGTAGGGCGAAGTTTCACCCGGTCGAGTCTCACCGGGCGAAGTTTCACCCGGCGGTCTTGTTTTCCGCTTTTTTCCACCTTGCCATTTCATGGCTCTTCAATAATCACCTAGAGATTCAAATATTGACTCGACTCACATTACATAATCAATATCTCCCACAAACATGCTTGTGGTCTTCAAATAAGCTCCATAACTTCTCCAAAGGCTTGATCTTCATCCAAATTTATGCTCCATTGTGAAATCCAATTTCAACCATTCTTCTCAAGCTAACAAAACTAATAAACTCAAAGAATTAAGATACATATATCCAAAGTGGTTGTTGAGGATACCACCAAACCTACATCAATTTCGAGAGGGGTTCAAACAACGCTCCCTGATGGGAGCTCACCAAACTTAATGGTAGCAAAGGTCTCACGAACGTGACCGGGATGATAAATCTTCAAACGTTGTCCATTAACCATAAATTTCTCGGTTTCCGGGCTAGATATCTCTATTGAACCATATGGTTGCACCTTGGTCACTTCGAATGGACTCGACCATTTTGATTTCAACTTACCGGGGAAGAGCTTAAAGCGAGAGTTGAAGAGTAATACCTTATCACCAACGGAGAAGTCCTTACGAAGTATTCGAGAATCGTGCCATTGGCGAGTTCGTTCTTTATAGATCCTTGAATTTTCGTAGGCTTCAAGTCTTAGTTCTTCCAATTCTTGTAGTTGGAGAAGGCGATTATCTCCTACAACACTCTCATCGAAGTTTAGCTCTTTGATTGCCCATTTGGCTTTGTGTTCTAATTCCTTCGGTAAATGACAAGCTTTACCATACACAAGACGATAAGGTGTGATTCCAATTGGCGCTTTGTAAGCCGTCCTCAATGCCCAAAGGGCGTCATTTAATTTCAATGACCAATCCTTTCGGTGTGTATTTACGACTTTCTCTAAAATTCCCTTGATTTGACGATTGGAGATCTCGGCTTGCCCATTTGATTGAGGGTGGTAGGCTAAGGACATCTTGTGAGTGATACCAGACTTCCTAAGAAGGTGTTCAAAGGTATCTTTGTAACACCCGCTATTTTCCTATCATTTTTTTTATCCTTTTCGTTATGTCTTCATCATAACTCTGTCACTGTCGGCCTTGTGTTTCATCATTTTTACAACTTTAATTTCATTTTCGAGTTTAATGATATTTATTTTTATTTTTAAAAGGTTTTAATTCTTTTAGATCTATTTATTGGATTTTCTTCGTAAACTAATTTATTTTCCGCAAGGAATTCTATTTTTCTACGACTTAACGTTTTTAAGCTCGGATTTAAGTTATTTCTTTTCCTACAAATGTCTAAATATATTTACATAATATTTTCAACTAAGAAATATTTTTATTTACGAAAATTTAGCCATTAATGATTTTATTACGAAGTTTCGTAAATAATTATTTTCTAACGCGAGATTTACTCGAATTGCTTTGAAATGCTTCTAATAATTTTACGATCCTTATTTTTATCAACCTACAACTAAAAAGAGACCCTTTTGGACCGTAACACCATGTACTCACACCTTTGATTACAACTTTTATTTACATAACACTTTATGTTTAAACTTTAAGTAAAAATATATTTTTCTCTTTAATTGATTTACATGCTTAAATGACAAACTTTTCATGCTACCATCTCATTCACCTTGACTGAAATTTTAGGACCATATTCACATTGTTTTTATCAATTTTAAAGTTTCATTCATCCACCATCCCTTCATATTTTTCTTATTCATTTTTACATCAATTTTATTTTATCAAAAACCTCTTCTTTCTTCCTCTTTTTGGCTGGTGTTCCTGCCCATTTTCAGCAGCCATTTTTGTCCATAATCAAGCTTTAATCGTCCTATTTTTGCTTTCTAAATAATCCTCTTTCCGATCCCTTCGTTAAGGTAATAATCGATGTTATTTCCGATCGTTATTTGCCTCGATTCTTTTAGTTTTCTCATGGTATTTTTGTACCTTGTATGTCATGTATTGAAGGATTCTTGGACGACCCCGAAGCCGATGAATTTATCGTAGACTCGGACTTGGATTTGAGGTAACGTCGATGTTACTCGGTATTGCATGATTTTATTTGTGTAATTGCATGTATATTATTATAATTTTATTTTTGACAATATATGTATGTCATATAATCTGAAAAGTTTTTAAAATTTGAAAGTTTGCATGTTTCGATATTTTTATCGCTTTTACGAGATTAACGATTAAATCGTCTTATTAATTTGTAAAATCGTAATATTCGGCCTAAACATGTAATATATGTTTATATTCTGTAAAAATGATGTTTTTGATGATTTTTAATAATTTAGTATTTTTCTGATATTTTAGTTATCGATAATTGAATTATTTCCGTTTACGGACAAAAACGATTAAAAGCCAATTTTTAGTTCTAGTACTTAACCATTTTATTTTAATCTGATTTTTGACATGGTGAAACTTTATGATGAAATAGAATTTTTTTAATATTTTCATAATTTTTCGAAATTGTTAAGTGGATGAATTAATTAATCACTTTAAGTCATCGTTTATCGTTTAAATTCTCGATTTCTGGTCCTTTGATTTAATCTGGAAAAAAAGTATGATTCTGATGATTTCATGATAAAATGTAATTTAATGATTTTTAGTGCTTTAATAAAATGTTAGGAACGATAAGTTTTATTAATGGAATCGTTAATTGTGAAAACGGGTTTAAAAGACGGTTTTAACGGGATTTATTAAATCTGGAATTTTTGGAAATCTGGAAAAATAGTATTTTCTGTAAAATCATGATTTTTAAGTTTAATAATAATTTCTGGATATTAATACTTAAATCGTTTTATAATTATTATTTTTATTAATCGTTATTGTCGAGATTAGACGATTAACGAGAAAACGCTTTAAAAACCGAGTTTTAGGATTCTGGAAAATTTTATTTTCTGGACAGAATGTCTAAAAATATATTTTAGCTATTTTACGTAACTTTGTACTATTTATTAAAGTCTTTAATTATTAGTAATGACTTTTGGACAAAATTACGATTTATCGTTAAAATGCTTTGTCTTACCTAAAAGAATTATTTTTCCAGCAATCTTTGAAAATATTAAATCTGATACTTTAAGAGTTAAATCATCCCTTAACATATTCTAAATATATTCAATGGTTCAATTAAATAAAAGACGTTAAAAGATTTAATTTGACATTTGCCGTAAAATCTTATTTATAATAATATTGTCGAAACTAATAATAATTAGGGAATTTTAGTTTTCTAAATTTTGGAAACACCCTAATTAGTAGTATTTAAAAATTTTAAGACCTTTCTAAATCATTTTATAAACACTTGTACGACATTTCAATAATTTCATTAACTCAAATGTTCTCGTTTTAAGAATTAATATCGTTAAGGCCGAAAGACTAGTTTTATAAATCTATATCGTTTACTAAAAATGTGGTATTAGTATAAACTAATATTCTTGCTATTTTGATATGATGCTATTTTTGGCAAAGTTTCTATAAATAGAAGTTTACTTAAATAGAAAGTTTCCTTTTTTGGAAAGTAATCTTTTTCCTTTTTGTTCTCTTATTATTTATAATGATTACATCTTTTGAATATCGATAATGGATTGTTTTGGAGTTATGGAATAAGGACAAGTATGGGTTTAGAGTAATATAGTCTGGGATGTACGTTTTTGCCATCAACTATAAAGCCGATGTGCCTATTTGGGGCACATTTGGTCGTTGAACTGGGCGTAGTTTCGCCCAGGAGAGTGCATGTTTTGACCCTAAGCTAGATATCGCATCGTGTTAGTCGCCGTCAGCTGAACTAGACATATTTGTTCTCTAAGAGGGGTATGCACTACTTAAACCAGGACCTCGCTGCACGCAATCCTGTTATAGTTGAGTTGCCTAGTTAGAGACTGGATTCTGTTATGAGTTAAGTTTACAGTTCTCGAAGCTAGTTTCTAGTATTATCCTAGTGAAAGTCTAGATTCTACATTAATCTTATCCATAACGCCATTTTGAATATTTTAATATTATCGATATAATTTGGTTGCAGGTTGGCAAATGTTTTATGTTTTCTTTGGAAAACTCATTTTTATCATATTGTTTCGATACGTAAAGTTTTTCACCGAAAACTTATTTTCATTATAATGTTTTACTGTTTTCCGTTTTCTTACTATTTTTCTATAATAGTAATTACAGTTTTAAAATCCTGTTATACGGTTGGGAGAACGTTGGCGTTGCTCCCCACTGATTGTGGTTGTTATGTTTTAACATGGCAGGTATACGTGTTCCGGGTGTGGGCTACCGAGCAGTGTGGATCCTGCTTGTTTATTTTGATAATTATGTCTTATGGATTGTTCAAACCCCTTTTGATAATTAAGTTTTGGCCATTTTATTTAAGGCCTATTGTTTGACTTTACCATTTTAATTTTCTAAGACATAGTTACAGTTGTGGACATGACATAGGTCCACCCCGACGCGGCCACGCGCGGGTTTGGGGAGGCGAATGAATCTCCATATGAGATGCTCAAATTGAAATTTAAATCGAAGTTGGAGTCGCCACCGAATTTTATGGTTATTCGGAACCGTTCGAGCCCACTCTATGTCGTAGTGGGCCGTATACAAAATACGGCCCATTTCCGATGTCAGAGTTTATTGGGCGCGTCCCTTTGCATTTCGATATCGATGCCGACTTGATCGGTTTATCGTATATTGAATGACTCTCGTTGCCAATGGTTTCGGACATCCGTAAACCGAGGTTCTGAGTAAGGGGTGAGGGTACGTGTTGGGAAGTTCACAAAGAACACCCAAACCCGCCCGCACATTAGCGGCCTCTACTACGATATCGAATGATTTTTTAATACGCGCGTTAGTAATACGATGAATGATATGCAAACATTGTTTTCCTAAGCATGCGAGGAATTGAAAGGGTTGCTAAGTCGGTTTAATGCATGAAAAATTAATGTCAAAGTTGAATTTAGCATGTGAGATTCATTTTAGTATAATAAAACAAATAAAAAAAATGAATTTGCTACAAAAGATGAACAAACGAGTTAGTATCGGTTTGTGAAAAATAATATAGAAAATATAATAAATATACGAGATCGAGAAAATATTAGTTGAAATCTGAAAATTATTGCTAAAAGACGCGGTTTTGTATAAAAAATGAAGTTCGAAAAGTAAAAAAAAAAAAAAAAAAAAAACGCGTCGTGTTTCTCAGCCGGCCGCGCGACAGGTTGTTTTCGAAATCGGTTTCTGAAAATCGATGCTTTTATTAAACCGCGTATGAATATTGCATAATTTGCACTCGATTTAATATTTTCGATAAACGTTATATTCGATAGTCGATTATGAAATCGATACCAAATACTCGGAATAGTTTTAGAAATCGTTCCGTAGAATAAATAATAAAAACGTACGAAAAAAGCAAAAAAAGGAGCGCGGGTTTCAAACTCGTACGCGATTCTCCTGTGAGGGGCGCGACTCGCGTGCGGGCCTGTCCCGATTTTGCTCGTTGTTCGAAAATCGTTAATTTTGATAAATCGCGTACAGATATGAACTAATTTATACTCGATTTATGTTTTCGATATTCGTCGTACCCGATATTCGATTACGAAATCGATATCGAATATTCGGAATGAATTTTAAAAAAGTTTTGTAAAATTGTTTGAAAAAAAAAAGAGTTTGAACGAAAAAGATGTTAATTCTCTCCGCGTTTGAGATCGTTGTATTTTGTAACGATTTTCTTAGCTTCGACGAGATTTAATGTAATTCTTTTTGATACGATATTCAACTATGGAGTTGATATCATATTTTTAAGAATGTTTGATATATGAAAATAGTTTTTAATAATATCGATATTAGAAACAAAAAGCGATGAATGACCCGTAAAAAGGACGATACGCGACCCATAAAGAAAAAGGACGGACGAGGAGGAGAAGAGATAAAGAAAGAGAAATCGAATTTGGTACACCCTCAACCTACATGTTTTAGTTTACTCGGATCGGAGCCCGTTCGGGACGTGGCTTGGGCACAGGAGCGTCGAGTGGATGTCTGTGAGTTGCGGTGGCTCGGTTTGGACGTGAGAGTTGGCCGGTCTAGCGTCGGACGTGTCCTCGGTGAAGGGCGTCGGGTATAAGGGGGGCCGGTTTCCTTCGGGTTTGTAATATCGGTTTCTCGATGCTATGTGTAGAGGTTGATGTATGTGTATATGAATATTTCTGAATGTTGATCGATGTTAATGAATGAATTTTGAGTTGTGCAAGGGGCCTATTTATAGGAAAGTTCCCGATCTTGGCTAGGAGAGTTTGAACTACCGTTTAGGATAGGAAACATAGGAATTTGAGAGGAATGAGAATTCCGTTTTCTTGTGAAGGAAGAAAGGGAATCGGCTGGTTGGTAGGCTACTCGGCCAAGAATCCTAGCTCGGTCGAGTGTTTGATTCGGTTTTTGGATAGAATTCCTACTTGAGATCGAATTCTATCCTTAAACGGATTTGTTTAATATTTTTGGAAGCTGATTTTTCGTAGGATTGGAGTATGAATCAGCCGTGTGAGGTGTCATGGCTGACTCACGTGTCTCGGTAAAATCTTTGACCGGGTTTTGACTCGGTCGCTAAAAGATGGTTTTGCCCCTGGTGTCGGAATCGACCCAAATTAGTCTTATTTGACTCGAAACGACCCACTGGGCCTGATTTTGAGGTTGGTTTTGTGAGATATGTACTCCGTAAAGAGCCCAAGCCAAAAGCCAAAAGATTTTGACCCAAATTAGTGTTTGATTCTGAGTAATTTAAAGCACGTTTGCGTCCGATCATCATCGGGTGTTTGTCGGAAACTGCTATAGACACCTGGCAGTCAAAATGCGGGTGTCTACAGAGCCCCCACTCTGACTGAGGCTTGGACAGGGCGAAAGTCAGAGTAGCTACCAGATTAATCAAAGATTAAAACCTGACAGACTTCCGATCGGGTCGTTTAAGGTCCATTAGACCTGCGTGAAGGGCCCGCCGGCCGGAGACTAGAAATGTACCTGAGTTGATGATAACTCCGTGGGGGATCGGACTTGTCGTATAAGTCTTGGGTGCGCCCATATACGGGCTCATCCCATCAAATGCCGCTGGGGAGTTGGTTGCACAGTTTTGCTCGAGTCGTCCTGTATAATGATTTATGCAAAGTTTGCATGTAACACATTTTTTAGGAGAAATGACTCGCGCTGGGGAATAAAAAATTTTGAAGAAGATTTTTTTTGGACGGAAGAATTTTGAAAGATTAAAGTATTTTGACTCCGAAAAGGAATAGGAATGCTCGGGATGACTTAGCTAGATCCTAGGATAAATGCCTGTATGCTAAATCCCCTGGGATTAGGAATCCCAAAGTGAGGTGGAGAATCTGATTTCATGCTATAAATACCCTCTCCCTGCTCACAATTTATTCACAATTCACACAATTCTCTTCTCCCTTCAATGAAAAAAACAAGCCTTGAGAAGCTTATTTCCTCTTTTTAGAAATTCATCATGGGTATCGATCGATTAGTCGGAATGTTGCAAGATTGGTCCCGATTTTTCAGGGATGCTGATAAAGTTATTTTGAATTAGAATGGTGTCACCCAGCTATCCACAATCCACCAGATGCAAGTGGATCGTCACTTTTTGGATGCTTGCCTGTCCTACTGGGATGATACTTATCATGTTTTTAGGTTTCCTCGAGGCGAAATCTGTCCCATTTCTGAAGAAATAGCTGCTGTAGGGGGGTGGAATCCCATTCTTCGCCTTGCCTTCCCGTTTTCAGTTCGTGACATAAGGAGAAAATTACGAGAATTCCTAGGGCTTTCTCACATGGAGGTATCCCGTATGACAGAAGGAGATACGGTTTCCTTGATCGACCTGGCTGAAAAATTTATGAACCTAGATGACGTCCGGGTCAGGCCTGTATATAGTCGCAGGGCCTTCACTTTTTGCATGCTCCATGTCTATGCTTTTGAAGGTCATGTGGATTTGCTATCTTGTATGGGCCATGCCAGACTTCTTGCTGTAGCTGACCTGATGGAGACAGAGCACAACCCAGCTTGGCTGATTACTGGGGAGATTATCCAGGGCTCAGATAATCGTAAGAGGGATCCGTCGATCAGGCTGACCGGTAGCACCCGTCTTCTACAGGTAGGCTGATTTTTTCTCGATTTTCGCAATTTTTGATTTTTTTTACAATTTTCGATTTTTCGGTCTTCGATTTTTTCGCGGTTTTCGCGGTTTTTCTCGATTTTCCCGTTTTCCTCGTTTTTTGCGATTTTTTGCGATTTTTTTTACGACTTTGACTTCTCGCGATTTTGACTTTTCAGCTATGGCTTTTTGAGAGGCTATCGATCTTGGATCCTCCTCTAGATGTAAACCGATATCGCCCGAATCAAGTGATGACAAGAAGACGAACTGTTGACTTTTCTTGTCTTACTACCCAAAAACTCTGGGATGAGCTGCTGTCTTTCCATGGAGGCCCATTGATCCGTTGGACCGTACCTTGGTGGCCCATTTACGTCTGGACCGGGTTAGAATTGCGAGACAGGGCCCGTTATCAACTAATCCTATCTTTCAGGCAGACGATTCATCTTTATCCCGATCGCATACTTAGGCAATATGGTCGGGCCCAAAGAATCCCGGAAATCGAGGCGGTCATAAGTGAATCTACTCAGCTAACGGACGTGATGTGTGATACTTGGGCGCAAAGATGGTATACCCGGCACACTTGGCCCGTCTCCAAGGCTTCTCCCTCGATCTGGGTATCAGATTCTTATACGAAGTGGACCCAGGCAGATTCTGATAAAGCCCGTGCAGCTTTAAAGACTGACGAAGCCTTTGACTTGCTGCGCCGAGAACAAGCTAAGGATAATCGAGGCTTCTTTGATGATGGTGACACCCCGGCTACGATGGTTCGCCTGATGTCAGGCCAGAAAGGGAAGACTAGGACTCAGACTCAGGGGTCCAGTACTAAAGGTGCATGGGGGAAAGTGGGCCCCCAGACGGATTTAGAAAGGAGACTTGGTCCAAGACTGGCAGCTAAGGACCGACTTGGTCCTCGGGGTAGACTACCCGAGCGCGTACGAGCTCGGATCGGACCGGTGCAGGCGACAGAAAAACCGAAGTCGAAGAAGCGGGTTCGAGTAAAGGAAGTTCCACTTGTGATTAGGGAACGTTCGTCCCCACCTCGTTGGCCTCGGGATCCGCGTGACCCGAAAGATAAGGGGAAGGGCAAAATGTATGAGTAGTCTCCTAAATTTTATTATTTAAGTATTACTACTATTTTTGTGTGATTTATTTTTGCGTGAGGCATTTTTTTTTTTGAAATAATAAAAGATATATTAGTGAAAACCGTTCCTGTCTTTTCGTTATTGCAGTGGTTGTACCCTTTTGAGGGGTTGCCTACGTATCCACGATTAGTGGAATCAAACCAACCGTAGTTCAGACGTAGAATTTTGCAATTTTCGAAATACATCAAGACTATTAGTTCGAGATGTGTGACAGTAGGATCAGTAATCCTAACTTATTGACTTGCTTAATTTTTGAAAATTTCATAAAAAGATAAACTTTTAGCAAATGACATTGAGATACGGTTAGGGGTAGTAGCGCTTCAACAGGTCCAAGTTGGTTGGGTTGACGAATTCGTTCCCGTCCAAGTCTGTCAGCATTACTGCTCCTCCTGATAAAACCTTATTTACTAGATATGGTCCGGCCCAATTAGGTTTGAATTTTCCCCTTGGGTCGACTGGTAGTAAAGCCCGGACAGATTTTAGAACTAGATCGCTCTCTTTGATATTTCTGGGCCTAACTCTTTTGTTGAAAGCTCGTTTTATCCTTTTTTGGTATACCTGGATATTGTTAAGGGCTCGAGATCGTCGCTCGTCCAGAAGAATCAACGAATCGTATCGGGCTTGGACCCAATCCGCTTCAGGTACTTGACTTTCGAGTAGAATCCTTAGAGATGGTACCTCAAGCTCGACCGGCTGGACCGCCTCCATCCCATACGTCAGATAGTATGGGGTTGCTCCGGTTGCGGTGCGGATTGATGTCCGGTACCCCCATAAGGCGAAAGGGATTTTATCGGGCCAACCCCGGTAATTATCGGCCATCTTTTAAGTATGGTGACAATCGTTTTGTTAGCTGCTTCTACCGCTCCATTTGTTTGGGGACGGTAAGGCGAAGATGTATGCCTTTGAATCTTATAATTTGCTAGCAAAGTAGCGCTTTCGGCTTGAAAATGGGTCCCGTGATCACTAATGAATTCGTGCGGGATCCCGTATCGGCATATAATTTTATCTTGGATAAATTTTGCTACGTGCTTGGCGTTCAAGACACGATACGACTCGGCTTCGACCCATTTGGTAAAATAGTCAATAGCCACTAGAATAAAGCAGTGACCTCCCGTCCCGGAAGGATTTACTTTCCCGATTATATCGATTCCCCATGTTGAGAATGGCCATGGTGATGTCATTGTATATAGCAGGGATGACGGCATATGCTAGACGTTGCCGAAAATCTGACAGTTGTGACAGTGCTTGACATATAACTAACAGTCGGTCTCCATGCTATTCCAATAGTACCCGAGTCTTGCGATTTTTCGAGCTAGCATATGGGCGTTTATATGCGGGCCATTCTCGCCATCGTGTACCTCTGCCATGACTTTTTCGGCCTGCGTTTTGTCGATGCATAGTAGCAAAGCCCCCTGTGCCGTCCTTTTGTACAATTGTCCATCGTCCGTGCGGATGAACTGAGTGGCCCATCTTCGTAGGGCTTTCTTGGCTCGGTTTTCAGATTCCGGTGGATATTCTCCCGACGTCAAGTAGGTTAGAATAGCCTGGTACCAAGGTTCTGGATCAGTTATTTCTATGTCTTGGATAGCGTTGATATATGCCGGCTCGGACCGTCTTTCGACGCAAATCGGCATGCTGGTCAGATGTTCCAGGATATTCAGTAAAGATGCTAATTTGGATAGCGCATCTGCAAACTGGTTTTCTTCCCGAGGTAGATAAATGTACTCCACCTTTTGAAACTGCTTTTCGAGAACCCTTACTCGCGCTTGGTAAGCTACGAGATTTGCGTTCTGAGTTTTCCATTTCTGGAGTGCTTGACTGATGACTAATGATGAGTCACCGTGGACCCGGAGGATCGTTACTCCTAAATCAGCGGCGGCTTGCAACCCGTAAATGCATGCTTTGTATTCGGCTGCATTATTAGTCACGTCGAAATCTAACTTGATGGATAACGGGGTGTGCTCTCCTTGTGGTGAGATTAGTAAAATCGCGACACCAAATCCTCGAAAGTTGGATGCCCCGTCAAAATATAGATCTCATGTCTCCGTGTTGGTATGGAATATATCTTCGTCAGGGAAGGCCCAAGTATCGGTATGCCCCTCTTCAGATACCGGACTATCGGCGAGGAACTCGGCTACCACTCGGCCTTTGATGGCTTTTAACGGTACGAACTTGAGGTCGAACTCAGCTAACATTAAAGTCCATCTAGATATCCTGCCGTTGAGGATGGGCTTCTCGAACAGATACTTGATTGGATCCATTCTCGATAATACGTGCACTTCGTGGCTAAGCATTTAGTGTCGGAGCTTTTTAGAGGCCCAAACTAGAGCTAGACACGTCTTTTCGAGTATCGTGTATTTGCATTCGTACTCTAGGTACTTTTTACTGATGTAGTAAATGGCTCGTTCTTCTGAGTCGACTGTCTGGGCTAGCATAGCCCCCATGGCTGTCTCGGTCGTTGTTAGATATAACGACAAAGGCAGACCGTGCTGAGGAGGCATTAATACCGGCGGAGATGACAGAATCTCTTTGATTTTATCGAAAGCTGCTTGACATTTTTCGTCCCACAGTACCCGTTCTCCTATCTTCAGTTTTTTGAAAATGGGTTCACATACCATGGTTAGCTTCGAAATGAACCGGCTGATATATTGGACTTTGCGAGAAACCCCCTAATCTCCTTTTCGGTTTTAGGCGGTTGCATCTCGGCGATGGCCTTGATTTTGGCTGGGTCGACCTCGATGCCGCGCTGGCTGACGATATGGCCCAGCAGCTTGCCCAATGTTACCCCGAAACTGCATTTTTGCGGATTTAGTCTCATGTTGTACCTGCGTAGTCGGGTGAAGAACTTTCTAAGGGCCGGAATATGCCCGTTTCGTTCTTTGGACTTAACGATCATATCGTCTATGTAGACCTCTACTTCCTTATGCATCATGTCATGTAGTAAGGTAGTGGCGGTCCGTTGGTAAGTGGCACCCGCATTGATAAGCACAAATGGCATAACAGTGTAACAGTAAGTCCCCCAAGGTGTAGTGAAGGTGGTCTTACTCATGTCTTCTTTCGCCATTTTGATCCGATTGTATCCGGCATACCCGTCCATAAAGGATAGAAGGGCATGGTCGGCCGTGTTGTCCACCAGTATGTCGATGTGTGGCAACGGGAAATCGTCTTTCGGGCTGGCCTTATTAAGGTCCCGGAAATCTACACAAACTCGTACCTTTCCGTCTTTCTTGGGTACCGGTACGATATTTGCAACCCTGTCTGGATATTCAGACACTTGGATAAAGCCCGCTTTGAATTGCTTGTTGACTTCTTCTTTGACTTTGAGAGACCATTCGGGCCTCATTCTTCGGAGTTTTTGCTTTACCGGCTTACACCCGTCTTTGATAGGTATACGGTGTTCGGCTATCTCCCGGTCTATTCCCGGCATGTCCTTGTAGGACCATGCGAAGACGTCTTTGAATTCGTGGAGGAGCTCCGTGAATTGTTGTCTCTCCTCGGGATCTAAGGATAAACCTAACTTAAGCATCTGAGGCTCTAAAGGGGTTCCTACATTGATGGATTCGGTTTCTTCGATCACCGGATCTCGGGATTCCCTTTGTTCGAGTTGCTCGACTAGATGCGGAGGTAGCGGTACCTGTTCGTCGGGTTTCTCCATGTCATTGCAAATAAAATTTTTGAAAATGTTTTGAAAATAAGACAAGTCGTAAGCAGAACGGTTATCGTTATTATTTATAGAGAATTTTGAAAATAGCTCAAAGAGAGTTGCCATCTGATCGTTGGTCAGAGGCGGTATGAGGAGTGCTCTCGGGACAGACTCCGAGACTCCCGGAGGTGCGGCTAAAGGAAAAGGGGTTACAGACTCGACCCTAGTACTGGACCTTCTAGACCTAGACTCAGACTCCGACTCTGACTCTGAATCAGACTCAGACTTGGACTTGGATTCAGTGTCCGGTTCTTCGAGCGTAGGTTCTGTCCTGGTAGGTTCAGTGACGGATCCTGGGGCCAAAGGTCCGGCCGTGATGACATGTGTGCCGGCCAGGGCCTTAGTTTTGGCCTTCCTGATTTCTTCGACAGTGATGGGGATGGTCTCTCCCTTAGCCAGATAAACATCGTCTTCGTCATCATTCCATATCCCGTTGATTTGAGGAATGAAATGGGAAATGAGATGAGTACAGTCGATTATTTCTCCAGTGAAAATGGCGTGAGTAGCAAGAGGATTATTTTTGTTACTCGGTTTGTCACTGGGTAGTGGTATCTTCCCACTTTCGATCAGGTCCTGGATGAGATGCTTCAACTTCCAGCACTTTTCGGTGTCGTGCCCGTTGCCTTGGTGATAGTGGCAATAGGCCTGGGCGTTGTAGCTTTTGGACCGTTTTTCGACAGGAACTTCCGGCATTGGGCCTATGGGCTGGATCAGGGCCTTAGAGGATAGCCTTTGTAAGGCGTTGGCATAAGTAGTCCCTATGTACGTGAATACTCGGGTTGGAGTGTTCTTCTTGGTTGAGGTGTCTAGCAAATTAACCTCGTCGAAGATGCTTCGGGCCGCACTTGTAGTCGCGGGGTTGCCAGAAGATGAGCTGGCTCCTTGATAACCTTTAGTAGAGGCCTTAGATGAGCTTCGACGAGATTTAATGTAATTCTTTTTTATACGATATTCAACTATGGAGTTGATATCATATTTTTAAGAATGTTCGATATATGAAAATAGTTTTTAATAATATCGATATTAGAAACAAAAAGCGATGAATGACCCGTAAAAAGGAGGATACGCGACCCATAAAGAAAAAGGACGGACGAGGAGGAGAAGAGAAGAAGAAAGAGAAATCGAGTTTAGTACACCCTCAACCTACATGTTTTAGTTTACTCGGATCGGAGCTCGTCGGGACGTGGCTTGGGCACAGGAGCGTCGAGTGGATGTCGGTGAGTTGCGGTGGCTCGGTTTGGACATGAGAGTTGGCCGGTCTAGCGTCGGACGTGGCCTCGGTGAAGGGCGTCGGGTATAAGGGGGGCCGGTTTCCTTCGGGTTTGTAACATCGGTTTCTCGATGCTATGTGTAGAGATTGATGTATGTGTATATGAATATTTCTGAATGTTGATCGATGTTAATGAATGAATTTTGAGTTGTGCAAGGGGCCTATTTATAGGAAAGTTCCCGACCTTGGCTAGGAGAGTTTGAACTACCGTTTAGGATAGGAAACATTGGAATTTGAGAGGAATGAGAATTCCGTTTTCTTGTGGAGGAAGAAAGGGAATCGGCTGGTTGGTAGGCTACTCGGCCGAGTATCCTAGCTCGGTCGAGTGTTTGATTCGGTTTTTGGATAGAATTCCTACTTGAGATCGAATTCTATCCTTAAACGGATTTGTTTAATATTTTCGGAAGCTGATTTTTCGTAGGATTGGAGTATGAATCAGCCGTGTGAGGTGTCACGGCTGACTCACGTGTCTCGGGAAAATTTTTGACCGGGTTTTGACTCGATCGCTAAAAGACGGTTTTGCCCATGGTGTCGGAATCGACCCAAATTATTCTTATTTGACTCGAAACGACCCACTGA
Organism: Agrostemma githago; assembly: GCA_958450325.1. Classification (NCBI taxonomy): domain Eukaryota; kingdom Viridiplantae; phylum Streptophyta; class Magnoliopsida; order Caryophyllales; family Caryophyllaceae; genus Agrostemma; species Agrostemma githago. Next base: position 46,258,372 of record OY288254.1, on the reverse strand, counting down.
GCCTAATTTTTGAGGTTGGTTTGGTGAGATATGTACTCCGTAAAGAGACCAAGCCAAATGCCAATGATTTTGAGCCCGTTTCTGAGTAATTTAAAGCACGTTTGCGTCCGATCATCATCGGGTGTTTGTCGGAAACTGCTATAGACACCTGGCAGTCAAAATGCGGGTGTCTACAACAGTGTGTTTTAATCCCGACTCTATAGTGTTTCCTCCACTGTATCGCATTAGATTTTCTAGGGGATTACAATCTTTCCTAAAATGAGAGCCTCCATCACTAATTATGGCTCTAGGCATACCGAATCTCGGGAAAATCACGTTCTTGAAAAGCTTGATTACAACCTTGGAGTCACTGGTGGGGGAAGCTACGGCCTCGATCCATTTTGAGACATAATCAACCGCGACTAGAATGTACTTGTTACCAAAAGATGATGTGAATGGACCCATGAAATCAATGCCCCAAACATCGAACAATTCAATCTTCAAGATAGGTTGAATGGGCATCTCATTTCTTCTTGTAATATTGCCACTTCTTCGGCATGCATCACATGTGAGAATAAAAGCTCGAATGTCCTCGAACATGGAAGGCCGCCAAAACCCGCTTTGGAGAACCTTGGCAATTGTCTTTTGATTGGCCAAGTGTCCACCATAAGATGTTGAGTGAAAGTGCTTCACAATATTATATCCTTCTTCGACCGAAACACATCGTCAGTAAATTCCATCTACACATCGGCGAAATAAATAGGGCTCGTCCCAATAATAGCGTCGGGCTTCATAATGTAGTTTCTTCCTCTCTTGCTTGGAATAATCGTCCGGAATATAATGAGACACTAAGAAATTGACGATATCGGCATACCAAGGTGTAATAGTTTCAATGGCCATCAAGGCCTCATCTCTCATAGCTTCATTGATAGGTATACCATCTTCTTCATTGCTTTCTTTACCAACCGTTAGTCTACTAAGATGATCCGCTACCAAGTTCTCCGATCCGGCTTTTTCTTTAATCTCAATATCAAATTCTTGTAAAAGGAGCACCCACCAAAAGATTTGGGACTTGGTCTCCTTTTTAGACATGATGTATCGAATGGCCGCATGATCGGTGTGAATAATGACTTTGGAACCGGTAACATAATTTCGAAATTTCTCCATGGCATAGACAACGGCAAGCATCTCTTTTTCGGTTGTGGTGTACCTCGATTGGGCTTCATCTAGTGTTTTGCTTGCATAATAAATCACATGTAGCTTCTTATCAATCCGTGTCCTAGAATGGCACCAACGGCAAAATCGGATGCATCGCACATGATCTCAAATGGAAGATTCCAATCGGGAGCTTTGATAATTGGAGTGGTAGTGAGAGCGGTCTTTATCCTGCAAAAGGCCTCAAGACACGAGTCATCAAAAACAAAAGGTGCATCTTTCATAAGCAAAGAAGTCAAAAGCTTTGCAGTTTTAGAAAAGTCTTTAATAAATCGTCTATAAAAACCGGCGTGACCTAGAAAACTCCTCACCCCTTTGACATTTGTAGGTGGTGGCAAGTTCTCAATCACGGAGACTTTCGCCTTATCGACATCAACTCCTCTATTAGAAACAATATGACCTAGGACAACACCTTGTTCAACCATAAAATGACACTTTTCCCAATTCAAAACAAGTCTATACTCTTCACATCGAGCTAACACTTGATCAAGATTTTCAAGACAAGAATCAAAAGATGTACCATGGACACTAAAGTCATCCATAAAAACTTCCATGGATTTTTCAATAAAATCGGAGAAAATAGCCATCATACATCTTTGAAACGTTCCGCGCGCATTACACAATTCAAATGGCATCCTTCTATAAGCATAGGTGCCATAGGGACATGTAAAAGTGGTCTTCTCTTGGTCATCGGGGTGAATGGGAATTTGAAGAAATCCGGAATGACCATCGAGGAAACAAAAATAAGAATGATGCGCCAATCTTTCAAGCATTTGATCAATTAAGGGAAGGGGGAAATGGTCTTTTACGGTGGTTGTGTTCAATTTTCGATAGTCTATACACATGCGCCAACCGGTAATAGTCCTAGTGGAAATCGACTCACCCTTTTCTCTTTTAATAACCATCATTCCTCCTTTTTTCGGCACAACTTGTACGGGGCTAACCCATTTACTTCCGGTTATTGGGTATATAATGTTAGCCTCATACAACTTGAGGACTTCCTTCATGACAACCTCTTTCATGGTGGGGTTCAACCTACGTTGACCCTCAACCGAAGGACGGTGGTCATCATCAAGGATGATCCTATGCATGCAAACATTTGGACTTATGCCTTGGAGGTCGGCAATGCTATACCCGATGGCCTTTTTGTGCTTTCTCAAAACAATCAAAAGTTTTTCTAATTGAGGTCCATCAAGGGTAGCATTGACGATAACGAGATAATTAGTTCCTTCAAGAAAAGCATATTTGACGGAAGAGGGGAGTGGTTTAAGTTCAAGATTAGGAGGAGAAGATACCATACTCTTACCAACCGGTAGTGGTACTACCTTTTCATTATGCAAACATTCTTCTTCAAGAGGTGGAGAGTCAAATGGTTCGTCTTCTTGCTTATCATCATCTATCAAGCTATACTAAACCAAACTATCAATAACTTCAATGGAATGCATTTGTTCAATCATTGGTTGTTTAAGAGCTTGAGAAAGGGAAAACTCTACCGACTCGTTCTCTATGTTAAATGACAACTTTCCATTCTTAACATCAACTATAGTACCTCCGGTAGCCATAAACGGCCGGCCTAAGATAATGGGGGTAATAGTGTCTTTGGGCATATCCATGACAACAAAGTCGGAGGGGATGAAGAACTTACCAACATGAACGGGTACATCCTCAAGTATCCCAAGTGGGTAATTGACGGACCTATCCGCAAGTTGAATCGACATGCTAGTGGGTCTCATCTCCCCCACACTAAGTCTCTTGGCAATAGAATAAGGTAACAAACTAACACTAGCCCCTAGGTCACATAAAGCTTGATTAACAACAACATTTCCAACCCGACAAGGGATGGAAAAGCTACCGGGATCCTCTAGTTTCTTTGGCATTTGATTCATAAGAATGGCACTACATTGTGTCGTGAGAGAGACACATTCTTTGTCCTCTATGGTTCTCTTTTTAGTCAAGACTTCTTTCAAAAACATAGAATAGAGGAGCATTTGAGAAATTACCTCGGTGAAGGGTAAAGCTACCTCTACTTTCTTCAACATATCCACGAAACGGCTAAATTGTGCATTCTCTTTATGAGGCTTAGCTCGCTCGGGAAAAGATAATGGAGGAACAAAAGAGGGAGGCGGTGGAACATTAGATTCATCTTCTTCTTCGGCTAATCGCTCCGCCTCTTTTCTTTTGGCTTCTTCGGCTTCCATTTGCTCTTTCTTTTTCTTTGTTCTCTTTGTTCATTCTCCGCATTTTGGAGGATATCAAACTCCGCTTGTATTCCCCGGTTTTGTTTGGGGGAAATTGGAGATGATTCTTGTGGTGCACTTGGTTGGTTCACTTTAGATGGGGTGCTCTTGGTGTTCAATTTCAAGTTCTTGTATGGGTCCCAAGTTCTTTGCCACCTCTCAAAATGACGGCATTTGCTTGGTGTGAGGGGTCCCTTGGGTTTTGGGGTTGGCCGGGCAAACCATGGAGTGGATGAATTGGGGCGACTAAGGCTTTTGTTGCTTCTTGTGATTCCAAAACCTTTAGCCTTGCCTTTGTATCTTGATGTTCATTCCATAGTTCCCCAACGGTTCTTTGCAAATCATTAAAGTTATCCCATGGAGCTCCTCCTTGACCAAATTGAAAATTACTTGATTGGCCATAAGATTGAGAGGGTTGATCGAATGGTTGTTGATTGTAACCTTGATTTCCTTGAAAGTTACCTTGGAACCCTTAATTGTATCCATGATTGAAATGATTACCATGTTGATTTTGGTAATTGTTGTAATTGTTAGGAACATGGAAGTTGCTACCTTGTTGATTGAAGTTGCTCCTTTGATGAGGAGGCATATATGGGGGCATCTTTGGAGGACCTTGATTAAAGGGCCTTTGTTGACTTTGATTAAATGACCTCATTTGACTCCCTTGGGCACGTGGCATCGGGTTTTGAACATTTTGATTCCCATAAGAGAAATTAGGATGGAACCTTGTGCCGGCATTGTAAGTATTAGAAAAAGGATCAAATTGAGGTCTTTACCCATACACTTTTATAGCTTGGACTTCATTTGGCTCTTCAATATATGTTTCTTCATTAGGAATGCAAGAACTAGAATCATGGCCATAATTGCCACAATGATCACATTGAACTTCACATGTTATTTGCTTTGGAGGTGATGGTTGCCTTGGTGGAACACTCCCTTGAATTTGGTACATACCTCTAGTAGTGGACTTAGAATTCATGGCATCCATTCTCTTTTTCAATTCTTCAACTTCGGCTTGAAGTTTCAATTCATTAGAACTCTTAGATGAGTTCACTTCAACTTTCTTTCTAGAATCCCTCGATTGACCCGTTCTAGAATCACTCCTTGCCGTCTTCTCAATAAGATTCTTAGATGCCTCATCGGTGAGAGAAGAGAAGTCTCCTCCAGCGGCCAAATTGAGGTTTTCCTTGGTTCTCGATGAAAGGGTGTTATAAAACGTTTGGGTGGTTAGCCAATCGGGTATTCCATGGTGTGGACATTTGCGCAACAAATCTTTAAATCTTTCCCAAGCCTCGCTTAGGCTTTCAAATTCATCTTGCTTGAATGTTTGTATCTCCATGCGATATTGGTTTGTCTTTGACAGCGGAAAATATTTCTCCAAGAAGGCATTAGATAGTTGAGCCCATGTTGTGAATGTATTAGCGGGATGGCCTTGAAACCATCTACGAGCTCCGTCTGTCAAGGACTTCGGAAATAATAAACGATGCTATTGACATGAAGTTAATCCATTGAGACGGGCTCCTACTAATTTTTCTTTAAATGAAGCGATGTGCTCTTGAGTATCTTCTTGAGAAAAACCGTGAAAAGTATCTTGTTGGACCGCATTGGTCAAAGAGACTTTCAATTCATAGTTCTCGGGAATCTCTCCGAAATCGACGGGAGAAGGTGTTTCTTCATGTGTTAATTGGGAATGAGAGGCTAAGGTCACCATTGGTTGGATTGGTGGTGTGGTGGATTTGAATTTGGTGAATTTGGAGGGGATGGATTTGGTGGTGGTGTTTTCGATGATGGTGGTTAATTTTGTGAAGTGGAAGGTATGGAAGGATTATTTGGAGTGGAATTAGGTGATGTAGAAGGTGTAAATGGTAGGATGAGATTAAGGTTAGGAGGGGATAATGAAGGATGTGGAATAATGGTGGTTGAGTTATTTCCTCGAAAACACAATGCTCTAAAAGTTCTTTCCGGCTCCAGATCGAACCACAAGGGCGATGAAATGTTCCTCGGCATAAAACTCAATTAAACGGTGAGGCTCCTAGCACCTCACGGTACTAGGGAAAAGAGAGAAGAGAAAACAATCAAACACAATAACTAAAAACACAATCAACAACTAGCCGTCCCCGGCAACGGCGCCATTTTGATCACGCCCCAATCGGATCGGCCGTTTAGGGAAGGACGGGGGGATCAAACAATATTTATAGACTCGGAATAACACAAAAACAAACAAGTAATCGTGGTAAGTCGAGGTCGGTCCACAGGGAACGGTGTGTTGACAATCAAGTTTAAAGCGGTGTGTTTGATGTCTAGAGGGGGATTTTTTAAGGGTCGAGTCTAAACTAGGGAAATAAGTAGAGAAATAGCTAGGGGTGATCAATCTAGGAAAAGGTGTTAGGGGGACGTCGGGATTCGTTACTTGGAGTCTAAGAAGGTCGGAATCGAGTTTTTGTTGCAACATTGATAAAGGAGAATGCCACCTTTCGGTTTCTTCACCTAACCCACCTAAAAACCCGCTTCCGCGGCGAATATGGGTAAGTCTATGGCTATGGTAATTTCTACCCCGAGTTTCCCCATATTGATAGAAATTAGTCAAGGTCGGTCTTGTTGGCCGGACTAAAACAACAATGACATAACAACCATAAACAAGATAAACCAACAAGCAAGCAACCCACCAACATCCCTATATTCAAATAATCCAAGTCCTCATCCCTAAACTCCCCAACAAGAAATCTATTAACTAATCATAATGGAAGACAATAAAACATTAACTAAGGAGAAAATCACTATAACATGCATATTAACTAGATCTAAGGAAACTAACAACAAAATAACAAGAAAACTATGATCTAACAATTACCCACTAAACTATGGAGGAAATAAGATCTAACACAATAAACTAGAGAATAATCTAGAACATCATAAATAAAATCTAGAAAAATTAAAAACACTAAGATGATCAAAACAACAACCAACAAAACTAAACATAAAAACAACAATCTAAAACAACATAAATAAAGATGATCTAGATAAGACAATAATGAAAGAACAATAAAATAAATCTAAACTAGAGATTAAAGAGTGGAAAGAAATATACCAACTATGAAGATCTACAAGAAATAATAAGATTGCATAAATAAAGATTGAATCTTTGATGAAGAAAATGAAGAACTTGTCACTAATCCTCCAATGAACCCAACAAATCTTCAAAAATAAAACTTGGAAATAAATAAAGGTTGAATCTTTGATGAAGACGATGAAGAACTTGTCACTAATTCTTCAATAAACCCAACAAATCTTCAAAATAAAACTTGGAGTAATAATCTTCTACAAACTTGAATGTAAAACTAGAGAATTGTTGACGGAATCTAAGTAGATCTACTACTAAATTACTATGTGAACTACTAGAATTATGGAGGATTACTACTAGAATACTACTAAACTACTACTAAAGAGATGGTGTAATATGGTGGTGAAATGGTGTAACTACACTAATGATGGATGGTAGCTTGGGCAACAAACTAGGGTAACATATATATAGTAAAGCCTTAATGGGTATTTAACCTAAAGTCCAAATCCAACTTTTTGCTCCATTAGTGAGACAATCATCCTTAGCATCTTCATGGGGTGAAACTTCGCCCTGCAGTTTGCCGTAATAATCCCACCGGGTGAAATTTCGCCCGGTGAGATTTTCTTCACTTTTTGCGTTTTTTTGGCACATCTTTCCATTGGGCGAAATTTCAGTAATTCTCCATAATTCTAGTAGTTCACATAGTAATTTAGTAGTAGATCTACTTAGTTTCCGTCAATAATTCTCTAGTTTTACATTCAAGTTTGTAGAAGATTATTACTCCAAGTTTTATTTTAATATGTTTTTTTATTATATTTGTTCACCATGTTTTCCAAGCATAATAAAACGCTTGGAGAATATATATATATATAAGAAAAGCGGTTACTGTTTTAAAATTGTCAAATCATGTACGGATATTTTAACCCATTAAAAGTGAGTCAAAACGAGACAATAATTTAAAACGGACAATCCCTAATATATAAGAACATCAGCATTTTAAGCCCTCTCATTCATCCACATCACCATTGATGACATGGATCTGATGTGTCGCGCTCTCATGCGCCTACGTGGATTGAGAATTGTGTGAATGAGGGATGAGCAGTTTATGGGAGGTAACTGTGCACCGCAGTTTCTGGGAGTTAAGTGCTGATTTTTTTATTTTTTTAAGAGAATAAGAATTAAGAACTACCCACTATCCAAGAATAACTTCTCCACTTCAAAGTAACTGTTAACAAGTTACTCTCCTTATAAAACCAGAGGAGAGAATTTGGTGTGCTCACAACCACTGTACAAAAATTCAAAAAGCAAATTACAATTTTACAGTTACATATTACATATATAATCACAAATCACAAATTATGGCGTTTCAATGTAAGTTAGTCACGATTCCAGAAATTACTGAATCAATGAGATCCGTCCAGATAAAGGTGCGGATTACGAGGAAGTGGCTGCGAACGTCAAAAAAACCGGATACCGATGCGTCCCAGATAGGCAAGAAACCGGTAACTTTCGGAGTTGAGCTAATCTTGGTGGATAGTTCGGTATGTTCTCCCCTCCTTTTTTTTGTAACCATAATATTAACCTCCTGTTCAATGTTAACCGGATTGATTATGTGAACATGGCAGCATAATTCAAGCGTCGATCAGACAGAAATTAGTGTCAGCATTCAATAACGGGTTTAAAGAAGGACACATCTACAACATTTCAAAGTTTTCAGTTTCGTCTAATGTTGGCACGGAAAAAGCAACAGCTCACAAGTGCAGAATTTGGGTTGAATTCAGTACCAAGGCGATGGAATTGCACCCCGATCCGAATATCCCAATGTGTGTGTACAATTTCACCGAGTATGACGATATTATAGCATTCCCAACGACTTATATATAGGTGAAACAATATATAGTCTACTAAAATACTCATTTATACATATCCACATGCGCCTGCTAACTGTTTACGTTTCTCAATATCACAGACGTCATTGGAAAATTTATTGATTACAACTCTATTCAGACGTCAGCAAAAGGCTACAATTGGACGTCAATTATCTTGGAGAATACACAGTAAGCAACACTTTTACTGATCTAGATGTCATCTCACTTATTAGTTACGTTCTAAAAAAAATTTGTACACAGGAAGGAACAGATAACATGCTCCATGTTCGGACCATTTATATCGGACATAGTATCAATTGTGAATGGGTTCATGCGGAAGGACAGACCGATCTTAGTACTAAGACATCTGAAGCGCAATGAGTGGAAAGGTATAAACTACTTCACATTCATATTTATCAATTGCTTATTTCTACAAAAGAGTTCATTTTTTTTTTCAAATGACTTCACTACTGTCTGTGGACATGACATAGGTCCACCCCGACGCGGCCACACGCGAGTTTGGGTAGGCGAATGAATCTCCATATGAGAATGGATCGAATTGAAATTTAGGTCTATGTGGAGTCGCCACCGAATTTTGTGGTTATTCGGAACCATTCGAGCCCACTCTATGTCGTAGTGGGCCGTATACAAAATACAGTCCATTTCTGATGTCAGAGTTTATTGGGCTCGTCCCTTTGCATTGCGATACCGATACCGACATTATCGGATATCGTGTATGGAATGACTCTCGTGCGCCAACGGTTTCGGACATCCGGAAACCGAGGTTCTGAGTAAGGGGTGAGGGTACGTGTTGGGAAGCCCACAAAAGACACCCAAGCCCGCCCGCACTTAGCGGCCTCTACTAAGAACTCGAGTGACTTTCTAATAGCGCGTTAGTGATTCGGTGAAAAAATGCTTATGCAAACGTTGTTTTCCCTAAACATGCGAAGAATTGAAAAGAGGGTTTCTATGTCAATTTAATGCAACTAATTCTACGTCAAAGTGGAATTTTAGCATGTGGGTTCATTTTAGTAAAATAAAACAAGCGAAAAAAAATTGACAAAAGAAACGACAAACGGTTAGTAATGATATAACGAATAATAACGGTTCGTGCAAATATTGAATTGAATTGAATGATGAACAAGATGATGCATGGTTTGAAAAGATAGTAAATACACATGATTGATTAAGCACGTGTTGACCTAAGTCGTAAAATACTATCGAATTTAGAAAATAGAAGAATGTACGACTCGTAGCTTTGGTCGTGATGAGGCCACTCGATCGAATGGTCGATGGACTCGATCGGGTGGACCTTAAAAAAAGGATTTTGCTTTGCGTTTTAGACCATACTCGGCCGAGTTATTGACTAACTCGATCGAGTACATAGCCACTCTACCGAGTCACTGTGAGACTCGATCGAGTGGGGGTCGTAATAGACATTCTGACCTGATTTTGGGGTGCCACTCGACCGAGTGGGCTAGACACTCGGTCGAGTGCCCCCCTGTACGAATTTTAATTCGTTTGCAAATTGTATTGATTTTGAAATTGCTTTTGAATTTTGATAATTCGACGATTCTACCAAATCGGACATAAATATTGCACAATTTATGTTCGACTCGGATTTTATAAATTGTCGATTTTGTTGAATCGAATATAAATATTGCTGGGTTTATATTCGATTCTAATTTTGAATACTCGTAGTATCCCATATTCGATTATTGAATCGATATGGAATACTAGAGTGAAAGTAGAAGAAAATAAATTAATTTTAGTCGTCTTAAATTAACTAACGCGATATGGAGGAATCGCGTTAATTAATTCATGCGACTTGATCGCTAGATTCGACATCAAATTATGGAATTGGTATTGAATCTAATGGATCGACACTTTGCTTGAATTAAAGGACTTGATTCCCTCGACTTCTCCGACATCGAAATAAATCCCTAGAGATTGTGATGCCGGATCCGTGTCAACGGGTTTCGACCCTTATTAGAATACAATGTTTGTTTTGAAAATCGACGTGAATATGCGACTCGAATAATGATGAAAACGAAATAAAACGGATTATCGTTTAAGTTAACTTATTTCAATAATCAAACGATCGGGGTGATGAGATAAACGACCGTCAACGCGTGTGTAGTACACTTGTGTGTTCGGTTTTCCTTATCCCACCATCACTCACATTCGACACAAATCAATAAGTATTTTAATGTTTTATACTAATTATATTATCGATATTATGATATTTGGATGCGATAATAACGATAAAAAAAAATAAAATAAATAAAAACGCGACCCGTATGAAGACAACGATGACGCGACACGAGAAGGAGGGAGAGAAGAGAAGAAACGGGGTTTTCGCACCCTCAACTTACATGTTCTTGTCTCGGAATAAGGCTCATAGTGGTGGCTTTAACACGGGAGCTTCGAGGTTTTATGGAGGTTGAGTTATGGTGGTTAGGATTTGATTTCTAAAACTAGGTTTAGGGTTTACTAGTGTAGAATTGCTAGGGTTTGAATTAGGATTGTGTAAGGATTGATTAGGGTTGTAAAAGGTTGTCCAAGATGTGTGCATGGGGGTTGTTTATATAGGAAAAGCTAGGGCACCCGGTTTAGGGCTACTCGACCGAGTAGGTGACTAACTCGGTCGAGTGGCCCGTTACACTTGCAGCCGGGCTCGAAACAGGCCCACTCGATCGAGTGGGTCGGGCACTCGATCGAGTGGCCCAACTGGGTTGCACGGGTCCGTTGACTTGGACCTTGACCTTGAATGCTTGATGGATTTTGTATTTGACTTGGACTTTTGATGATGTGAGGGGCTATTTTATGTGTCTCGGAAATGACTTTGACCGGGGTTGGCCCAATCGTTAAAAGTCGGTTTTACTTCCGGTGTCGGTTTTGGCCCAAATTAGTCTCGTTTGACTCGGAATGATCCACTGGGCCTGGATTTGAGGTTGATTTTGTAAGGTTTGTACTCCGTAAGTGCGTTAGCCAGCAACTAATGGATTTGAGCCCGTATCCGAGCGCGTAGAAACAAGTTAGCGTCCGATCATCATCAGGTATTTTTTGGAAACTGCCATAGATACCTGGCAGTCAAAATGCGGGTGTCTACAGAGCCCCCACTCTGACTGAGGCTTGGACAGGGCGAAAGTCAGAGTAGCTACCAAGCCTGTTAAGACCTGGTAGACTTCCGTTCGGGTCGTTTATAGTCCATTAGACTTGCGTGAAGGGCTCGCCAGCCATAAGCTAGAAATCATACCTAGGCTGATGATAATACTCCGTGGGGCATTTGGACTTGTCATGTAAGTCTTGGGTGCGCCTGTGTGTAGGCCCATCCCGTGAAAATGCTGTGGAGATTGAGTGGGTTGCCTGTCCCTGTTTGAGCCGTACCTGTATAAGTCACATAAAAATGCATGCAACACATAGGTAGTAAAATGACTCGTGCTGGGGAAAATGATTTTTGAATTTTTGAAAACTCGAATTTTTGGAAATGCTTGAAATTTTGAAATTTGGCAATTTGGAAATTTTGAAAGAATTGACTCCTAAAGAAATTAGGAAAGTTCCGGATGAATCTTTCCGTGCTAGTATCGGGACTAGGCTTGCGGGTTGATTCCGTTTTGGAATCAGGAAACTTTTCCTAAGAGTGATATGGAAAGGGGTTTGCAAGGCTAATGCTATATATAGCCCCCTTTGCTCTTGATTCCTCCATAATTCCCATCACAAATCAAAAGAAAATCTCTTTATTTCCCTTAAGGCAAAAAGAAAGTCTCTTTATCCTCTTAAGAAAATCTAGCATGGGAATCGATAGGTTGAGCGCCATGTTGCAGGCATGGTCCCGGCAATTTAGGGATGCTGATAGGGTGGTCTTGAACCAGACGGGTATAACTCAGCTGTACCTATTCCGTCAGATGGTGGTTGATCGCTATTTCTTGGATTCATGCTTGGCTTATTGGGACGACATATATCATGTCTTTGCTTTTCCCCGGGGCGAAGTCTACCCTTTACCTGAGGAGATTGCATCTGTAGGAGGATGCAACCCAATGCTTCGTCCCGCCGTCCCGTATTCGGTCTATGACTTGAAGAGGAAGCTTCGAGAATTCTTAGGCCTCTCCCATAATGAGGTGTCTCGAATGATCCAGGATGACAACACGGTCTCCTGGATCGATTTGGCCGAAAAGTTTATGAACCCACACGATGTCCGGGAGGCCAATTCATCGCCGTAGGGCTTTTTCTTTTTGCTTGCTCCATGTATATGCCTTTGAGGGTCACATGGACTTATTATCATGTATGGGTCATATTCGTCTGTTAACCGTGGTTGATTTAATGGAGACGGAGCATAGCCCGGCTTGGCTGATCACGGGTGAAATCATCCAAGGATTGGATAACCGCAAGAGGGACTCATCAGTTCGTCTTACCGGGAGCACTCGTTTATTGCAGGTATATTACCTTGATTTTTCCTGATTTAATTTCTTGATTTCCGATTTTTCACGCTGCAGTAGGCACTCAATCGAGTGCTCCCGATAAGACCCTTCTGATTTGCTTTCAGAGGTGCCACTCAATCGAGTCACCCTGGCACTCGATCGAGTGCCCTTAGGCGGATGCCTATTTCGACTCGGGAACTCATGCTTTTGTTTCCTTTTGCAGATTTGGCTATATGAGAGGCTATCAGTGATAGATCCTCCGCTTGACGCGAGCAACTATCGTCATAACCAGGTGATGACGAGGAGGCGGGCCATTGACTTTTCTCGTCTGATTACTCAGAAATTTTGGGATGAGGTACTATCAATCCATGGTGGACGGCTAATTCGATGGGTCGTGCCGTGGTGGCCCATCTACGCTTGGACCGGCTTGGACCCAAGGGATAGAGCTCGTTACCAAGTAATCTTATCTTTTAGGCAGACGGTTCATCTCTACCCAGATCGCATACTAAAGCAGTACGGACGGGCTCAACGGATACCAGAAATTGAAGCAGTTGTGAGTGACCCTACCCAACTGACTGATGTGATGTGCGATACTTGGGCGCAAAGATGGTATACCCGGCATACTTGGTCCGTTTCCAAGTCTCGCCACTCGATCTGGGTTTCAGATTCATATGTGAAGTGGACTAAGGCAGGTGATGCCAAGGCCCGAGCTGCTTTGAAGGTTGATGAAGCCTTTGACCTGCTGAGAAGGGAGCAAGCTAAAGACGACAGAGGGTTCTTTGATGAGGGAGACACTCCGGCTACCCTAGTTCGTCTAATGTCAGGATAGAAGAGGAAGACTAAGACTCAAGCTGGAGGGTCTAGTGCTAAAGGTGCTTGGAGGAAAGTGAGCCCCCAGACGGACTTGGAGAGGAGACTGGGCCCCAGACTAGCCGTGCAGGACCGACTTGGCCCACGGGATAGGCTACCCGAGCATGTGCGAGCCCGACTTGGCCAAAGACTGTGATTGAAGACCCATCGTCAAAGAAGCGGGTTCGTGCTAAAGAGGTTCCCCTTGTGATTAGGGAACGCTCATCCCCACCTCGGCGACCTCGGGCTCCACGCGACCCGAAGGACAAGGGAAAGGGGAAGATGCCCGGATATTAGTCTCCTTATTTTATTATTTGAGTATTACTATTATTTTTGGTGTGATTTTTTTTGTATTTTGCCGTTTTGGCGTTTTTTTTTTTGTAATTCCCGAGTTTATCGAGATATTAATAAAAGACATATTATTGAATACCGTTCCCGTCTTTTCATTATTGCAGTGGTTGTACCCTTTTGAGGGGTTGCCTACGTATCCACAATTAGCGGAATCAAACCAAACGTAGTTCGAAATTGATTGATTTGATTGATTTTTGCAATTTTCAAAATACATCAAGATTATTAATTCGAGATGTGCGATGGTAGAATAATTAATTCTAACTCATTGACTTGTCTAAAATTTTGAAAATTTATAAAAGACGAATTTTTATAAACTTTTTTGCAAATGACATTGAGATGGGGTTTATGGGTAATATATAGCGCTTCAACTGGTCCAAGTTGGTCGGGTTGACGAACTCGTTGTCGTCCAGGTCCGTCAGCATCACCGCTCCTCCCGATAGGATCTTCTTGACTAAGTACGGCCCAGTCCAATTGGGTTTAAATTTTCCTCTCGGGTCAACCGGTAGTAAGGCACGAACCGATTTCAGGACCAAATCCCCTTCTTTAATGTTCCTGGGCCTAACCCTTTTGTTGAAAGCCCGTCGGATTCTCTTTCGATATACTTGAATATTATTGATAGCCTGGGATCGCCGTTCGTCTAAAAGGACTAGCGAGTCGTATCGGGCTTGGACCCAATCTGCTTCAGGTACATGGCTTTCAAGTAAAATCCTGAGAGATGGCACCTCTAGCTCGACTGGTTGGACCGCTTCCATTCCATATGTCAGATAATATGGAGTTGCTCCGGTCGCGGTGCGAATTGATGTTCGATACCCCCATAAGGCAAAGGGTATTTTGTCGGGTTAGTCTCGATAATTCTCAGCCATCTTTTTAAGTATGGTGACAATTGTTTTATTGGCCGCTTCTACCGCTCCATTTGTTTGAGGTCGGTAGGGTGAAGATGTATGACTCTGAATTTTGTATTTTGCCAGCAACGCAGTGGTTTCAGCTTGAAAGTGGGTCCCGTGATCACTAATAAATTCGTGAGGGATCCCATATCGGCAGATTATCTTATTTTGGATAAATTTGGCCACGTGCTTGGCGTTCAAGACACGGTATGACTCGGCTTCAACCCATTTGGTGAAGTAGTCGATGGCCACTAAAATGAAGCAATGACCTCCCGTCCCGGAAGGATGCACCTTTCCTATTATGTCAATACCCCATGTTGAAAACGGCCATGGTGATGTCATGGTATATAATAGGGAAGATGGCATATGCTGTACATTACCAAAGATCTGACAGTTATGGCAGTGCTTGACATATAACTGGCAGTCTGTTTCCATGGTGTTCCAGTAATACCCGAGCCTCATGATTTTACGGGATAGCATATGGGCGTTCACATGCGGACCGTTTTCACCGTCGTGGACCTCGGCCATGACCTTTTCGGCCTGTATTTTGTCGATACATAGGAGAAGAGCCCCCTGCGCCGTCTTTTTGTACAACTGCCCCTCGTCTGTACGGACAAATTGGGTTGCCAACCTTCGCAAAGCCTTCTTGGCCCGGTTTTTGGTTTCCGGGGGATATTCTCCCGTTGTCAGGTAGGTTAAGACGGCCTGATACCAAGGTTCAGGGTCGGTTATCTCGATATCTTGAATGGCATGGATATAGCCCGGCTCGGATCGTCTCTCAACACAGATAGGCATGCTAGTCAGGTGATCCGGGATGTTCAGTAAAGTTGCTAATTTGGAAAGTGCATCTGCAAACTGATTTTCCTCTCGGGGTAGGTAGATGTACTCTACCTTCTGGAATTGTTTCTCTAGAACCCGTACTCGCGCTTGGTAAGCCACGAGATTGGCGTTCCGAGTTTTCCATTTTTGAGGCGCTTGATTAATGACCAGTGATGAATCACCGTGGACCCGGAGGTTTGTTACCCCTAAATCAGCGGCGGCTTGCAACCCGTGAATGCATGCTTCGTATTCGGCTGCGTTGTTGGTCACGTCGAAGTCCAACTTGATGGATAAGGGAGTGTGTTCTCCTCGGGGTGAGATTAACAGAATTCCGACCCCAAATCCTCGGAAGTTGGATGCCCCGTCAAAATACAAATCCCATGTCTCGGTATCGGTATGGAATATGTCTTCATCAGGGAAGGCCCATGTATCAGTGTGGCCTTCTTCGGATATCGGGCTGTCAGCGAGGAATTCGGCTACTACCCGGCCCTTGATGGCTTTTAATGGTACAAACTTGAGGTCGAACTCAGATAACATTAAAGTCCATATGGACATCCTGCCGTTGAGGATGGGCTTCTCGAATAGGTACTTGATAGGGTCCATTTTGGATAAAACATGTACTTCGTGATTGAGCATGTAGTGTCTGAGCTTTTTAGTGGCCCAAACCAAGGCTAGGCACGTTTTCTCGAGCATGGTGTACTTGCATTCATACTCGAGGAACTTTTTACTGATGTAGTAAATAGCCCGTTCTTCTAATTCTACTGTCTGGGCCAGCATAGCCCCCATGGCTGTCTCGGTTGTCGTTAGGTATAACGACAAAGGCAAACCGTGTTGAGGTGGCATTAGTACCGGCGGAGCAGACAAAATCTCCTTGATTTTATCGAAAGCTGCTTGACATTTGTCGTCCCATAGCACCCGTTCCCCGATCTTCAGTTTCTTGAAAGTGGGCTCACATACCATGGTTAATTTCGAAATGAACCGGCTAATGTATTGGAATTTCCCGAGAAACCCACTTATTTCCTTTTCGGTCTTGGGTGGTTGCATCTCGGTGATGGCTTTGATTTTAGCTGGGTCGACCTCGATGCCGCGTTGGCTAACGATATGGCCCAGTAATTTGCCCGATGTTACCATCTCAGTTTTAGCTGGTTGCATCTCAGTTTTTTTTTCGTGTACTAACAGTGAATACATTTAACCAAGTACCAAGTTAAATTCACTGTGTTTGACGACGTGTGTGAATTTGTGGACATTATAATTTGGGACGACCAAATGACAAAACTCCTAGGGAAGACGGCAAAAGAGCTACTAGACGCAAGGGCGGTATGCGTTTATCCTAGCCCATTATTTAGCATGTTACACAACTTATTACGCAACAATACTAACTTATAATGTAAGTGCAGGAGTCAAGTCCAAACGGTCTACCTCCCCAAGAATTTCGTGCTATTATAGAGAAAGACTATCTTTTCAAATTCAGGATCACGCAAGCATTCAACATTAGACAGAATTCAAGATGCTACGCAGTCATAGATATGTGTGACAATGAAGCAAATAAGCTGACTTGGAGAAATCTAATGACTACACAACCTATTACACAAACGGTACTCCATTAAACCTATGCAGTTATAGAGTTAGCATGGTTTTTCATTTTAATATAGGACGAATATATATAACAATGTTGTAGGTGCAGGTAGGGGAAGTAGTAGACGAAGCAGCGGCAGGAAGTTCTGCCTCGGTGTCAATGGTTTCAAAGAATCCCATTAGTGCAACGGTAGGCTGCTGTTTTACTATTTTTTCTCTTATTTGTTTTATTTGGGACGCAACACAATAGTCCCTAGTCGGATCAATTACTGACACAACTAGGACATAAATTTAGGAGTCCTTTTGCGAGCAGCCAGATAAGTCCACCAAAGGAGACGAAGTAGCTAAGGGAACAGTAGCCATACCTGTTCAGGAGAGCAATGTGGTGGTGACGAATTCCAAAAAATCAGCACGGGCAGATACAACTATTGAAAAGTGTGAGGATGCAGGAGAGTCAACCGAGCCGCAGTCCAAACAGCGGAAGAAACGACATGGGAAGGCTCATATGACCTAAGTCGGTGCACCGATTTCATATTGGTGGCGATAACTAAGCTGCTGTTTCAATTTATGTGTGGTAATCATCTTACAGTTTGACTGTTTTGACTCTGTTTTTAATTTTCCCCGGTTATCTCGGACCTGATTTTCATATTCACCAACAGTTGCATGGTGTTTAATTGTTATGGTGACTATATATTAAATTTAGTCAAGTTGCATTGCCTTACTTCTCTCAGGCATATCGTCGATCCTCATCATAGACGAATAGGTGCATACCCACTTTTCACAAAAACCAGAGTAGACATTATAACGCTACAATTAGAGGACCGACTTATCAGTCGTACATCGCTCTAAGAGCGTAATGTAGTCAAACTCAGACCATGCTAGACGACGGATATGCACACTAGACATTTACGTTTAGGAAATTATTATATACTCATCGTTGAGAAGCGTGCCTAGACGTTCTGTCACCCTCCATCTCACTAAGAGCATGCTATGACACAATATATTTTACTTTATGTATTATAGACCCTTCGATTAGGAGGGAAGGACGACGTGTTGTATAGGCTACCGGAATCGCAACTCATCATTGAGAAGTACGCATAAATGTTGTCGTCCTCCAACTCACTAAGAGCATACTATTATACAATATATTATGTGTGATATAGACGCTTCGATTAGGAGGGAAGGATGACGCGTTGTCTACGCTACCAGACTCACAACTGACCAATCTAAGTTGTGTCATTTAAAACCACTCAATTTAGAGATTGGGTCTTGGGTTTCCTGAGATCGCTTCTTCCTCACATAAGTAGGCTGCCTGCATGCAAACACTGATGTTAGTTGTCATCTAAAGGACCATTAATTAGACATGTTACTACTAATTAGTAAGGGATTATTGTATTTATTAGTTATTAGTAGTATAAATTGCATGTATATGTATTATTAACTTTGGTAAATATTTTCAGTGGTGTACACGTATATACGTTCACATACGGTCAGCCACACACACACATGTATATGTATGTATGTATATGTGTTAATTAATTATAGGTAAAAATAGTTACGGTAGTGTAGTTCAGTCATATATACACGGTCAACCACATTCATATATATAGTCAGATGATCGTATATATATAATACATATATAAAACGTGAGAAACTAGATACGTACACATTACTAGCTTCCTAATTGCTCCCCTCACACGACATTCCCATCATATTTATTGAATAATTAATTCAAATAATAAATTAATAATCATATACTTAATTAGCTGATATATAAATTAAATAATTAAGAGTAATTAACATTTTCAATTGTATATTTGTATATGTTTTTAGCTCAGTATATATAATTATATATATATATATATATATATATACACACACACTTTTACGTATGTGTGTGTATTATTTATATTATATATATTATATAGTAGATAAAAATATGTTGCAACAGCCAACACATGTACGTTACCCACTTCCTGAAAGAGTGGGTGATTTTTTTGAAAAAGATATGAAATATATGGGAAGGAGAGTGAGGGTATAAGACTCCTATGTAACCACTTCAAATATTCATTGCTTATTAATAGGTAAACAAAAACCACCTGTTAACTATCTACTATAAACCAGGATTATTATTAGCTATATAAATAAAGAAAATACAGTGACTGTAATCAACTTTCTATCACAAAACTAGCACAGCAAAATATTAGAAAACATTCAGTATGGCTAATCCACCAGGAGATCCCAGGTTCCTTCATGGATTTATAGAAGGAAGGGTTGTCAGGATATGGAGAGGAAGATTCAACAGAATAAACCCGTATGAAGCAGAACCACTTACTAACGAAATGTTGATCGTTGATGATGAGGCGAGTTCCTTTCTTAGTAGAAGAGTATTTTCGTCACTACACTTAGCTCTCATGCATTTCTATGTGATTAATTTTTTAAAGTGATGCAGGGAGTTGTGACACAGTGTTCCATTCATAGGCAAAATATGCACTATTTCGAAGGAAAGTTCTTAGAGGGAAGGGCATATAAGATACATTATTTCAATATGGCTGTAAACAACGGTTGGGACTGTGCTACGCCCCATGCATTCAAAATGGTGTTTCACTAAGAAAGTATTGTTGATGAAATACAAGTGCCACTACCTTACTTTGGATTCAATTTTGTCACCATTGATGACATCAGGAGACACTCTCTTGGGGACCGGTCATTTATGGGTAATATCTGTGTTTTATGTAGTCATAAATAATTATTATATATAAGGGATTCAATTATTATGTGACTTATTATATGTGACAGATTTCATAGCATAGGTTATAGAATACAGAGTTCTATTTAAGAGGGCACTACCATGTGCAGTATTACGTCTCAGAGATATAAAGTAATTTTCTTACTCTTTTTTATGGCACAATCATATTCAAGTTAATGGTCATGTACATTCAACCTTTCTAACACATTCAATCACATATATAAGTTACTGACCTATCATTTATATCCAATCTACAGTGGACATGAAACGACAATGTGGCCGTGGGAGCATATTGCAGATGAACTACGTGTCTTGGCAACCAATGAAGAATATCTAACCAGGAAGCCAGTTGTTGTCTTTCAGTGTGTGAAAGTTAATTATGAAAGTAAGGATTTGAAAATACAACTGAGTAAATATTTTTTTAAATAAAGCAATCTGCATGTGAAATAAATAATTTTTTTGTGTGCAGGAAATATGATACTTGAAACAAAAGCAGCTTCAAAGTTATATATCGACCCCGATATTCCCAAGGTCAGAAACTTTGGTACTATGCCATGTGAGAGGGACATTCTGCACGTTATGTGGAAGTAGGCATTGAAAAGCATGTCGAGAGTGAAGTTAGAAGCAAAATTAGATGGGAGTATTTAAATTTTCGCTTAACATAATAAGTTGTTCTTATTGTAGGTCTAAGTTACGGTTCTTTTTAAAGGGATGTTAGACTTACGTACTTTGCTTTGTCGTTGGTTAATTAGTTTAAAGTTTTCTTAGATGTAAGACGTACGATTTTAGTTTGCGGTTCAGACTCTGCGAATTAATGTTATGTTTTTTTACTGTTCACCCGTGCATATAAAAATTTTACATCCGAAAATAGGTTCCAAAAAAGGTAAGACAAAATTTGTTTGAAGATGGTAGCAAACGACATAGTCAGATAACATTCAGCCTAAACAGTCGCTGTACAGTCAATATTAATCAAGACAATTTATTTGGCAATATTAATCAAAACAATTTAATTGGTTTAAACTTCTCTTCAATGTAAGATGTGTGCTTTAAGTTTGTCGGTCCAGATTTAGTGCTTGACACAATGTTACAATTAATTTCTCTACTGCTGAATTATGTATATGAATATTTTGCAGCCAAAAACAAAAACAAGAGTACCGGCAGACGACATAGTCAAAAAAACAGACCCAAAAAAGGCACTATATAGCCAAAAGTAATCAAAACATTCAAATTAAGGGAGGTGTACTTACTTTTATTTCGGTTATTGCCCTCAACTTTCTTAACTTCCAATGTTGGCCATGTTCATAGCTTCTCCACTTGCTGAGAAACCACCTCCTCAGTAGTTACCACTCCCATAACAAGGTAAATTCATGTATATAAATTCTCATCAGTAATGAAATAATTGAATCAAAATAATCAGAATCATTCAAAAAATGAAGAAAAACAGCATCTATAATGCAAAGTACTCAACAAAACGTCACAAAGTTGTGAAAGCGAGTAAACGTCCTACCAAACTGTCATCCATTGCTGAATTAGTTGAAGTTCATAAGGTATATATATGTTATATTTTCGTTCTCTAATAAATCAATTAATATCATGTTAAATTACTTGCAAACTAATTCTCATTTTGTGTCTTCAGGCTGGAATATACTCAATAATCGCAACATTGAAGGAAGTAGATACTGAAAAGAAATAGTATCGAAATAATTGCAAGGTATGTGAAAAACGAGCAGGAATGAAAGAAGATGGCTTGTGGTATTGTACTACGGAATATTGTTACAGATCAGAAGTGGGACTTCCAGTGAGAGATATAATGTCGGTAACAAATTATAGTACATCATTCTTTTCTTTATCATGAATTATGTTGAATAATTTGACACAGTTTTTTTAATATAGCTTCAAGGTGAAATTTTTAATTGAAGATCACAATGGTGATAAGATTCACATCCGCCAACAATGAGCAAGTAGAAAATAAAGTTGCTTATAATGCATCTGATTGTATTGGCATGCTAAGAAATGTAAGGTCACTTATTTAGTAAATAATAAGTTAGTTCATTTACTGTACTAAAATTTGTATATAGAATGCAGCATACACATGAAATTAACATTCATAAAATCTAGGTGAATGACCCAAAGAAGATACCATTTACATTCTGGATTCTTCAAGACAAAGAGTTTATAATAGACTTGGAAGTTTCAAGACACAAAAATATTAACATGAATTCAAGGTGCTACAAAGTCATTAACCTAAATGATGACAGGGGAGAAATCAACAACAGAAAGAATGTCAAGATTCCACAGGTGAAAATAACAGCATTGTATTGCTAGAGTTTATTAATATATTAAGGACTTTTCTAACCGTTTAATTAAAACAGGAACCCAGCACATTAACTAGATCAGAAGTAACAGATGACACAGGATTAGTAAGTGAAATCATAAGAACGTTGATAGAAATGGCAATGTATTCATATTATAGTTTATTATTCATTAATGATGGGTCTATCGTGAATTGCTACAGATTGACACACCTGTTGTGTACACAAAGGAGGATCCCTCAGCTGAAGTAACACCCATGAGCAAAGTCTCCCGTAAGAGGAAATATTCAGTAGTCGGTGAATCAAGTGAATCAAGATCAGAGTGTGTAGACCTGGGATCAGCAACAAAGAACGTTAGACCATTATGAAGAAGACCTAATCGATCAGTGCATTAAATTAATGGACGATGATTTTTAATTATTTATTTTACATTTCGTTTCTTTGAATTCTGTTTAAGTCATCGGTAGATTTTAGTGATTTCCACAGACAATTACTACTGTTATTTTATTATCAAATCAAGGTGTTATTTCCTTTTTTATAAGCCTTTCATTTTGAACAGTTTGCAGTCATTAATAATTCCAATCACGTTAACGACACACGAGACGTAAGAAACCAATAGAATTGAAAATATCATACCATGTGTGTCTAAACATCGTCGTATTGTTCGTCAAATAAATAATGTGCAGGTTAAGCGAAATCCCACAGTAGAGAGTGTATTCCAATGTCGATGCAACATGTCAAACAAAAAATAGATTTCCTGATTAGTCGATCACTTGGCCAGTGTAAAAGTCATTCATTAAATGCCTTTGTTTAAGTCTATTCCCAAACAACAGTAATGAGTGAATAATTAAATGTATATACATATGTGTAAGTATACAAATGTAGGACTACATAACGTTAAAATCCATTATAGAACAATTCTTCTAAAAAATTATGTGCAGTTATTATGAACTAACTTAGCATGAAGCAGCAAGTTAAATTAGGAAATTGGCGGTTTGAAAACAAATAAAACTGACAAGAGCATGTTCTCCATTGACAAGCAGTTATTCAAATTGTAGCATATTTATATATGTATATATATATACCATACATATATACATATATCAGTGAATGTTAGTGAAAAGATTAGCAAAACTCATTTCATTGAGGTTATCAAATACTAAAAAGTATAATAATAATCAAAATAAACAGTCAATACTAGGTGTTATAGTTAGTAATCAATTATCAAGTAGTCATTTGTATAATAGCATTTAGGGGTGATTATGGAGAACAAAGACCCTTCAAGTTCATCAAAGAAAAAGGCATGCAGAAAGATGATGCGTGTCGTTTCCGCAGTCAAAATTAAATTTATAAACACTACTAACTCTACGGTAGATAGGGTAAGTAGAGGTCGATCCCACAGAGACTGACGTTATTATCTAAGACGATTTATTATTTAATAGTATAAATATATAAAAGGGGGTTTTTTTTTGTTGGTTTAAAAAATAATAATAAAAATAAAATAAAATAAAACATCACCATAAATAAATAATTAATCATAACAATATTCGAGACATGCAATATATGATATAGTCGGGTTAATCATCGATTCAATTAATTAGACTCAAATAGATCGGTAACTATTTAATCCCTTGTAAGCAAGTAAATTAACAGTTTTATCTTTCTTACTCGTTAAACTCCGTTAACCACGCAAGTTTAATCCTAACTAAATTAGATTGACTCAACCATGTAAGCACGTATCAAGTCAATAAATTTAATCGCATTAAGAACACCAATCAATTGAATTATATAGAACCAGAAAGCTGCAATTAAATATAACTCAATTATCATACAAAATTCTAGTAGTTAAATTAGACCAGTAAGCTGCAACCTAATTTAAAACACTATTAATTTAACAATCGACTCATGTAAATAATCTAGGTGATCAGGCTAAATTAATAAACATGAAAACAACAGTCAAATCGTGAATTTCATACGAATATCAAAGTACTAATTCGACGTTAAAACAATAATATAATCTCATAACTCATTGACAATAATCAATACATTACATGTTCGAATAACTGAAAATTAAACTAAATAATTAATTAAACAATAAATAAACTAAATAAGATAGATAGATACAACCGTTAAGATAAATTAGGAGTTGAATTGATCGCATCCCGCATTAAAATATGGTTGCATCCTAACTAACCTTGGCCGTAAAGGCCAAGGCCTTCGACCTATTCCTATGTATGTGATTTGTGGATCCTTGTTCTCTTCCTCTCCCTTCTCCCTTTACATTAAAGCCCTAATGCTTCTTTTATAGTGTTGATTTTGGTCTTAGTGAAATTATTTATTTCCTTAATTAATTGATCTTGCTCTTACAATTTCACATCTTCTTCTTTCCTTTTTATGTCGGATTCTCTTTCCTTATTTTTCCATAATGGGCTGATGGTTTCAAGCTTGATTTCGACCCATTAGATGATGAAATTTGATTTTGATCTCTTCAACAAAGTTGTTCATCTTGAACTTAGCTTTCCAATGCATTTTTATTCGCATTATTCCAACATTGTATGAGTGAGATATTGTCGTCTTAAGACAGACCTGCAAAAATACATACGATTTTAGTATTCTCACAATCTTAATCAATGTGGGTTATTACTAATTAATTAAAATATATATTAAAAACTCAATTTAGCACAAAAATATCAAAAGTTAAATAATAAACCCAACTTACATAAAATAATCATTTTAACTCAAATATTACGAAAGACGACATAAAAAATATAATGTTAAATGGATAAAAATACGCATAAATATCGACTTATCAAAAGAGCAAAAGAAACAGATGTGAGAGTAAGATTTATTTCTTTTTTCATGATAAATTGTAGGCTTGATTACACATGTTGCATATACACACGTTGTATGCGTTAGAAATTATATTACACTTTGAATTAATCCTGTTCATATGATACATTAGGTGTTCTTATTTAAGGAGGCAAAATTTTAAAAACAGTAATTATTTTTTGGAAAACAAAAATGTTACTACTGCTTCTCAATGGTATAAAAATATTGCCCATATTATTATTTTTGGAAAACAGTATTTATTTTTACGAAACTGTATTTTTTATTTTTACAATATGCCTGGACAAGTCTGGGTCGGGCCTGGACCGGTCTAGGTCGGGCTTGGACCGGTCTGGGTCCGGCCTGGACCTATCTGGGTCCGGCCTGGACCGATCTGGGTCCGGTCTGGACCGATCTGGACCGGACTTTTAATTTAAAGGGGATATTTCGTTTTTCAAAACCAGGTCTACTAAAAGTGAATTATTTATTACTATATTTCTGACTAGATACATTGTAAACCGAGAATTCTGGATGATTCTAACAATTATCCGAAATGCTATTTAATTTTCGATTTTAAGTGAATATTAATTTTCGGAAAACTCAAATAAAAATTAATGTGAATCAATCAAAAACAAAAAGACGAAGCATACGTACATACGTATCTGATGAAATAAACCTAAAAATAAAAAAATAATGTGAATCAACAACGAGGACACATAGAAACGAATGAAAATCTTAAGATACAGAAGAAGAAGAAGAATGTGATGATGATTATGATGATGAAGATGAAAATGAAAAAAATGAAAAGGGAAAAGAAACTCCAAATTTATAGCATCCCCAACCCAAGTTATATAATTATAGCATTTCCAAGTTATATCACACTGTCCTCTTGGCTGTTGGTGCTACGTATTTCCAAGTTATATCACATTTCCAAGTTATAATTATCCGAAATGCTATTTAATTTTCGATTTTAAGTGAATATTAATTTTCTGAAAACTCAAATAAAAATTAATAGGGGACATGAAAATTAGTCCGAAATTGTGATGAAAAATCTTGATTTTTTTTCTCGTAATACTGACCTACCAAATAAATGGAGTAACCAAAATAGATATCCAAAAAAAAATGACAGTGAGAAGAAGATATATAGAGATAAACTGCTACGTAGAACAAAATTTTTGTTAGATCCAAGATATTTTTTCAAAAAAACTCATATGGGTTACCCAGAAATGAAGAGTCAAAAAAAAGGAACATCAGTGCTTGAATTGAAAAGACCAACATAATCGACATAATAGAAAACAAACAGAAAACATCACATGCACAGTATATGAATTTATGCAACATAATAGATGAAACAAATTTGGATTAAGGTATAGAACGTTATTTCACCTTTTTTGCACAGAAAAAACGTGATCTACTCTCATTAACTCGGAAAAGTGACCAATACACCGGTGCATGTTGATGAAAAACCGATTTCATGGTCGTGTAGTGTACTCCAGGAGAAGCGCGCAAGAAATAGAACCACCACCGTAGAATTTTGGGAAGAATCCCTAATATACATATGAAGAGAGGATGATAAAGTTTCACCGATTCATAAGACGAAAATGAACAAAGTATGAATTGTGGGGGTGAGATTTTTAGAGTGAAGTTAGATCTAGAGTGAGTAGAATCCGAAATATTAGGAAAGAGAGATTAGGGTTTGTAAGGAAATATGGTTGTAAGAATGAGGGAGGCTGGTGTTTTGTGTGTGGCAGGGTAGGTAGTGAGGGGTGTAGGGATTGGATTAGGGTTTGGGTGAATAAGAAATTAAGAGTGAACGGTTGGGTCTGGGTCTGGGTATTGCATTGGGCTTGGACGGTATTGGGTAAGGGTATAAGGGAATTGGGTTTCGGGTTTTTGGTTGGATTATGGGTGAGGGCATTGAACTTGGACTTGGGGGATAATAAGTAAGGGGATGAGGAATATTGATTTGGGCTTCATCAGATATGGACTAATGAAATGGGGGTTTGTGTTTGGTCTGTGTAGTGGGGCTTACAGTATAGATTTTTGACTTCTATGATGGGTATGGACCTGATTATATTGTTGTATTTGGAAGGGTTACGTTGGGTTGATTAAATGTTGACCTGAGTCGGTCAATTGGGTCGGCTAATCAATTTTATAGATAGTTGCTATGTTGGAGTGTCTAAATGAAGACGTGTCCGTTGAAACGTCTCCTACTTTAGATGTCTGTCCAGTTAAAGATGCACGTCGTGAGTACATTGGTTTTTCATTTTATAATCCACTTTTGACTAAAACAATCAGAACTTGAAATTGAGGCCAAATTAGTACACGTTGCATGTTCCGTTGTGTCATCTTTATCATAAGATATACCGTTTCTATGTTAAGAGTCAACATAAACCACTATCTTGAGTCAAAACCACTTTAGTATGTCTAGAAAACTTGATTGTATGTAAAAAAAGTTACTTGCGTACATCTGTACTGGGATTCTAAATGTAGTATTATGTTATGAATTTTGGACATGCATGCAAAATAATGTCATCTTTTTTATTCACATTTCTTTTTACGTTGTCCCCTACATCCTTAATTTCCTAACAATAATTTGATCTTCACATTTTACATAACTTTTCTTTCTTATACAATATCGTGTGGAGCCTCTATGTCAGGTAGTGGACATTCCGGAGTGCTGGCAGAACAATCGCCATCAGATCATCAAACTGTTCGTACTCCATTTGCAGATACTGGCAATGGTACCCGTACTGCTTTAGATGTTTTCAAATTTGTATTCCTCACATCGGTAGACAGTGTAATGTTTTTACATATACAAAGATGTATACACATTACGTACTATATTCAATCATATGTGTAGAGTAATCCATATAGAGGAACAGATATGTTCATTGATTTCTGAAGCCAGAACGGTAAAAAATAACGGACAATACACTTTCGATGAATTAATTTATACTTTTCACGTTGCCAGCTACGTTTTCAAGTGGAGAAGACATTCAAAATAGATACATACTTCGCATAGTCTGTATATATAGACTTACATTTTCTCAGTATTTCAGTTGACTGTTCACAAATTGATTACATGTTGTTCGCTTTGTAGATGTGCGACTACATGAGACGTCTACACCATCTTCTTCATCTAATACTGTCCGGCCAATCACTTATTATGGCCTTCTAATATAATTGTTCCTACGACATCATCCACCATCACATTTCAACCAGTTGTGCTTTCGCCGCCCCAACAAATGGCAAAGTTGGTAAGGACTAGAAGGAAAGTTTTGACTATGGAGAAGAGGAGTGCACTGCGTTTAGGCAGATCTACTAACTCCGGTACTCTCCCATATCTCAACAGTGCCTCAAAGTGTCTGTGTCTCTATGTCCTCGCGTGACTAATGTTTACATTTGACATATTCTGACTCATGTAGATGGTTCACATCGTGCGGCCTCTACACCATCTTCCTCTAACATCGTTACACAAGGGCAATTGTCCTC
This sequence comes from Agrostemma githago, assembly GCA_958450325.1. NCBI lineage: Eukaryota > Viridiplantae > Streptophyta > Magnoliopsida > Caryophyllales > Caryophyllaceae > Agrostemma > Agrostemma githago. Next base: position 46,229,731 of record OY288254.1, on the reverse strand, counting down.
TTCTAATTCAGTTGTCCAACAACAGTTGCCCACATTCACAGTTCAACCAGTTGTCCGTACGCCGGCTCAAGAAATGGCCAAGTCAAAAAGGGCTAAGCGTAAAGTTTTGAATGCACAAAAGAAAAGATTATCAGGTTCGCCAGTATTTTATATCCAACTGATACCTCATAGTCCCTCCAACCACTATTCTTTGCCCATACCATTAAAATATGGAGTCACAAATATTCATTAAATAGGCAAAAAATAGTGATACGAGGGCCGGTAATTTTATACCCGGTATTGTATATCTTTTCTTTGTTATCATTTTCGTTATTGGTTTGTGACAAATGTTTCGCAATTGTATACACATTCTACTTTAGGACAACGTTTGCCTGCAGCACTTCACCCTGATTGCACAAGCGACTTACATGATGATTTGGAGGCCGTTGATGGTGGCACATATGTGACTCCTACCACTCCAACAGAAGAAACTGAAATTGATAATGATTTTCAAGATCATCATTTTGAAGTTGGGTCAAGTAGTCGTTGCACAACAATTACTGCAACTGTTGACGAAGGTTTGCACTCACTATGTGTTTTATTGTATTGTCTTCATGAGTTATTTTTACATTACCAGTCATGTTTTTGTGGTACAGATATATATATATATATATATATATATATATATATATATATATATATATATATATATATATGTCTTTAATTAATCATAAAATTGAGCACTTTTATATTTTCATAACATCCAGTGGCTGTAAGTTACTGGGATATTGGAGACCCAGAGTACCAATGTGGAAAGTGCGGGGCACTAATGTGGTACGAAGAAAGGATTAGAAAGGATCGGGGGACGACAAATGCTAAATTCTCTCTATGTTGCTCAGATGGGAAAGTAACATTGCCATATCTGAGTGATCCCCCACCATTATTAAAGTCGCTTTTAAGCCGTGAGCATCGACTTAGCGCCACGTTCATGACAAATATTCGAGGGTACAATTGTGGTTACTCCTTCTCATCCACGGGTGGCATCATAGATAAAACAGTCAACCGCGGTCGTGGCCCGTACACATTCAGGATTGGAGGTCAAAATATACACAGAATTGGTAGTTTGCTGCCTGCCGAGGAAGCAACTCCAAAATTTTGTCAGTTGTACATCCATGATACGGAGGACGAGGTGCACAACCGAATGAATGCACTAAGGTACTTGGTTCTGCTTTATATTGCTGTTACAACCTATTTTTTATGCATGGTACGATGTTATTTTATTTGTTTAATATGATACTAGTATAGACCCCGTGCAATGCACGTATATTTATCTTATAGAATATTTCATTTAAGATTTAAAATAAAAAAATTATTATTTTATTTTTACTATTTATCGACTGTATAATTTAGAAATAGGAAAATATTTTTTAAATCGCAAAACTAATCAAAATATTTGAGTAATGTCTTGAAATGTACGGAGTATTAAATAACGTGTAATTAATGAAAATATTGTTTATATTTTTTATATACTCAGTTTATATCATTTCACATCTCGAGATACTCACTTCTCTCTCTAACATACCATAAAATACATAAATATTTATCAAAAAATGTATAATAATGAACTTTTTTTAATGGTTAGCACGCCGTGATACGTTTTCTTTGTGTAAAAAAGTCATTCAGTTTTTCGTTAAAAAATTTAAAAATAAATAAAAAATTGACTATCTCAGGTGTAAGACTTATATTATGTAATTTGTGAAACTTTTTTTATATGGATTTTAATAGTATATTCCGTATTTTGTAGTCTCTCCTACCAAAATAATCATTCTATATGATAATTATAATCCTCATATTAGTGGTATCGAGTGAGTATATACTCCTTCCATCCCGATGAATTGTTTGCTTTTGCTTTTGGCAAAAGGGGAAAAGGTACAATGATGAAGTGACATGTGAAGCCAAATTCATGAGGAGGTCAAATTACACATACATATATATATATATATATATATATATATATATATATATATATATATATATATATATATATATATATATATATATGAGGTGGGTTCCGGTGAGGCAGAGTAACTCCTTACACACAATCTAGACCATTAGATTAAGATGGGACATACATCCAAATAAGTGTTATATACACTAAAAAAATTCATTATATACACACACTTAAGAACTCAATATATACAGTAAAAAAAATGTTATATACACTCAAATAGTTATTATGTACACCAATTAATCAACAATGGAACATACATCAAAATAACTGTTATATACACTAAAAAAACTCATTATATACGCTATTAAACTCACTGCATATATACACTTAAGAACTCAATATATAAAGTAAAATAATTGTTATATACACCCAAATAATTAATATGTACATCAGTTAATCAACAATGGAACATACATCAAAATAATTGTTATATACACTAAAAAACTCATTATATACGCTATTAAACTCACTACATATATATACACTTAAGAACTAAATATATATACAGTAAAATAGTTATTGTTATATACACTCAAATGGTTACTATGTACACCAATTAATCAACATACATACACTGAAATAATTGGCATATGTACTTAATTATTTGATATAATAGAATTGTTATATACCTTAAAACAGTTATTATGTACACTGAAATTGTTTTTATATACACCAATTTTATTTTAAATTCCGAATTTTTTTTGGAAAAAAATTTTCGGAATTTTTTTTTCGAAATTTTTTTTTTTTTGGAAAAAAACATTCAGAAATTTTTTTTTTCAGGAAAAAAAAATAATAAAAATTCCGAAAAATATCGATTTTTTTCCCCGGGAAAAAAATTTGGGAATTTTTTTTTTATGTATGAGTTTTTGTTTTAATCTTAGACTTTAATTTGATTTTAATCTAATGGTTGAGATTGTTCCTCAATGGGTGCGGCGAGTTGAGCTGCCTCAAAGGATCCTAGATCATATATAGAGGTGGGTTCCGGTGAGGCAGAGTAACTTCTTACACCCATTGAGGCACAATCTAGACTATTAGATTAAGATGGGACATACATCCAAATAAGTGTTATATATACACTAAAAAAAACTCATTATATACGTTATTAAACTCACTATATACACACACTTAAGAACTCAATATATACAGTAAAAAATTGTTATATATACACTCAAATAAAAAAATGTTATATACACTCAAATAGTTATTATGTACACCAATTAATCAACAATGGAACATACATCAAAATAACTGTTATATACACTAAAAAAACTTATTATATACGCTATTAAACTCACTGCATATATATATACTTAAGAACTCAATATATATAGTAAAATAATTGTTTTATACACCCAAATAATTAATATGTAAATCAGTTAATCAACAATGAAACATACATCAAAATAACTGTTATATACACTAAAAAAACTCAATATATACGCTATTAAACTCACTACATACATATATATATATATACACTTAAGAACTAAATATATATACAGTAAAATAGTTATTGTTATATACACTCAAATGGTTACTATGTACAACCAATTAATCAACATATATACACTGAAATAATTGGCATATGTACTTAATTATTTGATATAATAGAATTGTTATATACCTTAAAACAGTTATAATGTACACTGAAATTGTTTTTATATACACCAATTTTATTTTAAATTCCAATTTTTTTTATTTTTTTTTCAGAGAAAAAAAAAATTTGGAAATCTCCGGAATTTGTTTTTTTTTTTCCAAAAAATATCGATTTTTTTTCCCCGGGAAAAAAAATTGGGAATTTTTTTTATGTATGAGTTCTTGTTTTAATCTTAGCCTTTAATTTGATTTTAATCTAATGGTTGAGATTGTGCCTCAATGGGTGCGGCGAGTTGAGCTGCCTCAAAGGATCCTATATATATATATATATAAACATTCCTAAAACAGAAAGGCAAAAAATTCATTGAGACGCCCCAATATGGAATAAACAAAGAATTCATTGGGACGGGGAGAGTATATCTTTGTAAAAGTTAAAGTAAATAGCTCGTTTTAAAAATAAATTTTTTAGATAACTAATGTTTTTCTTAAGGTTAATGACATCATATCTTAAAATTTATCTAATTATTTTCATAAAAAGAAGTTTTTTTTTGTCTATTTCTTTAACATTAATGAAAACGAATAGTTTGCGAATTTATTAATGAAATGTTCTTTTACTTCTCAATTTAAATTAGTGTATTTTTGAGGAAAATCTTAATAACTGTTATTGTCTTACAGTAGTATATAGAGAATTTTCGGTGAGTTTTTACTATATATCAGGCTTTGTAAGAGCAATCAAAATATATATTCCATTTTTATATAGTTACTAAATTTTATATCGATGTTAAGAATATGATTTTCGAATATGATCAGAAAGATATACAATAATAATCATAACTATTTTATATTCTATGTAAAATATTGTACGGGATAGTGCAATCTCCTATTAACAAAAATAATGCAACTATTTCGTTAAAACGGAATACAATATGTTTATATATTTTTTTTAAAATTGATCATACATTCCATATTAAATATTGTATGTGATATCTTCCATGTAAAGCATGTGATTTTCGTAATCAACGTAATCAATCAAATTTCCTTAATTACATACTTTATGTGGTGTATTGCTTTATATGTGATGTAGTGACATTTATATCAGTAAGATGTTAGAGTGTAGTTGGAGAGGAGAAGGGTCGCGCACACATAAGGTCAAGGGTTTGATTTGCAGCTAGCTCAGTTTTTTTTTATTTTTGTTGTAGGTAGCTTTAGGCGGGAAAATATGTGACTTGTGTTATTTGGTTAGTGGAAAGGGGATTTAATCTATTTTGTTTATATTTTACTATTACTACATATCTTCTTTGTTTTGTTTCAATAGTGGCGGTGGGCGCAGTAGGCTCAATGAGGAGCTTATGTTGTTGCTAATGGATATGATAGATGAATACAATCCCCTAGCAAAGACATTTCGAAGGGCCAGAGACAGACTTTTGTCAGATGTAGAAGGTGATGTTAGTATTAGAATAATTTCACGCAGGTGCACGGATGGTAGAACTTATAATCGTCCAACCGCTTCTGAAGTTGCCGCTTTGATTGAGGGTGACATAGGCCCGGAAATGGAGCAACGCGACATTATAGTTCAGAAAACATGTGGAGCACTACAACGTATTTCTGAGCTACATCCAGCGTATCTTGCCCTTCAGTATCCGATTTTGTTGCCATACGGGGAAGATGGTTTTCGTCCAAACATACCACATATTGAGTCATCTCTTGGTATTAGTCAAAGCTTAAAGCCACGTGATGAGCTAACCCTGCGTGAATTCTTTGCCTTCCTGTTTCAAGAAAGGCCGGTGGAGATTGAGTATCCAACGTGGTCGCGCACTTGCAATTTATTTCAGCAAATATGTGTCGACGGTTATATGATGGTTGAGTCTCAACGATTATCATTCCTACGCTTTAATCAATAGTTACTTAGGGTTGATAAATACAAGAATATTGTCGATGCAGCCGATAACGGTAATGTTGACCCATCTTCCACTGGTGGCCGTTATGTTGTCCCAGCATCTTTCACGTCTGGGGATGCTTTCATGCGGTCCAAATATCTGGACACTTTGGCTATTTGTAGGTGGTGTTGGTACCTAGACCTTTTCATCACGTTTACATGTAATCCCAAATTGTCAGAAATTACACGGTTCGTATCAAGCAGGGGTCTTCGTTCGGAGGATCGTCCCGATATCCTGTCTCGCGTGTTTCATATTAAACTCTATGAGTTAATCCATGGCTTAAAAGTACGTGAAATATTTGGGAGGACGAAGGCAGGTTAGTACCCTCATCAACTGCTATTATTATTAGTTGTGTTCTAACTACTTTGAGATATGTTGTTAGTTATTTACCACAATTATGTGCAGTTGTGTACACAGTCAAATTTCAGAAGCGTGGTCTACCTCATGCACATATATTGTTGTTCCTTCATAGAGACGAAAAATTCCCAGAGGTGTCAAATGTTGACAGAATAATTTCCGTTGAGATTCCTGATGAAAAAGCAAACCCTATTTTGCACGCTGCGGTGTCAGAGTTAATGATTCATGGACCCTGCGGTGCAGCAAATCCAAATTTCCCGTGCATGTCAGATGGGGTATGTATTCGAAAATTCCCAAAGCCCTTCAATGAAAGGACAACAGTGGACAAGCATGGCTTTCCTATTTACCAAAGAAGGGACAATGGGTCTGTTATTTACAAAAATGGAGTGCCGATTGACAATCAATATGTTGTCCCTTATAATCCCGGCCTAATTGTCAAGTATTGGGCTCATATAAATGTGGAGTGGTGCAACCAAGCGAGGTCAATTAAATATCTCTTCAAGTATATTAATAAGGGCTCTGACCGTGCTACAATGCAATCGTCTTATACTCGGCCTAACGCCCGAACTCAGCTTGATGAGATCAAGAAGTTGTATGATTGTAGATACGTCTCTGCATGTGAGGCAGTCTGGAGGATTTACGCTTTTGACATCCACTACAGGACACCTGCTGTAGATAAGTTGCAATTCCACCTCCCCGGTGAGCAAAGTGTGATCTTTGAAGACGATGACCCAATTGATGAAGTCCTTGAGCACCCAAAGTGTTGTTATGTCCAAATTACTGGATTGGCTACAATTAAACGAAAGAGATCTTGATGCACGTGATCTACTAATTTCTGAAATCCCACAAAAGTACGTTTGGGATAGAACGAAGAAGAGATGGAAACGTAGGCAGAGGGGAATTACAATTGGTCGGTTGCACCATGTGTCTCCAAAATGCGGCGAATTATATTACATGAGATCAATGTTAAACCATATTAGAGGCCCCACGTGTTATGAGGATATTCGAACGGTTAATGGTGTTGTGTACCAAACGTTTTGTGAAGCGTGTTACGCTCTTGGATTGGTTGGGGATGACAACGAGTATATTGATGCCATTAAGGAAGCACACTACTGGGAATCGGGTGTCTACCTTAGACATCTTTTCACATCGCTGCTCTTATCTGAGTCCATGTCAATGCCTCATATAGTTTAGGAGGAAACATGGGCTCTTTTATCCGATGATATTCTCCACAAGCAACGCAGATTTTTGCACAACCCAGGTTAGTTTAATTTTAAAATTTGCTCCTTCAGTATTTGTTCCCATTTCACAAGACTGGATTTTCCTTTATTTTAAGATTTTATAACAAACAATTACATTTTCTTACTCATAATCAATTTAATGCACTGATACACCATTAAAGACATTATTTACATACGATAATGCTTTCGACCTATACCTCAGATCTATAGTTGTCAGACGACGAGATTCAACACTTAGAACTACTTGAAATCGAGGCATCATTGCGAAGCAATGGCAGTAGCCTAACTAGATTCGAGGGCATGCCTATCCCTGATGCGTCAATTGTTGCCTATCTGGGGAATACACTGGTACGAGATGAACTTGCGTACGATAGGGAGGCTCTGAAACGTGAATATGAACTGGCGTTGCCTATGATGACTACCGAACAACGATCGGTATTCCTTGAAATAAGTGACGCGGTTTCAGCTAATCGAGGTGCTGTATTCTTCCTATCCGGTTATGGTGGGACAGGGAAGACATTCATTTTGGCGTGCTTTATGTGCTGCATTGCGTAGCAAGGGCCATATTGTTCTCCCTGTTGCATCGAGCGGAATTGCTGCTACATTGATTCCCGGTGGTAGGACGGCTCATTCCAGGTTCAACATTCCAATCAATATTGTTGAGACTTCGACGTGCTCTGAAATTAGGCCAGGTATGGATTTGACATAGCTAATAATGAAGGCAAGTCTCATTATTTGGGATGAGGCACCAATGACACAAGCTTTGAAGCTCTTGATCGTAGCTTGAAGGATGTGATGCGTGCTGTAAATCCAAGTAATGCTGACCTCCCTTTTGGTGGAAAAGTTGTGGTCTTTGGAGGAGACTTTAGGCAAATACTGCCAGTTGTTTCTAGAGGTAGTAGGTCAGATATCGTGCATGCAACCCTATGTTCATCATATTTATGGTCATCATGCAAGGTTTGTTTTTTCGTATGTGCACATCTCTTTATAAAGTTCCTTATTAAGTATCCTTTACATGTTATTTGGATAACTTTCCTATATTTCTGTAATTTTTTCCTCATTTTTTTACCATTGTTACAAAAACTATATAGGTCCTCCCTTTGACGCAGAACATGCGCTTACAAGTTGGGAGTTGCCCTACTAACGCACGTGAGATTCGCGAATTCTCTGACTGGATATTGAGAATTGGTGATGGGATAGAAGGTGGTTCCAATGACGGCGAGGTTGATGTCCACTTTCCAGAGGAAGTACTTATACATAATGTCGACGATCCAATCGCAGCAATAGTGTCGTCCACATATCCTGATCTTTCGAGACGCATGTGGGAGACTGACTATTTTCAATAGAGAGCGATTCTAGCTCCTACACATGAATTTGTGGAATTAGTAAACGACTACGTGTTATCTCTTATTGATGGCAAAGAGGCGGTATATATGAGTTCTGATGAGGTTTGCATGGATGAATCAACTTCACCTCACCCTCATCCCGACTCAATTGACCCACCTGCATTCCAACCTGATCTTCACTCAACCGAATTTCTGAATAGCGTTAAGTGCTCCGGTGTGCCTAATCATGAACTCCGATTAAAGGTGGGTGCTATGGTCATGCTTATTAGGAACATTAACCAATTCTATGTGTAGACACCCACATTTTGACCGCCAGGTGTCTATAGTAGGTCCCGCCAAACACCCGATGATGATAGGACGCAAACGTGCTTTAATGGACTCGGATATGGGCTCGAAATGATGGACATTTGGTTTAGGCTTATTACGGAGTACAAATCTTACAAAACCAACCTCAAATACAGGCCCAGTGGGTCGTTTCGAGTCAAATGAGACTAATTTGGGTCGATTCCGACACCAGGGGTAAAACCGTCTTTTAGCGACCGAGTCAAACCCGGTCAAAGATATTTTTTCCCGAGTCACACGAGTTGGCCGTGACACTACACGGCTGATTCGGACTCAAACACCAAAAAAATCAGCTTCAAATAATATTAAACAAATCCGTTTAAGGATAGAATTCGATCTCAAGTAGGAATTCTATCCGGAAACCGAATCAGACATCGACCGAGCTCCAAATACTCGGCCGAGACAGCCGAATACTCGGCCAAACACTCCCCAACCAGCCGAGATGTTTGCTTCTCCCCTAAGAAACCAGAAGATTATTCCCTTACGAACTCTCGTATTTCCTATCCAAACCGGTATTTCTTGCCACACAAGCAAGACTACCTCGACTCCTATAAATAGAACCTCATATTCAACAACTTGAAGACACGATTTCATACACGATTAACGATTACACACAACAATTTTTCAGCAACCAAAAAAACATACATTCATCATCCTCGACATCAATACAGAGCAAATCCCGACGTCCCGACAAAACCGTCCCATCCGGCCAAACCCGACGTTCCTCACACAAAAATCCGCACCACCTTAACTCACCCGCATCATCTCGACGCTCCCGTGCCTAAGCCACCGTCCGACGAGCTCCGTACCGAGAAAATAAAGCATGTAGGTTGAGGGTGTAAATCAACCCGATTCTTCTCCTTTCTCTCTCTCTCTCTCTTACGTCTTTCTCCCCTCTTTTCGTCCGTTTTTTTTATTTTGCATCGATCGTTTCGCATTATTAATATGGGTCGTTTGTCGCATCATATTTTTATTTATTTTCGATAATAAAACTTTTTTTATAAACGTTCTTAAAAACGATACCGATTCTCTAATCGAATATCGTATCTACAAGAACTAAATTAAATTTATTTTCGTTGATGCCAATAAAATCATTACTCTTTTTTTTAACAAAATTCGAGATTTTTAATGCGGAGAAAATTAACATCTTTTTTTCGTTCAAAATTCTTTTTTCAATTTTCGTTCAAAAACAATTTTTTCAAAACTTTTTACAAGATCATTCCGACTATTCGATACCGATTTCATAATCGAATATCGAATACGACGAATATCGAAATTATAAATCGAGTATAAATTAATCCATATTTCTACACGATTTATAAAAATTGACGGTTTTCGACAAAATAAAAAACCCGGACAGACTGCCACGCGAGTCGCGCGCCTGTCAGGCGACTCGCGCGGCAGCCTGCTCGGCCGAGTCCCTTTTTTTCGTTTCTTCGCTTTTCTATTTTTTTCTTTTCGAACCTTATATTAAAATGCGGCTTTCGCGACATATTTTAATAAATACTTTTTTTCGACCTCGGTCAACACGTGTTAATCAATCACGTGTCATCAAATCTTTTCTAAAATCATGCATATTATTTATTTACATCTTTTTCAATTTATTCATCGTTACTAACTCGTTTTCTCGTGTTTGAAGCTTTTTATTTGTTTTTATCGTTTTATTAGACTAAAACGAACTCACATGCTAAAATAACTTTGACGTTATTAGTTTAATATGCATTAAACGACTTAACAACCCACTTATTTATTTTTCTCACATGCTTAGGAAAATAATGTTTGCATATCATTCAACCGTCGAACTAACCCGTGTACACAAAAAACGAACGATATCTTAGTAAAGGCCGCTAAGTGCGGGCGGGGTTGGGTGTTCTTAGTGAACTTCCGAACACGTACCCTCACCCCATACTCAAAACCATGGTTTCCGAATGTCCGAATCCATTGGCAACGAGAGTCATTCAATATACGATTAACCGCCCAGTCGGCATCGGTATCGATATGCAAAGGGACGAGCCCAATAAACTCTGACATCGGAACTGGGCCGTATTTTGTATACGGCCCACTACAACATAGAGTGGGCTCGAACGGTTCCGAATAACCACAAAATTCGGTGGCGACTCCTACTTCGATTTAAATTTCAATTTGACCATCTCATATGGAGATTCATTCGCCTCCCCAAACCCGCGCGTGGCCGCGTCGGGGTGGACCTATGTCATGTCCACAATTTGGCGACTCCGCTGGGGATCAACTGATGAGTCACTTACCATCGGTATCCCTAGGGTGAGACTCGAAAAGAAATCGTTCGAATAGTAATGTACACGTTTTAGTTCAATGGGCCATGCATAACCCAATCTTTCCCGGGCCGGTTACTTGTGACAGACGTCCCACTATACCACGGTGCATTCCTACATGGGTGCGCTAAAGACATCGATGGTGGAACTCGTCTAGGTTTTGCGGCATGTCCTAAGACCAACTCGGCTTAGGGAGTCCGTCCTCAATACGAGAAAGCCATCGTTGTTGGTATAGACCCTATTAGACCGACCGAGACTTAGACTAAGAGCATACATGGCGTCATTATACTGTTCCGTGACTACGTGCTACTTGATCCATGTCTCGTCTTTTCAAAAACCGTCGTTTTCAAAAAAAAAAAAGGTGCATCTTTTTCGAAAACTATCCATTTTGCCAAACTCGGAAAGCTACCGAATTTAGGACTTATGATTTTGATTCAAAATAGCCTATTTTTAGCCGGTATGCTGTCCAAACTTTTCAAAAAATTCAAAATCTCGGCCCAATGACACCGTTTTTTTCGATTTTCAAAAAAAATTGGGCCATCCAATCCGACCTTGCTCGGGTTTTTCAAATCCAAATCCTCTTTTCAAAGCTTTCTTCTTAGGACTTTCCGTATTTAGCAGTGTCGGGTCTAGTCATAAGTTGTTAAGAGTCATAGCGTCGAAACTCCGTCGATCTTACATCACGGGTTTCCACCCCATCCCCAAGTCCGCCTTATTAGTCAAGGCACGGCCCACCTATGTAGGACAAACTCCTACAAAGGGAAGCCCACTTACACAATCGAGTCCAAAGTCTGGGTTTAGCTCACACGTAGGTCTTTCTTCACACGGGACTAGGCCCATTCTGCCGAAATCCTAAAGAAAGCCCACCATCCACGAGTCACCCGTCTAGGAGTCGGTCTTTAGTCTCACTCGGGGGCTGTCCTCTACCCGAGCAGTCAACCATGGTCACCCTAGGGAGTACCCCACGTCCATCCTACACCGGCGTCCTTATGATGCCTTCTTCGAGTCGTACCTATGCTACGAACACTCAGTCACTTAGGGTTAGGTCACCACGGTTGGTCCGAGCACGCGACGCGGTCAAACACGGTCGCCCCATTTTCGGACTTATCCTCGTACAGCTTGAGTCTCATATTCGAGTCCAAGCCAGGGTCATTACCTCGTCTAGGCCAACGTTCGGGTATCCCAGTCCAAGAGTCTTAGTCATCCCGTCACCCCGGGCCGTGTCTAGTTTGACTCCCTCTCTTGCATTTGCGCAAAGCCGAGTTTAGGCGAGTCGTGGCACCCGTCGTTCTCTCTGATCAAAGACCTTACCAAAAAAAAAACAACCGAGCATCCGAGTCCGGATTTGATTCGAGTCTAAGCCTGAGTCCGAGTCTAGGATACCCTACATCCTCATTTCCAAATCAAAGTCAGAGTCATTTGCATTCTGTCCTCTTTTCACATTTCAATAAAATCAGTTTTTCTATTTCACATATATACTTTCCCTACGTGTTTCCGAGAACATGATGAACACCATCATACACTGTGAGCACATGCACGTGACTATTGTGGGCACATCTATAATGACTGCAGGAAACCGAGCCCGTGTTTTCCTTTTACCTGTTCCATGTCTGACATAGAAAGCCACATAACCACCCTTAGTAGGAGCGGTATCGAATCCTACGACGAATCTAGGTAGTCTCTTAGTTTCGGTCCAAGACGGGAGGCAAGCTCATTTCCCACAACAAACACCCATCCGATAAGATCAACCGATCCCTACCTTTGGTATTAGTCCAACCAAAATTCAAAAAAACCATGACCGGGGCTGAGAGGTCAACAAAAATTCAAAAAACCCATGACCGGGGCAGAGAGGTCAACCAACATTCAAAAAACCCATGACCGGGGCTGAGAGGTCAACCAAAATTCAAGAAACCCATGACCGGGGCTGAGAGGTCAACCAAAATTCAAGAAACCCATGACCGGGGCTGAGAGGTCAACCAACATTCAAAAAAAAAAACCCATGACCGGGGCTAAGAGGTCAACCAGCAAAAATTCAAAAAAAAAAAACATGACCGGGGCTAAGAGGTCAATCAAAAAAATCAAATACCCATGACCGTGGTCAACGGTCAACTCAAGTGAAAATCCTTTGACCGGGGTACGGTCAAATTCCAAATTATCAATACCATCCAATAGGGGAGTGACAGTCAAGCTGGTTAGCTAGCACCACATCTAGCCTTCCCACATTATAACCCTCAAGACCTTCCCAAGACCTAGGCTAGAGACAGCCCGGAATTTTGAGGATTCAAGCTCCATAGGATACCCTAACCATTAGGGCCAGACATGGAAATCAGATCCCGCATTATCAAACCTACCCCGATCGAAGTTCGAGTCATTATTACTTGACTTTCCCCTTTCCTACCACATTAGAATACCTTACCCTCGAAGCCTTAGCTCCACAAAATCGAGCTCCAGATTTCGAATCATCGAAGCCACTTACTTCCTAGCATCACATTTCCAAAAACATCTAAACCAGTTACCAGCCCCAAACACGGGAATTCAACTTGCAGTCGGCATAGAACATGCCCAAATAGTTCACACCACCTCTGGGGCTACCCCAGAAAATGCTCACAGTCACAGGATCAACATCCTAACTATTCTAGCCTTTTGATCAAGACATCATTGGGAATGCACCTAGCCTACACCATTGCTATGGCTAGTTACACACAAAGTCCTAGTAAACTAGGCACCATAATACTTTTTTCAACACTGAACTACGGCTTGGTTTGATTTCACAACACGTGAATACGTAGGCAGCCTTTCAGAAGAGGCACAACCACCCACATTGACACAAATTCAAAAAAGCATCATCATTCCGGTCACGACACTGTCATGTTCTCAGCAGCTAGCTTTGTCATCCTGGGGGCTTCTCTTAGGCAGAAGTTCTCCATCCACTCACATAATCCAAAGACTTTCAAAAACTAGCCTCCTTTCTATAGTGTGTCCTAGTACTCGGCCCAGTCGAAGGCAAGAATCTGTCAGAGGCTCGAAGCAACACCCACTTTGGGAATGTGCCCTAAAAATCAAAAATCCAAAAGAACACCAGTCTACGGCGTTGCTACCACAAAGCCCTGTCGTACGGAAACAGTCTCATCTTTCCCGTTCCGAGGATTCGACCATGTTGCCACTCGCCTAGGCTACGGAATAGCGCAACATAAGAGTCTTGTCATCTTAGGTGGCCCATCCCCTACCGAGTCACGGTCCAACCCTTAGAGAGTCCAGTCGTGTCTGCCGACTCGTCCGGTCACGTCCAGAGTCGAGTCTGTCGATACATCTCCCACTTCACTTAGGCATACAGGCCTAACCAGAAATTTTTAGGAATCCGTGTCAGAATCTAATCAGGAATCAAGTCATCCCAAGCATTCCTTTTCTTCCAAAATTTTCAAAATTTCCGCCATTTTCAAAAAAAAAAATCGGTTTTTTAAAAAACAAATCAACCAAAAATCATTTTCTTCCCCAGCACGAGTCGATGTCTTATCTGTATGTTGCATGCAAAACAGACAGGTATCCCAAGACTCCCGGAGAATTATCAAAGTTCTCAGTGAAAATTCAAGCAACATTTTCGCTGAGGGATCGGATGTATCAGTAAGAGGTACATCCGCAGCTTCTAATAGAGGCTCCCGCGCAATTCAAAGATGGGACGTATCAGTAAGCGGTACACCCATAGCCTCCAAGGCAAACTCCCACGCAATTTCAAGATGGAGATTGTCTGTAAACAGACAAACACAAGACTTTTTTAGTAGAAAGTCCCCGCGCCGTTATTGACATTTATCCATGTATGATTTCTATCTTATGACTGGTGAGCCCTTCACGCAAGTCTAATGGACTCTAAACGACCCGATCGGAAGTCTGCCAAGTCTTAATCCTCGATTGGCCTGGTAGCTACTCTGACTTTCACCTTGTCCAAGCCTCAGTCAGAGTGGGGGCTCTGTAGACACCCACATTTTGACCGCCAGGTGTCTATGGTAGGTCCCGCCAAACACCCGATGATGATAGGACGCAAACGTGCTTTAATGGACTCGGATATGGGCTCGAAATCATGGACATTTGGTTTAGGCTTGTTACGGAGTACAAATCTTACAAAACCAACCTCAAATCCAGGCCCAGTGGGTCGTTTCGAGTCAAATGAGACTAATTTGGGTCGATTCCGACACCAGGGGTAAAACCGTCTTTTAGCGACCGAGTCAAACCCGGTCAAAGATATTTTTTCCCGAGTCACACGAGTTGGCCGTGACACTACACGGCTGATTCGGACTCAAACACCAAAAAAATCAGCTTCAAATAATATTAAACAAATCCGTTTAAGGATAGAATTCGATCTCAAGTAGGAATTCTATCCGGAAACCGAATCAGACATCGACCGAGCTCCAAATACTCGGCCGAGACAGCCGAATACTCGGCCAAACACTCCCCAACCAGCCGAGATGTTTGCTTCTCCCCTAAGAAACGAGAAGTTTATTCCCTTACGAACTCTCGTATTTACTATCCAAACCGGTATTTCTTGTCACACAAGCAAGACTACCTCGACTCCTATAAATAGGACCTCATATTCAACAACTTGAAGACACGATTTCATACACGATTAACGATTACACACGACAATTTTTCAGCAACCAAAAAAATATACACTCATCATCCTCGACATCAATACAGAGCAAATCCCGACGTCCCGACAAAACCGTCCCATCCGGCCAAACCCGACGTTCCTCACACAAAAATCCGCACCACCTTAACTCACCCGCATGATCTCGACGCTCCCGTCCCTAAGCCACCGTCCGACGAGCTCCATACCGAGAAAATAAAGCATGTAGGTTGAGGGTGTAAATCAACCCGATTCTTCTCCTCTCTCTCTCTCTCTCTCACGTCTTTCTCCCCTCTTTTCGTCCGTTTTTTTTATTTTGCATCGATCGTTTCGCATTATTATTATGGGTCGTTTGTCGCATCATATTTTTATTTATTTTCGATAATAAAACTTTTTTTATAAACGTTTTTAAAAGCGATACCGATTCTCTAATCGAATATCGTATCTACAAGAACTAAATTAAATTTATTTTCGTTGATGCCAATAAAATCATTACTCTTTTTTTAACAAAATTCGATGATTTTTAATGCGGAGAAAATTAACATCTTTTTTTCGTTCAAAATTCTTTTTTCAATTTTCGTTCAAAAACAAGTTTTTCAAAACTTTTTACAAGATCATTCCGACTATTCGATACCGATTTCATAATCGAATATCGAATACGACGAAAATCGAAATTATAAATCGAGTATAAATTAATCCATATTTGTACACGATTTATAAAAATTGACGGTTTTCGACAAAATAAAAAACCCGGACAGACTGCCACGCGAGTCGCGCGCCTGTCAGGCGACTCGCGCGGCAGCCTGCTCGGCCGAGTCCCTTTTTTTCGTTTCTTCGCTTCTCTATTTTTTTCTTTTCGAACCTTATATTAAAATGCGACTTTCGCGACATATTTTAATAAATACTTTTTTTCGACCTCGGTCAACACGTGTTAATCAATCACGTGTCATCAAATCTTTTCTAAAATCATGCATATTATTTATTTACATCTTTTTCAATTTATTCATCGTTACTAACTCGTTTTCTCGTGTTTGTAGCTTTTTATTTGTTTTTATCGTTTTATTAGACTAAAACGAACTCACATGCTAAAATAACTTTGACGTTATTAGTTTAATATGCATTAAACGACTTAGCAACCCACTTATTTATTTTTCTCACATGCTTAGGAAAATAATGTTTGCATATCATTCAACCGTCGAACTAACCCGTGTACACAAAAAACGAATGATATCTTAGTAAAGGCCGCTAAGTGCGGGCGGGGTTGGGTGTTCTTAGTGAATTTCCCAACACGTACCCTCACCCCTTACTCAAAACCTTGGTTTCCGGATGTCCGAATAGATTGGCAACGAGAGTCATTCAATATACGATTAACCGACCAGTCGGCATCGGTATCGATATGCAAAGGGACGAGCCCAACAAACTCTGACATCGGAAATGGGCTTTATTTTGTATACGGCCCACTACGACATAGAGTGGGCTCGAACGGTTCCGAATAACCACAAAATTCGGTGGCGACTCCTACTTCGATTTAAATTTCAATTTGACCATCTCATATGGAGATTCATTCGCCTCCCCAAACCCGCGCGTGGCCACGTCGGGGTGGACCTATGTCATGTCCACACCATGGCTTATGCAATGGAACACGGTTACAGGTTACTGACCTAGGAAAAAAAGTTATTCGATGTAACGTGCTAACAGGTAGCCACAAAGGTGATAAAGTCTACATCCCTCGATTTTCTCTATCTCCATCCGACTTAGCCAAATTCCCAGTACGATTTGTAAGGCGACAATTCCCTATCTCAGTGTGTTTTGCCATGACAATTAATAAAAGTCAAGGGCAGTCATTGACTCATGTAGGTCTCTACCTTCCGAAGCCTGTTTTTTCGCATGGTCAATTATATGTTGCTTTGTCAAGGGTCACTAGCAAGCGTGGATTGAAGATTCTTATTTTCAATAAGGAAAAACGCACTTCTAACAGTACTACAAATGTTGTATACCAAGAAGTTTTCCAACATTTATAATTTAGTTTGGTGTTTTATTTACATAGATTTACATTTCCATGCATATTGATTGTATTTTCGCTACTTCAATGTCACATTGCTCTTAAATTAACTAACTCACAACTACACAGGTGTATATATATATTCCCTCCGATTGTCTATTTTCTTTTCCCTTCCTTTATATCAAACAATTTAATTGTCGATCACGTAATTGTAAAACACAGCTGTTTTTATCAAACAATTTAATTATCTTTGTTAATGCCGACCGTGCAATGTTGCACGGGTCAAAACTAGTGGAGGTAATAAAAACATACTTCGTACAACTTATCTCAGAAACTTTTATAAGCTCAATATATATATATATATATATGTATGTATGTATGTATGTATGTATGTATGTATATATATATATATATATATATATATATATATATATATATATATATATATATATATATATATATATATATATATATATAGGAATTGCATCTCGTGAGTCTCTCTATCTTAAATGAGTCCGTCCCGCGAATCACAGCCACATGATCAAATCACATGAATGGCTGAGATTCAGCGTCATCTTCATCGTATATAATCATACTGTTACAGTAACAGAACACTATTACAGTAACACAACTATCTTACTGTGACACTATCACAGTAATAAGGAATTACAATAATAATGTCACAGTAATAATGTTACAGTAACAGAACACTATTACAGTAACACAAATATCTTACTGTGACACTGTCACACTATTACAGTAACACAAGTATAATTATATAATACTGATACAGTAATCATATTACTGTAACATCATGGATTCAGCATAGTAATGAGATCAACTCCTAGCACACATCTTTAGGCTTGAAGGAAAGCCTTTTCTACTTTCTGTTACCGACTTATAGAAGCTTTTAGAGTTCATGACTAGTCGACCTTGAAAAGCTGATGCAACCCAGATTAACCCAATCCATACCTGAAAAGAACAACTCAGCCAAAGCCCCGAACCAGAATTTTACCCAATTTGGTATGCATTTCGAAATTGTTGGTTGTATTTTCGATCAATTGTTTCTCAATTTGATTCTTGTTTTCTCAGTTTCATATCTGTTGTTTACATTTTCTGAATTATATAGCTGTATTCATTGATTGAAATCGAAGTGTTTTCGTTGATGATTGTTTCATTCGGAAATCGGAAGTATGATTATTAGAGAAGAACTAATGTTTTTGTATCTTTTGAGACTTGAGCTGATTGAGTTCTTGAGGTGACGAATTGATTGTTTCATTTGTTTTTGATGATTGAACTGAACCGATTAGGTTGATCGTTAATAGATTTGTCGTCTGAATGGATTGATTGTTTCATTTTCTGATTTGAAGTATGATTTTTTCAATTTCTGAATTGAAGCATGATTGTTTCATTTGATGATGATCGAGTCGAAGCGATTAGGTTAATCGTTAATAGGTTTGTCGTTTGAATTGATTGATTATTATATTTTGATTTGATTTGGTTTATTACTGTAAGCCATTGATCTCATTATATCTAATGACCCTAAGTTACGGGACGGACTCATTTAATGAGGAAGACTCACCGGATCCTCACTCTATATATATATATATATATATATATATATATATATATATGTATATATATATATACACACATATATAACATATATATATATATATATATATATATGTTATATATGTGTATATATATATATATATATATATATATATATATATATATATATATATATAGAGAGAGAGAGAGAGAGAGAGAGAGAGAGAGAGAGGTTCAAATAAGGTCCACAATTTTTTTAAGTCTATATTGAAGTTACAGGTGACATACGCTAAAGTTGCATTTGTATATACATCAATTTTGAAAAAAATGCAACTTTAGCGTATGTTATCTGTAACTTCAATATAGACTTAAAAAAATTGTGGACCTTATTTGAACCTACCTCTCTCTCTCTCTCTCTCTCTCTCTCTCGCTATATATATATATATATATATATATATATATATATATATATATATATATATATATATATATTGTACAATGCTATCGTACAACCAGGTGTATAATAAGATATTAGCTGAAACTTAAAGGAATTGACGGAAGGGCACCACCAGGAGTGGAGCCTGCGGCTTAATTT
Source organism: Agrostemma githago (assembly GCA_958450325.1). Classification (NCBI taxonomy): domain Eukaryota; kingdom Viridiplantae; phylum Streptophyta; class Magnoliopsida; order Caryophyllales; family Caryophyllaceae; genus Agrostemma; species Agrostemma githago. Next base: position 46,209,862 of record OY288254.1, on the reverse strand, counting down.
GACTCAACACGGGGAAACTTATCATATCCAGACATAGTAAGGATTGACAGACTGAGAGCTCTTTCTTGATTCTATTGGTGGTGGTGCATGGCCGTTCTTAGTTGGTGGAGCGATTTGTCTGGTTAATTCCGTTAACGAACGAGACCTCAGCCTGCTAACTAGCTATGCGGAGGGCTTCCTTCGCAGCTAGCTTCTTAGAGGGACTATGGCTTCCAGGCCACGAAAGTTTGAGGCAATAACAGGTCTGTGATGCCCGTAGATGTTCTGGGCCGGACGCGCGCTACACTGATGTATTCAACGAGTCTATAACATTCGGAATAGTCGTCCGATTATTTTGATGGTCGGCGACTTTCAGCAAATGGCAGACAGCGCAGACGAAATAATGAGGAACACAAGGAAACTTACTTGAATTGCTGGAAAGTAGTTGCAACTTCAATAAAGACAAGAAAATAACAAAAGATGAAAAGATTAGAGAAGAAAAGTGATGGAGAGAAGATGGGTAGGGGTTGAAGATGAAGATACAAAAGGAATTCAAATACAAATAGCGTCTCACCGGGTGAAATTTCGCCCGGTCATTTTTCTGGCCTCTTTCTTGTCTCATTCTTCATCGTACGATTGGATGGCTTTAAACTTTAAGTTGTGTGCTTTGCTCTTTGGACGGTATTCCCTTCTCTTGTGCTCGTGGAAGCTCGATCGTGATTTCGGTGCCAAATCCTATCAAAATGATAGAAAAACTACCAAAAAAATTAAAACGCACAAGAGGGACGCCAATGCGAGAAGTACTCAAAATATGGCGATAATCGCACTCAAGACTCGCAAAACGAGGGAAAAACGTGTCTACATGGGAGGAAAAACGGTCTAAAATTAGCACACAACAAACGTTACAAAGGCGCATTTTTTATCGCCTCCCATTTAGACCCGTTTTCTCTCGTTTTGCGAGTCTTGAGTGCGATTATCGCCATATTTTGAGTACTTCTCGGATTGGCGTCCCTCTTGTGCGTTTTACGTGTATTTGGTAGTTTTTCTATCATTTTGATAGGATTTATATTTCAACAATGGGTAATTCAAATAAATTACCCGTTGACAATCCATTAATAAATAAAAAAGGGTTAGTCTTTTTGTTTGCTTCTTGGTGATCGATCATATTGCTTGCCTCTTGCATTCATCTCAATTGTTGGCCAATCTCTTTTATGTCTCTCATGATGACCTTAGCCAACCATAGTAGACTCTATGACCACATGGTTACCTCACCTATTACCATTAGAGATGAGGATAGAGCAAAATTTGAGGTGGATCAAGTGTTTATCACAGTGCTTCAAAGAGATATGTTTTGGGGACTGCCTAATGAAAATGTGCTTGAACACCTTGCAGAATTTCATACAAATTGTTTAGTTGCGAAGAAGAATGGTTTGTCAAGCAACACCTTTAAACTCTTAGCTTTTCCTTTCACCCTTGGAGGTAAAGCCAAGAAATGGCTACGTTCTTATCCTCCAAACACATTTTGTACTTGGGATGAACTTGTTCAAGCCTTTCTAAACCACTTCTTCCCATATCACAAGACCAATAAACTTAGACGAGAGATCCTTACCTTTGAACAAGGCGAGTTTGAGTGTTTAAGTGATGCTTGGGAGAGATTTCGAGATTTGTTGACATATTGCCCACGCCATGGGATTCCAGTTTGGCTAACCACCACAATATTCTTTGACACAACTTGCTTGAACACGTTAGAGACTTGATTCATACTTCGGCCGGTGGTAACTTTTATGAATTAGGTGATGATAAGGCGAGATTATTGCTCGAGAAAGTGGCTAGAACCGATGCCCGTGAGGGATATGGGGGAGTGACACCTTTGAGAGAACCGAGAGTTGAATCTTCCTCTCTTGTTTGCAATGTTCAATCCTCTCTTGTTAACTCTTCTCCAATTTTTGTGAATAATTTGCATGATTCTTCACCTTATGCCATTTGTGATGATGTGAAACATGAATTTAATGTTTCCTCTTCACCTCCACCCCTTTCTAATTCGGATATAATATATGAAGAAGAAGAAGATGATGATGATGAAGATGATGTGCATAATGTTCAATCCCAACATGCTCCCCCACTCCCTTTGAATACATGTGTTGTGCATGATTCTCCATTGCAATTGATTGATAATGATGCTCTAGATAATGATTTTATGGAGTCATGTAAGAATTGTGATGATGTCAATGTGTCTTGTAATGATGATGTGCTTGAGCTAATTAAATCCTCTTCTATGCAAAATGATATGAGCTCCAAGCCTTTAAATGTGACACTTGATGATAATCTTGTGACACTTTATGATAATCCTCATCGGGTACCGGACTTAGTGAACCCTCGAGCAACATACAAGCCTGTGTATCCAGGAGAGATCTTTGGAAGCGCATATCACGCTGTAAAGGGGGTTACGAGGCTAAATTATCCTTTGCCTTCGAAATCCGTAACCCCGCAATTCGCTATTTTTGCGAGATGCTCTCCCACTGCTTGTTACCCTCGGCCGATAATATTTATACTCTTAATGTGTGTGTCTTGCAAATGATTTGTGACTCTTTGTTCGGTGACCCTAATCCCTTAGATCTACCACTTATCGTGGCGTTGCATTTCCACCGTATCATTGTTACCCAACGCCCCTCCTTAGATTGTGGAGGTCTTGTGACAGTAATTGCGAACAAATTGGGTTATTCGACCGACCACCTCACCCCACTAGACAATTCCATATGGCTTGACGAGGCCTATTTTCCGACTTGGATTTTTCATGTACCTCATCAGCGCCTCGTCTACATTAGCCGTGGAAGAGCTTGAATAATTCCGAACACACACCGAACCACTATCCTTGTTCACCACAATTGGGACCTACCCTTGGGTCCTGGTGAATTCCGACTGACCAAGACTGAGTCGGGAGGAAGGGGAGTTTGGGAGTATGCACACTACGAATTACCCGAAGGTCGTACGATCTATGACCTATGTGAGATTGAATCCGACTTTGCCCTCTCGCTTAGCGACGGTCCGGAGGAGTTTTCTCTTGAGCCATCCTCCGAGGGTATACTCTTTTTCTATGGGTCTCCTAGCGCTTCATTTGCGTCGGACAATCACTCAAACTAGACCCTCTCCCGGAGTCGGTGGTGTGTGTGTGTGTATTTGTGTGTGGGTTGGGTCGGCGAGTCTTTAACCATCTATAATTGCATGTCCTTTTGTTGATTCCGTTCTTGTTCCTTTTATCCTATTGTCATTGTGATTGATTTACCTCTAACATAACTTTGCAAGTTGTTCCATTGTTCGATTGTTACGGCCAAAGCGGCCTTGATATTGCTCCCGGTCATTAGGCGATGTGATTACGCCATTGACCTTTTGAAAATCCAAATTCTTCTCATTTTCTCAAAATTTTCTTAATCCGGGCTAGGTGATGTGACTACACCTACGCCCATTTTTCATCCTTTCTTTTAATTTCTTTTCTTTTCTTTTATTCTCATTTTCTTAGTCACTTGGCTAGGGTCTAGGTGATGTGATTGCACCTAGGCCCGCCACCCTCTTATCGTTTTCTTTTCGTTTGTTTTCTTTCTTCAAAAAATTTTGAAAAATCCAAAAAAATTTGAAAAATTATAAAAATCCAAAAAGATTTTTCGTATTTTTCTTTTTCCGACTTTTTCGATCTTCCCCTACTCGTGCATTGAGGACAATGCACAGTTTTATTGTGGGGGAGGGATCTGCTATCCTTTTGTTTTTCAAAAATCTTTTCAAAAACCATAAAAATTGAAAAATTTCGAAAAACCAAAAACATTTTCTTTTTATTTTCATTTTCTTTTTCCCTTTTTCCTTTTTTGTTTTCATTATGTTTTCGTATCCCTTGTATAGTCTTGTTCTCTACTCTTACAGGATAACCACCACCTTGATAGCACAATTTGAAGAGTTATGGAAGCAACCCGCTAGGTAACTTCCTTCCTTTTCGCTTTCTTCTTTACTTTCGTAGAGGAGTTAGGTTGTTGCTATTGGGAAGCTCTAGAAGAGATGAGCATTTTGGGTGTTGTGGTTGATTTTTGTGCTTGAGTGTCGATGGAGTACGGAGTGCATGACTTTACTCGTGTTTTCTTTTATTTGCCTTCTCTTTTTCTTGTGTTTTTTTTGCTTTTGTATAATGTGTCTAGGACTAAATGTTTTCGAAACCCGATTATGAACTTATTGCAAGAGTTTACATTCCATTATGGATAACCCATTGTAGATTTTTGACCTTAATCTAGTAGAATGACTCTAAATCAGTGAAATTGTTGATCCTTGAGCTTGAGTCCACCTTTTCTACTAGAGGTTTATTTCGGGGTTTGCATTTGACCACCTTGCCCACCCATGGAGGAGTTAGGCCTTGCTTTCCGCATCCCGTTTTCTAGGTGACCTTGCTCGAATGGCCATTGCACCTTTAGTCCAAATTCTATTCGCCTTTTTGTGGGTTATCCGGGGAAGGCGCCGTTCTCGGTTACCTATTTTTCCTCCACCTATACATCACCACAATAAGTTTACACAAAAATAACCTCCAAACTTGGTTTTGAACCACATCAAAAAGCCAAAAAAGGGCAAACCAAAGCAAGAGAAAAGGGCACAAAAATATGAAAAACAAGGGAGAGAAAATGAGCTTTAAATGAAATCATATCATCAAAAATATCTTCTTCAAAAAAAAAAAGAAAAAAAAAGCCCTTGATCTACTTTTGCCATGAAGTGCCTAGTAGAGGACCGAGTCCCGAGGAAGGAAGATAGCGGTAATTAGTCGATCCACCCCAAAAATTGTAAACACTTCACTTTTTGTTTGGGCTAATTAATTCAGGAAATTCGAGTTTGGAACGACCCTCTTGGCCTTAACCAAAGAGAGCAGGACTGCACCTACCTACATTGTCGAACGAGTCCATGGTTCACTTTTTCCACTCCGTTTAACGCCCCATAGTACCCCTTTAGAAGATTAAGAGGACCTAGCTAAGTTATCAACATCTTTGTTGCTTTAATGTCATACTATTAGGCTTTGATCCTTGTCTACATGGGTGATTTATCTTGGAATGTTTATGATTGTTTTAAGTAAGTTTTCGGTGTCTTTCCCCGCCGTCTCGATGAGAGATTCGGTGTTTTATTTTTACTTTGGATGCGTCTATTCTTTCGTGTTATGTGTTTTTGTGTGTTTAGTCGCATCCACCATTTTGAGCAAGCCCCAACTTGCCTTGTATGGGAGTACTCTACCTCATGGGTATTTCGATGTGAGTTGAAGGGACGGAGCGGGCCCGTTAATTGCCCCGTATCGGCTTAGCGTAGTCTAGCTAGTAGTAGTAGTAGTATGTAATTTTTTTTTGGGTCTTTGCTCGAGGATGAGCAACGGTTTAGTGTGGGGGAATTGTTGTGTGTCAAATTTAGACCGTTTTTCCTCTCATTTAGACCCGTTTTCCCCTCGTTTTGCGAGACTTGAGCGCGATTATCGCCGTATTTTGAGTAAATCTCGCATTAGTGTCTCTCTTTTGCATTTTACGTGTTTTTGGTAGTTTTATGTCTATTTTGATAGGATTTTCGACCAAAAACGTGTCTGAGCTCCTATGAGCATGAGAGAGAGAGGGAAACCGTCCGAAAAGCAAAGCACACAAATCAAAATCCAAAGTCCAAACCCAAGAGGTGAAACCTTGAGCGAAAAGGAAAAAAGATAAGTCCATTGGGCATCTTCACCGGAGAGGTTGAACTTCAAATGAAAATATATAGAGTACTAGACCTTGTATCGAAGCGATTCCAATTGGAGGTGAAAGATTATCTTCTTAGCTTTCTAACGACATATCACACGCTCCAATCGGAGTTCAAACGAGAGAGTTATGTCCCTCTGAAGTCACAGGGCGAAATTTCACCCGATGAGAATTTGACCGGGCGAAATTTCGCCAGATGGTGTTCCTCCCCAGATTGCCATTTCAGACAAAAAAGTTCACCGGGCGAAATTTCACCCAATGAAGTTCACCGGGCGAAAATGACCGGGCGAAATTTCGCCCACCGGATGAAATTTCGCCCGATGGAGAAAAGCGCCAAAAACCGCAAAATGAGAAGAAAATTTCACCGGGTTAAATTTCACCAGGTGAAATTTCACCCGGTGGGATTAATTCGTGAAGCCGCAGGGCGAAGTTTCACCCCATGAAGACTCATTGGGCAAAGTTTCATCTCAAAGAACAAAGTCTCACTAATGGGCAATGATTAGATTATGGGCTAAGATTGTGTGACCCATTAAGGGCTTATTATATATAGTAACCCTAGGTTTTCATTTCAATTATTTGCGCCTTAAGTGTGCCTCCTTAGGTTAGGGTAGTTTTAGTAGGCCTCCATTAGTAGATCATTCTAGTAGTATTTTCTATTAATTCTCTACAAATCTATTAGTTTAGATAGTAATCTAGTAGTAAATCTCCATAGTTTACTTCATCAATTCTCTAGATTCCAAGTTAGTAGAAGATTATTACATCAAGTTTTGTTTGAATATTTTTGGGGATTATCAAGGGATTAGTGACAAATCTCTTTATTCTCCTCATCAGGATTCAACCTTTATTTATGCAATCTTCTTATTTATTCTAGATCTTCATAGTTGGTATATTTCTCTTTCACTCTCTAATCTCTAGTTTAGATTTAATGTTGTTCTCTCATTATTATTGTCTTGTTTAGATTATCTTAGTGTTGTTAGTTTCTCTAGATTTTATTTATGTTGTTCTAGATTATTCTCTAGTTTAGTGGGTAATTGTTAGATCGTAGTTTACTTATCATTTTGTTGTTAGTTTCTTTAGATTTAGTTATTATGCATGCTTTAGTTATTTCCTCCTTAGTTAATGTTTTGTTATTTTCCGTTATGATTAGTGAGTAGATTTCTTGTTGGGGGTTTAGGGATGAGGACTTGGATTATTTGAATTGAGGGATGGTGGTGGGTTGTTTGCTTGTTGATTTATCAATTTTGAGGTTTTTGTGTCTTTGTTGACTTAGAACCGCGGCTAGGTCGACCTTGACTCACTCTTATCAACATGGGGAAACTCGGAGTAGGAGTTACCTTGAATTGAGACTTACCATTTTTCGCCGCGAAAGCGGGTTTTTAGGTGGGTTGGGTGAAGAAACCGAAAGGTGGCATTCTCCCTTTATCGACGTTGTGACTAAATCCCGATTCCGAGATTCTTAGACCCAATTTCCGAATCCCGACTTCCCCCTAACACCTTTTCCTTAATTGATCATCTTTAGTTATTTATTGCGTTTTAGTATAGACTCGACCCTTAAAACCCCCTTTTTAAACCCCAAACACACTTCTCTTACTCTATTGCACCCCGTTCCCTATGGACCGACCTCAACTTACCACGAATACTTGTCTATTTTTGTGTAATCTCGAGTCTTATAAATATCATTTGATCCCCCGTCCTTCGTTAACGACCGATCCGATTGGGAGGCGATCAAAATGGCACCGCTGTCGGGGAGCGGCGATAGTTAATTGAGTTTTAGTTATTGTGTTTGGGCAAAAAAAAAACACAAAAAAAAAAAAAAAAAAAACAAAAAAAAACACAAAAACAAAAACAAAAACAAAAAAAAAACAAAAAAATAAAGGTTAGTCTTTTTGTTTGCTTCTTGGTGATCATATTACTTGCCTCTTGCATTCATCTCACTTGTTGGCCAATCTCTTTTATGTCTTTCTTGATGACCTTAACCGACCATAGTAGACTCTATGACCACATGGTTACCTCACCTATTACCATTAGAGATGAGGATAGAGCGAAATTTGAGGTGGATCAAGTGTTTATCACGATGCTTCAAAGAGATATGTTTTGGGGATTGCCTAATGAAAATGTCCTTGAACATCTTACGGAATTTCATACAAATTGTTTAGTTGCGAGGAATAATGGTTTGCCAATCAACACCTTTAAACTCTTAGCTTTTCCTTTCACCCTTGGAGGTAAAGCCAAGAAATGGCTACGTTCTTATCCTCCTAACACATTTTGTACTTGGGATGAACTTGTTCAAGCCTTTCTAAACCACTTCTTCCCACATCACAAGACCAATAAACTTAGACGAGAGATCCTTACCTTTGAACAAGGTGAGTTTGAGTGTTTAAGTGATGCTTGGGAGAGATTTCGAAATTTGTTGACATATTGCCCACGCCATGGGATTCCGGTTTGGCTAACCACCATAATATTTTTTGACAACTTGCTTGAACACGTTAGAGACTTGATTCATGTTTCGGCCGGTGGAAACTTTTATGAATTAGGAGATGATGTGGCGAGATTATTGCTTGAGAAAGTGACTAGAACCGATGCCCGTGAGGGATATGGGAGAGTGACACCTTTGAGAGAACCACCGAGAGTTGAATCTTCCTCTTTTGTTTGTAATGTTCAATCCTCTCTTGTTAACTGTTCTCCAATTTTTGTGAATAATTTGCATGATTCTTCACCTTATGCCATTTGTGATGATGTGAAACATGAATTTAATGCTTCCTCTTCACCTCCACCCCTTTCTAATTTGGATATAATATATGAAGAAGAAGAAGAAGAAGAAGAGGATGAAGAAGATGATGTGCATATTGTTCAATCCCAACATGCTCTCCCTCTCCCTTTGAATACATGTACTGTGCATGATTCTCCATTGCATTTGATTGATAATAATGCTCTTGATAATGATTTTATGGGGTCATGTAAGAATTGTGATGATGTCAATGTGTGTTGTAATGATGATGTGCTTGAGCTAATTAACTCCTCTTCTATGCAACATGATATGAGCTCCAAGCCTTTAAATGTGACACTTGATGATAATCTTGGGAGTAGGAGATCTGTTGGTAATAAGGTTATTGAGGAGACTCTTGTTGAGGAATTTGAGGGTGTTGATGAGCCTTATAATGAAGAAATTGTGAGTATGTCTTGTGATGTTCTTGACATGAAGAGGAATGATGATTGTGTGTTAATGGAGGTTGAGAACCCCGTTCTTTCCCTTGAGAACGATTGCATCCCCCACTTTGTTGACGATGAGAGTAAATTTGAGGACATACCTACAACTATTTGTGATAAGCCTATTGAGCTTTCCATGACCAACACCTTTGAAAATCCGACAATTGAGAGCTTATGTGAGGTTGTGATGCATAATCCTCTACTTGAGCGCATGATAGAGGGAGTTAGAATTGAAGAGGATGAGATGTTTGATGATGGAGCGAATTGTGGAAAAGCTTCTAAGACCCACCTTATTGAGGAGTATGAAACTTTAAGTGATAATGGAAAGGATGAGGAGTACTCTAATGTGATCATTATTGAGGTATTATCTAAGGATGACTTCTTTTACCCTCACCTTCTTGATAAAATGTCTCTCCTTACCTCTTTACAAGCCTCATTTGAGCTAGACTTGAATGGTCCTTACACCATATATCCTCCATCCTCTTTGATATTCCTTCCTCACTCACATAAGGAGTTTAACAATGACATGAAAGCGCCTTTTGAACATAGAGGCATGATGGATACTCTATTATTTGCTTTGATCTCTTACGTTTATGTGCTATCTTTGTGCATCAATGCTTTCTATTGTCATTTCTTTGAGTTCCATGCAAGATTATTTGATTACTTCTAAGAGCATTGAATTGCTCTTTACTTGAAAACTCGAATGAGTTTTTCCCCGGTAAGTTGAAATCGAAATGGCCGGGTCCATTCGACGTGACCAAGGTGCAACCAAATGGATCAATTGAAATCTTGTTTTAATACTTCTTTGTCTCGGACCTTCTCTAAAAAGATCTTTCAGCGCACAACGTGGCCTTGTTCCCACACAATAACCAATCTAGGAATAGTTGACGATATTAAAGAATTATCGTCAAGGACCGGAACTAGCGAGCTCCTTAGCCTCGCGACCTTCACCTATAAAGACCTTACTTGCAAGTTCCTAGGAACTTTTGCCATTGACAATCCGACCACACCAAGAGCGGTGAAATTTAGACTATTCGGCAAACCCCATCGTTTGACTATTTCCGAGTTCGGCCTAGTGCTAGGCCAACCTCATCGGGTACCGGACTTAGTGAACCCTCGAGCAACATACAAGCCTGTGTATCTAGGAGAGATCTTTGGAAGCGCATATCACGCTGTAAAGGGGGTTACGAGGCTAATTTATCCTTTGCCTTCGAAATCCGTAACCCCGCAATTCGCTATTTTTGCGATATGCTCTCCCACTGCTTGCTACCCTCGGCCGATAATATTTATACTCTTAATGTGTGTGTCTTGCAAATGATTTGTGACTCTTTGTTCGGTAACCCTAATCCCTTAGACCTACCACTTGTCGTGGCTGATGGGTAGGGATTCGTCACGTCCCAACCGTCAATAATATAACCGGCTAATCCTAACTGGGGTAGATAGGGCAAGTCGGGTCGAATCCACGGGGACGGTAATGTATAGCCTAGACTAGGTCGGCCCAAATACTAGAATAAGTCAACGAGCTAAACTAAGAATGGAAGGAGGGGAGAAACTAGACTAAGACTAAGGTGAACAACTAAAGAGAACGGGCTAGGATTAGGTCGGGGTCAAAGGGGTAACGGAATGGTCAAGAGAGGATTAGAGTGAAGGAGGTAGTAGGGTAATCTAGGTTGGTCCGGGCTCTCGCATCTTAGACTCACCTAGAGGTTCCGCCTAAAACCCATCTCGGCGATACACAACACAATCGGGGTTCTAGCGCGCTATGATCCTAGGTCGAATCCGGGCTCTCGCTACTTAGACCGGCCTAGGGGTCGTCCTCACCGGGCTCTCGCAACTTAGTGAGGGGACCGAACCCACAACAAACTAACACCCACGAAAGAAAGGCAAGAAAACAAGCATTCGTACATACTTAGTCATTCAAGCAATTCCACAAACATGTGATGTGCATCAAACAAGAGGAAACCCAAATCTTCCACCCACATCTCTAACAAACCCTTAATCACCCAATTAACACCCTAATCACCTTACTAACCCTAGCAAGAACACTACTCTAACATAATTATACTAAAACTAACAAGATCAAGAGGAATCCACAAAAGAAACAAAACTAACATAAACAAACTAGTGAAAATGATAAACAACAATCAAAGATTAAAACTTGAACAACATAAACAAGATTAAGAGAAAAGGGAGAAGATGTACCAAACTAGAGGAAGAAGAAGGAACAAAACTTGCATTGAAGAGAAAAACCCAAAGCAAACCACCAAGGTTGTCAATCTTGGGTGGAGATCTTGAAGAAATCCCTTAATACAAGTACTAATCTAAGATTAACTACTAATTACCGACTAATCTACACTAATCTAATCTAATCTAACCTAAAGTAGTCTAGGGTTTAGTGTCTAAAAGAGTGCATAAGCTTTACATAACAAGGGAAGAGTATATATAGGGTTAGAAATGGAAGGGAGAAGAAAAGAAAGAAGCGGAGCTGCAGCTGACCCTTCCCGGTCGGGAAGGCTTGTTCCCGATCGAGATGGGCCATCCTTCCCGGTCGGGAAGGCTTGTTCCCGATCGAGATGGGCCATCCTTCCCGTTCGGGAAGGACATTCCCGATCGGGAAGGGCTCACAGTAGCCGCTCTTCATGCTTCCTTCATCCCGAACGGGATGAGGCCATCCCGAACGGGATGGGTCTTTGTAGGCCTCCCTTAAGAGCTCTTTGGTTCTTCCTTGCCTCTCATGGGCTTCCCACCGATTCTCGGGACTTGGGATCGGGTCTCGGAGGCTCGGGATTGGGTCCCAAGGTCTCGGGGTCGATTCTGAGGTCTCGAGTCGTCGTTCCTTTATCTCGTTGGCTCCAAAATGTGTATGTATAGAGTCGGAATCGCTCCAACTCTTCCAATTCGGCCTCAGGAACCTGAAACGAACTAAAGGAGGCATAAGAAGCCCATGAATCGCTCCAAAGGAGCGATTACACAAGGAAAAAGGGACCAAAACACAACAATTAGGCACTACAAACTACACTTATCAGTGGCGTTGCATTTCCACCGTATCATTGTTACCCAACGCCCCTCCTTAGATTGTGGAGGTCTTGTGACATTAATTGCGAACAAATTGGGATATTCGACCGACCACCTCACCCCACTAGACAATTCCATATGGCTTGACGAGGCCTATTTTCCGACTTGTATTTTTCATGTACCTCATCAGCGCCTCGTCTACATTAGCCATGGAAGAGCTTTAATAGTTCCGAACACACACCGAACCACTATCCATGTTCACAAAAATTGGGACCTACCTTTGGGTCCTGGTGAATTCTGACTGACCAAGACTGAGTCGGGAGGAAGGGGAGTTTGGGAGTATGCACACTACGAATTACCCGAAGGTCGTACGATCTATGACCTATGTGAGATTGAATCAGACTTTGCCCTCTCTCTTAGCGACGGTCCGGAGGAGTTTTCTCTTGAGCCATCCTCCGAGGGTATACCCTTTTTCTATGGGTCTCCTAGCGCTTCATTTGCGTCGGACAATCACTCAAACTAGACCCTCTCCCGGAGTCGGTGGTGTGTGTTTGTGTGTATTTGTGTGTGGGTTGGGTCGGTGAGTCTTTAATCATCTATAATTTCATGTCCTTTTGTTGATTCCGTTCTTGTTCCTTTTATCCTATTGTCATTGTGATTGATTTACCTCTAACATAACTTTGCAAGTTGTCCCATTGTTCGATTGTTGCGGCCAAAGCAGCCTTTGTATTGCTCCTGGTCATTAGGCGATGTGATTACGCCATTGACTTTTAGAAAATCCAAATTCTTCTCATTTTCTCAATTTTTTCTTAATCTGGGCTAGGTGACGTGACTACACTTACCCCCCTTTTTCATCCTTTCTTTTAATTTATTTTCTTTTCTTTATTCTCAATTTCTTAGTCACTTGGCTAGGGTCTATGTGATGTAATTGCACCTAGGCCCGCCACCTTTTTATCGTTTTCTTTTCGTTTGTTTTTTTTCTTCAAAAATTTCGAAAAATCCAAAAACATTTGAAAAATTATAAAAATCCAAAAAGATTTTTCTTATTTTTCCTTTTCCTTCTTTTTCGATCTCTTCCCCTACTGGTGCATTGAGGACAGTACAATGCACAGTTTTAGTATGGGGGAGAGATCTAGTATCCTTTTAGTACAATGCAACCGGACACAAAGCACACAAACAAACGAACACACAAACAAACACATAATCGGTTGCACCCAAAACAAAAGAAATACCGCTTCCCTCAAAAAGCGGTGAATGAAACACCGGTTTAGGACTCGAGGTAAGCGACAACGTTCCCAAGCTAGACATACAAATCAAGGTGAACTAAACCCTAATAGTATGACGATAAAGCAACAAAAGCGTTGGTAACTTACCTAGGTCCTCCTAACTTTCTAAAAACGTACTACGGGACGATCGGCGGAGTGGAAAAGTGAAGAACCACGGTGTTAGACGACACTGTAGGTAAGTGAGACCCCGCCCCCTTTAGCGTGAGCCAAGAGGGTCGTCCCGTGTCAAAGACCGCCTAACTAGTCCAAGTAAAAAGGTGGAAATATGCAAAATGAGGGAAGACCGACTAATGCCGCTATCATCCTTCCTCGGGACTCGGTCCTTTGGTAGGCTCTTCACGGCAAAAGTCGGAAAAAAGGCTTATTTTGAGAGGATATGTTTTTGTGAGACGGGTTTTCTTTTTGGCATTTTCTTTCCTTTTGACGTTTTTGATTTGTTTTGCCATGCCATTCTTTTTCTTCTTTTCTATTTTCTTTTTAGCTTTTGTGCCTTTTCTTTTTCTTCATTCTTTTCTTTCTTTCATTCTTTTTCTTTGCCCTTTTGGCAAGATTTGGCATTTTTTGGCACTTTCATTGAATAACAAGAAAGGGAGAATCAACAATTTGCATTTTATTTGTGTGGAATGTGTAGGAGGTAGGTAAATGGGTAAGTCGGGGTTGCGCATTCCCTTTCAAACCCACAAAAAGTGGAGAACTTGGACTAATCAAGACAATCCTAAACACGGTCACCTAGGGGACGAGACTCGGTAACCAAGGCCTTTTCACACCGTGGGTGGTCATAATGGTTAAAAGTGCAAATCCCGTAGTAAATTCCTAGTAAGCTAGGTGGACTCAAGGTAAAGGACCAACGAATTCATTGATTTAAGGTCATTCTACTTGACTAAACCCCAAGACTCGATTTATACTACTAGGAAGGGAAAAATAGACACTCACACTCTAGCCTCTAAACCGGGTTTTCGAAAACATTTACACACAAGACACACAACACACACAAAAATGAAGACACGACGAAAACAAACGAAAGAAAAAGAAACAAAAGTAAGAAACAGAAACAAAACAAAACAACACATACACAACACAAACACCACCCCGAATATCCAAACAAGCCACCAAATCGTCCACAAACTTTACAAAGCTCCACCCGAGCACACCACAACACACAACTCCTCCAAACTCCAAAGGAAACAAAGAGGAAAAAGGGTGAAAAGATGTTACCGGGTGTCTTGAAAGCTCTCCAAAGCTAGCGGTGAATAAGCGACCTATAAGGAAAAGGGGAGGCAAAAACGCGCAACAAAACAAATAGACGACACAATGACACAAAAGGAAAACACACAAAAGAAAATTTTTTTGATTTTTGTGAAATTTTTCAAATTTTTAGGGATTTTTAAGATTTTTTTGAAAAAACTAAGAAAATAAAGCTAACTATGATAGAAAATCACTCCCCCACACTTAAATCGAGCCATGTCCTCATGCTCGATCATAGGGTGCGGATAGATAAAAGAAAAAGAAAAGAAACTACGAAAATAAAGCTAAAAATCAAAAAATAAAGTGAAGAAAAGGGTAGAAGGTGTCGGGCCCGGGGTGTAATCAAGTCACCATGGGCCGAGACAAGAAAATTATATGGATGAGGGAAGAAAATAAAAAGAAGGAAATAAAAGGAAATGGGAGGGGAGGGCTAGGTGTAATCAAGTCACCTAGCCCGGATTCCGCCTAAATCCGACTAAATCCTCAAAAAGAAAGTGAAAAACTTGTAAAAATTTGGATTTTGAAATGACTCTCAATGTAGTCACATCATCGAGAGTCGGGAGCAACATATACCAAAGCCTTGAAGGCCACCATGACACAAAAGATAAGGGAAGGGGATAAACAAGAGAAAAACAAGCAATAAAAGACAGAAAAGTGAGGATAGTTACCAAAACCAATCGTCGAGTAACTCACTCGCTCCATCGTCTCATAGATCAACGTGGGCGCGTTGCTTGTCGTCTTTGTCATTCTCCTTCAAGCTTGATAAAATCGCATGGTTGGGGTAGTAATGGTAGGGGGTGGGATTTGATGTGGATCTCGGTGTGTAAAGTGAGGTGTACGGGTCATATGATAGGAGTAAGGAGGAGTAGGGAGGTTGGGAGGGGGCATAATGGATGGGTGGAGACAAAGGGACCATCCCGGTCGGGATGGATGGTCCCGATCGGGTTGGTGAACCCTTCCCGATCGGGAAGCCCTCGTCCCGGTCGGGAACGCACTCCAGTAAGCTCCAATTTCAGCACCTTCATCCCGATCGGGATTCTTCATCCTTCCCGATCGGGAAGCCCTCCTCCCGGTCGGGATGAGTCTTCTTTGCTTCCTTAAGCCCAAAAGCTCATCAAAGCTTCAAAAACCGACTTCCTCGCTCGCAAACCAAACTCCATCATCGACCACTCCTTTCTAGGAGTCACCTACACTTCACCTATCACAAAAACTCAAACAAAACATCAAATTCACTCCCTCACATCGCTCATCAAAATACCAAATCAATTACAAGAATATCACAAAACTACCAAAATCAAGAGATAAAACACAATTACAAGCACAAGTATTCTAAAGAAGAGAGGAGGGGAATATACAACATGACGGTTCTTTTAGGAACTCCGTCAAACCTAGGATGGTGGACTCCATTCTTCAACCGTAGCCCTCAAGGGCATGGAGGAGCAAGTCGAACGCGCTACCGACATCGTAGTGAAGGCCCAAGAAGCGCTCGAGCTTAACCGACCTCCACGGCCTCCAAGGAGGAGGCAAGAAGTAGGAATCCCAAGACCCGACATCATCTTCAAAGTAGTCTCTGGGGTCTCTCCATCCTACGAGCTCAACCGATCTCTTCCTCCCTAGGCATCGCCTCCAATCACAAGCAAGCTTCATCTCCAAGAATCGAGGCACAAAAAGCGGTTTTGGCCTCATCTCTTCATTGCACACCCCCACACTTTTCTCAAGTTGTGGTTCCCTATCTTCATCACTCGGCCCCTCACCATCTTGGAGGATAGGAATATCCTCCAAGTCATTGCTTGGCTCACTTTCTAGGGGCTCTTGATGCTTATCCACATTCTCGGACAAGGGAAACTCGAGGCTCACAATTTCACCCAACAACCTCACAAATTCCACCAAACCATCCCACTCACTATCCTCCTCCAATTCCTCACCAATGTTGCCTTCACCTAGAGTCATCCCCTCATTCGTCTCTTTTTGGGTAGACGATTGAGGTTCTTCAAAGCAAACTTCTCTAGCAAAGGGAACTACCTCGGCGGCTTCGTAATTCGGTTGCTTCTCTTTCTCAAGTGGGCACCCTCCATCTAAATGCGATGCTCGGGATAAAGACATTACGGTTTGAACCGCTAATGCATTTAAATGAGCATTCCTCGCCTCGTTTGCCCTTCGCATTTGGGCCATCAATTCCTCTTGTTGTTTTCGCAATTGAATGGCCGTTTCTTGAAAGCTCCTTTGCATTTGAAGCATCGATTGATGAAACTCCAAGCTCGGCATTTGGTGGTCATTGGAGTCTTGTAAAGCTCTTTCATAATCTTGATGATGCCCAAGGGGTGGGGCATCATATTATTGGTAGCAAGGTTGGGGTGGTTGGTAGTATTGTGGGTCATAGGGTTCATATTGTGGTTGGGGTGTAGGGTAATATGGTGGGTCTTGAGGGTATTGGCTTCCATAAGATGGATCTTGAGTGTACATGGTGGGGTCACAATCATAACTTGATTAATAGCCACCATGATCGTAGGAGTTATAATCGTCCACTTGTTGGTAGCCGTTTTCATAATCTTGAGGATCATACCCATCTTGATTACCCCAAGAAGCTTGATCATGGTAGGGGGACGTCATGTCATACCCTTGGTTCATGGAAGAAGAGTGGTAGCTCATATCGGCTCCCGAGTGTGTGGAGTTTAGATCAAACCCCATGCTCGCTCGAAAATCGTAGTCCATACCCGGTTGGAAACCACTCATCCTAGCAACCGTCCGTTTAAGCGGCTCTGAGTTGCAAGGAGAAGATAATCACCACCTCTAAGCACGAACTGTAGACTAAGAACAAACGTGAGAAGTCTAGTGCTTTTTGGGCACTAGACAAGAGAGAAATAAACCACACACACACAAGAAGCAAGGTAACCAAAAAGAAAAAGAAAAACACAAAAACAAAGACTAAGTCAAGCAAATAGGAAAACAAAGTCTAAACTAGCACCGTCCCCGGCAACGGCGCCAAATTGATGGGTAGGGATTCGTCACGTCCCAACCGTCAATAATATAACCGGCTAATCCTAACTGGGGTAGATAGGGCAAGTCGGGTCGAATCCACGGGGACGGTAATGTATAGCCTAGACTAGGTCGGCCAAAATACTAGACTAAGTCAACGAGCTAAACTAAGAATGGAAGGAGGGGAGAAACTAGACTAAGACTAAGGTGAACAACTAAAGAGAACAGGCTAGGATTAGGTCGGGGTCAAAGGGGTAACGGAATGGTCAAGAGAGGATTAGAGTGAAGGAGGTAGTAGGGTAATCTAGGTTGGTCCAGGCTCTCGCATCTTAGACTCACCTAGAGGTTCCACCTAAAACCCATCTCGGCGATACACAACACACTCGGGGTTCTAGCGCGCTATGATCCTAGGTCGAATCCGGGCTCTCGCTACTTAGACCGGCCTAGGGGTCTTCCTCACCGGGCTCTCGCAACTTAGTGAGGGGACCGAACCCACAACAAACTAACACCCACGAAAGAAAGGCAAGAAAACAAGCATTCGTACATACTTAGTCATTCAAGCAATTCCACAAACATGTGATGTGCATCAAACAAGAGGAAACCCAAATCTTCCACCCACATCTCTAACAAACCCTTAATCACCCAATTAACACCCTAATCACCTTACTAACCCTAGAAAGAACACTACTCTAACATAATTATACTAAAACTAACAAGATCAAGAGGAATCCACAAAAGAAACAAAACTAACATAAACAAACTAGTGAAAATGATAAACAACAATCAAAGATTAAAACTTGAACAACATAAACAAGATTAAGAGAAAAGGGAGAAGATGTACCAAACTAGAGGAAGAAGAAAGAACAAAACTTGCATTGAAGAGAAAAACCCATAACAAACCACCAAGGTTGTCAATCTTGGGTGGAGATCTTGAAGAAATCCCTTAATACAAGTACTAATCTAAGATTAACTACTAATTACCGACTAATCTACACTAATCTAATCTAATCTAACCTAAAGTAGTCTAGGGTTTAGTGTCTAAAAGAGTGCATAAGCTTTACATAACAAGGGAAGAGTATATATAGGGTTACAAATGGAAGGGAGAAGAAAAGAAAGAAGCGGAGCTGCAGCTGACCCTTCCCGGTCGGGAAGGCTTGTTCCCGATCGGGATGGGCCATCCTTCACGGTCAGGAAGGACATTCCCGATCGGGAAGGGCTCACAGTAGCCGCTCTTCATGCTTCCTTCATCCCGAACGGGATGGGTCTTTGTAGGCCTCCCTTAAGAGCTCTTTGGTCCTTCCTTGCCTCTCATGGGCTTCCCACCGATTCTCGGGACTTGGGATCGGGTCTCGGAGGCTCGGGATTGGGTCCCAAGGTCTCGGGGTAGATTCCGAGGTCTCGAGTCGTCGTTCCTTTATCTCGTTGGCTCCAAAATGTGTATGTATAGAGACGGAATCGCTCCAACTCTTCCAATTCGGCCTCGGGAACCTGAAACGAACTAAAGGAGGCATAAGAAGCCCATGAATCGCTCCAAAGGAGCGATTACACAAGGAAAAAGGGACCAAAACACAACAATTAGGCACTACAAACTACACTTATCAGTGGCGTTGCATTTCCACCATATCATTGTTACCCAACACCCCTCCTTAGATTGTGGAGGTCTTGTGACAGTAATTGCGAACAAATTGGGATATTCGATCGACCACCTCACCCCACTAGACAATTCCATATGGCTTGACGAGGCCTATTTTCCGACTTGTATTTTTCATGTACCTCATCAGCGCCTCGTCTACATTAGCCATGGAAGAGCTTTAATAGTTCCGAACACACACCGAACCACTATCCATGTTCACAAAAATTGGGACCTACCTTTGGGTCCTGGTGAATTCTGACTGAACAAGACTGAGTCGGGAGGAAGGGGAGTTTGGGAGTATGCACACTACGAATTACCCGAAGGTCGTACGATCTATGACCTATGTGAGATTGAATCAGACTTTGCCCTCTCTCTTAGCGACGGTCCGGAGGAGTTTTCTCTTGAGCCATCCTCCGAGGGTATACCCTTTTTCTATGGGTCTCCTAGCGCTTCATTTGCGTCGGACAATCACTCAAACTAGACCCTCTCCCGGAGTCGGTGGTGTGTGTGTGTGTGTATTTGTGTGTGGGTTGGATCGGTGAGTCTTTAATCATCTATAATTTCATGTCCTTTTGTTGATTCCGTTCTTGTTCCTTTTATCCTATTGTCATTGTGATTGATTTACCATTAACATAACTTTGCAAGTTGTCCCATTGTTCGATTGTTGCGGCCAAAGCAGCCTTTGTATTGCTCCCGGTCATTAGGCGATGTGATTACGCCATTGACTTTTTGAAAATCCAAATTCTTCTCATTTTCTCAAATTTTTCTTAATCTGGGCTAGGTGACGTGACTACACTTACCCCCCTTTTTCATCGTTTCTTTTAATTTCTTTTCTTTTCTTTATTCTCAATTTCTTAGTCACTTGGCTAGGGTCTATGTGATGTAATTGCACCTAGGCCCGCCACCTTTTTATCGTTTTCTTTTCGTTTGTTTTTTTTCTTCAAAAATTTCGAAAAATCCAAAAACATTTGAAAAATTATAAAAATCCAAAAAGATTTTTCTTATTTTTCCTTTTCCATCTTTTTCGATCTCTTCCCCTACTGGTGCATTGAGGACAGTACAATGCACAGTTTTAGTGTGGGGGAGAGATCTAGTATCCTTTTAGTACAATGCAACCGGACACAAAGCACACAAACAAACGAACACACAAACAAACACATAATCGGTTGCACCCAAAACAAAAGAAATACCGCTTCCCTCAAAAAGCGGTGAATGAAACACCGGTTTAGGACTCAAGGTAAGCGACAACGTTCCCAAGCTAGACATACAAATCAAGGTGAACTAAACCCTAATAGTATGACGATAAAGCAACAAAAGCGTTGGTAACTTACCTAGGTCCTCCTAACTTTCTAAAAACGTACTACGGGACGATCGGCGGAGTGGAAAAGTGAAGAACCACGGTGTTAGACGACACTGTAGGTAAGTGAGACCCCGCCCCCTTTAGCGTGAGCCAAGAGGGTCGTCCCGTGTCAAAGACCGCCTAACTAGTCCAAGTAAAAAGGTGGAAATATGCAAAATGAGGGAAGACCGACTAATGCCGCTATCATCCTTCCTCGGGACTCGGTCCTTTGGTAGGCTCTTCACGGCAAAAGTCGGAAAAAAGACTTATTTTGAGAGGATATGTTTTTGTGAGACGGGTTTTCTTTTTGGCATTTTCTTTCCTTTTGACGTTTTTGATTTGTTTTGCCATGCCATTCTTTTTCTTCTTTTCTATTTTCTTTTTAGCTTTTGTGCCTTTTCTTTTTCTTCATTCTTTTCTTTCTTTCATTCTTTTTCTTTGCCCTTTTGGCAAGATTTGGCATTTTTTGGCACTTTCATTGAATAACAAGAAAGGGAGAATCAACAATTTGCATTTTATTTGTGTGGAATGTGTAGGAGGTAGGTAAATGGGTAAGTCGGGGTTGCGCATTCCCTTTCAAACCCACAAAAAGTGGAGAACTTGGACTAATCAAGACAATCCTAAACACGGTCACCTAGGGGACGAGACTCGGTAACCAAGGCCTTTTCACACCGTGGGTGGTCATAATGGTTAAAAGTGCAAATCCCGTAGTAAATTCCTAGTAAGCTAGGTGGACTCAAGGTAAAGGACCAACGAATTCATTGATTTAAGGTCATTCTACTTGACTAAACCCCAAGACTCGATTTATACTACTAGGAAGGGAAAAATAGACACTCACACTCTAGCCTCTAAACCGGGTTTTCGAAAACATTTACACACAAGACACACAACACACACAAAAATGAAGACACGACGAAAACAAACGAAAGAAAAAGAAACAAAAGTAAGAAACAGAAACAAAACAAAACAACACATACACAACACAAACACCACCCCGAATATCCAAACAAGCCACCAAATCGTCCACAAACTTTACAAAGCTCCACCCGAGCACACCACAACACACAACTCCTCCAAACTCCAAAGGAAACAAAGAGGAAAAAGGGTGAAAAGATGTTACCGGGTGTCTTGAAAGCTCTCCAAAGCTAGCGGTGAATAAGCGACCTATAAGGAAAAGGGGAGGCAAAAACGCGCAACAAAACAAATAGACGACACAATGACACAAAAGGAAAACACACAAAAGAAAAATTTTTTGATTTTTGTGAAATTTTTCAAATTTTTAGGGATTTTTAAGATTTTTTTGAAAAAACTAAGAAAATAAAGCTAACTATGATAGAAAATCACTCCCCCACACTTAAATCGAGCCATGTCCTCATGCTCGATCATAGGGTGCGGATAGATAAAAGAAAAAGAAAAGAAACTACGAAAATAAAGCTAAAAATCAAAAAATAAAGTGAAGAAAAGGGTAGAAGGTGTCGGGCCCGGGGTGTAATCAAGTCACCATGGGCCGAGACAAGAAAATTATATGGATGAGGGAAGAAAATAAAAAGAAGGAAATAAAAGGAAATGGGAGGGGAGGGCTAGGTGTAATCAAGTCACCTAGCCCGGATTCCGCCTAAATCCGACTAAATCCTCAAAAAGAAAGTGAAAAACTTGTAAAAATTTGGATTTTGAAATGACTCTCAATGTAGTCACATCATCGAGAGTCGGGAGCAACATATACCAAAGCCTTGAAGGCCATGACACAAAAGATAAGGGAAGGGGATAAACAAGAGAAAAACAAGCAATAAAAGACAGAAAAGTGAGGATAGTTACCAAAACCAATCGTCGAGTAACTCACTCGCTCCATTGTCTCATAGATCAACGTGGGCGCGTTGCTTGTCGTCTTTGTCATTCTCCTTCAAGCTTGATAAAATCGCATGGTTGGGGTAGTAATGGTAGGGGGTGGGATTTGATGTGGATCTCGGTGTGTAAAGTGAGGTGTACGGGTCATATGATAGGAGTAAGGAGGAGTAGGGAGGTTGGGAGGGGGCATAATGGATGGGTGGAGACAAAGGGACCATCCCGGTCGGGATGGATGGTCCCGATCGGGTTGGTGAACCCTTCCCGATCGGGAAGCCCTCGTCCCGGTCGGGAACGCACTCCAGTAAGCTCCAATTTCAGCACCTTCATCCCGATCGGGATTCTTCATCCTTCCCGATCGGGAAGCCCTCCTCCCGGTCGGGATGAGTCTTCTTTGCTTCCTTAAGCCCAAAAGCTCATCAAAGCTTCAAAAACCGACTTCCTCGCTCGCAAACCAAACTCCATCATCGACCACTCCTTTCTAGGAGTCACCTACACTTCACCTATCACAAAAACTCAAACAAAACATCAAATTCACTCCCTCACATCGCTCATCAAAATACCAAATCAATTACAAGAATATCACAAAACTACCAAAATCAAGAGATAAAACACAATTACAAGCACAAGTATTCTAAAGAAGAGAGGAGGGGAATATACAACATGACGGTTCTTTTAGGAACTCCGTCAAACCTAGGATGGTGGACTCCATTCTTCAACCGTAGCCCTCAAGGGCATGGAGGAGCAAGTCGAACGCGCTACCGACATCGTAGTGAAGGCCCAAGAAGCGCTCGAGCTTAACCGACCTCCACGGCCTCCAAGGAGGAGGCAAGAAGTAGGAATCCCAAGACCCGACATCATCTTCAAAGTAGTCTCTGGGGTCTCTCCATCCTACGAGCTCAACCGATCTCTTCCTCCCTAGGCATCGCCTCCAATCACAAGCAAGCTTCATCTCCAAGAATCGAGGCACAAAAAGCGGTTTTGGCCTCATCTCTTCATTGCACACCCCCACACTTTCCTCAAGTTGTGGTTCCCCATCTTCATCACTCGGCCCCTCACCATCTTGGAGGATAGGAATATCCTCCAAGTCATTGCTTGGCTCACTTTCTAGGGGCTCTTGATGCTTATCCACATTCTCGGACAAGGGAAACTCGAGGCTCACAATTTCACCCAACAACCTCACAAATTCCACCAAACCATCCCACTCACTATCCTCCTCCAATTCCTCACCAATGTTGCCTTCACCTAGAGTCATCCCCTCATTCGTCTCTTTTTGGGTAGACGATTGAGGTTCTTCAAAGCAAACTTCTCTAGCAAAGGGAACTACCTCGGCGGCTTCGTAATTCGGTTGCTCCTCTTTCTCAAGTGGGCACCCTCCATCTAAATGCGATGCTCGGGATAAAGACATTACGGTTTGAACCGCTAATGCATTTAAATGAGCATTCCTCGCCTCGTTTGCCCTTCGCATTTGGGCCATCAATTCCTCTTGTTGTTTTCGCAATTGAATGGCCGTTTCTTGAAAGCTCCTTTGCATTTGAAGCATCGATTGATGAAACTCCAAGCTCGGCATTTGGTGGTCATTGGAGTCTTGTAAAGGTCTTTCATAATCTTGATGATGCCCAAGGGGTGGGGCATCATATTATTGGTAGCAAGGTTGGGGTGGTTGGTAGTATTGTGGGTCATAGGGTTCATATTGTGGATGGGGTGTAGGGTAATATGGTGGGTCTTGAGGGTATTGGCTTCCATAAGATGGATCTTGAGTGTACATGGTGGGGTCACAATCATAACTTGAGTAATAGCCACCATGATCGTAGGAGTTATAATCGTCCACTTGTTGGTAGCCGTTTTCATAATCTTGAGGATCATACCCATCTTGATTACCCCAAGAAGCTTGATCATGGTAGGGGGACGTCATGTCATACCCTTGGTTCATGGAAGAAGAGTGGTAGCTCATATCGGCTCTCGAGTGTGTGGAGGTTAGATCAAACCCCATGCTCGCTCGAAAATCGTAGTCCATACCCGGTTGGAAACCACTCATCCTAGCAACCGTCCGTTTAAGCGGCTCTGAGTTGCAAGGAGAAGATAATCACCACCTCTAAGCACGAACTGTAGACTAAGAACAAACGTGAGAAGTCTAGTGCTTTTTGGGCACTAGACAAGAGAGAAATAAACCACACACACACAAGAAGCAAGGTAACCAAAAAGAAAAAGAAAAACACAAAAACAAAGACTAAGTCAAGCAAATAGGAAAACAAAGTCTAAACTAGCACCGTCCCCGGCAACGGCGCCAAATTGATGGGTAGGGATTCGTCACGTCCCAACCGTCAATAATATAACCGGCTAATCCTAACTGGGGTAGATAGGGCAAGTCGGGTCGAATCCACGGGGACGGTAATGTATAGCCTAGACTAGGTCGGCCAAAATACTAGACTAAGTCAACGAGCTAAACTAAGAATGGAAGGAGGGGAGAAACTAGACTAAGACTAAGGTGAACAACTAAAGAGAACAGGCTAGGATTAGGTCGGGGTCAAAGGGGTAACGGAATGGTCAAGAGAGGATTAGAGTGAAGGAGGTAGTAGGGTAATCTAGGTTGGTCCAGGCTCTCGCATCTTAGACTCACCTAGAGGTTCCACCTAAAACCCATCTCGGCGATACACAACACACTCGGGGTTCTAGCGCGCTATGATCCTAGGTCGAATCCGGGCTCTCGCTACTTAGACCGGCCTAGGGGTCTTCCTCACCGGGCTCTCGCAACTTAGTGAGGGGACCGAACCCACAACAAACTAACACCCACGAAAGAAAGGCAAGAAAACAAGCATTCGTACATACTTAGTCATTCAAGCAATTCCACAAACATGTGATGTGCATCAAACAAGAGGAAACCCAAATCTTCCACCCACATCTCTAACAAACCCTTAATCACCCAATTAACACCCTAATCACCTTACTAACCCTAGAAAGAACACTACTCTAACATAATTATACTAAAACTAACAAGATCAAGAGGAATCCACAAAAGAAACAAAACTAACATAAACAAACTAGTGAAAATGATAAACAACAATCAAAGATTAAAACTTGAACAACATAAACAAGATTAAGAGAAAAGGGAGAAGATGTACCAAACTAGAGGAAGAAGAAAGAACAAAACTTGCATTGAAGAGAAAAACCCAAAACAAACCACCAAGGTTGTCAATCTTGGGTGGAGATCTTGAAGAAATCCCTTAATACAAGTACTAATCTAAGATTAACTACTAATTACCGACTAATCTACACTAATACAATCTAATCTAACCTAAAGTAGTCTAGGGTTTAGTGTCTAAAAGAGTGCATAAGCTTTACATAACAAGGGAAGAGTATATATAGGGTTACAAATGGAAGGGAGAAGAAAAGAAAGAAGCGGAGCTGCAGCTGACCCTTCCCGGTCGGGAAGGCTTGTTCCCGATCGGGATGGGCCATCCTTCCCGGTCGGGAAGGACATTCCCGATCGGGAAGGGCTCACAGTAGCCGCTCTTCATGCTTCCTTCATCCCGAACGGGATGAGGCCATCCCGAACGGGATGGGTCATTGTAGGCCTCCCTTAAGAGCTCTTTGGTCCTTCCTTGCCTCTCATGGGCTTCCCACCGATTCTCGGGACTCGGGATCGGGTCTCGGAGGCTCGGGATTGTGTCCCAATGTCTCGGGGTCGATTCCGAGGTCTCGAGTCGTCGTTCCTTTATCTCGTTGGCTCCAAAATGTGTATGTATAGAGTCGGAATCGCTACAACTCTTCCAATTCGGCCTCGGGAACCTGAAACGAACTAAAGGAGGCATAAGAAGCCCATGAATCGCTCCAAAGGACCGATTACACAAGGAAAAAGGGACCAAAACACAACAATTAGGCACTACAAACTACACTTATTAGTGGCGTTGCATTCCCACCGTATCATTGTTACCCAACGCCCCTCCTTAGATTGTGGAGGTCTTGTGACAGTAATTGCGAACAAATTGGGATATTCGACCGACCACCTCACCCCACTAGACAATTCCATATGGCTTGACGAGGCCTATTTTCCGACTTGTATTTTTCATGTACCTCATCAGCGCCTCGTCTACATTAGCCATGGAAGAGCTTTAATAGTTCCGAACACACACCGAACCACTATCCATGTTCACAAAAATTGGGACCTACCTTTGGGTCCTGGTGAATTCTGACTGACCAAGACTGAGTCGGGAGGAAGGGGAGTTTGGGAGTATGCACACTACGAATTACCCGAAGGTCGTACGATCTATGACCTATGTGAGATTGAATTAGACTTTGCCCTCTCTCTTAGCGACGGTCCGGAGGAGTTTTCTCTTGAGCCATCCTCCGAGGGTATACCCTTTTTCTATGGGTCTCCTAGCGCTTCATTTGCGTCGGACAATCACTCAAACTAGACCCTCTCTCGGAGTCGGTGGTGTGTGTTTGTGTGTATTTGTGTGTGGGTTGGGTCGGTGAGTCTTTAATCATCTATAATTTCATGTCCTTTTGTTGATTCCGTTCTTGTTCCTTTTATCCTATTGTCATTGTGATTGATTTACCTCTAACATAACTTTGCAAGTTGTCCCATTGTTCGATTGTTGCGGCCAAAGCAGCCTTTGTATTGCTCCCGGTCATTAGGCGATGTGATTACGCCATTGACTTTTTGAAAATCCAAATTCTTCTCATTTTCTCAAATTTTTCTTAATCTGGGCTAGGTGACGTGACTACACTTACCCCCCTTTTTCATCTTTCTTTTAATTTCTTTTCTTTTCTTTATTCTCAATTTCTTAGTCACTTGGCTAGGGTCTATGTGATGTAATTGCACCTAGGCCCGCCACCTTTTTATCGTTTTCTTTTCGTTTGTTTTTTTTCTTCAAAAATTTCGAAAAATCCAAAAACATTTGAAAAATTATAAAAATCCAAAAAGATTTTTCTTATTTTTCCTTTTCCATCTTTTTCGATCTCTTCCCCTACTGGTGCATTGAGGACAGTACAATGCACAGTTTTAGTGTGGGGGAGAGATCTAGTATCCTTTTAATACTATGGAACCGGACACAAAGCACACAAACAAACGAACACACAAACAAACACATAATCGGTTGCACCCAAAACAAAAGAAATACTGCTTCCCTCAAAAAGCGGTGAATGAAACACCGGTTTAGGACTCGAGGTAAGCGACAACGTTCCCAAGCTAGACATACAAATCAAGGTGAACTAAACCCTAATAGTATGACGATAAAGCAACAAAAGCGTTGGTAACTTACCTAGGTCCTCCTAACTTTCTAAAAACGTACTACGGGACGATCGACGGAGTGGAAAAGTGAATAACCACGGTGTTAGACGACACTGTAGGTAAGTGAGACCCCGCCCCCTTTAGCGTGAGCCAAGAGGGTCGTCCCGTGTCAAAGACCGCCTAACTAGTCCAAGTAAAAAGGTGGAAATATGCAAAATGAGGGAAGACCAACTAATGCCGCTATCATCCTTCCTCGGGACTCGGTCCTTTGGTAGGCTCTTCACGGCAAAAGTCGGAAAAAAGGCTTATTTTGAGAGGATATGTTTTTGTGAGACGGGTTTTCTTTTTGGCATTTTCTTTCCTTTTGACGTTTTTGATTTGTTTTGCCATGCCATTCTTTTTCTTCTTTTCTATTTTCTTTTTAGCTTTTGTGCCTTTTCTTTTTCTTCATTCTTTTCTTTCTTTCATTCTTTTTCTTTGCCCTTTTGGCAAGATTTGGCATTTTTTGGCACTTTCATTGAATAACAAGAAAGGGAGAATCAACAATTTGCATTTTATTTGTGTGGAATGTGTAGGAGGTAGGTAAATGGGTAAGTCGAGGTTGCGCATTCCCTTTCAAACCCACAAAAAGTGGAGAACTTGGACTAATCAAGACAATCCTAAACACGGTCACCTAGGGGACGAGACTCGGTAACCAAGGCCTTTTCACACCGTGGGTGGTCATAATGGTTAAAAGTGCAAATCTCGTAGTAAATTCCTAGTAAGCTAGGTGGACTCAAGGTAAAGGACCAACGAATTCATTGATTTAAGGTCATTCTACTTGACTAAACCCCAAGACTCGATTTATACTACTAGGAAGGGAAAAATAGACACTCACACTCTAGCCTCTAAACCGGGTTTTCGAAAACATTTACACACAAGACACACAACACACACAAAAATGAAGACACGACGAAAACAAACGAAAGAAAAAGAAACAAAAGTAAGAAACAGAAACAAAACAAAACAACACATACACAACACAAACACCACCCCGAATATCCAAACAAGCCACCAAATCGTCCACAAACTTTACAAAGCTCCACCCGAGCACACCACAACACACAACTCCTCCAAACTCCAAAGGAAACAAAGAGGAAAAAGGGTGAAAAGATGTTACCGGGTGTCTTGAAAGCTCTCCAAAGCTAGCGGTGAATAAGCGACCTATAAGGAAAAGGGGAGGCAAAAACGCGCAACAAAACAAATAGACGACACAATGACACAAAAGGAAAACACACAAAAGAAAAATCTTTTTGATTTTTGTGAAATTTTTCAAATTTTTAGGGATTTTTAAGATTTTTTTGAAAAAACTAAGAAAATAAAGCTAACTATGATAGAATATCGCTCCCCCACACTTAAATCGAGCCATGTCCTCATGCTCGATCATAGGGTGCGGATAGATAAAAGAAAAAGAAAAGAAACTACGAAAATAAAGCTAAAAATCAAAAAATAAAGTGAAGAAAAGGGTAGAAGGTGTCCGGCCCGGGGTGTAATCAAGTCACCATGGGCCGAGACAAGAAAAAGATATGGATGAGGGAAGAAAATAAAAAGAAGGAAATAAAAGGAAATGGGAGGGGAGGGCTAGGTGTAATCAAGTTACCTAGCCCGGATTCCGCCTAAATCCGACTAAATCCTCAAAAAGAAAGTGAAAAACTTGTAAAAATTTGGATTTTGAAATGACTCTCAATGTAGTCACATCATCGAGAGTCGGGAGCAACATATACCAAAGCCTTGAAGGCCACCATGACACAAAAGATAAGGGAAGGGGATAAACAAGAGAAAAACAAGCAATAAAAGACTGAAAAGTGAGGATAGTTACCAAAACCAATCGTCGAGTAACTCACTCGCTCCATCGTCTAATAGATCAACGTGGGCGCGTTGCTTGTCGTCTTTGTCATTCTCCTTCAAGCTTGATAAAATCGCATGGTTGGGGTAGTAATGGTAGGGGGTGGGATTTGATGTGGATCTCGGTGTGTAAAGTGAGGTGTACGGGTCATATGATAGGAGTAAGGAGGAGTAGGGAGGTTGGGAGGGGGCATAATGGATGGGTGGAGACAAAGGGACCATCCCGGTCGGGATGGATGGTCCCGATCGGGTTGGTGAACCCTTCCCGATCGGGAAGCCCTCGTCCCGGTCGGGAACGCACTCCAGTATGCTCCAATTTCAGCACCTTCATCCCGATCGGGATGGCTCCTTCCCGATCAGGATTCTTCAACCTTCCCGATCGGGAAGCCCTCTTCCCGGTCGGGATGAGTCTTCTTTGCTTCCTTAAGCCCAAAAGCTCATCAAAGCTTCAAAAACCGACTTCCTCGCTCGCAAACCAAACTCCATCATCGACCACTCCTTTCTAGGAGTCACCTTCACTTCACCTATCACAAAAACTCAAACAAAAAATCAAATTCACTCCCTCACATCGCTCATCAAAATACCAAATCAATTACAAGAATATCACAAAACTACCAAAATCAAGAGATAAAACACAATTACAAGCACAAGTATTCTAAAGAAGAGAGGAGGGGAATATACAACATGACGGTTCTTTTAGGAACTCCGTCAAACCTAGGATGATGGACTCCATTCTTCAACCGTAGCCCTCAAGGGCATGGAGGCGCAAGTCGAACGCGCTACCGACATCGTAGTGAAGGCCCAAGAAGCGCTCGAGCTTAACCGACCTCCACGGCCTCCAAGGAGGAGGCAAGAAGTAGGAATCCCAAGACCTGACATCATCTTCAAAGTAGTCTCTGGGGTCTCTCCATCCTACGAGCTCAACCGATCTCTTCCTCCCTAGGCATCGCCTCCAATCACAAGCAAGCTTCATCTCCAAGAATCGAGGCACAAAAAGCGGTTTTGGCCTCATCTCTTTATTGCACACCCCCACACTTTCCTCAAGTTGTGGTTCCCCATCTTCATCACTCGGCCCCTCACCATCTTGGAGGATAGGAATATCCTCCAAGTCATTGCTTGGCTCACTTTCTAGGGGCTCTTGATGCTTATCCACATTCTCGGACAAGGGAAACTCGAGGCTCACAATTTCACCCAACAACCTCACAAATTCCACCAAACCATCCCACTCACTATCCTCCTCCAATTCCTCACCAATGTTGCCTTCACCTAGAGTCATCCCCTCATTCGTCTCTTTTTGGGTAGACGATTGAGGTTCTTCAAAGCAAACTTCTCTAGCAAAGGGAACTACCTCGGCGGCTTCGTAATTCGGTTGCTCCTCTTTCTCAAGTGGGCACCCTCCATCTAAATGCGATGCTCGGGATAAAGACATTACGGTTTGAACCGCTAATGCATTTAAATGAGCATTCCTCGCCTCGTTTGCCCTTCGCATTTGGGCCATCAATTCCTCTTGTTGTTTTCGCAATTGAATGGCCGTTTCTTGAAAGCTCCTTTGCATTTGAAGCATCGATTGATGAAACTCCAAGCTCGGCATTTGGTGGTCATTGGAGTCTTGTAAAGGTCTTTCATAATCTTGATGATGCCCAAGGGGTGGGGCATCATATTATTGGTAGCAAGGTTGGGGTAGTTGGTAGTATTGTGGGTCATAGGGTTCATATTGTGGTTGGGGTGTAGGGTAATATGGTGGGTCTTGAGGGTATTGGCTTCCATAAGATGGATCTTGAGTGTACATGGTGGGGTCACAATCATAACTTGAGTAATAGCCACCATGATCGTAGGAGTTATAATCGTCCACTTGTTGGTAGCCGTTTTCATAATCTTGAGGATCATACCCATCTTGATTACCCCAAGAAGCTTGATCATGGTAGGGGGACGTCATGTCATACCCTTGGTTCATGGAAGAAGAGTGGTAGCTCATATCGGCTCCCGAGTGTGTGGAGTTTAGATCAAACCCCATGCTCGCTCGAAAATCGTAGTCCATACCCGGTTGGAAACCACTCATCCTAGCAACCGTCCGTTTAAGCGGCTCTGAGTTGCAAGGAGAAGATAATCACCACCTCTAAGCACGAACTGTAGACTAAGAACAAACGTGAGAAGTCTAGTGCTTTTTGGGCACTAGACAAGAGAGAAATAAACCACACACACACAAGAAGCAAGGTAACCAAAAAGAAAAAGAAAAACACAAACACAAAGACTAAGTCAAGCAAATAGGAAAACAAAGTCTAAACTAGCACCGTCCCCGGCAACGGCGCCCAATTGATGGGTAGGGATTCGTCACGTCCCAACCATCAATAATATAACCGGCTAATCCTAACTGGGGTAGATAGGGCAAGTCGGGTCGAATCCACGGGGACGGTAATGTATAGCCTAGACTAGGTCGGCCCAAATACTAGACTAAGTCAACGAGCTAAACTAAGAATGGAAGGAGGGGAGAAACTAGACTAAGACTAAGGTGAACAACTAAAGAGAACGGGCTAGGATTAGGTCGGGGTCAAAGGGGTAACGGAATGGTCAAGAGAGGATTAGAGTGAAGGAGGTAGTAGGGTAATCTAGGTTGGTCCAGGCTCTCGCATCTTAGACTCACCTAGAGGTTCCACCTAAAACCCATCTCGGCGATACACAACACACTCGGGGTTCTAGCGCGCTATGATCCTAGGTCGAATCCGGGCTCTCGCTACTTAGACCGGCCTAGTGGTCGTCCTCACCGGGCTCTCGCAACTTTAGTGAGGGGACCGAACCCACAACAAACTAACACCCACGAAATAAAGGCAAGAAAACAAGCATTCGTACATACTTAGTCATTCAAGCAATTCCACAAACATGTGATGTGCATCAAACAAGAGGAAACCCAAATCTTCCACCCACATCTCTAACAAACCCTTAATCACCCAATTAACACCCTAATCACCTTACTAACCCTAGAAAGAACACTACTCTAACATAATTATACTAAAACTAACAAGATCAAGAGGAATCCACAAAAGAAACAAAACTAACATAAACAAACTAGTGAAAATGATAAACAACAATCAAAGATTAAAACTTGAACAACATAAACAAGATTAAGAGAAAAGGGAGAAGATGTACCAAACTAGAGGAAGAAGAAAGAACAAAACTTGCATTGAAGAGAAAAACCCAAAACAAACCACCAAGGTTGTCAATCTTGGGTGGAGATCTTGAAGAAATCCCTTAATACAAGTACTAATCTAAGATTAACTACTAATTACCGACTAATCTACACTAATCTAATCTAATCTAACCTAAAGTAGTCTAGGGTTTAGTGTCTAAAAGAGTGCATAAGCTTTACATAACAAGGGAAGAGTATATATAGGGTTACAAATGGAAGGGAGAAGAAAAGAAAGAAGCGGAGCTGCAGCTGACCCTTCCCGGTCGGGAAGGCTTGTTCCCGATCGGGATGGGCCATCCTTCCCGTTCGGGAAGGACATTCCCGATCGGGATGGGCTCACAGTAGCCGCTCTTCATGCTTCCTTCATCCCGAACGGAATGAGGCCATCCCGAACGGGATGGGTCATTGTAGGCCTCCCTTAAGAGCTCTTTGGTCCTTCCTTGCCTCTCATGGGCTTCCCACCGATTCTCGGGACTCGGTATCGGGTCTCGGAGGCTCGGGATTGGGTCCCAAGGTCTCGGGGTCGATTCCGAGGTCTGGAGTCGTCGTTCCTTTATCTCGTTGGCTCCAAAATGTGTATGTATAGAGTCGGAATCGCTCCAACTCTTCCTATTCGGCCTCGGGAACCTGAAACGAACTAAAGGAGGCATAAGAAGCCAATGAATCGCTCCAAAGGAGCGATTACACAAGGAAAAAGGGACCAAAACACAACAATTAGGCACTACAAACTACACTTATCAGTGGCGTTGCATTTCCACCGTATCATTGTTACCCAACGCCCCTCCTTAGATTGTGGAGGTCTTGTGACAGTAATTGCGAACAAATTGGGATATTCGACCGACCACCTCACCCCGCTAGACAATTCCATATGGCTTGACGAGGCCTATTTTCCGACTTGTATTTTTCATGTACCTCATCAGCGCCTCGTCTACATTAGCCATGGAAGAGCTTTAATAGTTCCGAACACACACCGAACCACTATCCATGTTCACAAAAATTGGGACCTACCTTTGGGTCCTGGTGAATTCTGACTGACCAAGACTGAGTCGGGAGGAAGGGGAGTTTGGGAGTATGCACACTATGAATTACCCGAAGGTCGTACGATCTATGACCTATGTGAGATTGAATCAGACTTTGCCCTCTCTCTTAGCGATGGTCCGGAGGAGTTTTCTCTTGAGCCATCCTCCGAGGGTATACCCTTTTTCTATGGGTCTCCTAGCGCTTCATTTGCGTCGGACAATCACTCAAACTAGACCCTCTCCCGGAGTCGGTGGTGTGTGTGTGTGTGTATTTGTGTGTGGGTTGGGTCCGTGAGTCTTTAATCATCTATAATTTCATGTCCTTTTGTTGATTCCGTTCTTGTTCCTTTTATCCTATTGTCATTGTGATTGATTTACCTCTAACATAACTTTGCAAGTTGTCCCATTGTTCGATTGTTGCGGCCAAAGCAGCCTTTGTATTGCTCCCGGTCATTAGGCGATGTGATTACGCCATTGACTTTTTGAAAATCCAAATTCTTCTCATTTTCTCAAATTTTTCTTAATCTGGGCTAGGTGACGTGACTACACTTACCCCCCTTTTTCATCTTTCTTTTAATTTCTTTTCTTTTCTTTATTCTCAATTTCTTAGTCACTTGGCTAGGGTCTATGTGATGTAATTGCACCTAGGCCCGCCACCTTTTTATCGTTTTCTTTTCGTTTGTTTTTTTTCTTCAAAAATTTCGAAAAATCGAAAAACATTTGAAAAATTATAAAAATCCAAAAAGATTTTTCTTATTTTTCCTTTTCCATCTTTTTCGATCTCTTCCCCTACTGGTGCATTGAGGACAGTACAATGCACAGTTTTAGTGTGGGGGAGAGATCTAGTATCCTTTTGTTTTTCAAAAATCTTTCCAAAAACCATAAAATAAAATTGAAAAATTCCGAAAAACCAAAAACATTTTCTTTTTATTTTCCTTTTCTTTTTCCCTTTTTCTTTTCTCGTTTTCGTTATGTTTTCGTGTCCCATGTATAGTCCTGTTCTCTACTCTTACAGGTAACCACCACCTTGATAGCACAATTTGAAGAGTTATGGAAGCAACCCGCTAGGTAACTTCCTTCCATTTCGCTTTCGTAGAGGAGTTAGGTTGTTGCTATGGGGAGGCTCTCGAAGAGATGAGCATTTTGGGTGTTGTGGTTGATTTTTGTGCTTGAATGTAGATGGAGTACGGAGTGCATGACTTTACTCGTGTTTTCTTTTATTTGCCTTTTCTTTTTCTTGTGTTCTTTTTGCTTTTGTATAGCGTGTCTAGGACTAAATATTTTCGAAAACCCGATTACGAACTTATTGCAAGAGTTTACATTCCATTATGGATAACCCATTGTAGATTTTGGACATTAATCTAGTATAATGACTCTAAATCAATGAACTTGTTGGTTCTTTAGCTTGATTCCACCTTTTCTACTAGAGGTTTACTTCGGGGTTTGCATTTGACCACCTTGACCACCCATGGAGGAGTTAGGCCTTCCTTTCCGCATCCCGTTTTCTAGGTGACCTTGTTCGAATGACCATTGCACCTTTAGTCCAAATTCTATTCGCCTTTTTGTGGGTTATCCGGGGAAGGCGCCGTTCTTGGTTACCTATTTTTCCTCCACCTATACATCACCACAATAAGTTTACACAAAAATAACCTCCAATCTTGGTTTTCAACCACATCAAAAAGCCAAAAAAGGACAAACCAAAGCAAGAGAAAAGGGCAGAAAAATATGAAAAACAAGGGAGAGAAAAAGAGCTTCAAATGAAATCATATCATCAAAAACATCTCCTTCAAAACAAAACAAAACAAAACAAAAACAAAAAAAAGCCCTTGATCGACTTTTGCCGTGAAGTGCCTACTAGAGGACCGAGTCTCGAGGTAGGAAGATAGCGGTAATTAGTCGATCCCCCCCAAAAATTGTAAACACTTCACTTTTTGTTTGGGCTAATTCAGGAAATTCGAGTTTGGAACGATCCTCTTGGCCTTAACCAAAGAGAGCGGGACTGCATCTACCTACAGTGTCGAACGAGTCCATGGTTCACTTTTTCCACTCCGTTTAACTCCCCGTAGTACCCCTTTAAAAGATTAGGAGGACCTGGCTAAGTTATCAACATCTTTATTGTTTTAAAGTCAAACAATTAGGCTTTGGTCCTTGTCTACTTGGGTAATCTATCTTGGAAAGTTTATGCTTGTTTTAGGTGAGTAATCGGTGTCTTTCCCTGCCGTCTCGATGAGGGATTTGGTGTTTTATTTTTGCTTTGGATGCGTCTATTCTTTCGTATTATATGTTTTTGTGTGTTTAGTCGCATCCACCATTTTGAGCAAGCCCTAACTTGCCTTGCATGGGAATAATCTACCTCATGGGTATTTTGATGTGAGTTGAAGGGACGGAGCGGGCCCATTAATTGCCCCGTATCGGCTTAGCGTAGTCTAGCTAGTAGTAGTAGTATGTAATTTCTTTTTGGGTCTTTGCTCGAGGACGAGCAACTGTTTAGTGTGGGAGAATTGTTGTGTGTCAAATTTAGACCGTTTTTCCTCTCATTTAGACCCGTTTTTCCCTCGTTTTGCGAGACTTGAGCGCGATTATCACCGTATTTTGAGTAATTCTCGCATTAGTGTCTCTCTTTTGCATTTTACGTGTTTTTGGTAGTTTTCTGTCTATTTTGATAGAATTTTCGACCAAAAACGTGTCGGAGCTCCTATGAGCATGAGAGAGAGAGAGAGGGAAACCGCCCGAAAAGCAAAGCACACAACTCAAAATCAAAAGTCCAAACCCAAGAGGTGAAACCTTGAGCGAAAAGGAAAAACTATAAGTCCATTAGGCATCTTCACCGGAGAGGTTGAACTTCAAATGAATATATCTAGAGTTCTAGACCTCTTATCGTAGCGATTCTAATTGGAGGTGAAAGCCTATCTTCTTAGCTTTCCAACGACATATCACACGCCCCAATCGGAATTCAAACGAGAGAGTTATGGCCCTCTGAAGTCACAGAACGAAGTTTCACCCGATGAGATTTGAACGGGCGAAACTTCGTCCGACGGTGTTCTCCCCAGATTGCCATTTTTGACAAAAAAGTTCACCGGGCGAAATTTCACCCTATGAGATTTTGACCGAGCGAAATTTCACCCTACGAGATTTTGACCGGGCGAAACTTCGCCCGGTGGTATTTCGGCCATATTGGAGAGAATCCGCAGGGCAAAAATTTCACCCTATGAAGACTCATTGGGCAAAGTTTCATCTCAAAGGACAACGTCTCACTAATGGGCAAGGATTAGATTATGGGCTTTAAGATTGTGTGACCCATTAAGGGCTTATTATATATAGTAACCCTAGGTTTTCATTTCAATTTGTGCCTTAAGTGTGCCTCCTTAGAGTAGGGTAGTTAGTAGATCTCCTTAGTAGTAGTAGTAGTAGTAGTAGTAGTAGTAGTAGTAGTAGTAGTAGTAGTAGAAGTAGTAGTTCACATAGTAGAAAAACTCCATAAATTTAGTAGTTTCCATTATTTTTAGATTAATCTACTCTATAATTTCTACAATCAAGTTCCTACATTAGTTGAAGATTTGGGTTTTTTTGAAGATTTGTGGGGATTATTGAAGGATTAGTGACATGTTCTTCATTCTCTTCATCAAAGATTCAATCTTTATTTATGCAATCTTCTTATTTATTCTAGATCTTCATAGTTGGTATATTTCTCTTTCACTCTCTAATCTCTAGTTTAGATTTAATGTTGTTCTCTCATTATTGTCTTGTTTAGATTATTTAAGTGTTGTTAGTTTCTCTAGATTTTATTTATGATTGTTCTTGATTATTCTCTAGTTTAGTGGGTAATTGTTAGATCGTAGTTTCCTTATCATTTTTGTCGTTAGTTTCTTTAGATTTAGTTATTATGCATGTTTAGTTGTTTTCTCCTTTGTTATTGTTTTGATGTTTTCCATTATGAGTAGTGAGTAGATTTCTTGTTGGGGGGTTTAGGGATGAGGACTTGGATTATTTGAATTGAGGGATGATGGTGGGTTGTTTGCTTGTTGATTTATCAATTTTGAGGTTTTTGCGTCTTTGTTGACTTAGAACCGCGGCTAAGTCGACCTTGACTCACTCTTATCGATATGGGGAAACTCGGGGTAGGAGTTACCTTCAATTGAGACTTACCCTTTTTCGCCGCGAAAGCGGGTTTTTAGGTGGGTTGGGTGAAGAAACCGAAAGGTGGCATTCTCCCTTTATCGACGTTGTGACTAAAACCCGATTCCGAGATTCTTAGAACCCAATTTCCGAATCCCGACTTCCCCCTAACACATTTTCCTTAATTGATCATCTCTAGTTAGTTATTGCGTTTTAGTATAGACTCGACCCTTAAAACCCCTTTTTAGACCCCAAACACGCTTCTCTTACTCAATTGCACTCCGTTCCCTGTGGACCAACCTCGACTTACCACGAATACTTGTCTATTTTTGTGTAATCTCGAATCTTACAAATATCGTTTGATCCCCCGTCCTTCGTTAACCACCGATCCGATTGGGAGGCGATCAAAATGGCGTCGTTGCCGGGGAATTTAAACACAAAAAATCACCCCGCGTCACTTACCCAGCCAAACCCCCTTACCCATCTTCATTATTCACCTTTTCCCTCTCTCTCTCCTCAATCAAACCCCAAACAAACCCCAAATCCTCCACCTTAAACCACCTCTAATCCCTCCATTCCTTCACCAAAATTCAATTAAATTATATATTTCTCATCCTTATTACATTCCTAACACCTTCTTGGAGTTTGTTTTGAGAAATTGTTCCGATTCCGACAAACCCCAAACCGAGACCGTCATCACATAATCGTCGAATTCAAGCATCAAGGATGAGGAGGGTAAAACAAATGGCAAGAAAAATGATATCTTCAATGCTTAATCGCAGTTTGGGTTCAACATCATCCTCTAAGTCCGAGGAGCAGGCTGAGGCTCGGGACGAATATGTCCCGATGCCCGTTCAAACACAAAGCTCTATTCCTCGTGAACAACCTGTCCCGCTTGAGGTACGGTACCCGAAAATCCATCGTAATTTCCGTGAACCTCTGTCTGGTCTCTATTTCGCTAAAAAGGCCCATCTTGGTAAATGTAAAAATTTATGGGTCTGTCGTCTCGAGCCAACCCGTTGGGCGTATCGAGATGTAATTGTTCGTATGGGTATAGAAACGCAGGTACAAGCAATGTGCCAAAACATTGGTCTCACCAAATTTAATGCCTCCGAGGAGGATACTTTTCAAAATTTGACGTTTGAGTTTTTCGCAACTTTTAAGCTGAGTGGTGACGATAATACCACTGTTACTTTTCAGCTGCGAGAAACTCTATACGTCCTCAATTTGAGGGATTTTGGTGCATTGCTTGGTTATCTTCTTCTGTCCTTGGAAGGCCTAGGGCGGGGCAGAGTCGGGACGACAAATTCGCCCGTGATCGATTTTGGTTTAAAATTGCCCGTCAAAGGACTTTCAAGGGAGGAAAAATGCGTTCTTTCTTCATCTGAAACCCCATCCTCCGGTATGTGGCGCGTATTATAGCCAATTCATTCTTGTCAAGCTATGATACGCATCACAACTGTAGTGCAACAACTGTGCAGTAGTTAGAGGATGCGGTTTTGGAGAGAGGCCCGTCGATCGATTTTGGCGATTTAACACCAGTTGCTGGAGCAGGAATTTTCATAGATGAAGTTTATTGTCCTTTCCTTGTGTGGCCCCAGAAAGGGGATTATGACAGTTTGTTCTTGTATAAGATTACTGAGCTGCGAGCCATTGCAATGCCTAACCCCGAATGGGTAAGGCTAGATATTGAAGAGAACTTCGGCATGCCGAAAAGGTCCGGGGAGTACATTCGGGGTAGCACCCTGTGGACATGACATAGGTCCACCCCGACGCGGCCACGCGCGGGTTTGGGGAGGCGAATGAATCTCCATATGAGATAGTCAAATTGAAATTTAAATCGAATTTGGAGTCACCACCGAACTTTGTGGGAGTTCGGGCCCGTTCGAACCCACTCTATGTCGTAGTGGGCTGTGTACAAAATACGGTCCATTTCCGATGTTAGAGTTTATCGGGTTCGTCCCTTTGGATTTGATACCGATACCGACTTGATCGGATACCGTGTATTGAATGACTCTCTTGGCCAATGGTTTCGGACATCCGGAAACCGAGGTTCTGAGTAAGGGGTGAGGGTACGTGTTGGGAAGTTCACAAAGAACACCCAACCCCGCCCGCACATTAGCGGCCTCTACTAAGATATCGAATGATTTTTGAATACGCGCGTTAGTAATACGATGAATGATATGCAAACATTGTTTTCCTAAACATGCGAGGAATTGAATGGGTTGCTAAGTCGGTTTAATGCATGAAAATTAACGTCAAAGTTGAATTTAGCATGTGAGATTCGTTTTAGTATAATAAAACAAATGATAGAAAAAAAAGATGAATTTGCTACAAAAGATGAACAAACGAGTTAGTATCGATTTGTGAATAAAAATATAGCAAATACAATAAATATGAGAGATCGAGAAAATATTAGTCGAAATATGAAAAATATTGCTAAAAAGTACCGTTTTGTATAAAAAACGAAGTTCGAAAAATAATAAAAAAAAGCGAAAGACGAGTCGCGTTTCAGTCGGCCGCGCGGCTCGCCCGGGATGCGCGCGACTTGCGTCCCGACCTGTTTTCGAAACCAATTTTTTGAAAATTCGATGTTTTTATTAAATCGCGTACAAATATTGCACAATTTGCACTCGATTTGATATTTTCGATATTCGTTATATTCGATGTTCGATTATGTAATCGATATCAAATACTCGGAATAGTTTTTTTAGAAAAGATGTAAATTTTGAGAAATCGTTTTGTAGAATAAAATAAAAAAAACGAACGAAAAGGGCTAAAAAGGAAGCTCGGGTTCCAAGCCCGTGCGCGAGTCGCCTGGGAGGGGCGCGACTCGCGTGCGGGTCTGTCCCGGTTCCGTTTGTTGTTCGAAAATCGCTAATTTTGATAAATCGCGTACAAATACGAATTAATTTATACTCGATTTATGTTTTCGATATTCGTCGTATCCGATATTCGATTATGAAATCGATATCGATTATTCGGAATGAATTTTAGGAAAAGTTTTGTAAAAAAGAATTTGAACGAAAAAGATGTTAATTCTCTCCGCGTTAAAATCGTTGTATTTTGTATATGTAACGATTTTTTTTAGCATCGACGAGATTTAATTTAATTCTTTTTGGTACAATATTCGATTATAGAGAATCGATATCGTATTTTTAAGAACGTTTGTTATATGAAAATAATTTTAGTAATATGGATATTAGAAAAAAACGACGAACGACCCGTAATAAAAAAAGGACGACCGAAGACCCGTAAAAGGAAAAAAACGGACGACGAAAAAAGAAGAAAACGAGAGGGAGAAGAGAGAAGATAGAGAAGTCGGGTTTGGTTACACCCTCAACCTACATGCTTTAGTTTACTCGGATCGGAGCTCGTTGGAACGTGGCTTGGGCACAAGAGCGTCGAGTGGATGTCGGTGAGTTGTGGTGGCTCGGTTTGGACGTGAAGGGTGTCGGGTATCGGGGCCGGTTTCCTTCGGGTTTTAGATATAATATCGGTTTCTCGATGCTAAGTTTAAGGAGTTTTATGGATGTGTGTAATTGATGTGAATAATTCTGAATCTTCGATGCTTATTGGTGTATATTTGATAGATGAATATTGTGTGCGCAAGGGGCCTATTTATAGGGATATTCCCGACCTTGGCTAGGAGAGGTATTTGAGTTAGAACTATCGCTTAGGATAGGAAACGTAAGAAGCTGAGAAGAACGAGAATTCCGTTTGCTTGGCAAAGAAGAAAGGGAATCTCGGCTGGTATGGGCTGCTCGGCCGAGTGTCCTAGCTCGGTCGAGTGTTCGATTCGGTTTTCGGATAGAATTTCTACTTGAGATCGAATCCTATTCTTAAACGGATTTGGATAATATTTTATGTAGCTGATTTTTTGTAGTATTGGAGCCCAAATCAGCCACGTGAGGTGTCACGGCTGACTCGCGTGTCTCGAGAATATTTTTGACCGGGTTTTGACTCGGTCGCTAAAAGACGGTTTTGCCCCTGGTGCCGGTTTCGACCCAAATTAGTCTTATTTGACTCGAAACGACCCACTGGGCCTGATTTTGAGGTTGGTTTTGTGAGATATGTACTCCGTAAAAAGCCCAAGCCAAATGCCAATGATTTTGAGCCCGTTTCCGAATATATTAAAGCACGTTTGCGTCCGATCATCATCGGGTGTTTGTCGGAAACTACTATAGACACCTGGCAGTCAAAATGTGGGTGTCTACAGAGCCCCCACTCTGACTGAGGCTTGGACAGGGCGAAAGTCAGAGTAGCCACCAGGCTAATCAAAGATTAAAACCTGGCAACCTCCGGTCGGGTCGTTTAAAGTCCATTAGACTTGCGTAAAAGAGCTCGCCAGCCATAAGTCGGAAATTATACCTGAGCTGATGATGCTAACTCCGTGGGGAATCGGACTTGTTGTACAAGTATTGGGTGTGCCCAGACACGGGCTCATCCCGTTAAATGCCGCTGGGGAGCTGGTTGCACGGTTTTGCTTGAGTCGTCCTGTACAATGATTTATGCAAAGCTTGCATGTAACACATTTTTAGGAGAAATGACTGGCGCTGGGGAATAAAATTTTGAAGAAGATTTTTTGAATTTTTTGGATGGAAGAGTTTTGAAAGACTAAAGTATTTTGACTCCGAAAAGGAATAGGAATGCTCAGGATGACTTAGCTAGATCCTAGGATAAGGCCTGTATGTTAAATCTTCTGGGATTAGGAATCCTTAGGTGAGGAGGAGAATCCGATTTCTTGCTATAAATACCCTCTCCTTGCTCATAATTTATTCATAATTCCCACAATTCCCCTCTTCCTTCAAAGAAAAAAAAAAACAAGCCCTGAGAAACTTAATTCCTCTTCTTAGAAATTCATTATGGGTATCGACCGATTAGTTGGAATGTTGCAAGATTGGTCTCGACTTTTCAAAGACGCTGATAAAGTTATCCTGAACCAGAATGGCGTCACCCAGTTATTTACGATCCGTCAAATGCAAGTGGACCGTCACTTTTTGGATGCTTGTCTGTCCTACTGGGACGATACTTATCACGTTTTTAGCTTTCCTGGAGGCGAAATTTGTCCTATTCCTGAGGAAATTGCTGCTGTAGGAGGATGGAATCCCATGCTTCGTCCCGCCATCCCGTTCTCAGTTCATGACATGAGGAGAAAATTACAAGAATTTTTAGGTCTTTCCCACATGGAGGTATCTCGCATGACAGAAGACGATACCGTTTCCTTGATCGACTTGGCTGAAAAATTTATGAACCCAGATGACGTCCGGGTCAGGCCGGTATATAGCCGCAGGGCCTTTACTTTTTGCATGCTCCACGTTTACGCCTTCGAAGGTCATATGGATTTGTTATCTTGCATGGGCCATGTCAGACTTCTTACTGTGGCTGATCTGATGGAGACAGAGCACAACCCGGCTTGGCTGATTACAGGGGAGATTATCCAGGGTTTGGATAATCGTAAAAGGGATCCGTCGATCCGGCTGACTGGGAGTACCCGTCTTCTACAAGTAGGCTGATTTTTCTCGATTTTTCGCAATTTTTGATTTTTTTCGCAATTCCGATTTTTCCGAAATTTCTGATTTTTCTGGTTTTCTCGGCTTCTTTCGATTTTCCTCGTTTTTTTTCCGATTTTCTGCGATTTTTAAATTTTTTTTTTTTACTTTTCACGATTTTGACTTTTCGCGACTTTGACTTTTCAGCTTTGGCTATTCGAGAGGCTATCGATCCTGGACCCTCCTCTTGACATCAGCCGATATGCCCAAATCAAGTGATGACGAGAATACGGACTGTTGACTTTTCCCGTCTTACTACCCAAAAATTCTGGGAAGAGCTGCTATCCTTTCATGGAGGCCCATTGATCCGTTGGACCGTACCCTGGTGGCCCATTTATGTTTGGACTGGTTTAGAATCGAGGGATAGGGCCCGATATCAATTAATCCTATCTTTAAGGCAGACCATCCATCTTTACCCCGATCGCATACTTAGGCAATATGGTCGGACCCAGAGGATCCCGGAAATCGAAGCGGTCGTGAGTGAATCTACTCAGCTGACGGATGTGATGTGCGACACCTGGATGCAAAGGTGGTACACCCGGGCTACCTGACCCGTTTCCAAGACTCTTCACTCGATCTGGGTATCCGATTCTTATGTGAAGTGGACCAAGGCGGACTCTGCTAAAGCCCGTGCTGCTTTGAAGACCGACGAAGCCTTCGACTTGCTGCGTCGAGAACAAGCTAAAGACAATCGAGGCTTTTTCGATGACGGTGATACCCCGGCTACCATGGTTCGCCTGATGTCAGGCAAGAAGGGGAAGACTAGGACTCAGACTG
The DNA here is from genome assembly GCA_958450325.1 of Agrostemma githago. Taxonomy (NCBI): domain Eukaryota; kingdom Viridiplantae; phylum Streptophyta; class Magnoliopsida; order Caryophyllales; family Caryophyllaceae; genus Agrostemma; species Agrostemma githago. The sequence continues at coordinate 46,165,837 of OY288254.1, read as the reverse complement.
AAGGGTCCAGTACTAAAGGTGCACGGGGAAAAGTGATCCCCCAGACGGACTTGGAAAGGAGACTCGGCCCAAGACTGGCGGCTAAGGACCGACTTGGTCCACGCGACAGACTTCCCGAACACGTACGGGCTCGGCTTGGGCCAGTGACGATAGCTGAAGATTCGTTCTCGAAGAAACGGGTTCGGGCTAAGGAGATTCCCTTGGTGATACGGGAACGTTCGCCGCCGCCCCCTCGACCTCGGGCTCCGCGTGACCCAAAAGATAAAGGGAAGCAGAAGATGTATGAGCAGTAGTCTCCTAGATTTTATTATTTAAGTACTACTATTATTTTTGTGTGATTTTTGTGTGGTTTATTTTTGCGTGAGGCATTTTTGAAATAATAAAAGACATATTAGTGAAAATCCGTTCCTGTCTTTTCGTTATTGCAGTGGTTGTACCCTTTTGAGGGGTTGCCTACGTATCCACGATTAGTGGAATCAAACCAACCGAAGTTCAGACGTAGATTTTTGTAATTTTCGAAATACATCAAGACTATTAGTTCGAGATGTGCGACAGTAGGATAAGTAATCCTAACTTATTGACTTGCTTAATCTTTGAAAATTTTATAAAAAGACAAATTTTTATAAACTTTTAGCAAATGACATTGAGATAAGGTTAGGGGTAGTAGCGCTTCAGCTGGTCCAAGTTGGTTGGGTTGACGAATTCGTTCCCGTCCAAGTCTGTCAGCATTACTGCTCCTCCTGATAAAACCTTCTTTACTAGATATGGTCCGGCCCAATTGGGTTTGAATTTTCCCCTGGGTCGACTGGTAGTAAAGCCCTGACAGATTTTAGGACTAGATCGCCCTCTTTGATATTTCTGAGCCTAACCCTTTTGTTAAAAGCCCGTTGTATCCTTTTTTGGTATATCTGGATATTGTTAAGGGCTCGGGATCGTCGTTCGTCCAAGAGAATCAACGAATCGTATCGGGCTTGGACCCAATCTGCTTCAGGTACCTGGCTTTCGAGTAGAATCCTCAGGGATGGTACCTCGAGCTCGACCGGCTGGACCGCCTCCATCCCATATGTCAGATAGTATGGAGTTGCTCCGGTTGCGGTGCGGATTGATGTCCGGTATCCCCATAAGGCAAAAGGGATTTTATCGGGCCAATCCCGGTAATTATCAGCCTTTTTTTTAAAGTATGGTGACAATTGTTTTATTGGCTGCCTCTACCGCTCCATTGGTTTGGGGACGGTTAGGTGAAGATGTATGCCTTTGAATCTTATATTTTGCCAGCAAAGTAGCGGTTTCGGCTTGAAAATGGGTCCCCGTGATCACTAATGAATTCGTGCGGGATCCCGTATCTGCATATAATTTTATCTTGGATAAATTTTGCTACGTGCTTGGTGTTCAAGACACGATATGACTCGGCTTCAACCCATTTAGTAAAATAGTCAATAGCCACTAGAATGAAGCAGTGACCTCCCATCCCGGAAGGGTTCACCTTCCCGATTATATCTATTCCCCATGTCGAAAATGGCCATGGTGAAGTCATAGTATATAATAGGGATGACGGCATATGCTGGACGTTGCCGAAAATCTGACAGTTATGACAGTGTTTGACATATAACTGACAGTCGGTTTCCATGCTATTCCAGTAATACCCGAGTCTGGCGATTTTTCGAGCTAGCATATGGGCGTTCATATGCGGGCCGTTCTCGCCATCGTGTACCTCGGTCATGACCTTTTCGGCCTACGTTTTGTCGATACATAGGAGTAGAGCCCCCTGCGCCGTCTTTTTGTACAATTGTCCATCGTCCATGCGGATGAACTGGGTGGCCCACCTTCGCAGGGCTTTCTTGGCCCGGTTTTCATATCTCGGAGGATATTCTCCCGACGTTAAGTAGGTTAGAACAGCCTGGTACCAAGGTTCTGGATCAGTTATTTCAATATCTTGAATAGCATTGACGTATGCCGGCTCGGACCGTCTTTCGACCCAAATCGGCATGCTGGTCATGTGTTCCGGGATATTCAGTAAAGATACTAACTTGGATAGCGCATCTGCAAACTGGTTTTCTTCCCGAGGTAGATAAATGTATTCCACCTTTTGAAACTGCCTTTCGAGAACCCTTACTCGCGCTTGGTAAGCTACGAGATTTGCGTTCCGAGTTTTCCATTTCTGGAGTGCTTGATTGATGACTAATGATGAGTCACCGTGGACCCGGAGGTTTGTTACTCCTAAGTCCGCGGCGGCTTGCAATCCGTGAATGCATGCTTCATACTCGGCTGCGTTGTTAGTCACGTCAAAATCCAATTTAATGGACAACGGGGTGTGTTCTCCTTGTGCTGAGATTAGCAAAATTCCGACACCAAATCCTCGAAAGTTGGATGCTTCGTCAAAGTATAGATCCCATGTCTCCGTGTCAGTATGGAATATATCTTCATCTGGAAAGGCCCAGGTATCGGTATGTCCTTCTTCAGATACCGGACTATCGACAAGGAACTCGGCTACTACCCGACCATTGATGGCTTTTAATGGCACGAACTTGAGGTCGAACTCAGCTAACATTAAAGTCCATCTAGATATCCTGCCATTGAGGATGTGCTTCTCGAACAGGTATTTGATTGGATCCATTTTGGACAACACGTGCACTTCGTGACTAAGCATATAGTGTCGGAGCTTTTTAGTGGCCCAAACTAGAGCAAGGCACGTCTTTTCGAGGATCGTATATTTGCACTCGTATTCTAGGAACTTTTTACTGATGTAGTAAATATCCCGTTCTTCCGAGTCGACCGTCTGGGCCAGCATAGCCCCCATGACCATCTCGGTCGTTGTCAAATATAACGATAAAGGTAAACCTTGTTGAGGCGGCATTAATACCGGTGGAGATGACAGAATCTCTTTGATCTTATCGAAAGCTGCTTGACATTTGTCGTCCCACAGTACCCGTTCTCCTATCTTCTGTTTCTTGAAAATGGGTCGCATACCATGGTGAGCTTTGAAATAAACCGGCTGATATATTGGACTTTACCGAGAAACCCCCTTATCTCCTTTTCGGTTTTAGGCGGCTGCATCTCGGTAATAGCCTTGATTTTGGCTGGGTCAACCTCGATGCCACGCTAGCTGATGATAGGGCCCAGTAATTTGCCCGACGTTACCCCGAAACTGCATTTTTGAGGATTTAACCTCATGTTGTACTTGCGTAACCGGGTGAAGAACTTTCTGAGGGCCGAAATATGCCCGTTTCGTTCTTTGGACTTAACGATCATATCGTCCACGTAGACCTCAACTTCCTTGTGCATCATGTCATGTAGTAAGGTAGTGGCGGTCCGTTGGTAAGTGGCACCTGCATTGATAAGCACAAATGGCATAATGGTGTAATAGTAAGTCCCCCAAGGCGTAGTGAAGGTGGTCTTACTCATGTCTTCTTTCGCCATTTTGATCTGATTGTATCCGGCATACCCGTCCATAAAGGATAGAAGGGAATGATCGGCTGTGTTGTCCACCAGTAAATCGATGTGTGGTAACGGGAAACCGTCTTTCAGTCTGGCCTTATTAAGGTCTCAGAAATCTACACAAACTCGTACCTTTCCGTCTTTCTTGGGTACTGGTACGATATTTGCAACCCAGTCTGGATATTCAGACACTTGAATAAAGCCCGCTTTGAATTGCTTGTCGACTTCTTCTTTGACTTTGAGAGACCATTCGGGCCTCATTCTTCGGAGTTTTTGCTTTACCGGCTTACACCCGTCTTTGATGGGTATACGGTGTTCAGCTATCTACCGGTCTATTCCCGGCATGTCCTTGTCCGACCATGCGAAGACGTCTTTGAATTCGTGGAGGAGCTCCGTGAATTGTTGCTTCTCCTTGGGATCTAAGGATAAACCTAACTTAAGCATCTGAGGCTCTAAAGGGGTTCCTACATTGATGGAGTCAGTTTCCTCAATGACCGGATCTCGGGATTCCCTTTGTTCGAGTTGCTCGACTAGATGCGGAGGTAGTGGTACCTGTTCATCGGGTTTCTCAATGTCATTGCAAATAAGATTTTTGAAAATGTTTTGAAAATAAGACAAGTCGTAAGTAGAACGGTTATCGTTATTATTGATAGAGAATTTTGAAAATAGCTCAAAGAGAGCAGCCATCTGATCGTTGGTCAGAGGCGGGATGGGGAGTGCTCTCGGGACAGACTCCGAGACTCCCACAGGTGTGACCAAAGGAAAAGGGGTTACAGACTCGACCCTAGTACTGGACCCTCTAGACTTAGACCCAGACTCCGACTCTGACTCAGACTCAGACTCGGATTCGGACTCGGCGCCTTGCATGTCCCCTTCGCCAGTAGTGAGCTTGTAGACTCGACCCTCGCTGTCGATCCACTTGATTGTCTTCCTCCAAGCCCTCTTTCCGGTGTTAGTACCGACTTCAGAGATCAGCCTGGTCGGATCGAACTTGCTGCTATGGAGGATCAGGTTCACCAATTCCTCTTTAGGGGTCGGGATTATCTTGCTCTCTTCGAATAAGAGCCCCAGCATGGGCTCAGCATGGTTTGAATCTTCTTTCGATTCGGCCTGGATGAGAGCATAGATATCATCTGGGATGAAATTGCATTCCCGAGCCAATTTGGTCTCGGGATATGAGATGGTAGCCAATTTGGTTACGTTGGTCCGGTCCATATCTCCCTGGGCCATGGTGTAGCCTAAACCGAATCGAGACTCTCCGTCATTCAGGACCTCGATGATCTTGCCAGCTGGGAGATTGGGCCTTGATGTAGCCCCCGGTAGGTAGCCCAAATTTTGCAGCATCATGTCGATGCTAGTAGTGAAGTAGGGCAGAAAAAGGTACTCTTCATCGATCATTCCCACGAAATTGAATCCTCGCGGGTCGATTGAGCCAGCCGTGTTGCAGCTTGACACGGCTATGGGAGTAGCTTCGAGGGTGATGACCCCGTCTTGTAAAGGTAACTTGACCTTCCTGTGGAGAGTGGAGGACACGGCTTTGACCGCGTGGATCTAGGGCCTTCCAAGTAGCAGATTGAACGATGAGGTGACATCGATCACTTGGAATTCGATCTCCTTCTCGATCGGGCCTGTTATGATGGTTAGTTTAACTGCCCCAGCAACGGATTTCGGGCTCCCATCGAAAGCCTGGATAGTTTGTGCGGTAGGAAGGTAGTCAGCCTCGGTAATGCCGAGAGCCTTTGCAGTCCTTAAAGGAAGGACATTCACAGCTGACCCGTCATCAATTAGAGTCATAGGTAGGTACTTGCCCCGGCAGACCACCGTGATATATAGGGCCAGGTTATGGGTGGCCCCAAATGGTGGAAGGTCGGACTCGGAGAAGGTGATGAGTGGGCCTTCTCCCTTGGGCTTGCCTTTGAGGTGAGGTAGAATAGTGGCTACCATTTCAGTGGGGGTAACCAGCGAGTCTACTTTGATTTCATCGAGAGCCTTAGTAAGTGCCGCCCGATGTTCTTGAGAACTGACCAAAAGCTGCCATATAGTGAGATCGGTTCGGACCCTCCTCAGTTGCTTGACTAAGGCCGTGTCGGTGTTTGGTTCTTCAAGTGTAGAGTCCGTCCCGGCAGGTTCAATGACGGATCCTGGAGCCAAAGGTCCGGCCGTGATGACATGCGTGCCGACCAGGGCCTTGGTTTTGGCCTTCCGGATTTCTTCGACAGTGATGGGGACGGTTTCCCCCTTAGCCAAGTAAACATCATCTTCGTCATCATTCCATATCCCGTTGATTTGAGGAATGAAAGGGGAAATTAGATGAGTACAGTCGACTACTTCTCCAGTGAAAATGGCGTGAGTAGCAAGAGGGTTATTTTTGTTACTCGGCTTATCACTGGGTAACGGTATCTTCCCACTCTCGATCAGATCTTGAATGAGATGCTTCAACTTCCAACATTTTTTGGTGTGGTGCCTGTTGCCTCGGTGATAGTGGCAATAGGCCTGAGCGTTGTAGCTTTTGGACCGTTTTTCCACAGGAACCTCCGGCATTGGGCCTATCGGCTGGATAAGGCCCTTAGAAGATAGCCTTTGTAAGGCGTTGGCAAAAGTAGTCCCTATGTCAGTGAATACTCGGGTTGGAGTATTCTTTTTGGTCGAGGTGTCTAGCAAATAGACCTCGTCGAAGATGCTTCGGGTCACAGTTGTAGTTGCGGGCTTGCCAGAAGACGAGCTGGCTCCTTGATAACCCTTAGTAGAGGCCTTAGTAAGGCTCTCTAATCTTAAATCGTCTTCGATTCTGGTACCCATTTCGGTTAAGGTGGCGAAATTGGGTATGATGGCGTACAGGAGATGGATCCGGTAAGATGGGAGGAGATTTTTCACAAAGGCCTCCACTAGCACCTTTTCGCTGGGCTTGTCGACCAGCTTGACACTTTCAGCCCTCCATCTTTGGAGGTATTTGGTGAAACCCTCCTTAGGCTCTTGGGCCATGACCTCCAAAGTACGCATGGTCGTCTGGATCTCAGTGTTGTCCGCATAGTTTCGGGCGAACTCCGTTGCGACATCGTCCCAAGTTTTGTATTTCTTGGAATCAAGACTGTAGTACCAGGCCCTCAGGTGCTTGTCCAAGGATGAAGCAAAGAGATGCTTGAACATGGTCGATTTGACCCCCTTAACCTCCATGAATTCGTTAAAAGCCCGGATATGGAATACCGGGTCTTCAGTCCCATCGAACATGGGTAGGCCCGTCAAGTTGAGATTAGCGGGCAATTCATCAGTTAGGGGCGAATAAGCCCGAGCATTTTCCGTGTGGATGGTGTTGCTGGTGGTCGTGTGGACCTGTTCTTGCAGTTTGTGGACCGCGCTGGCCAGTTCAGCTAACGGCCCATCGTCTTCAACCCCAGCGCTAGGAGTCCCTTGTTCGACTGCGCTTACCCGGGTGAGGATGGCGATCTGATCTTCCCTCATTTTCGTCAGTTGGTCTTGAAGCTTGGCCAACGAAACGGTCAACTCATCAATGGCTTGTTGCGTCATCGTTCGGGTGAAAGGTGGCCTGTCTGTAAGAACACCGCGTAATCAGCAACTAGCCCAAATCCTAGAACTAAAGTACATCCCGAGCAAGGGAAGAAAGGAAGCTAGGAAGGAAATGACTCGGAAAAGGACACTTAGACGGGTGACCTGTGAAAGGTGGATCTCCTTTAGGATCCAGCTGTGTGGGCTGGGCCCTGTTTGAAAGGAGGTTTACGTGAGATGATAAGTGTCATTTGTAGTGCCTATTTCGTAGTGTTTTGGTCCCATTTTCCTTGTAGAATCGCTCCTTCGGAGCGGTTTAGGGGCTTCTTATGCTTCCTCTAGTTCGTTTCAGGTTCCCGAGTCCGATTTGGAAGAGTTGGAGCAATTCCGACTCAATACATACACATTTTGGAGCCAACGGAGTAGAGGAACGATGACTCGATGCCTTGGAATCGACCCCGAGACCTCGGGACCATATTCCGAGCCTCCGAGACCCGATCCCGAGTCCCGAGAATCGACGGGGAGCCCATGAGAAGCAAGGAGGGACCAAAGAGCTCTTAAGGAAGGCCTACAAAATACCCATCCCGTTCGGGATGAAGGGAGCATGAAGTGCGGCTACTGTGAGCCCATCCTGATCGGGAAGGTGGCGTCCCAACCGGAACCGACCTCGTCCCGACCGGGACCATCCCGTCTTGGCCGGGACGGGCGTGCTGCTGTCGTGCCTTGCTTTCTTTCTTCTCATTTCATTCTTAAACCCTATATATACCCTTCCCTTATAGATTGTGATGTTGTGTGCTCGGGTGGAGCTTTGTAAAGTGTGGTTGATTTGGTGGCTTGTTTGGATGATCGGGGTGGTGTTTGTGTTTTGTATGTGCTCGTTTTGTTTTGTTCTTGTTTTGTTGCTTTTGCTTCTTTTTCTTTCGTTCGTTTTCGTCTTGTCTTTGTTTTGTGTTGTGTTGTGTGTCTTGTGCGTAAACCATTTTCGAAAACCCGGTTTAGAGGCTAGGGTGTGAGTGTCTATCATTCCCCTCCTAGTTGTATAAATTGAGTCTTGGACTTAGGCCTAGTAGAATGACCCTAAATCAATGAGTTCGTTGGTCCTTTACCTTGAGTCCACCTAGCTTACTAGGGATTTACTACGGGATTTGCATTTTGACCATTATGACCACCCACGGTGTGAAAAGGCCTTGGTTACCGAGTCTCGTCCCCTAGGTGACCGTGTTTAGGATTGTCTTGATTAGTCCAAGTTCTCCACTTTTTGTGGGTTTGAAGGGAAGGGCCCGTCCCGACTTACCCATTCACCTACCTCCTACGCATCTCCACACAATAAAACGCAATTTGATGATTTCTACCTTTCTTTTCATACAAAGGAAATGCCAAAAATGCCAAATCTTGGCAAAAGGGCAAAGAAAAGAAAAAAAGAAAGAAAAAAATGAAAGAAAGAAAAAGAAATGAAGAAAAAGAAAAGGCACAAAAGCCAAAAAGAAAATAGAAAAGAAGAAAAAGAATGGCATGGCAAAACAAATCAAAATATCGAAAAGAAAGAAAATGCCAAAAGAAAACCCGTCTCACAAAAAGAAATCCCCACAAAAATAAGACTTTTTCCGTATTTTGCCGTGAAGAGCCTACCAAAGGACCGAGTCCCGAGGAAGGATGATAGCGGCATTAGTCGGTCTTCCCACATTTTGCATATTTTCCACCTTTTTACTTGGACTAGTTAGGCGGTTTTGGACACGGGACGACCCTCTTGGCTCACGCTAAAGGGGGCGGGGTCTCACTTACCTACAGTGTCGACTAACACCGTGGCTCCTGATTTTTCCACTCCGTCGATCGTCCCGTAGTACGTTTTTAGAAAGTTAGGAGGACCTAGGTAAGTTACCAACGTTTTTATTGCTTGATCGTCATACTATTAGGGTTTAGTTCACCTTGGTTTGTATTGCTAGATTTGGAACGTTGTCACTTACCTCGAGTCCTAAACCGGTGCTTCTTTCACCGCTTTTAGAGGGAAGCGGTATTTCTTTTGTTTTGGGTGCAACCGATTATGTGTTTGTTTATGTGTTTGTTTGTTTGTGTGTTTTGTGTCCGGTTGCATCCACGGTTTTGTCGCAAGACCCAACTTGCCTTGCGGAGTGCACTTGTCCTCTAAGTGCACTCGCGTGAGTTGAAGGGGCGTAGGGTGCGCTAATACCCATTCAGCTAGGATAGTAGTTAGTTTGTGCTTACTCGAGGGCGAGTAAGGGTTAAGTGTGGGGGAGTTGATAAGTGTCATTTGTAGTGCCTATTTCGTAGTGTTTTGGTCCCATTTTCCTTGTAGAATCGCTCCTTGGGAGCGGTTTAGGGGCTTCTTATGCTTCCTCTAGTTCATTTCAGGTTCCCGAGACCGATTTGGAATAGTTGGAGCAATTCCGACTCAATACATACACATTTTGGAGCCAACGGAGTAGAGGAACGATGACTCGATGCCTTGGAATCGACCCCGAGACCTCGGGACCCAATCCCGAGCCTTCGAGACCCGATCCCGAGAATCGACGGGGAGCCCATGAGAAGCTATGAGGGACCAAAGAGCTCTTAAGGAAGGCCTACAAAGACCCATCCCGTTCGGGATGAAGGGAGCATGAAGTGCGGCTACTGTGAGCCCATCCCGATCGGAAAGGTGGCGTCCCGACCGGGACCGACCTCGTCCCGACCGAGACAATCCCGTCTCGGCCGGGACGGGCGTGCTGCTGCCGTGCCTTGCTTTCTTTCTTCTCCTTTCATTCTTAAACCCTATATATACCCTTCCCTTGTTATGTAAAGGAGAGGACTTCATTGGAGACTAAACCCTAGACTACTTTACATTAGATTAGATTAGATTAGTATAGATTAGTCGGTAATTAGTAGTTAATCGTAGATTAGTGCTTGTATTAAGGATCTCTTGAAGAATCCATCCAAGCTTGACAACCTTGGTGGATGAATTTGGGTTATCTTCTATGCAAGTGTTCTCCTTTTCCATTTCTCTTGTTAGTTTGGTAAAATCTTCTCATCCTCTTACTCTTAATCCTTTATTATTCATCAAGTTTGCATCTTTTATTCTTAGTTCATCATTTTCACTAGTTTGTTCATGTTTGTTTTGATTGTTATGTTGTTTCATGTTGTTAGTGTTAGTTTTCCTTTAGATATGTTAGAGTAGTGTCTTGCTAGGGTTAGTAAGGCGATTAGGGTGTTAATTGAATGATTAAGGGATGGTTGGAGATGTTGGTGGAAGATTTGGGTTTCCTCTTGTTTGATGCACATCACATGTTTGTTGAATTGCTTGAATGACTAAGTATGTACGAATGCTTGTTTTTCTTGCCTTTCTTTGTGGGTGTTAGTTTGTTGTGGGTTCGGTCCCCTCACTAAGTTGCGAGAGCCCGGTGAGGACGACCCCTAGGCCGGTCTAAGTAGCGAGAGCCCGGATTCGACCTAGGACCATAGCGCGCTAGAACCCCGTTTGTGTTGTGTATCACCGAGATGGGTTTTAGGTGGAACCTCTAGGTGAGTCTAAGTTGCGAGAGCACGGACCAACCTAGATCACCCTACTACCTCCTTCACTCTAGTTCTCCCTTGACCATTCCGTTACCCCTTTGACCCCGACCTAACCCTAGCCCGTTTTCCTTTGTTTGCTTTCTCCTTAGCCATAGTTGTAGTCTAGCTTTCTCCCCTCCTTTCATTCTCTAGTTTAGCTCGTTGACTTAGTCTCGTTCTTAGGTCGACCTAGTCTAGACGCCTCTTACTGTCCCCGTGGATTCGACCCGACTTACCCTATCTACCCTAGTTAGGTTAGCCGGTTATATTATTGACGGTTGGGACGTGACGAATCCCTACCCATCATGAGACATTCCCCAGACTTTGGACTCGATTGTGTAAACGGGCAAATCCTTGTCGGAGTATGTCCTACGTGGGTGGGCCTTGCCTTAGTAAAATAAGGCGGACTGGGATAGGGAGGAAATCCGTGATATAAGATCGAAGGAGTTTCGACGCTAGAAGACTTGACGACTTATGACACGACCCGACACTGCTAAATACGGGAGGTCCCAAGAAGAGGAAGGTTTTGAAATTGAATTTTTGAAAGCTCGAAGAAATTCGGGGAGAACCGGCCCTTTTCGAAAAACGGAAAAGGTGGACCTGGGAGGGTTTTGAAAGTTCGAAAATATTTTCGAGTTTTGAAATGGGCATATTACCGGCTAAAAATAGGCTATTTTGAGTAAAATCGTGGATCCTAAATTCGGTATATGTCCCGGGTTTTGAAAATTGGATATTTTGAAAAGGAAGCAATTTTGAAAATAACGGTTTTTGAAAGATGACTTGTAAATCAGGTAATACGTAGTCATGGAAACAGTATAACGACGCCATGTATGCTCTAATTTTAAGTCTCGGTCAGTCTGTAAGGGTCTATACCAGTGTACACAGCCTATCGAGAATCGGGGCAGACTTCCTAAGTCGAGTTGAGCTTAGAACATGCCGTAAAACCCATACGAATCGGCTAATGGACACCTTCGACATATCCAATTTGGACTACATCGATAGTATAGTGGGACGTCGGTCACCAGTACCGGCCCGGGAAAATATGGGGTTATGCATGAACCGTAAAACTAAAACGCGTATTGTACTAGTCAAACGATTTCTATTCGAGTCTCACCCTGAGGATGCCGATGGTAAGTCACACATCAGTTAATCCCCAGCGGAGTCGCCAAATTGTGGACATGACATAGGTCCACCCCGACGCGGCCACGCGCGGGTTTGGGGGGGCGAATGAATCTCCATATGAGATGGTCAAATTGAAATTTAAATCGAAGTTGGAGTCGCCACCGAACTTTGTGAGAGTTCGGGCCCGTTCGAACCCACTCTATGTCGTAGTGGGTTGTGTACAAAATACGGCCCATTTCCGATGTCAGAGTTTATCGGGTTCGTCGCTTTGCATTTGATACCGATACCGACTTGATCGGATACCGTGTATTGAATGACTCTCGTTGCCAATGGTTTCGGACATCCGGAAACCGAGGTTCTGAGTAAGGGGTGAGGGTACGTGTTGGGAAGTTCACAAAGAACACCCAACCCCGCCCGCACGTTAGCGGCCTCTACTAAGATATCGAATGATTTTTGAATACGCGCGTTAGTAATACGATGAATTATATGCAAACATTGATTTCCTAAACATGCGAGGAATTGAATGGGTTGCTAAGTCGGTTTAATGCATGAAAATTAACGTCAAAGTTGAATTTCGCATGTGAGATTCGTTTTAGTATAGTAAAACAAATGATAGAAAAAAAAGATGAATTTGCTACAAAAGATGAACAAACGAGTTAGTATCGATTTGTGAATAAAAATATAGCAAATACGATGAATATGCGAGATCAAGAAAATATTAGTCGAAATCTGAAAAATATTGCTAAAAAGTACCGTTTTGTATAAAAAACGAAGTTCGAAAAATAATAAAAAAGGCGAAATACGAGTCGCGTTTCAGTCGGCCGCGCGACTCGCCCGGGACGCGCGCGGATCGCCAGGGACGCGCGCGGCTCGCCAGGGACGCGCGCGGCTCGCCCGGGACGCGCGCGACTCGCGTCCCGACCTGTTTTCGAAACCGATTTTTTGAAAATTCGATGTTTTTATTAAATCGCGTACAATATTGCACAATTTGCACTCGATTTAATATTTTCGATATTCGTTATATTCGATGTTCGATTATGTAATCGATATCAAATACTCGGAATAGTTTTTTTAGAAAAGATGTAAATTTTGAGAAATTGTTTTGTAGAATAAAATAAAAAAAACGAACGAAAAGGGCTAAAAAGGAAGCTCGGGTTCCAAGCCCGTGCGCGAGTCGCCTGGGAGGGGCGCGACTCGCGTGCGGGTCTGTCCCGGTTCCGTTTGTTGTTCGAAAATCGCTAATTTTGATAAATCGCGTACAAATACGAATTAATTTATACTCGATTTATGTTTTCGATATTCGATTATGAAATCGATATCGAATATTCGGAATGAATTTTAGGAAAAGTTTTGTAAAAAAGGATTTGAACGAAAAAGATGTTAATTCTCTCCGCGTTAAAATCGTTGTATTTTGTATATGTAACGATTTTTTTTAGCATCGACGAGATTTAATTTAATTCTTTTTGGTACAATATTCGATTATAGAGAATCGATATCGTATTTTTAAGAACGTTTGTTATATGAAAATAATTTTAGTAATATCGATATTAGAAAAAAACGACGAACGACCCGTAATAAAAAAAGACGACCGAAGACCCGTAAAAGGAAAAAAACGGACGACGAAAAAAGAAAAAAACGAGAGGGAGAAGAGAGAAGATAGAGAAGTCGGGTTTGGTTACACCCTCAAACTACATGTTTTAGTTTACTCGGATCGGAGCTCGTTGGAACGTGGCTTGGGCACAAGAGCGTCGAGTGGATGTCGGTGAGTTGTGGTGGCTCGGTTTGGACGTCAAGGGTGTCGGGTATCGGGGCCGGTTTTCTTCGGGTTTTAGATATAATATCGGTTTCTCGATGCTAAGTTTAAGGAGTTTTATGGATGTGTGTAATTGATGTGAATAATTATGAATTTTCGATGCTTATTGGTGTATATTTGATAGATGAATATTGTGTGTGCAAGGGGCTTATTTATAGGGATATTCCGACCTTGGTTAGGAGAGGTATTTGAGTTAGAACTACCGCTTAGGATAGGAAACGTAAGAAGCTGAGAAGAACGAGAATTCCGTTTGCTTGGCAAAGAAGAAAGGGAATCTCGGCTGGTATGGGCTGCTCGGCCAAGAGTCCTAGCTCGGTCGAGTGTTCGATTCGGTTTTCGGATAGAATTCCTACTTGAGATCGAATCCTATCCTTAAACGGATTTGTTTAATATTTTATGTAGCTGATTTTTTGTAGTATTGGAGCCCGAATCAGCCACGTGAGGTGTCACGGCTGACTCGTGTGTCTCGAGAATATTTTTGACCGGGTTTTTACTCGGTCGCTAAAAGACGGTTTTGCCCCAGGTGCCGGTTTCGACCCAAATTAGTCTTATTTGACTCGAAACGACCCACTGGGCCTGATTTTGAGGTTGGTTTTGTGAGATATGTACTCCGTAAAAAGCCCAAGCCAAATGCCAATGATTTTGAGCCCGTTTCCGAATATATTAGAGCACGTTTGCGTCCGATCATCATCGGGTGTTTGTCGGAAACTACTATAGACACCTGGCAGTCAAAATGTGGGTGTCTACACACCCGATGTAAGTTTTATCAGATTGAATACCCCGAGGGACCTTTAGATTTTGGCGACGATGATATAGAGTTCGTAGACGTGTCGGAGGAGGAACCGGAGGTTGAAACCTCTCGGGATGAGGGTCAAAGAACATTACCGTCATCATCACACGCACCCTCTTCCTCCCACCAACCCGAACCCCAGACCTCGCAATTTTTCACCCCAACTTCTCAGACTTTAAACCACACAGACACTCTACGTTCACCTAGTCTACCCCAGGTTTTCAGGAGGACGTCAACATGAGTCCTCCACTACACTTTTCGTTCTTCGGATCGGAGGACTATTATAACCAATGGGGGAAGCCTATAACCAATCACGTCAGACTTGGGAGAACTCGACCACCTCACTAAACCTGGCCCAGGACGCCTACAATGTGGCCAGGGATGCGCGCGATACTGCACATAGTTTGTACTCGTACTCTAGGGAGGGTTTTGAGTACGTCCGGACCAGTTTTGAGATGGCTAGGGCGGCTGCTAGGGATGCCCAAGCAGCGAGGTTGGCGGCGGAGGAGAACCAAAGGATGTTGCAACAGCAGCAGCACTATTTTGATCAATTTTTCGGTATGCCTCTGCCAGGGTCTTACTACCCACCACCTCGCCCCCCAGGTCCTATGTAAGTTGTCGAGTGTCGTTAGTGTTAGTGTGGGGGTGTTAGTTGTCGGTTGTCAGACATCAGTAATCTGTTCTCTTGTCTCAGTCATCTCGGTCACTATCTGTCCTTGCAGCGCCAATTTTTGGGAGGGGCGCGACTCGCGTGCGGGTCTGTCCCGGTTCCGTTTGTTGTTCGAAAATCGCTAATTTTGATAAATCGCGTACAAATACGAATTAATTTATACTCGATTTATGTTTTCGATATTCGATTATGAAATCGATATCGAATATTCGGAATGAATTTTAGGAAAAGTTTTGTAAAAAAGGATTTGAACGAAAAAGATGTTAATTCTCTCCGCGTTAAAATCGTTGTATTTTGTATATGTAACGATTTTTTTTAGCATCGACGAGATTTAATTTAATTCTTTTTGGTACAATATTCGATTATAGAGAATCGATATCGTATTTTTAAGAACGTTTGTTATATGAAAATAATTTTAGTAATATCGATATTAGAAAAAAACGACGAACGACCCGTAATACAAAAAGACGACCGAAGACCCGTAAAAGGAAAAAAACGGACGACGAAAAAAGAAAAAAACGAGAGGGAGAAGAGAGAAGATAGAGAAGTCGGGTTTGGTTACACCCTCAAACTACATGTTTTAGTTTACTCGGATCGGAGCTCGTTGGAACGTGGCTTGGGCACAAGAGCGTCGAGTGGATGTCGGTGAGTTGTGGTGGCTCGGTTTGGACGTCAAGGGTGTCGGGTATCGGGGCCGGTTTTCTTCGGGTTTTAGATATAATATCGGTTTCTCGATGCTAAGTTTAAGGAGTTTTATGGATGTGTGTAATTGATGTGAATAATTATGAATTTTCGATGCTTATTGGTGTATATTTGATAGATGAATATTGTGTGTGCAAGGGGCTTATTTATAGGGATATTCCGACCTTGGTTAGGAGAGGTATTTGAGTTAGAACTACCGCTTAGGATAGGAAACGTAAGAAGCTGAGAAGAACGAGAATTCCGTTTGCTTGGCAAAGAAGAAAGGGAATCTCGGCTGGTATGGGCTGCTCGGCCAAGAGTCCTAGCTCGGTCGAGTGTTCGATTCGGTTTTCGGATAGAATTCCTACTTGAGATCGAATCCTATCCTTAAACGGATTTGTTTAATATTTTATGTAGCTGATTTTTTGTAGTATTGGAGCCCGAATCAGCCACGTGAGGTGTCACGGCTGACTCGTGTGTCTCGAGAATATTTTTGACCGGGTTTTTACTCGGTCGCTAAAAGACGGTTTTGCCCCAGGTGCCGGTTTCGACCCAAATTAGTCTTATTTGACTCGAAACGACCCACTGGGCCTGATTTTGAGGTTGGTTTTGTGAGATATGTACTCCGTAAAAAGCCCAAGCCAAATGCCAATGATTTTGAGCCCGTTTCCGAATATATTAGAGCACGTTTGCGTCCGATCATCATCGGGTGTTTGTCGGAAACTACTATAGACACCTGGCAGTCAAAATGTGGGTGTCTACACACCCGATGTAAGTTTTATCAGATTGAATACCCCGAGGGACCTTTAGATTTTGGCGACGATGATATAGAGTTCGTAGACGTGTCGGAGGAGGAACCGGAGGTTGAAACCTCTCGGGATGAGGGTCAAAGAACATTACCGTCATCATCACACGCACCCTCTTCCTCCCACCAACCCGAACCCCAGACCTCGCAATTTTTCACCCCAACTTCTCAGACTTTAAACCACACAGACACTCTACGTTCACCTAGTCTACCCCAGGTTTTCAGGAGGACGTCAACATGAGTCCTCCACTACACTTTTCGTTCTTCGGATCGGAGGACTATTATAACCAATGGGGGAAGCCTATAACCAATCACGTCAGACTTGGGAGAACTCGACCACCTCACTAAACCTGGCCCAGGACGCCTACAATGTGGCCAGGGATGCGCGCGATACTGCACATAGTTTGTACTCGTACTCTAGGGAGGGTTTTGAGTACGCCCGGACCAGTTTTGAGATGGCTAGGGCGGCTGCTAGGGATGCCCAAGCAGCGAGGTTGGCGGCGGAGGAGAACCAAAGGATGTTGCAACAGCAGCAGCACTATTTTGATCAATTTTTCGGTATGCCTCTGCCAGGGTCTTACTACCCACCACATCGCCCCCCAGGTCCTATGTAAGTTGTCGAGTGTCGTTAGTGTTAGTGTGGGGGTGTTAGTTGTCGGTTGTCAGACATCAGTAATCTGTTCTCTTGTCTCAGTCATCTCGGTCACTATCTGTCCTTGCAGCGCCAATTTTTGGCAATTGATAATTATGTTGTTGGTTGATTTGTAATTAGTTAATTTGTTGGTTTGGAAAATTGTCAACCTCTCAGTGACCCTACTTGGGTCGTTACACAAGTGAGGTTTATTGCAGGTGCCTTAGAGAAGAAGGACCTGATTGTTGCTCCCAGTCTTCGGTGAATTAATCGCACCGAGACCATTTAAAAAAATCCAAAATTTTCTTTTTCTTTCAATTTTCCCGATTTGTGCGGAATTCGGGCGAGGTGACGTGATTACACCTACGCCCTTTCTTCACTTATCGATTTTTCTTCTTTTTCATTTTTCACTTCATTTTCTTTTCTTATTTTTCGATTTTTCTCTTTGGCTAGGGTCTAGGTGACGTGATTACACCCAGGCCCGCCACTTCATTTTCTTTATTTTATCTTTTATATTTTCTTTTTCTCCGTTTTCATTTCTTTTTTTTTTTTATTCCCTTAATTTTTGAGAAATCCAAAAACATTTGAAAAATCATAAAAATTCAAAAATATTTTCCGTTCTTTTCTCTTTTTCTTTTTTGATTCTTCTCCTATTCGTGCATTTAGGACAATGTACAGTTTTAGAGTGGGGGAGGGATCTATTATCCTTTTCTTCATTTTCTTTTTCTTTTTTCCTTTAAAAACCAAAAATCCAAAAATTTTCATTTTCATTCTTTTTTTAGTTTTCTTCCCTTTATTTTCGTTTTTTGTGTCACTTGTATTGTCTTGCATTCTCCTTCTTGTAGGTACACCGCCAACCATTTATCAAGGATACGTAAGGTAGCGGAAATGAATGAAGACCGCGCGGTAATACTTTATACCTTCGTTTTAACCCTTTCTCTAGATCTTATGCATGGAGTGTGGGCATATATGCTTTTTGGAGGTTCACTTGTTGAACATTTTGGAATTGGTGGTTGTGGATTGTGTTGACTTGAGGAAGTTTGGAGTGCTTGGCTTTACTTGTGATTTCGTTTTGTTTTTGCTTTTGTTTCCTTGTGTTTTTGTCATTTTTGTGTTCTTTTTATTTTGTGTATTGTTTGTCTAGTTAAAGTTTTCGAAAACCCAATTTTGAGTGTAGAGCGAGTGTTTATTACTCCCTTGTTAGTGACCCTTTTTGATTTTTGGACATACTTCTAGTAGAATGACCTTGAACCAATTTTGGCATTGGATTTTTACCATGAGTCCATCTTTTCTACTAGGAGTCTACATCAGGATTTGCATTTGACCACCTTGACCACCCATGGAGTGATAAGGCCTTGGTTACGGTTCCCCGTTCTCTTAGGTGACCTTACTTGAGAAGCCACTTTTAGTCCAAAATTCTCATCCTTTTATGGGTTCGAAGGTATTGCACACCCAACTAGCCTATCTCCCTACCATTCACCCATTTCCACAAATAAGTTTGCAGGAATGTGTTTTACCTTGTTCCTCAAATGAATCATCTAGCCAAAAATGGGCTATCCGAAAGAAAAAGGGAAAAATGAAGAAGATGGGTAAATCAATATATAAAAAAAAAAAAAGCCCTCGATCAAAATAATGGGGTAAGAAAAGAAAAACCGAAAAGAAAATCAAAATCTCAAAAATCGTTCCCAAACCCAAATAATCCCTTGGTTGTCTTATTGCCGTGAAATGCCTACTAGGGGACCGAGTCCTGAGGAAGGAAAATAGCGGTAATTGGGCAATCCTTACCATTTTACAAACACTTGTCCATCTTTTTGGTCTAATTGGCTTTCTCGAGTTTTGAACGACCCTCTAGGCTTAGCTTAGGAGACGACATAACACTTACCTACATTGCTTACTAACTCCATGGTTCTCACTAACCACTCCATTTATCGTCCCGTTGTAGGCATCTTTAGTGGAATTAGAAGGACCTTGATAAATTTTCAATGTTTTTATTGTTTGATTGTCATCCTATTAGGATTTTGTCCATGACAATTTGTGTTACTAGCTCGGTAGTGTTCTCGCTTGTCTTAAGCTCAAATCAGTGCTTTCTCCGCCGTTTCGATGAGAGATTCGGTGATTTATTTTCTCTTTGGTTGCGACTATCTCTTTGTGTGTGTCTTCCTTGTTTTGTGTTTGTGTGTGTGTGTGTTTGCTTGGCTCTTCGAGTGTAGACCCCGTCCTGGCAGGTTCAGTGACGGGTGTTGGAGCGGCGCGCCCAACAGTGGCGAGGTGGTTGGTGGCTAAGGCCTTGGTGTTGGCTTTTCAGACCTCTTCAAGGGTGATGGGGACAGCTTCCCCTTTGGCTAGGTACACGTCGTCCTTGTCATCGAACCATATCCCATTGATTTGTGGGATAAAAGGAGAAATGAGGTGAGAACAATCGATTACCTCCCCCGTGAATATTGCATGGGCACTGAACGGGTTTTCTTTGTTGCTCGGTTTGTTCCCGGGCAACGGGAACTTCCCGCTCTCGATAAGATCTTGGATCAGATGTTTTAGTCTCCAGCATTTTTCAGTACCATGTCCGTTACCCCGGTGATACTGACAGTAAGCTTGTGCATTATAAGCTTTGGGCCTCTTCTCTACTGGAGGCTCTACGGTTGGGCCTATCGGTTGGATCAGACCCTTTGAAGATAGCCTTTGCAAGGCAGAAGTATAAGTAGTCCCTATATCTGTGAATACCCGATTTGGTATATTCTTTTTGAATGAGGTGTCGAGCAGGTTTACCTCATCAAAGATGCTGCGAGTAACAGCTTCAGGTACGGGCTTGTTTGTGGATGAACTAGCCCCTTGATAGCCCTTGGTAGAGGCCTTAGTCAGGCTCTCTAGTCTCAAGTCATCCTCGATTCTCGTGCCCATTTCAGTAAGGACAGCAAAGTTTGGGATGATAGCATACCGGAGGTGAACCCGGTAGGATGGGAGGAGGTTTTTGACGAAAGCTTCCACTAGGGCCTTCTCGCCGGGCTTGTCGACCAGCTTTACACTCTCGGCCCGCCATCTTTGCAAATATTTCGTGAACCCTTCTTTGGGCTCTTGGGCCATTACCTCCAGAGTACGCATTGTAGTCTGGATCTCAGTGTTATTGGTGTAGTTCCGAGCAAATTCGGTCGCCACATCATCCCAAGTCTTGTATTTCTTGGGGTCGAGCCTGTAGAACCAGGCCTTAGGATGCTTCTCCAAGGAGGAAGGGAATAAGTGCTTGAACATAGTGGACTTCACCCCTTTGACTGCCATGAAGTCCTTGAAAGCCCGGATGTGGTGGATCGGGTCTTCGGTACCCTCAAACATAGGAATTCCCGTTAAGTTGAGGTCGGCAAGTAGCTCGTCATTCAAAGGTGAATAAGTACGAGCATTTTCGGTGTGGATCGAGTTGTTCGTCGATAAGTGGACTTGCTCTTCGAGCCTACGAACAACATTGATCAACTCGGCTATGGGCCCAGTGGGCTCAGCTCCTTCAACTGGGGCCGTTTTCTCCACGGTGCTTAGGCGGGTGGATAAAGTCACTTGGTTAGCCTGGATGGCAGCCAGTTGGGTCTCGATCTTGGTCAATGCATTTTTCAACTCGTCCACTTAGCATTGGTGCCGGGTTTCGGGTGGCCTGTCTGTAAGAACACCACGTAATCAGAAACTAGCCCAAAATCCCGGAATAGAAAGTACATCCCGAACAAGACTAAAAGGAAAATGACTCGGAAAAGACACCTAGACGGGTGACTTGTAAAATGTGGGCCTTCCTTAGGATTCGGCGGGTGAGCCTAGTCCTGTTCGAAGGAAGGTTCACGTGAGACATCCCCAGACTTATGGACTCGATTGTGTTGATGGGCCCTCCTTTGTAGGGGTTTGTCCTACGTAGGTGGGCCTTGCCTTAGTCTAATAAGGCGGACTGGGATAGGGAAGAAACTCCTGATGTAAGATCGACAGAGTTTCGACGCTAAAGACCTTGACAACTTAAGACACGACCCGACACTGCTAAAAATGGGAAGTCCTAAGGAGAAGGAGGTTTTGAAAATTGATTGTTTTTGAGAAAGGTCCGAGAAAACTCGGTTGAGGTCCCAATTTTCGAGAAAAAAACGAAAAGGGTATTGGGCCACGGGTTTTGAAAATTCGAAAATGCTTTTGAGTTTTGAATTGGGCAGCATACCGGCTAGAAAATAGGCTATTTTGAGTAAAATCATAAGTCCTAAATTCGGTATGTGTCCCGGGTTTTGAAATTGAATGGTTTGAAAAAGATGCAATCTTTGAAAAAAGACGGTTTTTGAAAACGACTCGAAAACCAAGTAGCACGTAGTCACACAAGCATTATAACGATGCCATGTACGCTCTATACTAAGTCTCGGTCGGTCTATAAGGGGTCTATACCAGTGTACATAGTCTAGACGTTGATCGGGGCGGACTTCCTAAGTCGAGTTGATCTTAGAACATGCCGCGAAACCCACTCGAATCGACTATGGACACCTTTTGACATATCCATATTGGAGTACATCAACGGTATAGTGGGACGTCGGTCGCGAGTACCGGCCCGGGAAAATATGGGTTATGCATGAACCGTAAAACTAAAACGCGTATTGTATTCGTCAAACGATTTCTATTCGAGTCTCACCCTGAGGATGCCGATGGTATGTCACACATCAGTTAATCCCCAGCGGAGTCGCCAAATTGTGGACATGACATAGGTCCACCCCGACGCCGCCACACGCGGGTTTGGGTAGGCGAATGAATCTCCATATGAGAATGGATCGAATTGAAATTTAGGTCTATGTGGAGTCGCCACAGAATTTTGTGGTTATTCGGAACCATTCGAGCCCACTCTATGTCGTAGTGGGCCGTATACAAAATACGGCCCATTTCCGATGTTAGAGTTTATTGGGCTCGTCCCTTTGCATTGCGATACCGATACCGACATTATCGGATATCGTGTATGGAATGACTCTCGTGCGCCAACGGTTTCGGACATCCGGAAACCGAGGTTCTGAGTAAGGGGTGAGGGTACGTGTTAGGAAGCCCACAAAGGACAACCAACCCCGCCCGCACTTAGCGGCCTCTACTAAGAACTCGAGTGACTTTCTAATACGCGCGTTAGTGATTCGGTGAAAAAATGCTTATGCAAACGTTGTTTTCCCTAAGCATGCAAAGAATTGAAAAGAGGGTTTCTATGTCAATTTAATGCAATTAATTCTACGTCAAAGTGGAATTTTAGCATGTGGGTTCATTTTAGTAAAATAAAACAAACGATAAAAAATTGGCAAAAGAAACGACAAACGGTTAGTAACGATATAACGAATAATAACGGTTCGTGAAAAAATTGAATTGAATTGAATGATGAACAAGATGATGCATGGTTTGAAAAGATAGTAAATACATATGATTGATTAAGCACGTGTTGACCTAAGTCGTAAAATACTATCGAATTTAGAAAATAGAAGAATGTACGACTCGTAACTTTGGTCGTGATGAGGCCACTCGATCGAATGGTCGATGGACTTGATCGGGTGGACCTTAAAAAAAGGATTCTGCTTTGCGTTTTAGACCATACTCGGCCGAGTTATTGACTAACTCGGTCGAGTACATAGCCACTCGACCGAGTCACTGTGAGACTCGATCGAGTGGGGGTCGTAATAGACATTCTTACCTGATTTTGGGGTGCCACTCGACCGAGTGGGCTAGACACTCGGTCGAGTGCCCCCTGTACGAATTGTAATTCGTTTGCAAATTGTATTGATTTTGAAATTGCTTTTGATTTTTGATAATTCGACGATTCTACCAAATCGGACATAAATATTGCACAATTTATGTTCGACTCGGATTTTATAAATTGTCGATTTTGTTGAATCGAATATAAATATTGCGGGATTTATATTCGATTCTAATTTTGAATACTCGTAGTATCCCATATTCGATTATTGAATCGATATGGAATACTAGAGTGAAAGTAGAAGAAAATAAATTAATTTTAGTCGTCTTAAATTAACTAACGCGATATGGAAGAATCGCGTTAATTAATTCATGCGACTTGATCGCTAGATTCGACATCCACTTATGGAATTGGTATTGAATCTAATGGAACGACACTTTGCTTGAATTAAAGGACTTGATTCCCTCGACTTCTCCGACATCGAAATAAATCCCTAGGGATTGTGATGCGGCGGATCCGTGTCAACGGGTTACGACCCTTATTAGAATACAATGTTTGTTTTGAAAATCGACGTGAATATTTGACTCGAATAATGATGAAAACGAAATAAAACGGATTATCGTTTAAGTTAACTTATTTCAATAATCAAACGATCGGGGTGATGGGATAAGCGACCGTCAACGCGTGTGCAGTACACTTGTATGTTCGATTTTCCTTATCCCACCATCACTCACATTCGACACAAATCAATAAGTATTTTAATGTTTTATACTAATTATATTATCGATATTATGATATTAGGATGCGATAATAACGATAAAAATAAAATAAATAAAAACGCGACACGTATGAAGACAACGACGACGCGAAACGAGAAGGAGGGAGAGAAGAGAAGAAACATGGTTTTTGCACCCTCAACCTACATGTTTTTGTCTCGGAATAAGGCTCGTAGTGGTGGCTTTAACACGGGAGCTTCGAGGTTTTATGGAGGTTGAGTTATGGTGGTTAGGGTTTGATTCCTAAAACTAGGTTTAGGGTTTGCTAGTGTAGAATTGCTAGGGTTTGAATTAGGGTTGTGTAAGGATTGATTAGGGTTGTAAAAGGTTCTCCAAGATGTGTGCATGGGGGTTGTTTATATAGGAAAAGCTAGGGCACCCGGTTTAGGGTTACTCGACCGAGTAGGTGGCTAACTCGGTCGAGTGGCCCGTTACACTTGCAGCCGTGCTCGAAACAGGCCCACTCGATCGAGTGGGTCGGGCACTCGATCGAGTGGCCCAACTGGGTTGCACGGGTCCGTTGACTTGGACCTTGACCTTGAATGCTTGATGGATTTTGTGTTTGACTTGGACTTTTGATGATGTGAGGGGCTGTTTTATGTGTCTCGAAAACGACTTTGATCGGGGTTGGCCCAATCGCTAAAAGTCGGTTTTACTTCCGGTGTCTGTTTTGGCCCAAATTAGTCTCGTTTGACTCGGAATGATCCACTGGGCCTGGATTTGAGGTTGATTTTGTGAGGTTTGTACTCCGTAAGTGCGTTAGCCATCAACTAATGGATTTGAGCCCGTATCTGAGCGCGTAGAAACACGTTAGCGTCCGATCATCATCGGGTGTTTTTTGGAAACTGCCATAGACACCTGGCAGTCAAAATGCGGGTGTCTACACTGTCACACAAAGTAGGATAACAAAAACGTGAGTTCATACCAATAGAATAACACATAGATTGATTAATTTCCTCAGATGAAGTTAGTATTACGACCCGTGATGCATCTAAGATATTGGTTAATCCTAAAATTGAAGAGGTGATCGCATTCCGACAAAAGTAAGTTCACATCCGCCTTAATTCAGTCCAACAAATTTGAATTTCACCGAATAACTAACTCACAATACTACGTTATTTTAGTTACCCAGCCTTATCCGGCCCCAATAGGTGGAAGACTGGTGCGCCGACTACATGCACCGGCCCTCGCAACATACTCACTGGATCTAAGTGCAAGACACTATCGGAGATCAAAAACAGCACGAAAGTATATTTTACTATTATATTTCTCTTATATTATTACTCTTATATTAGGAAGGATGACAGTATCCTAGGATTGCAAAAAGTAACTAGAATCACCTACAAAATATACCTTGGCCAAAATTAACTGTATATAACATTTAACATCTATGTAGGCTGGGGCGTTTGTTACACTAGCAACCATATATGAGATGGACACATCAAAAGAATGGTCCTACTCTTCGTGTGGAGAGTGCAGGTTTAAAATGTCGGAAAAGGAGAACGGGATGTGGTACTGTGAGACGAAAGATTGTCGATTCATCGGCCTGGCTATGAGGGAGCCCGTTATGAGGTCATGCTGCCATTATTCACTACTTCCCAATTGGTTTTTTTTTTTTTCGTGTACTAACAGTGAATACATTTAACCAGGTACCAAGTTAAATTCACTGTGTTTGACGACGTGTGTGAATTTGTGGACATTATAATTTGGGACGACCAAATGACAAAACTCCTAGGGAAGACGGTAAAAGAGATACTAGACGCAAGGGCGGTATGCGTTTATCCTAGCCCATTATTTAGCATGTTACACAACTTATTACGCAACAATACTAACTTATAATGTAAGTGCAGGAGTCAAGTCCAAACGGTCTACCTCCCCAAGAATTTCGTGCTATTATAGAGAAAGACTATCTTTTCAAATTCAGGATCACGCAAGCATTCAACATTAGACAGAATTCAAGATGCTACGCAGTCATAGATATGTGTGACAATGAAACAAATAAGTTGACTTGGAGAAATCTAATGACTACACAACCTATTACACAAACGGTACTCCATTAAACCTATGCAGTCATAGAGTTAGCATGGTTTTTCATTTTAATATAGGACGAATATATATAACAATGTTGTAGGTGCAGGTAGGGGAAGTAGTAGACGAAGCAGCGGCAGGGAGTTCTGCCTCGGTGTCAATGGTTTCAAAGAATCCCGTTAGTGCAACGGTAGGCTGCTATTTTACTATTTTTTCTCTTCTTTGTTTTATTTGGGACGCAACACAATAGTCCCTATTCGGATCAATTACTGACACAACTAGGACATAAATTTAGGAGTCTTTTGCGAGCAGCCAGATAAGTCCACCAAAGGAGACGAGGTAGCTAAGGGAATAGTAGCCATACTTGTTCAGGAGAGCAATGTGGTGGTGACGAATTCCGAAAAATCAGCACGGGCAGATACAACTATTGAAAAGTGTGAGGATGCAGGAGAGTCAACCGAGCCGCAGTCCAAACAGCGGCAGAAACGACATGGGAAGGCTCATATGACCTAAGTCGGTGCACCGATTTCATATTGGTGTCGATAACTAAGCTGCTGTTTCAATTTATGTGTGGTAATCTAGAACTACATTTCATCTTACAGTTTGACTGTTTTGACTCTGTTTTTAATTTTCCCCGGTTATCTCGGACCTGATTTTCATATTCACCAACAGTTGCATGGTGTTTAATTGTTATGGTGACTATATATTAAATTTAGTCAAGTTGCATTGCCTTACTTCTCTCAGGCATATCGTCGATCCTCATCATAGACGAATAGGTGCATACCCACTTTTCACAAAAACCAAAGTAGACATTATAACGCTACAATTAGAGGACCGACTTATCAGTCGTACATCGCTCTAAGAGCGTAATGTAGTCAAACTCAGACCATGCTAGACGACGGATATGCACACTAGACATTTACGTTTAGGAAATTATTATATACTCATCATTGAAAAGCGTGCCTAGACGTTCTGTCGCCCTCCATCTCACTAAGAGCATGCTATGACACAGTATATTTTATTTTGTGTATTATAGACGCTTCGATTAGGAGGGAAGGACGACGTGTTGTATAGGCTACCAGAATCGCAACTCATCATTGAGAAGTACACATAAATGTTGTCGTCCTCCAACTCACTAAGAGCATACTATTATACAATATATTATGTGTGATATAGACGCTTCGATTAGGAGGGAAGGATGACGTGTTGTCTACGCTACCAGACTCACAACTGACCAATCTAAGTTGTGTCATTTAAAACCACTCAATTTAGGGATTGGGTCTTGGGTTTCCTGAGATCGCTTCTTCCTCATATAAGTAGGCTGCCTGCATGCAAACAATGATGTTAGTTGTCATCTAAAGGACCATTAATTAGACATGTTACTACTAATTAGTAAGGGATTATTGTATTTATTAGTTATTAGTAGTATAAATTGCATGTATATGTATTATTAACTTTGGTAAATATTTTCAGTGGTGTACACGTATATACGTTCACATACGGTCAGCCACACACACACACATGTATATGTATGTATGTATATGTGTTAATTAATTATAGGTAAAAATAGTTACAGTAGTGTAGTTCAGTCATATATACACGGTCAACCACATTCATATATATAGTCAGATGATCGTATATATATAATACATATATAAAACGTGAGAAACTACATACGTACACATTACTAGCTTCCTAATTGCTCCCCTCACACGACATTCCCATCATATTTATTGAATAATTAATTCAAATAATAAATTAATAATCATATACTTAATTAGCTGATATATAAATTAAATAATTAAGAGTAATTAACATTTTCAATTGTATATTTGTATATGTTTTTAGCTCAGTATATAATTATATATATATAGGGTAAGGCTCTTATGATTTATTTACTCTATATAAGTCCCTAAGTCCTCATCTCATCCATTGGATGAGATGAGAATGGATGGACAAGATGCTTCCAATTATTTGCATTAAAAAAAAGAAAAAAAGGGAGATTACGTTCCTAAAATAGCTCCCATGATTTTAGAAAACAATAACCCCATGATCACGTTCATTCATCATTCAGTCATTCACCTTACAAAATTCATCAAAACCTAAAAAAAAAAAACTTCCATCATCACGTTCCGTCATTCATTCAATCAAATCTGGGTTCAAAATCCCGTTACTATGGATTCAATGAGCGCGACATCATCATGAACTGTTGAAAAGTAATTGATCGAGTATAACAATGGTGAGTTTTGATATTTATTTCACGTTTTGCTTCAATTTTAATTCGGCGATCGGCTAACAAAAATTAAATTTCTTTCACATCGCTTTGGCTTCGTTTTTTATGTCAATTTTCATGTTTATATTGTTCTCATTGTCATCTCATTCATCATAGATTCATATTGATGGTTAATTGATATTCATGTCGATTTGGCTTCCCTCTTTACGTCAATTTTCATGTTGATATTGTTTTTTCATTCATCATAGATTCATATTGATGGTTAATTGATATTGATGATCTATTCGCCTTTTTGTGGGTTATCCGGGGAAGGCGCCGTTCTTGGTTACCTATTTTTCCTCCACCTATACATCACCACAATAAGTTTACACAAAAATAACCTCCAATCTTGGTTTTCAACCACATCAAAAAGCCAAAAAAGGACAAACCAAAGGAAGAGAAAAGGGCAGAAAAATATGAAAAACAAGGGAGAGAAAAAGAGCTTCAAATGAAATCATATCATCAAAAACATCTCCTTCAAAACAAAACAAAACAAAACAAAAACAAAAAAAAGCCCTTGATCGACTTTTGCCGTGAAGTGCCTACTAGAGGACCGAGTCTCGAGGTAGGAAGATAGCGGTAATTAGTCGATCCCCCCCAAAAATTGTAAACACTTCACTTTTTGTTTGGGCTAATTCAGGAAATTCGAGTTTGGAACGATCCTCTTGGCCTTAACCAAAGAGAGCGGGACTGCATCTACCTACAGTGTCGAACGAGTCCATGGTTCACTTTTTCCACTCCGTTTAACTCCCCGTAGTACCCCTTTAAAAGATTAGGAGGACCTGGCTAAGTTATCAACATCTTTATTGTTTTAAAGTCAAACAATTAGGCTTTGGTCCTTGTCTACTTGGGTAATCTATCTTGGAAAGTTTATGCTTGTTTTAGGTGAGTAATCGGTGTCTTTCCCTGCCGTCTCGATGAGGGATTTGGTGTTTTATTTTTGCTTTGGATGCGTCTATTCTTTCGTATTATATGTTTTTGTGTGTTTAGTCGCATCCACCATTTTGAGCAAGCCCTAACTTGCCTTGCATGGGAATACTCTACCTCATGGGTATTTTGATGTGAGTTGAAGGGACGGAGCGGGCCCATTAATTGCCCCGTATCGGCTTAGCGTAGTCTAGCTAGTAGTAGTAGTATGTAATTTCTTTTTGGGTCTTTGCTCGAGGACGAGCAACTGTTTAGTGTGGGAGAATTGTTGTGTGTCAAATTTAGACCGTTTTTCCTCTCATTTAGACCCGTTTTTCCCTCATTTTGCTAGACTTGAGCGCGATTATCACCGTATTTTGAGTAATTCTCGCATTAGTGTCTCTCTTTTGCATTTTACGTGTTTTTGGTAGTTTTCTGTCTATTTTGATAGAATTTTCGACCAAAAACATGTCGGAGCTCCTATGAGCATGAGAGAGAGAGAGAGGGAAACCGCCCGAAAAGCAAAGCACACAACTCAAAATCAAAAGTCCAAACCCAAGAGGTGAAACCTTGAGCGAAAAGGAAAAACTATAAGTCCATTAGGCATCTTCACCGGAGAGGTTGAACTTCAAATGAATATATCTAGAGTTCTAGACCTCTTATCGTAGCGATTCTAATTGGAGGTGAAAGCCTATCTTCTTAGCTTTCCAACGACATATCACACGCCCCAATCGGAATTCAAACGAGAGCGTTATGGCCCTCTGAAGTCACAGAACGAAGTTTCACCCGATGAGATTTGAACGGGCGAAACTTCGTCCGACGGTGTTCTCCCCAGATTGCCATTTTTGACAAAAAAGTTCACCGGGCGAAATTTCACCCTATGAGATTTTGACCGAGCGAAATTTCACCCTACGAGATTTTGACCGGGCGAAACTTCGCCCGGTGGTATTTCGGCCATATTGGAGAGAATCCGCAGGGCAAAAATTTCACCCTATGAAGACTCATTGGGCAAAGTTTCATCTCAAAGGACAACGTCTCACTAATGGGCAAGGATTAGATTATGGGCTTTAAGATTGTGTAACCCATTAAGGGCTTATTATATATAGTAACCCTAGGTTTTCATTTCAATTTGTGCCTTAAGTGTGCCTCCTTAGAGTAGGGTAGTTAGTAGATCTCCTTAGTAGTAGTAGTAGTAGTAGTAGTAGTAGTAGTAGTAGTAGTAGTAGAAGTAGTAGTTCACATAGTAGAAAAACTCCATAAATTTAGTAGTTTCCATTATTTTTAGATTAATCTACTCTATAATTTCTACAATCAAGTTCCTACATTAGTTGAAGATTTGGGTTTTTTTGAAGATTTGTGGGGATTATTGAAGGATTAGTGACATGTTCTTCATTCTCTTCATCAAAGATTCAATCTTTATTTATGCAATCTTCTTATTTATTCTAGATCTTCATAGTTGGTATATTTCTCTTTCACTCTCTAATCTCTAGTTTAGATTTAATGTTGTTCTCTCATTATTGTCTTGTTTAGATTATTTAAGTGTTGTTAGTTTCTCTAGATTTTATTTATGATTGTTCTTGATTATTCTCTAGTTTAGTGGGTAATTGTTAGATCGTAGTTTCCTTATCATTTTTGTCGTTAGTTTCTTTAGATTTAGTTATTATGCATGTTTAGTTGTTTTCTCCTTTGTTATTGTTTTGATGTTTTCCATTATGAGTAGTGAGTAGATTTCTTGTTGGGGGGTTTAGGGATGAGGACTTGGATTATTTGAATTGAGGGATGATGGTGGGTTGTTTGCTTGTTGATTTATCAATTTTGAGGTTTTTGCGTCTTTGTTGACTTAGAACCGCGGCTAAGTCGACCTTGACTCACTCTTATCAATATGGGGAAACTCGGGGTAGGAGTTACCTTGAATTGAGACTTACCTTTTTTCGCCGCGAAAGCGGGTTTTTAGGTGGGTTGGGTGAAGAAACCGAAAGGTGGCATTCTCCCTTTATCGACGTTGTGACTAAAACCCGATTCCGAGATTCTTAGAACCCAATTTCTGAATCCCGACTTCCCCCTAACACATTTTCCTTAATTGATCATCTCTAGTTATTTATTGCGTTTTAGTATAGACTCGACCCTTAAAACCCCTTTTTAGACCCCAAACACGCTTCTCTTACTCAATTGCACTCCGTTCCCTGTGGACCAACCTCGACTTACCACGAATACTTGTCTATTTTTGTGTAATCTCGAATCTTACAAATATCGTTTGATCCCCCGTCCTTCGTTAACCACCGATCCGATTGGGAGGCGATCAAAATGGCGTCGTTGCCGGGGAATTTAAACACAAAAAATCACCCCGCGTCACTTACCCAGCCAAACCCCCTTACCCATCTTCATTATTCACCTTTTCCCTCTCTCTCTCCTCAATCAAACCCCAAACAAACCCCAAATCCTCCACCTTAAACCACCTCTAATCCCTCCATTCCTTCACCAAAATTCAATTAAATTATATATTTCTCATCCTTATTACATTCCTAACACCTTCTTGGAGTTTGTTTTGAGAAATTGTTCCGATTCCGACAAACCCCAAACCGAGACCGTCATCACATAATCGTCGAATTCAAGCATCAAGGATGAGGAGGGTAAAACAAATGGCAAGAAAAATGATATCTTCAATGCTTAATCGCAGTTTGGGTTCAACATCATCCTCTAAGTCCGAGGAGCAGGCTGAGGCTCGGGACGAATATGTCCCGATGCCCGTTCAAACACAAAGCTCTATTCCTCGTGAACAACCTGTCCCGCTTGAGGTACGGTACCCGAAAATCCATCATAATTTCCGTGAACCTCTGTCTGGTCTCTATTTCGCTAAAAAGGCCCATCTTGGTAAATGTAAAAATTTATGGGTCTGTCGTCTCGAGCCAACCCGTTGGACGGATCGAGATGTAATTGTTCGTATGGGTATAGAAACGCAGGTACAAGCAATGTGCCAAACATTGGTCTCACCAAATTTAATGCCTCCGAGGAGGATACTTTTCAAAATTTGACGTTTGAGTTTTTCGCAACTTTTAAGCTGAGTGGTGACGATAATACCACTGTTACTTTTCAGCTGCGAGAAACTCTATACGTCCTCAATTTGAGGGATTTTGGTGCATTGCTTGGTTATCTTCTTCTGTCCTTGGAAGGCCTAGGGCGGGGCAGAGTCGGGACGACAAATTCGCCCGTGATCGATTTTGGTTTAAAATTGCCCGTCAAAGGACTTTCAAGGGAGGAAAAATGCGTTCTTTCTTCATCTGAAACCCCATCCTCCGGTATGTGGCGCGTATTATAGCCAATTCATTCTTGTCAAGCTATGATACGCATCACAACTGTAGTGCAACAACTGTGCAGTAGTTAGAGGATGCGGTTTTGGAGAGAGGCCCGTCGATCGATTTTGGCGATTTAACACCAGTTGCTGGAGCAGGAATTTTCATAGATGAAGTTTATTGTCCTTTCCTTGTGTGGCCCCAGAAAGGGGATTATGACAGTTTGTTCTTGTATAAGATTACTGAGCTGCGAGCCATTGCAATGCCTAACCCCGAATGGGTAAGGCTAGATATTGAAGAGAACTTCGGCATGCCGAAAAGGTCCGGGGAGTACATTCGGGGTAGCACCCTGTGGACATGACATAGGTCCACCCCGACGCGGCCACGCGCGGGTTTGGGGAGGCGAATGAATCTCCATATGAGATAGTCAAATTGAAATTTAAATCGAATTTGGAGTCACCACCGAACTTTGTGGGAGTTCGGGCCCGTTCGAACCCACTCTATGTCGTAGTGGGCTGTGTACAAAATACGGTCCATTTCCGATGTTAGAGTTTATCGGGTTCGTCCCTTTGGATTTGATACCGATACCGACTTGATCGGATACCGTGTATTGAATGACTCTCGTTGCCAATGGTTTCGGACATCCGGAAACCGAGGTTCTGAGTAAGGGGTGAGGGTACGTGTTGGGAAGTTCACAAAGAACACCCAACCCCGCCCGCACATTAGCGGCCTCTACTAAGATATCGAATGATTTTTGAATACGCGCGTTAGTAATACGATGAATGATATGCAAACATTGTTTTCCTAAACATGCGAGGAATTGAATGGGTTGCTAAGTCGGTTTAATGCATGAAAATTAACGTCAAAGTTGAATTTAGCATGTGAGATTCGTTTTAGTATAATAAAACAAATGATAGAAAAAAAAGATGAATTTGCTACAAAAGATGAACAAACGAGTTAGTATCGATTTGTGAATAAAAATATAGCAAATACAATAAATATGAGAGATCGAGAAAATATTAGTCGAAATATGAAAAATATTGCTAAAAAGTACCGTTTTGTATAAAAAACGAAGTTCGAAAAATAATAAAAAAAAGCGAAAGACGAGTCGCGTTTCAGTCGGCCGCGCGGCTCGCCCGGGACGCGCGCGACTTGCGTCCCGACCTGTTTTCGAAACCAATTTTTTGAAAATTCGATGTTTTTATTAAATCGCATACAAATATTGCACAATTTGCACTCGATTTGATATTTTCGATATTCGTTATATTCGATGTTCGATTATGTAATCGATATCAAATACTCGGAATAGTTTTTTTAGAAAAGATGTAAATTTTGAGAAATCGTTTTGTAGAATAAAATAAAAAAACGAACGAAAAGGGCTAAAAAGGAAGCTCGGGTTCCAAGCCCGTGCGCGAGTCGCCTGGGAGGGGCGCGACTCGCGTGCGGGTCTGTCCCGGTTCCGTTTGTTGTTCGAAAATCGCTAATTTTGATAAATCGCGTACAAATACGAATTAATTTATACTCGATTTATGTTTTCGATATTCGTCGTATCCGATATTCGATTATGAAATCGATATCGAATATTCGGAATGAATTTTAGGAAAAGTTTTGTAAAAAAGAATTTGAACGAAAAAGATGTTAATTCTCTCCGCGTTAAAATCGTTGTATTTTGTATATGTAACGATTTTTTTTAGCATCGACGAGATTTAATTTAATTCTTTTTGGTACAATATTCGATTATAGAGAATCGATATCGTATTTTTAAGAACGTTTGTTATATGAAAATAATTTTAGTAATATGGATATTAGAAAAAAACGACGAACGACCCGTAATAAAAAAAGGACGACCGAAGACCCGTAAAAGGAAAAAAACGGACGACGAAAAAAGAAGAAAACGAGAGGGAGAAGAGAGAAGATAGAGAAGTCGGGTTTGGTTACACCCTCAACCTACATGCTTTAGTTTACTCGGATCGGAGCTCGTTGGAACGTGGCTTGGGCACAAGAGCGTCGAGTGGATGTCGGTGAGTTGTGGTGGCTCGGTTTGGACGTGAAGGGTGTCGGGTATCGGGGCCGGTTTCCTTCGGGTTTTAGATATAATATCGGTTTCTCGATGCTAAGTTTAAGGAGTTTTATGGATGTGTGTAATTGATGTGAATAATTCTGAATCTTCGATGCTTATTGGTGTATATTTGATAGATGAATATTGTGTGCGCAAGGGGCCTATTTATAGGGATATTCCCGACCTTGGCTAGGAGAGGTATTTGAGTTAGAACTATCGCTTAGGATAGGAAACGTAAGAAGCTGAGAAGAACGAGAATTCCGTTTGCTTGGCAAAGAAGAAAGGGAATCTCGGCTGGTATGGGCTGCTCGGCCGAGTGTCCTAGCTCGGTCGAGTGTTCGATTCGGTTTTCGGATAGAATTTCTACTTGAGATCGAATCCTATTCTTAAACGGATTTGGATAATATTTTATGTAGCTGATTTTTTGTAGTATTGGAGCCCAAATCAGCCACGTGAGGTGTCACGGCTGACTCGCGTGTCTCGAGAATATTTTTGACCGGGTTTTGACTCGGTCGCCAAAAGACGGTTTTGCCCCTGGTGCCGGTTTCGACCCAAATTAGTCTTATTTGACTCGAAACGACCCACTGGGCCTGATTTTGAGGTTGGTTTTGTGAGATATGTACTCCGTAAAAAGCCCAAGCCAAATGCCAATGATTTTGAGCCCGTTTCCGAATATATTAAAGCACGTTTGCGTCCGATCATCATCGGGTGTTTGTCGGAAACTACTATAGACACCTGGCAGTCAAAATGTGGGTGTCTACAGAGCCCCCACTCTGACTGAGGCTTGGACAGGGCGAAAGTCAGAGTAGCCACCAGGCTAATCAAAGATTAAAACCTGGCAACCTCCGGTCGGGTCGTTTAAAGTCCATTAGACTTGCGTAAAAGAGCTCGCCAGCCATAAGTCGGAAATTATACCTGAGCTGATGATGCTAACTCCGTGGGGAATCGGACTTGTTGTACAAGTATTGGGTGTGCCCAGACACGGGCTCATCCCGTTAAATGCCGCTGGGGAGCTGGTTGCACGGTTTTGCTTGAGTCGTCCTGTACAATGATTTATGCAAAGCTTGCATGTAACACATTTTTAGGAGAAATGACTGGCGCTGGGGAATAAAATTTTGAAGAAGATTTTTTGAATTTTTTGGATGGAAGAGTTTTGAAAGACTAAAGTATTTTGACTCCGAAAAGGAATAGGAATGCTCAGGATGACTTAGCTAGATCCTAGGATAAGGCCTGTATGTTAAATCTTCTGGGATTAGGAATCCTTAGGTGAGGAGGAGAATCCGATTTCTTGCTATAAATACCCTCTCCTTGCTCATAATTTATTCATAATTCTTACAATTCCCCTCTTCCTTCAAAGAAAAAAAAAACAAGCCCTGAGAAACTTATTTCCTCTTCTTAGAAATTCATTATGGGTATCGACCGATTAGTTGGAATGTTGCAAGATTGGTCTCGACTTTTCAAAGACGCTGATAAAGTTATCCTGAACCAGAATGGCGTCACCCAGTTATTTACGATCCGTCAAATGCAAGTGGACCGTCACTTTTTGGATGCTTGTCTGTCCTACTGGGACGATACTTATCACGTTTTTAGCTTTCCTGGAGGCGAAATTTGTCCTATTCCTGAGGAAATTGCTGCTGTAGGAGGATGGAATCCCATGCTTCGTCCCGCCGTCCCGTTCTCAGTTCATGACATGAGGAGAAAATTACAAGAATTTTTAGGTCTTTCCCACATGGAGGTATCTCGCATGACAGAAGACGATACCGTTTCCTTGATCGACTTGGCTGAAAATTTTATGAACCCAGATGACGTCCGGGTCAGGCCGGTATATAGCCGCAGGGCCTTTACTTTTTGCATGCTCCACGTTTACGCCTTCGAAGGTCATATGGATTTGTTATCTTGCATGGGCCATGTCAGACTTCTTACTGTGGCCGATCTGATGGAGACAGAGCACAACCCGGCTTGGCTGATTACAGGGGAGATTATCCAGGGTTTGGATAATCGTAAAAGGGATCCGTCGATCCGGCTGACTGGGAGTACCCATCTTCTACAAGTAGGCTGATTTTTCTCGATTTTTCGCAATTTTTGATTTTTTTCGCAATTCCGATTTTTCCGAAATTTCTGATTTTTCTGGTTTTCTCGGCTTCTTTCGATTTTCCTCGTTTTTTTTCCGATTTTCTGCGATTTTTAAATTTTTTTTTTTTACTTTTCACGATTTTGACTTTTCGCGACTTTGACTTTTCAGCTTTGGCTATTCGAGAGGCTATCGATCCTGGACCCTCCTCTTGACATCAGCCGATATCGCCCAAATCAAGTGATGACGAGAATACGGACTGTTGACTTTTCCCGTCTTACTACCCAAAAATTCTGGGAAGAGCTGCTATCCTTTCATGGAGGCCCATTGATCCGTTGGACCGTACCCTGGTGGCCCATTTATGTTTGGACTGGTTTAGAATCGAGGGATAGGGCCCGATATCAATTAATCCTATCTTTTAGGCAGACCATCCATCTTTACCCCGATCGCATACTTAGGCAATATGGTCGGACCCAGAGGATCCCGGAAATCGAAGCGGTCGTGAGTGAATCTACTCAGCTGACGGATGTGATGTGCGACACCTGGATGCAAAGGTGGTATACCCGGGCTACCTGGCCCGTTTCCAAGACTCTTCACTCGATCTGGGTATCCGATTCTTATGTGAAGTGGACCAAGGCGGACTCTGCTAAAGCCCGTGCTGCTTTGAAGACCGACGAAGCCTTCGACTTGCTGCGTCGAGAACAAGCTAAAGACAATCGAGGCTTTTTCGATGACGGTGATACCCCGGCTACCATGGTTCGCCTGATGTCAGGCAAGAAGGGGAAGACTAGGACTCAGACTGAAGGGTCCAGTACTAAAGGTGCACAGGGAAAAGTGAGCCCCCAGACGGACTTGGAAAGGAGACTCGGCCCAAGACTGGCGGCAAAGGACCGACTTGGTCCACGCGACAGACTTCCCGAACACGTACGGGCTCGGCTTGGGCCAGTGACGATAGCTGAAGATTCGTTCTCGAAGAAACGGGTTCGGGCTAAGGAGATTCCCTTGGTGATACGGGAACGTTCGCCGCCGCCCCCTCGACCTCGGGCTCCGCGTGACCCAAAAGATAAAGGGAAGCAGAAGATGTATGAGCAGTAGTCTCCTAGATTTTATTATTTAAGTACTACTATTATTTTTGTGTGATTTTTGTGTGGTTTATTTTTGCGTGAGGCATTTTTGAAATAATAAAAGACATATTAGTGAAAAACCGTTCCTGTCTTTTCGTTATTGCAGTGGTTGTACCCTTTTGAGGGGTTGCCTACGTATCCACGATTAGTGGAATCAAACCAACCGAAGTTCAGACGTAGATTTTTGTAATTTTCGAAATACATCAAGACTATTAGTTCGAGATGTGCGACAGTAGGATAAGTAATCCTAACTTATTGACTTGCTTAATCTTTGAAAATTTTATAAAAAGACAAATTTTTATAAACTTTTAGCAAATGACATTGAGATAAGGTTAGGGGTAGTAGCGCTTCAGCTGGTCCAAGTTGGTTGGGTTGACGAATTCGTTCCCGTCCAAGTCTGTCAGCATTACTGCTCCTCCTGATAAAACCTTCTTTACTAGATATGGTCCGGCCCAATTGGGTTTGAATTTTCCCCAGGGTCGACTGGTAGTAAAGCCCTGACAGATTTTAGGACTAGATCGCCCTCTTTGATATTTCTGAGCCTAACCCTTTTGTTAAAAGCCCGTTGTATCCTTTTTTGGTATATCTGGATATTGTTAAGGGCTCGGGATCGTCGTTCGTCCAAGAGAATTAACGAATCGTATCGGGCTTGGACCCAATCTGCTTCAGGTACCTGGCTTTCGAGTAGAATCCTCAGGGATGGTACCTCGAGCTCGACCGGCTGGACCGCCTCCATCCCATATGTCAGATAGTATGGAGTTGCTCCGGTTGCGGTGCGGATTGATGTCCGGTATCCCCATAAGGCAAAAGGGATTTTATCGGGCCAATCCCGGTAATTATCAGCCTTTTTTTTAAAGTATGGTGACAATTGTTTTATTGGCTGCCTCTACCGCTCCATTGGTTTGGGGACGGTTAGGTGAAGATGTATGCCTTTGAATCTTATATTTTGCCAGCAAAGTAGCGGTTTCGGCTTGAAAATGGGTCCCCGTGATCACTAATGAATTCGTGCGGGATCCCGTATCTGCATATAATTTTATCTTGGATAAATTTTGCTACGTGCTTGGTGTTCAAGACACGATATGACTCGGCTTCAACCCATTTAGTAAAATAGTCAATAGCCACTAGAATGAAGCAGTGACCTCCCATCCCGGAAGGGTTCACCTTCCCGATTATATCTATTCCCCATGTCGAAAATGGCCATGGTGAAGTCATGGTATATAATAGGGATGACGGCATATGCTGGACGTTGCCGAAAATCTGACAGTTATGACAGTGTTTGACATATAACTGACAGTCGGTTTCCATGCTATTCCAGTAATACCCGAGTCTGGCGATTTTTCGAGCTTGCATATGGGCGTTCATATGCGGGCCGTTCTCGCCATCGTGTACCTCGGTCATGACCTTTTCGGCCTGCGTTTTGTCGATACATAGGAGTAGAGCCCCCTGCGCCGTCTTTTTGTACAACTGTCCATCGTCCGTGCGGATGAACTGGGTGGCCCACCTTCGCAGGGCTTTCTTGGCCCGGTTTTCATATCTCGGAGGATATTCTCCCGACGTTAAGTAGGTTAGAACAGCCTGGTACCAAGGTTCTGGATCAGTTATTTCAATATCTTGAATAGCATTGACGTATGCCGGCTCGGACCGTCTTTCGACCCAAATCGGCATGCTGGTCATGTGTTCCGGGATATTCAGTAAAGATACTAACTTGGATAGCGCATCTGCAAACTGGTTTTCTTCCCGAGGTAGATAAATGTATTCCACCTTTTGAAACTGCCTTTCGAGAACCCTTACTCGCGCTTGGTAAGCTACGAGATTTGCGTTCCGAGTTTTCCATTTCTGGAGTGCTTGATTGATGACTAATGATGAGTCACCGTGGACCCGGAGGTTTGTTACTCCTAAGTCCGCGGCGGCTTGCAATCCGTGAATGCATGCTTCATACTCGGCTGCGTTGTTAGTCACGTCAAAATCCAATTTAATGGACAACGGGGTGTGTTCTCCTTGTGGTGAGATTAGCAAAATTCCGACACCAAATCCTCGAAAGTTGGATGCTTCGTCAAAGTATAGATCCCATGTCTCCGTGTCAGTATGGAATATATCTTCATCTGGAAAGGCCCAGGTATCGGTATGTCCTTCTTCAGATACCGGACTATCGACAAGGAACTCGACTACTACCCGACCTTTGATGGCTTTTAATGGCACGAACTTGAGGTCGAACTCAGCTAACATTAAAGTCCATCTAGATATCTTGCCATTGAGGATGGGCTTCTCGAACAGGTATTTGATTGGATCCATTTTGGACAACACGTGCACTTCGTGACTAAGCATATAGTGTCGGAGCTTTTTAGTGGCCCAAACTAGAGCAAGGCACGTCTTTTCGAGGATCGTATATTTGCACTCGTATTCTAGGAACTTTTTACTGATGTAGTAAATATCCCGTTCTTCCGAGTCGACCGTCTGGGCCAGCATAGCCCCCATGACCATCTCGGTCGTTGTCAAATATAACGATAAAGGTAAACCTTGTTGAGGCGGCATTAATACCGGTGGAGATGACAGAATCTCTTTGATCTTATCGAAAGCTGCTTGACATTTGTCGTCCCACAGTACCCGTTCTCCTATCTTCTGTTTCTTGAAAATGGGTCGCATACCATGGTGAGCTTTGAAATAAACCGGCTGATATATTGGACTTTACCGAGAAACCCCCTTATCTCCTTTTCGGTTTTAGGCGGCTGCATCTCGGTAATAGCCTTGATTTTGGCTGGGTCAACCTCGATGCCACGCTAGCTGATGATAGGGCCCAGTAATTTGCCCGACGTTACCCCGAAACTGCATTTTTGAGGATTTAACCTCATGTTGTACTTGCGTAACCGGGTGAAGAACTTTCTGAGGGCCGAAATATGCCCGTTTCGTTCTTTGGACTTAACGATCATATCGTCCACGTAGACCTCAACTTCCTTGTGCATCATGTCATGTAGTAAGGTAGTGGCGGTCCGTTGGTAAGTGGCACCTGCATTGATAAGCACAAATGGCATAATGGTGTAATAGTAAGTCCCCCAAGGCGTAGTGAAGGTGGTCTTACTCATGTCTTCTTTCGCCATTTTGATCTGATTGTATCCGGCATACCCGTCCATAAAGGATAGAAGGGCATGATCGGCTGTGTTGTCCACCAGTAAATCGATGTGTGGTAACGGGAAACCGTCTTTCGGTCTGGCCTTATTAAGGTCTCAGAAATCTACACAAACTCGTACCTTTCCGTCTTTCTTGGGTACTGGTACGATATTTGCAACCCAGTCTGGATATTCAGACACTTGAATAAAGCCCGCTTTGAATTGCTTGTCGACTTCTTCTTTGACTTTGAGAGACCATTCGGGCCTCATTCTTCGGAGTTTTTGCTTTACCGGCTTACACCCGTCTTTGATGGGTATACGGTGTTCAGCTATCTACCGGTCTATTCCCGGCATGTCCTTGTCGGACCATGCGAAGACGTCTTTGAATTCGTGGAGGAGCTCCGTGAATTGTTGCTTCTCCTTGGGATCTAAGGATAAACCTAACTTAAGCATCTGAGGCTCTAAAGGGGTTCCTACATTGATGGAGTCAGTTTCCTCAATGACCGGATCTCGGGATTCCCTTTGTTCGAGTTGCTCGACTAGATGCGGAGGTAGTGGTACCTGTTCATCGGGTTTCTCAATGTCATTGCAAATAAGATTTTTGAAAATGTTTTGAAAATAAGACAAGTCGTAAGTAGAACGGTTATCGTTATTATTGATAGAGAATTTTGAAAATAGCTCAAAGAGAGCAGCCATCTGATCGTTGGTCAGAGGCGGGATGGGGAGTGCTCTCGGGACAGACTCCGAGACTCCCACAGGTGTGACCAAAGGAAAAGGGGTTACAGACTCGACCCTAGTACTGGACCCTCTAGACTTAGACCCAGACTCCGACTCTGACTCAGACTCAGACTCGGATTCGGACTCGGCGCCTTGCATGTCCCCTTCGCCAGTAGTGAGCTTGTAGACTCGACCCTCGCTGTCGATCCACTTGATTGTCTTCCTCCAAGCCCTCTTTCCGGTGTTAGTACCGACTTCAGAGATCAGCCTGGTCGGATCGAACTTGCTGCTATGGAGGATCAGGTTCACCAATTCCTCTTTAGGGGTCGGGATTATCTTGCTCTCTTCGAATAAGAGCCCCAGCATGGGCTCAGCATGGTTTGAATCTTCTTTCGATTCGGCCTGGATGAGAGCATAGATATCATCTGGGATGAAATTGCATTCCCGAGCCAATTTGGTCTCGGGATATGAGATGGTAGCCAATTTGGTTACGTTGGTCCGGTCCATATCTCCCTGGGCCATGGTGTAGCCTAAACCGAATCGAGACTCTCCGTCATTCAGGACCTCGATGATCTTGCCAGCTGGGAGATTGGGCCTTGATGTAGCCCCCGGTAGGTAGCCCAAATTTTGCAGCATCATGTCGATGCTAGTAGTGAAGTAGGGCAGAAAAAGGTACTCTTCATCGATCATTCCCACGAAATTGAATCCTCGCGGGTCGATTGAGCCAGCCGTGTTGCAGCTTGACACGGCTATGGGAGTAGCTTCGAGGGTGATGACCCCGTCTTGTAAAGGTAACTTGACCTTCCTGTGGAGAGTGGAGGACACGGCTTTGACCGCGTGGATCTAGGGCCTTCCAAGTAGCAGATTGAACGATGAGGTGACATCGATCACTTCGAATTCGATCTCCTTCTCGATCGGGCCTGTTATGATGGTTAGTTTAACTGCCCCAGCAACGGATTTCGGGCTCCCATCGAAAGCCTGGATAGTTTGTGCGGTAGGAAGGTAGTCAGCCTCGGTAATGCCGAGAGCCTTTGCAGTCCTTAAAGGAAGGACATTCACAGCTGACCCGTCATCAATTAGAGTCATAGGTAGGTA
The DNA here is from genome assembly GCA_958450325.1 of Agrostemma githago. Lineage (NCBI taxonomy): Eukaryota > Viridiplantae > Streptophyta > Magnoliopsida > Caryophyllales > Caryophyllaceae > Agrostemma > Agrostemma githago. The sequence goes on along the minus strand of OY288254.1, from coordinate 46,123,733 downwards.
CTTGCCCCGGCAGACCACCGTGATATATAGGGCCAGGTTATGGGTGGCCCCAAATGGTGGAAGGTCGGACTCGGAGAAGGTGATGAGTGGGCCTTCTCCCTTGGGCTTGCCTTTGAGGTGAGGTAGAATAGTGGCTACCATTTCAGTGGGGGTAACCAGCGAGTCTACTTTGATTTCATCGAGAGCCTTAGTAAGTGCCGCCCGATGTTCTTGAGAACTGACCAAAAGCTGCCATATAGTGAGATCGGTTCGGACCCTCCTCAGTTGCTTGACTAAGGCCGTGTCGGTGTTTGGTTCTTCAAGTGTAGAGTCCGTCCCGGCAGGTTCAGTGACGGATCCTGGAGCCAAAGGTCCGGCCGTGATGACATGCGTGCCGACCAGGGCCTTGGTTTTGGCCTTCCGGATTTCTTCGACAGTGATGGGGACGGTTTCCCCCTTAGCCAAGTAAACATCATCTTCGTCATCATTCCATATCCCGTTGATTTGAGGAATGAAAGGGGAAATGAGATGAGTACAGTCGACTACTTCTCCAGTGAAAATGGCGTGAGTAGCAAGAGGGTTATTTTTGTTACTCGGCTTATCACTGGGTAACGGTATCTTCCCACTCTCGATCAGATCTTGAATGAGATGCTTCAACTTCCAACATTTTTTGGTGTGGTGCCTGTTGCCTCGGTGATAGTGGCAATAGGCCTGAGCGTTGTAGCTTTTGGACCGTTTTTCCACAGGAACCTCCGGCATTGGGCCTATCGGCTGGATCAGGCCCTTAGAAGATAGCCTTTGTAAGGCGTTGGCAAAAGTAGTCCCTATGTCAGTGAATACTCGGGTTGGAGTATTCTTTTTGGTCGAGGTGTCTAGCAAATAGACCTCGTCGAAGATGCTTCGGGTCACAGTTGTAGTTGCGGGCTTGCCAGAAGACGAGCTGGCTCCTTGATAACCCTTAGTAGAGGCCTTAGTAAGGCTCTCTAATCTTAAATCGTCTTCGATTCTGGTACCCATTTCGGTTAAGGTGGCGAAATTGGGTATGATGGCGTACAGGAGATGGATCCGGTAAGATGGGAGGAGATTTTTCACAAAGGCCTCCACTAGCACCTTTTCGCTGGGCTTGTCGACCAGCTTGACACTTTCAGCCCTCCATCTTTGGAGGTATTTGGTGAAACCCTCCTTAGGCTCTTGGGCCATGACCTCCAAAGTACGCATGGTCGTCTGGATCTCAGTGTTGTCCGCATAGTTTCGGGCGAACTCCGTTGCGACATCGTCCCAAGTTTTGTATTTCTTGGAATCAAGACTGTAGTACCAGGCCCTCGGGTGCTTGTCCAAGGATGAAGCAAAGAGATGCTTGAACATGGTCGATTTGACCCCCTTAACCTCCATGAATTCGTTAAAAGCCCGGATATGGAATACCGGGTCTTCAGTCCCATCGAACATGGGTAGGCCCGTCAAGTTGAGATTAGCGGGCAATTCATCAGTTAGGGGCGAATAAGCCCGAGCATTTTCCGTGTGGATGGTGTTGCTGGTGGTCGTGTGGACCTGTTCTTGCAGTTTGTGGACCGCGCGGTTTAGGGGCTTCTTATGCTTCCTCTAGTTCGTTTCAGGTTCCCGAGTCCGATTTGGAAGAGTTGGAGCAATTCCGACTCAATACATACACATTTTGGAGCCAACGGAGTAGAGGAACGATGACTCGATGCCTTGGAATCGACCCCGAGACCTCGGGACCATATTCCGAGCCTCCGAGACCCGATCCCGAGTCCCGAGAATCGACGGGGAGCCCATGAGAAGCAAGGAGGGACCAAAGAGCTCTTAAGGAAGGCCTACAAATACCCATCCCGTTCGGGATGGCCTCATCCCGTTCGGGATGAAGGGAGCATGAAGTGCGGCTACTGTGAGCCCATCCTGATCGGGAAGGTGGCGTCCCAACCGGAACCGACCTCGTCCCGACCGGGACCATCCCGTCTTGGCCGGGACGGGCGTGCTGCTGTCGTGCCTTGCTTTCTTTCTTCTCATTTCATTCTTAAACCCTATATATACCCTTCCCTTATAGATTGTGATGTTGTGTGCTCGGGTGGAGCTTTGTAAAGTGTGGTTGATTTGGTGGCTTGTTTGGATGATCGGGGTGGTGTTTGTGTTTTGTATGTGCTCGTTTTGTTATGTTCTTGTTTTGTTGCTTTTGCTTCTTTTTCTTTCGTTCGTTTTCGTCTTGTCTTTGTTTTGTGTTGTGTTGTGTGTCTTGTGCGTAAACCATTTTCGAAAACCCGGTTTAGAGGCTAGGGTGTGAGTGTCTATCATTCCCCTCCTAGTTGTATAAATTGAGTCTTGGACTTAGGCCTAGTAGAATGACCCTAAATCAATGAGTTCGTTGGTCCTTTACCTTGAGTCCACCTAGCTTACTAGGGATTTACTACGGGATTTGCATTTTGACCATTATGACCACCCACGGTGTGAAAAGGCCTTGGTTACCGAGTCTCGTCCCCTAGGTGACCGTGTTTAGGATTGTCTTGATTAGTCCAAGTTCTCCACTTTTTGTGGGTTTGAAGGGAAGGGCCCGTCCCGACTTACCCATTCACCTACCTCCTACGCATCTCCACACAATAAAACGCAATTTGATGATTTCTACCTTTCTTTTCATACAAAGGAAATGCCAAAAATGCCAAATCTTGGCAAAAGGGCAAAGAAAAGAAAAAAAGAAAGAAAAAAATGAAAGAAAGAAAAAGAAATGAAGAAAAAGAAAAGGCACAAAAGCCAAAAAGAAAATAGAAAAGAAGAAAAAGAATGGCATGGCAAAACAAATCAAAATATCGAAAAGAAAGAAAATGCCAAAAGAAAACCCGTCTCACAAAAAGAAATCCCCACAAAAATAAGACTTTTTCCGTATTTTGCCGTGAAGAGCCTACCAAAGGACCGAGTCCCGAGGAAGGATGATAGCGGCATTAGTCGGTCTTCCCTCATTTTGCATATTTTCCACCTTTTTACTTGGACTAGTTAGGCGGTTTTGGACACGGGACGACCCTCTTGGCTCACGCTAAAGGGGGCGGGGTCTCACTTACCTACAGTGTCGACTAACACCGTGGCTCCTGATTTTTCCACTCCGTCGATCGTCCCGTAGTACGTTTTTAGAAAGTTAGGAGGACCTAGGTAAGTTACCAACGTTTTTATTGCTTGATCGTCATACTATTAGGGTTTAGTTCACCTTGGTTTGTATTGCTAGATTTGGAACGTTGTCACTTACCTCGAGTCCTAAACCGGTGCTTCTTTCACCGCTGTTAGAGGGAAGCGGTATTTCTTTTGTTTTGGGTGCAACCGATTATGTGTTTGTTTATGTGTTTGTTTGTTTGTGTGTTTTGTGTCCGGTTGCATCCACGGTTTTGTCGCAAGACCCAACTTGCCTTGCGGAGTGCACTTGTCCTCTAAGTGCACTCGCGTGAGTTGAAGGGGCGTAGGGTGCGCTAATACCCATTCAGCTAGGATAGTAGTTAGTTTGTGCTTACTCGAGGGCGAGTAAGGGTTAAGTGTGGGGGAGTTGATAAGTGTCATTTGTAGTGCCTATTTCGTAGTGTTTTGGTCCCATTTTCCTTGTAGAATCGCTCCTTGGGAGCGGTTTAGGGGCTTCTTATGCTTCCTCTAGTTCGTTTCAGGTTCCCGAGACCGATTTGGAATAGTTGGAGCAATTCCGACTCAATACATACACATTTTGGAGCCAACGGAGTAGAGGAACGATGACTCGATGCCTTGGAATCGACCCCGAGACCTCGGGACCCAATCCCGAGCCTTCGAGACCCGATCCCGAGTCCCGAGAATCGACGGGGAGCCCATGAGAAGCTATGAGGGACGAAAGAGCTCTTAAGGAAGGCCTACAAAGACCCATCCCGTTCGGGATAAAGGGAGCATGAAGTGCGGCTACTGTGAGCCCATCCCGATCGGGAAGGTGGCGTCCCGACCGGGACCGACCTCGTCCCGACCGGGACAATCCCGTCTCGGCCGGGACGGGCGTGCTGCTGCCGTGCCTTGCTTTCTTTCTTCTCCTTTCATTCTTAAACCCTATATATACCCTTCCCTTGTTATGTAAAGGAGAGGACTTCATTGGAGACTAAACCCTAGACTACTTTACGTTAGATTAGATTAGATTAGTATAGATTAGTCGGTAATTAGTAGTTAATCGTAGATTAGTGCTTGTATTAAGGATCTCTTGAAGAATCCATCCAAGCTTGACAACCTTGGTGGATGAATTTGGGTTATCTTCTATGCAAGTTTTCTCCTTTTCCATTTCTCTTGTTAGTTTGGTAAAATCTTCTCATCCTCTTACTCTTAATCCTTTATTATTCATCAAGTTTGCATCTTTTATTCTTAGTTCATCATTTTCACTAGTTTGTTCATGTTTGTTTTGATTGTTATGTTGTTTCATGTTGTTAGTGTTAGTTTTCCTTTAGATATGTTAGAGTAGTGTCTTGCTAGGGTTAGTAAGGCGATTAGGGTGTTAATTGAATGATTAAGGGATGGTTGGAGATGTTGGTGGAAGATTTGGGTTTCCTCTTGTTTGATGCACATCACATGTTTGTTGAATTGCTTGAATGACTAAGTATGTACGAATGCTTGTTTTTCTTGCCTTTCTTTGTGGGTGTTAGTTTGTTGTGGGTTCGGTCCCCTCACTAAGTTGCGAGAGCCCGGTGAGGACGACCCCTAGGCCGGTCTAAGTAGCGAGAGCCCGGATTCGACCTAGGACCATAGCGCGCTAGAACCCCGTTTGTGTTGTGTATCACCGAGATGGGTTTTAGGTGGAACCTCTAGGTGAGTCTAAGTTGCGAGAGCACGGACCAACCTAGATCACCCTACTACCTCCTTCACTCTAGTTCTCCCTTGACCATTCCGTTACCCCTTTGACCCCGACCTAACCCTAGCCCGTTTTCCTTTGTTTGCTTTCTCCTTAGCCATAGTTGTAGTCTAGCTTTCTCCCCTCCTTTCATTCTCTAGTTTAGCTCGTTGACTTAGTCTCGTTCTTAGGTCGACCTAGTCTAGACGCCTCTTACTGTCCCCGTGGATTCGACCCGACTTACCCTATCTACCCTAGTTAGGTTAGCCGGTTATATTATTGACGGTTGGGACGTGACGAATCCCTACCCATCATGAGACATTCCCCAGACTTTGGACTCGATTGTGTGAACGGGCAAATCCTTGTCGGAGTATGTCCTACGTGGGTGGGCCTTGCCTTAGTAAAATAAGGCGGACTGGGATAGGGAGGAAATCCGTGATATAAGATCGAAGGAGTTTCGACGCTAGAAGACTTGACGACTTATGACACGACCCGACACTGCTAAATACGGGAGGTCCCAAGAAGAGGAAGGTTTTGAAATTGAATTTTTGAAAGCTCGAAGAAATTCGGGGAGAACCGGCCCTTTTCGAAAAACGGAAAAGGTGGACCTGGGAGGGTTTTGAAAGTTCGAAAATATTTTCGAGTTTTGAAATGGGCATATTACCGGCTAAAAATAGGCTATTTTGAGTAAAATCGTGGATCCTAAATTCGGTATATGTCCCGGGTTTTGAAAATTGGATATTTTGAAAAGGAAGCAATTTTGAAAATAACGGTTTTTGAAAGATGACTTGTAAATCAGGTAATACGTAGTCATGGAAACAGTATAACGACGCCATGTATGCTCTAATTTTAAGTCTCGGTCAGTCTGTAAGGGTCTATACCAGTGTACACAGCCTATCGAGAATCGGGGCAGACTTCCTAAGTCGAGTTGAGCTTAGAACATGCCGTAAAACCCATACGAATCGGCTAATGGACACCTTCGACATATCCAATTTGGACTACATCGATAGTATAGTGGGACGTCGGTCACCAGTACCGGCCCGGGAAAATATGGGGTTATGCATGAACCGTAAAACTAAAACGCGTATTGTACTAGTCAAACGATTTCTATTCGAGTCTCACCCTGAGGATGCCGATGGTAAGTCACACATCAGTTAATCCCCAGCGGAGTCGCCAAATTGTGGACATGACATAGGTCCACCCCGACGCGGCCACGCGCGGGTTTGGGGAGGCGAATGAATCTCCATATGAGATGGTCAAATTGAAATTTAAATCGAAGTTGGAGTCGCCACCGAACTTTGTGAGAGTTCGGGCCCGTTCGAACCCACTCTATGTCGTAGTGGGCTGTGTACAAAATACGGCCCATTTCCGATGTCAGAGTTTATCGGGTTCGTCGCTTTGCATTTGATACCGATACCGACTTGATCGGATACCGTGTATTGAATGACTCTCGTTGCCAATGGTTTCGGACATCCGGAAACCGAGGTTCTGAGTAAGGGGTGAGGGTACGTGTTGGGAAGTTCACAAAGAACACCCAACCCCGCCCGCACGTTAGCGGCCTCTACTAAGATATCGAATGATTTTTGAATACGCGCGTTAGTAATACGATGAATTATATGCAAACATTGTTTTCCTAAACATGCGAGGAATTGAATGGGTTGCTAAGTCGGTTTAATGCATGAAAATTAACGTCAAAGTTGAATTTCGCATGTGAGATTCGTTTTAGTATAGTAAAACAAATGATAGAAAAAAAAGATGAATTTGCTACAAAAGATGAACAAACGAGTTAGTATCAATTTGTGAATAAAAATATAGCAAATACGATGAATATGCGAGATCAAGAAAATATTAGTCGAAATCTGAAAAATATTGCTAAAAAGTACCGTTTTGTATAAAAAACGAAGTTCGAAAAATAATAAAAAAAGCGAAATACGAGTCGCGTTTCAGTCAGCCGCGCGACTCGCCCGGGACGCGCGCGGCTCGCCAGGGACGCGCGCGGCTCGCCCGGGACGCGCGCGACTTGCGTCCCGACCTGTTTTCGAAACCGATTTTTTGAAAATTCGATGTTTTTATTAAATCGCGTACAATATTGCACAATTTGCACTCGATTTAATATTTTCGATATTCGTTATATTCGATGTTCGATTATGTAATCGATATCAAATACTCGGAATAGTTTTTTTAGAAAAGATGTAAATTTTGAGAAATCGTTTTGTAGAATAAAATAAAAAAAACGAACGAAAAGGGCTAAAAAGGAAGCTCGGGTTCCAAGCCCGTGCGCGAGTCGCCTGGGAGGGGCGCGACTCGCGTGCGGGTCTGTCCCGGTTCCGTTTGTTGTTCGAAAATCGCTAATTTTGATAAATCGCGTACAAATACGAATTAATTTATACTCGATTTATGTTTTCGATATTCGATTATGAAATCGATATCGAATATTCGGAATGAATTTTAGGAAAAGTTTTGTAAAAAAGGATTTGAACGAAAAAGATGTTAATTCTCTCCGCGTTAAAATCGTTGTATTTTGTATATGTAACGATTTTTTTTAGCATCGACGAGATTTAATTTAATTCTTTTTGGTACAATATTCGATTATAGAGAATCGATATCGTATTTTTAAGAACGTTTGTTATATGAAAATAATTTTAGTAATATCGATATTAGAAAAAAACGACGAACGACCCGTAATAAAAAAAGGACGACCGAAGACCCGTAAAAGGAAAAAAACGGACGACGAAAAAAGAAAAAAACGAGAGGGAGAAGAGAGAAGATAGAGAAGTCGGGTTTGGTTACACCCTCAAACTACATGTTTTAGTTTACTCGGATCGGAGCTCGTTGGAACGTGGCTTGGGCACAAGAGCGTCGAGTGGATGTCGGTGAGTTGTGGTGGCTCGGTTTGGACGTCAAGGGTGTCGGGTATCGGGGCCGGTTTTCTTCGGGTTTTAGATATAATATCGGTTTCTCGATGCTAAGTTTAAGGAGTTTTATGGATGTGTGTAATTGATGTGAATAATTATGAATTTTCGATGCTTATTGGTGTATATTTGATAGATGAATATTGTGTGTGCAAGGGGCTTATTTATAGGGATATTCCGACCTTGGTTAGGAGAGGTATTTGAGTTAGAACTACCGCTTAGGATAGGAAACGTAAGAAGCTGAGAAGAACGAGAATTCCGTTTGCTTGGCAAAGAAGAAACGGAATCTCGGCTGGTATGGGCTGCTCGGCCAAGCGTCCTAGCTCGGTCGAGTGTTCGATTCGGTTTTCGGATAGAATTCCTACTTGAGATCGAATCCTATCCTTAAACGGATTTGTTTAATATTTTATGTAGCTGATTTTTTGTAGTATTGGAGCCCGAATCAGCCACGTGAGGTGTCACGGCTGACTCGTGTGTCTCGAGAATATTTTTGACCGGGTTTTGACTCGGTCGCTAAAAGACGGTTTTGCCCCAGGTGCCGGTTTCGACCCAAATTAGTCTTATTTGACTCGAAACGACCCACTGGGCCTGATTTTGAGGTTGGTTTTGTGAGATATGTACTCCGTAAAAAGCCCAAGCCAAATGCCAATGATTTTGAGCCCGTTTCCGAATATATTAGAGCACGTTTGCGTCCGATCATCATCGGGTGTTTGTCGGAAACTACTATAGACACCTGGCAGTCAAAATGTGGGTGTCTACACACCCGATGTAAGTTTTATCAGATTGAATACCCCGAGGGACCTTTAGATTTTGGCGACGATGGTATAGAGTTCGTAGACGTGTCGGAGGAGGAACCGGAGGTTGAAACCTCTCGGGATGAGGGTCAAAGAACATTACCGTCATCATCACACGCACCCTCTTCCTCCCACCAACCCGAACCCCAGACCTCGCAATTTTTCACCCCAACTTCTCAGACTTTAAACCACACAGACACTCTACGTTCACCTAGTCTACCCCAGGTTTTCAGGAGGACGTCAACATGAGTCCTCCACTACACTTTTCGTTCTTCGGATCGGAGGACTATTATAACCAATGGGGGAAGCCTATAACCAATCACGTCAGACTTGGGAGAACTCGACCACCTCACTAAACCTGGCCCAGGACGCCTACAATGTGGCCAGGGATGCGCGCGATACTGCACATAGTTTGTACTCGTACTCTAGGGAGGGTTTTGAGTACGCCCGGACCAGTTTTGAGATGGCTAGGGCGGCTGCTAGGGATGCCCAAGCAGCGAGGTTGGCGGCGGAGGAGAACCAAAGGATGTTCCAACAGCAGCAGCACTATTTTGATCGATTTTTCGGTATGCCTCTGCCAGGGTCTTACTACCCACCACCTCGCCCCCCAGGTCCTATGTAAGTTGTCGAGTGTCGTTAGTGTTAGTGTGGGGGTGTTAGTTGTCGGTTGTCAGACATCAGTAATCTGTTCTCTTGTCTCAGTCATCTCGGTCACTATCTGTCCTTGCAGCGCCAATTTTTGGCAATTGATAATTATGTTGTTGGTTGATTTGTAATTAGTTAATTTGTTGGTTTGGAAAATTGTCAACCTCTCAGTGACCCTACTTGGGTCGTTACACAAGTGAGGTTTATTGCAGGTGCCTTAGAGAAGAAGGACCTGATTGTTGCTCCCAGTCTTCGGTGAATTAATCGCACCGAGACCATTTAAAAAAATCCAAAATTTTTTTTTCTTTCAATTTTCCCGATTTGTGCGGAATTCGGGCGAGGTGACGTGATTACACCTACGCCCTTTCTTCACTTATCGATTTTTCTTCTTTTTCATTTTTCACTTCATTTTCTTTTCTTATTTTTCGATTTTTCTCTTTGGCTAGGGTCTAGGTGACGTGATTACACCCAGGCCCGCCACTTCATTTTCTTTATTTTATCTTTTATATTTTCTTTTTCTCCGTTTTCATTTCTTTTCTTTTTATTCCCTTAATTTTTGAGAAATCCAAAAACATTTGAAAAATCATAAAAATTCAAAAATATTTTCCGTTCTTTTCTCTTTTTCTTTTTTGATTCTTCTCCTATTCGTGCATTTAGGACAATGTACAGTTTTAGAGTGGGGGAGGGATCTATTATCCTTTTCTTCATTTTCTTTTTCTTTTTTCCTTTAAAAACCAAAAATCCAAAAATTTTCATTTTCATTCTTTTTTTAGTTTTCTTCCCTTTATTTTCGTTTTTTGTGTCACTTGTATTGTCTTGCATTCTCCTTCTTGTAGGTACACCGCCAACCATTTATCAAGGATACGTAAGGTAGCGGAAATGAATGAAGACCGCGCGGTAATACTTTATACCTTCGTTTTAACCCTTTCTCTAGATCTTATGCATGGAGTGTGGGCATATATGCTTTTTGGAGGTTCACTTGTTGAACATTTTGGAATTGGTGGTTGTGGATTGTGTTGACTTGAGGAAGTTTGGAGTGCTTGGCTTTACTTGTGATTTCGTTTTGTTTTTGCTTTTGTTTCCTTGTGTTTTTGTCATTTTTGTGTTCTTTTTATTTTGTGTATTGTTTGTCTAGTTAAAGTTTTCGAAAACCCAATTTTGAGTGTAGAGCGAGTGTTTATTACTCCCTTGTTAGTGACCCTTTTTGATTTTTGGACATACTTCTAGTAGAATGACCTTGAACCAATTTTGGCATTGGATTTTTACCATGAGTCCATCTTTTCTACTAGGAGTCTACATCAGGATTTGCATTTGACCACCCATGGAGTGATAAGGCCTTGGTTACGGTTCCCCGTTCTCTTAGGTGACCTTACTTGAGAAGCCACTTTTAGTCCAAAATTCTCATCCTTTTATGGGTTCGAAGGTATTGCACACCCAACTAGCCTATCTCCCTACCATTCACCCATTTCCACAAATAAGTTTGCAGGAATGTGTTTTACCCTGTTCCTCAAATGAATCATCTAGCCAAAAATGGGCTATCCGAAAGAAAAAGGGAAAAATGAAGAAGATGGGTAAATCAATATATAAAAAAAAAAAGCCCTCGATCAAAATAATGGGGTAAGAAAAGAAAAACCGAAAAGAAAATCAAAATCTCAAAAATCGTTCCCAAACCCAAATAATCCCTTGGTTGTCTTATTGCCGTGAAATGCCTACTAGGGGACCGAGTCCTGAGGAAGGAAAATAGCGGTAATTGGGCAATCCTTACCATTTTACAAACACTTGTCCATCTTTTTGGTCTAATTGGCTTTCTCGAGTTTTGAACGACCCTCTAGGCTTAGCTTAGGAGACGGCATAACACTTACCTACATTGCTTACTAACTCCATGGTTCTCACTAACCACTCCATTTATCGTCCCGTTGTAGGCATCTTTAGTGGAATTAGAAGGACCTTGATAAATTTTCAATGTTTTTATTGTTTGATTGTCATCCTATTAGGATTTTGTCCATGACAATTTGTGTTACTAGCTCGGTAGTGTTCTCGCTTGTCTTAAGCTCAAATCAGTGCTTTCTCCGCCGTTTCGATGAGAGATTCGGTGATTTATTTTCTCTTTGGTTGCGACTATCTCTTTGTGTGTGTCTTCCTTGTTTTGTGTTTGTGTGTGTGTTAGTCGCAACCCCAATTTTGAGCAAGACCCAACTTGCCTTGCATGGAGGTACTCTACCTCATGGGTATCTTGATGTGAATTGAAGGGACGGAGCGGGCCCGTTAATTGCCTCGTATCGGCTTAGCATAGTCTAGCTTAGCAGTAGTAGCTAGTTTCGTTTTGGGTCTTTGCTCGAGGACGAGCAACGGTTTAGTGTGGGTGAATTGTTGTGTGCAAAACTTGGATCATTCTTCCTCCCATTTAGACTCATTTTTCCTCCGTTTTGCGAGATTAGAGTGCGATTATCGCCATATTTTGCGTAATTCTCGCATTAGTGTCTCTCTTTTGCATTTTACGTATTTTTGGTAGTTTTTTGTCTATTTTGATAGGATTTTCGACCGAAAGCGTGTCCGAGCTTCCATGAGCAGGAAAGAGAGAGATACAGTCCGAAAAGCAAAGCACACAACTGAAAGATCGAGTAATCCAATTGATCGACAAAGAAAGAGACCGGAAAAGAGGCAGAAGGCCACCGGGTAAAGTTTCGCCCGGTGAGTTACCACCGGGCGAATTTTCGCCCGACGACAATTTTCCACCCCCGAAGATTTTCATGACACTCTCCACCGGGCGAAATTTCGCCCACCGGGTGAAATTTCGCCCGATGGAGAAATCGGGCCGAAATTGCAAATTGAGAAGAAAATCTCACCGGGTGAAATTTCACCCGGTGGGATTATTATGTCAAGCCGCAGGGCAAAGTTTCACCCCATGAGGATGCAAAGGATGATGGTCTAGCTTAAATGAAGAGGAATTGGATTATGGACCTTGATTTCAGCAGGGGTAGCTTGCGAATCGACCTTGATTTCATCGAGAGCCTTAGTCAGTGCTTCCCGATGTGCCTGTGAGCTAACCAGTAGTTGCCATATAGTCATATCAGTTCGAACCCTCTTCAGTTGTTGGACTAAAGCCGTGTCATTGCTTGGCTCTTCGAGTGTAGACCCCGTCCTGGCAGGTTCAGTGACGGGTGTTGGAGCGGCGCGCCCAACAGTGGCGAGGTGGTTGGTGGCTAAGGCCTTGGTGTTGGCTTTTCAGACCTCTTCAAGGGTGATGGGGACAGCTTCCCCTTTGGCTAGGTACACGTCGTCCTTGTCATCGAACCATATCCCATTGATTTGTGGGATAAAAGGAGAAATGAGGTGAGAACAATCGATTACCTCCCCCGTGAATATTGCATGGGCACTGAACGAGTTTTCTTTGTTGCTCGGTTTGTTCCCGGGCAACGGGAACTTCCCGCTCTCGATAAGATCTTGGATCAGATGTTTTAGTCTCCAGCATTTTTCAGTACCATGTCCGTTACCCCGGTGATACTGACAGTAAGCTTGGGCATTATAAGCTTTGGGCCTCTTCTCTACTGGAGGCTCTGCGGTTGGGCCTATCGGTTGGATCAGACCCTTTGAAGATAGCCTTTGCAAGGCAGAAGTATAAGTAGTCCCTATATCTGTGAATACCCGATTTGGTATATTCTTTTTGAATGAGGTGTCGAGCAGGTTTACCTCATCAAAGATGCTGCGAGTAACAGCTTCAGGTACGGGCTTGTTTGTGGATGAACTAGCCCCTTGATAGCCCTTGGTAGAGGCCTTAGTCAGGCTCTCTAGTCTCAAGTCATCCTCGATTCTCGTGCCCATTTCAGTAAGGACAGCAAAGTTTGGGATGATAGCATACCGGAGGTGAACCCGGTAGGATGGGAGGAGGTTTTTGACGAAAGCTTCCACTAGGGCCTTCTCGCCGGGCTTGTCGACCAGCTTTACACTCTCGGCCCGCCATCTTTGCAAATATTTCGTGAACCCTTCTTTGGGCTCTTGGGCCATTACCTCCAGAGTACGCATTGTAGTCTGGATCTCAGTGTTATTGGTGTAGTTCCGAGCAAATTCGGTCGCCACATCATCCCAAGTCTTGTATTTCTTGGGGTCGAGCCTGTAGAACCAGGCCTTAGGATGCTTCTCCAAGGAGGAAGGGAATAAGTGCTTGAACATAGTGGACTTCACACCTTTGACTGCCATGAAGTCCTTGAAAGCCCGGATGTGGTGGATCGGGTCTTCGGTACCCTCAAACATAGGAATTCCCGTTAAGTTGAGGTCGGCAAGTAGCTCGTCATTCAAAGGTGAATAAGTACGAGCATTTTCGGTGTGGATCGAGTTGTTCGTCGATAAGTGGACTTGCTCTTCGAGCCTACGAACAACACTGATCAACTCGGCTATGGGCCCAGTGGGCTCAGCTCCTTCAACTGGGGCCGTTTTCTCCACGGTGCTTAGGCGGGTGGATAAAGTCACTTGGTTAGCCTGGATGGCAGCCAGTTGGATCTCGATCTTGGTCAATGCATTTTTCAACTCGTCCACTTAGCGTTGGTGCCGGGTTTCGGGTGGCCTGTCTGTAAGAACACCACGTAATCAGAAACTAGCCCAAAATCCCGGAATAGAAAGTACATCCCGAACAAGACTAAAAGGAAAATGACTCGGAAAAGACACCTAGACGGGTGACTTGTAAAATGTGGGCCTTCCTTAGGATTCGGCGGGTGAGCCTAGTCCTGTTCGAAGGAAGGTTCACGTGAGACATCCCCAGACTTATGGACTCGATTGTGTTGATGGGCCCTCCTTTGTAGGGGTTTGTCCTACGTAGGTGGGCCTTGCCTTAGTCTAATAAGGCGGACTGGGATAGGGAAGAAACTCCTGATGTAAGATCGACAGAGTTTCGACGCTAAAGACCTTGACAACTTAAGACACGACCCGACACTGCTAAAAATGGGAAGTCCTAAGGAGAAGGAGGTTTTGAAAATTGATTGTTTTTGAGAAAGGTCCGAGAAAACTCGGTTGAGGTCCCAATTTTCGAGAAAAAAACGAAAAGGGTATTGGGCCACGGGTTTTGAAAATTCGAAAATGCTTTTGAGTTTTGAATTGGGCAGCATACCGGCTAGAAAATAGGCTATTTTGAGTAAAATCATAAGTCCTAAATTCGGTATGTGTCCCGGGTTTTGAAATTGAATGGTTTGAAAAAGATGCAATCTTTGAAAAAAGACGGTTTTTGAAAACGACTCGAAAACCAAGTAGCACGTAGTCACACAAGCATTATAACGATGCCATGTACGCTCTATACTAAGTCTCGGTCGGTCTATAAGGGGTCTATACCAGTGTACATAGTCTAGACGTTAATCGGGGCGGACTTCCTAAGTCGAGTTGATCTTAGAACATGCCGCGAAACCCACTCGAATCGACTATGGACACCTTTTGACATATCCATATTGGAGTACATCAACGGTATAGTGGGACGTCGGTCGCGAGTACCGGCCCGGGAAAATATGGGTTATGCATGAACCGTAAAACTAAAACGCGTATTGTATTCGTCAAACGATTTCTATTCGAGTCTCACCCTGAGGATGCCGATGGTATGTCACACATCAGTTAATCCCCAGCGGAGTCGCCAAATTGTGGACATGACATAGGTCCACCCCGACGCCGCCACACGCGGGTTTGGGTAGGCGAATGAATCTCCATATGAGAATGGATCGAATTGAAATTTAGGTCTATGTGGAGTCGCCACAGAATTTTGTGGTTATTCGGAACCATTCGAGCCCACTCTATGTCGTAGTGGGCCGTATACAAAATACGGCCCATTTCCGATGTTAGAGTTTATTGGGCTCGTCCCTTTGCATTGCGATACCGATACCGACATTATCGGATATCGTGTATGGAATGACTCTCGTGCGCCAACGGTTTCGGACATCCGGAAACCGAGGTTCTGAGTAAGGGGTGAGGGTACGTGTTAGGAAGCCCACAAAGGACAACCAACCCCGCCCGCACTTAGCGGCCTCTACTAAGAACTCGAGTGACTTTCTAATACGCGCGTTAGTGATTCGGTGAAAAAATGCTTATGCAAACGTTGTTTTCCCTAAGCATGCAAAGAATTGAAAAGAGGGTTTCTATGTCAATTTAATGCAATTAATTCTACGTCAAAGTGGAATTTTAGCATGTGGGTTCATTTTAGTAAAATAAAACAAACGATAAAAAATTGGCAAAAGAAACGACAAACGGTTAGTAACGATATAACGAATAATAACGGTTCGTGAAAAAATTGAATTGAATTGAATGATGAACAAGATGATGCATGGTTTGAAAAGATAGTAAATACATATGATTGATTAAGCACGTGTTGACCTAAGTCGTAAAATACTATCGAATTTAGAAAATAGAAGAATGTACGACTCGTAACTTTGGTCGTGATGAGGCCACTCGATCGAATGGTCGATGGACTTGATCGGGTGGACCTTAAAAAAAGGATTCTGCTTTGCGTTTTAGACCATACTCGGCCGAGTTATTGACTAACTCGGTCGAGTACATAGCCACTCGACCGAGTCACTGTGAGACTCGATCGAGTGGGGGTCGTAATAGACATTCTTACCTGATTTTGGGGTGCCACTCGACCGAGTGGGCTAGACACTCGGTCGAGTGCCCCCTGTACGAATTGTAATTCGTTTGCAAATTGTATTGATTTTGAAATTGCTTTTGATTTTTGATAATTCGACGATTCTACCAAATCGGACATAAATATTGCACAATTTATGTTCGACTCGGATTTTATAAATTGTCGATTTTGTTGAATCGAATATAAATATTGCGGGATTTATATTCGATTCTAATTTTGAATACTCGTAGTATCCCATATTCGATTATTGAATCGATATGGAATACTAGAGTGAAAGTAGAAGAAAATAAATTAATTTTAGTCGTCTTAAATTAACTAACACGATATGGAAGAATCGCGTTAATTAATTCATGCGACTTGATCGCTAGATTCGACATCCACTTATGGAATTGGTATTGAATCTAATGGAACGACACTTTGCTTGAATTAAAGGACTTGATTCCCTCGACTTCTCCGACATCGAAATAAATCCCTAGGGATTGTGATGCGGCGGATCCGTGTCAACGGGTTACGACCCTTATTAGAATACAATGTTTGTTTTGAAAATCGACGTGAATATTTGACTCGAATAATGATGAAAACGAAATAAAACGGATTATCGTTTAAGTTAACTTATTTCAATAATCAAACGATCGGGGTGATGGGATAAGCGACCGTCAACGCGTGTGCAGTACACTTGTATGTTCGGTTTTCCTTATCCCACCATCACTCACATTCGACACAAATCAATAAGTATTTTAATGTTTTATACTAATTATATTATCGATATTATGATATTAGGATGCGATAATAACGATAAAAATAAAATAAATAAAAACGCGACACGTATGAAGACAACGACGACGCGACACGAGAAGGAGGGAGAGAAGAGAAGAAACATGGTTTTTGCACCCTCAACCTACATGTTTTTGTCTCGGAATAAGGCTCGTAGTGGTGGCTTTAACACGGGAGCTTCGAGGTTTTATGGAGGTTGAGTTATGGTGGTTAGGGTTTGATTCCTAAAACTAGGTTTAGGGTTTGCTAGTGTAGAATTGCTAGGGTTTGAATTAGGGTTGTGTAAGGATTGATTAGGGTTGTAAAAGGTTCTCCAAGATGTGTGCATGGGGGTTGTTTATATAGGAAAAGCTAGGGCACCCGGTTTAGGGCTACTCGACCGAGTAGGTGGCTAACTCGGTCGAGTGGCCCGTTACACTTGCAGCCGTGCTCGAAACAGGCCCACTCGATCGAGTGGGTCGGGCACTCGATCGAGTGGCCCAACTGGGTTGCACGGGTCCGTTGACTTGGACCTTGACCTTGAATGCTTGATGGATTTTGTGTTTGACTTGGACTTTTGATGATGTGAGGGGCTGTTTTATGTGTCTCGAAAACGACTTTGATCGGGGTTGGCCCAATCGCTAAAAGTCGGTTTTACTTCCGGTGTCTGTTTTGGCCCAAATTAGTCTCGTTTGACTCGGAATGATCCACTGGGCCTGGATTTGAGGTTGATTTTGTGAGGTTTGTACTCCGTAAGTGCGTTAGCCATCAACTAATGGATTTGAGCCCGTATCTGAGCGCGTAGAAACACGTTAGCGTCCGATCATCATCGGGTGTTTTTTGGAAACTGCCATAGACACCTGGCAGTCAAAATGCGGGTGTCTACATTGTCACACAAAGTAGGATAACAAAAACGTGAGTGCATACCAATAGAATAACACATAGATTGATTAATTTCCTCAGATGAAGTTAGTATTACGACCCGTGATGCATCTAAGATATTGGTTAATCCTAAAATTGAAGAGGTGATCGCATTCCGACAAAAGTAAGTTCACATCCGCCTTAATTCAGTCGAACAAATTTGAATTTCACCGAATAACTAACTCACAATACTACGTTATTTTAGTTACCCAGCCTTATCCGGCCCCAATAGGTGGAAGACTGGTGCGCCGACTACATGCACCGGCCCTCGCAACATACTCACTGGATCTAAGTGCAAGACACTATCGGAGATCAAAAACAGCACGAAAGTATATTTTACTATTATATTTCTCTTATATTATTACTCTTATATTACGAAGGATGACAGTATCCTAGGATTGCAAAAAGTAACTACAATCACCTACAAAATATACCTTGGCCAAAATTAACTGTATATAACATTTAACATCTATGTAGGCTGGGGCGTTTGTTACACTAGCAACCATATATGAGATGGACACATCAAAAGAATGGTCCTACTCTTCGTGTGGAGAGTGCAGGTTTAAAATGTCGGAAAAGGAGAACGGGATGTGGTACTGTGAGACGAAAGATTGTCGATTCATCGGCCTGGCTATGAGGGAGCCCGTTATGAGGTCATGCTGCCATTATTCACTACTTCCCAATTGGTTTTTTTTTTTTCGTGTACTAACAGTGAATACATTTAACCAGGTACCAAGTTAAATTCACTGTGTTTGACGACCTGTGTGAATTTGTGGACATTATAATTTGGGACGACCAAATGACAAAACTCCTAGGGAAGACGGTAAAAGAGATACTAGACGCAAGGGCGGTATGCGTTTATCCTAGCCCATTATTTAGCATGTTACACAACTTATTACGCAACAATACTAACTTATAATGTAAGTGCAGGAGTCAAGTCCAAACGGTCTACCTCCCCAAGAATTTCGTGCTATTATAGAGAAAGACTATCTTTTCAAATTCAGGATCACGCAAGCATTCAACATTAGACAGAATTCAAGATGCTACGCAGTCATAGATATGTGTGACAATGAAACAAATAAGTTGACTTGGAGAAATCTAATGACTACACAACCTATTACACAAACGGTACTCCATTAAACCTATGCAGTCATAGAGTTAGCATGGTTTTTCATTTTAATATAGGACGAATATATATAACAATGTTGTAGGTGCAGGTAGGGGAAGTAGTAGACGAAGCAGCGGCAGGGAGTTCTGCCTCGGTGTCAATGGTTTCAAAGAATCCCGTTAGTGCAACGGTAGGCTGCTATTTTACTATTTTTTCTCTTCTTTGTTTTATTTGGGACGCAACACAATAGTCCCTATTCGGATCAATTACTGACACAACTAGGACATAAATTTAGGAGTCTTTTGCGAGCAGCCAGATAAGTCCACCAAAGGAGACGAGGTAGCTAAGGGAATAGTAGCCATACTTGTTCAGGAGAGCAATGTGATGGTGACGAATTCCGAAAAATCAGCACGGGCAGATACAACTATTGAAAAGTGTGAGGATGCAGGAGAGTCAACCGAGCCGCAGTCCAAACAGCGGCAGAAACGACATGGGAAGGCTCATATGACCTAAGTCGGTGCACCGATTTCATATTGGTGTCGATAACTAAGTTGCTGTTTCAATTTATGTGTGGTAATCTAGAACTACATTTCATCTTACAGTTTGACTGTTTTGACTCTGTTTTTTAATTTTCCCCGGTTATCTCGGACCTGATTTTCATATTCACCAACAGTTGCATGGTGTTTAATTGTTATGGTGACTATATATTAAATTTAGTCAAGTTGCATTGCCTTACTTCTCTCAGGCATATCGTCGATCCTCATCATAGACGAATAGGTGCATACCCACTTTTCACAAAAACCAAAGTAGACATTATAACGCTACAATTAGAGGACCGACTTATCAGTCGTACATCGCTCTAAGAGCGTAATGTAGTCAAACTCAGACCATGCTAGACGACGGATATGCACACTAGACATTTACGTTTAGGAAATTATTATATACTCATCATTGAAAAGCGTGCCTAGACGTTCTGTCGCCCTCCATCTCACTAAGAGCATGCTATGACACAGTATATTTTATTTTATGTATTATAGACGCTTCGATTAGGAGGGAAGGACGACGTGTTGTATAGGCTACCAGAATCGCAACTCATCATTGAGAAGTACACATAAATGTTGTCGTCCTCCAACTCACTAAGAGCATACTATTATACAATATATTATGTGTGATATAGACGCTTCGATTAGGAGGGAAGGATGACGTGTTGTCTACGCTACCAGACTCACAACTGACCAATCTAAGTTGTGTCATTTAAAACCACTCAATTTAGGGATTGGGTCTTGGGTTTCCTGAGATCGCTTCTTCCTCATATAAGTAGGCTGCCTGCATGCAAACACTGATGTTAGTTGTCATCTAAAGGACCATTAATTAGACATGTTACTACTAATTAGTAAGGGATTATTGTATTTATTAGTTATTAGTAGTATAAATTGCATGTATATGTATTATTAACTTTGGTAAATATTTTCAGTGGTGTACACGTATATACGTTCACATACGGTCAGCCACACACACACACACATGTATATGTATGTATGTATATGTGTTAATTAATTATAGGTAAAAATAGTTACAGTAGTGTAGTTCAGTCATATATACACGGTCAACCACATTCATATATATAGTCAGATGATCGTATATATATAATACATATATAAAACGTGAGAAACTACATACGTACACATTACTAGTTTCCTAATTGCTCCCCTCACACGACATTCCCATCATATTTATTGAATAATTAATTCAAATAATAAATTAATAATCATATACTTAATTAGCTGATATATAAATTAAATAATTAAGAGTAATTAACATTTTCAATTGTATATTTGTATATGTTTTTAGCTCAGTATATAATTATATATATATAGAGTAAGGCTCTTATGATTTATTTACTCTATATAAGTCCCTAAGTCCTCATCTCATCCATTGGATGAGATGAGAATGGATGGACAAGATGCTTCCAATTATTTGCATTAAAAAAAAGAAAAAAAGGGAGATTACGTTCCTAAAATAGCTCCCATGATTTTAGGAAACAATAACCCCATGATCACGTTCATTCATCATTCAGTCATTCACCTTACAAAATTCATCAAAACCTAAAAAAAAAAAACTTCCATCATCACGTTCCGTCATTCATTCAATCAAATCTGGGTTCAAAATCCCGTTACTATGGATTCAATGAGCGCGACATCATCATGAACTGTTGAAAAGTAATTGATCGAGTATAACAATGGTGAGTTTTGATATTTATTTCACGTTTTGCTTCAATTTTAATTCGGCGATCGGCTAACAAAAATTAAATTTCTTTCACATCGCTTTGGCTTCGTTTTTTATGTCAATTTTCATGTTTATATTGTTCTCATTGTCATCTCATTCATCATAGATTCATATTGATGGTTAATTGATATTCATGTCGATTTGGCTTCCCTCTTTACGTCAATTTTCATGTTGATATTGTTTTTTCATTCATCATAGATTCATATTGATGGTTAATTGATATTGATGATCTATTCGCCTTTTGTGGGTTATCTGGGGAAGGCGCCGTTCTTGGTTACCTATTTTTCCTCCACCTATACATCACCACAATAAGTTTACACAAAAATAACCTCCAATCTTGGTTTTCAACCACATCAAAAAGCCAAAAAAGGACAAACCAAAGCAAGAGAAAAGGGCAGAAAAATATGAAAAACAAGGGAGAGAAAAAGAGCTTCAAATGAAATCATATCATCAAAAACATCTCCTTCAAAACAAAACAAAACAAAAACAAAAACAAAAAAAAGCCCTTGATCGACTTTTGCCGTGAAGTGCCTACTAGAGGACCGAGTCTCGAGGTAGGAAGATAGCGGTAATTAGTCGATCCCCCCCAAAAATTGTAAACACTTCACTTTTTGTTTGGGCTAATTCAGGAAATTCGAGTTTGGAACGATCCTCTTGGCCTTAACCAAAGAGAGCGGGACTGCATCTACCTACAGTGTCGAACGAGTCCATGGTTCACTTTTTCCACTCCGTTTAACTCCCCGTAGTACCCCTTTAAAAGATTAGGAGGACCTGGCTAAGTTATCAACATCTTTATTGTTTTAAAGTCAAACAATTAGGCTTTGGTCCTTGTCTACTTGGGTAATCTATCTTGGAAAGTTTATGCTTGTTTTAGGTGAGTAATCGGTGTCTTTCCCTGCCGTCTCGATGAGGGATTTGGTGTTTTATTTTTGCTTTGGATGCGTCTATTCTTTCGTATTATATGTTTTTGTGTGTTTAGTCGCATCCACCATTTTGAGCAAGCCCTAACTTGCCTTGCATGGGAATACTCTACCTCATGGGTATTTTGATGTGAGTTGAAGGGACGGAGCGGGCCCATTAATTGCCCCGTATCGGCTTAGCGTAGTCTAGCTAGTAGTAGTAGTATGTAATTTCTTTTTGGGTCTTTGCTCGAGGACGAGCAACTGTTTAGTGTGGGAGAATTGTTGTGTGTCAAATTTAGACCGTTTTTCCTCTCATTTAGACCCGTTTTTCCCTCATTTTGCGAGACTTGAGCGCGATTATCACCGTATTTTGAGTAATTCTCGCATTAGTGTCTCTCTTTTGCATTTTACGTGTTTTTGGTAGTTTTCTGTCTATTTTGATAGAATTTTCGTCCAAAAACATGTCGGAGCTCCTATGAGCATGAGAGAGAGAGAGAGGGAAACCGCCCGAAAAGCAAAGCACACAACTCAAAATCAAAAGTCCAAACCCAAGAGGTGAAACCTTGAGCGAAAAGGAAAAACTATAAGTCCATTAGGCATCTTCACCGGAGAGGTTGAACTTCAAATGAATATATCTAGAGTTCTAGACCTCTTATCGTAGCGATTCTAATTGGAGGTGAAAGCCTATCTTCTTAGCTTTCCAACGACATATCACACGCCCCAATCGGAATTCAAACGAGAGAGTTATGGCCCTCTGAAGTCACAGAACGAAGTTTCACCCGATGAGATTTGAACGGGCGAAACTTCGTCCGACGGTGTTCTCCCCAGATTGCCATTTTTGACAAAAAAAGTTCACCGGGCGAAATTTCACCCTATGAGATTTTGACCGAGCGAAATTTCACCCTACGAGATTTTGACCGGGCGAAACTTCGCCCGGTGGTATTTCGGCCATATTGGAGAGAATCCGCAGGGCAAAAATTTCACCCTATGAAGACTCATTGGGCAAAGTTTCATCTCAAAGGACAACGTCTCACTAATGGACAAGGATTAGATTATGGGCTTTAAGATTGTGTGACCCATTAAGGGCTTATTATATATAGTAACCCTAGGTTTTCATTTCAATTTGTGCCTTAAGTGTGCCTCCTTAGAGTAGGGTAGTTAGTAGATCTCCTTAGTAGTAGTAGTAGTAGTAGTAGTAGTAGTAGTAGTAGTAGTAGTAGAAGTAGTAGTTCACATAGTAGAAAAACTCCATAAATTTAGTAGTTTCCATTATTTTTAGATTAATCTACTCTATAATTTCTACAATCAAGTTCCTACATTAGTTGAAGATTTGGGTTTTTTTGAAGATTTGTGGGGATTATTGAAGGATTAGTGACATGTTCTTCATTCTCTTCATCAAAGATTCAATCTTTATTTATGCAATCTTCTTATTTATTCTAGATCTTCATAGTTGGTATATTTCTCTTTCACTCTCTAATCTCTAGTTTAGATTTAATGTTGTTCTCTCATTATTGTCTTGTTTAGATTATTTAAGTGTTGTTAGTTTCTCTAGATTTTATTTATGATTGTTCTTGATTATTCTCTAGTTTAGTGGGTAATTGTTAGATCGTAGTTTCCTTATCATTTTTGTCGTTAGTTTCTTTAGATTTAGTTATTATGCATGTTTAGTTGTTTTCTCCTTTGTTATTGTTTTGATGTTTTCCATTATGAGTAGTGAGTAGATTTCTTGTTGGGGGGTTTAGGGATGAGGACTTGGATTATTTGAATTGAGGGATGATGGTGGGTTGTTTGCTTGTTGATTTATCAATTTTGAGGTTTTTGCGTCTTTGTTGACTTAGAACCGCGGCTAAGTCGACCTTGACTCACTCTTATCAATATGGGGAAACTCGGGGTAGGAGTTACCTTGAATTGAGACTTACCCTTTTTCGCCGCGAAAGCGGGTTTTTAGGTGGGTTGGGTGAAGAAACCGAAAGGTGCATTCTCCCTTTATCGACGTTGTGACTAAAACCCGATTCCGAGATTCTTAGAACCCAATTTCCGAATCCCGACTTCCCCCTAACACATTTTCCTTAATTGATCATCTCTAGTTATTTATTGCGTTTTAGTATAGACTCGACCCTTAAAACCCCTTTTTAGACCCCAAACACGCTTCTCTTACTCAATTGCACTCCGTTCCCTGTGGACCAACCTCGACTTACCACGAATACTTGTCTATTTTTGTGTAATCTCGAATCTTACAAATATCGTTTGATCCCCCGTCCTTCGTTAACCACCGATCCGATTGGGAGGCGATCAAAATGGCGTCGTTGCCGGGGAATTTAAACACAAAAAATCACCCCGCGTCACTTACCCAGCCAAACCCCCTTACCCATCTTCATTATTCACCTTTTCCCTCTCTCTCTCCTCAATCAAACCCCAAACAAACCCCAAATCCTCCACCTTAAACCACCTCTAATCCCTCCATTCCTTCACCAAAATTCAATTAAATTATATATTTCTCATCCTTATTACATTCCTAACACCTTCTTGGAGTTTGTTTTGAGAAATTGTTCCGATTCCGACAAACCCCAAACCGAGACCGTCATCACATAATCGTCGAATTCAAGCATCAAGGATGAGGAGGGTAAAACAAATGGCAAGAAAAATGATATCTTCAATGCTTAATCGCAGTTTGGGTTCAACATCATCCTCTAAGTCCGAGGAGCAGGCTGAGGCTCGGGACGAATATGTCCCGATGCCCGTTCAAACACAAAGCTCTATTCCTCGTGAACAACCTGTCCCGCTTGAGGTACGGTACCCGAAAATCCATCGTAATTTCCGTGAACCTCTGTCTGGTCTCTATTTCGCTAAAAAGGCCCATCTTGGTAAATGTAAAAATTTATGGGTCTGTCGTCTCGAGCCAACCCGTTGGGCGGATCGAGATGTAATTGTTCGTATGGGTATAGAAACGCAGGTACAAGCAATGTGCCAAAACATTGGTCTCACCAAATTTAATGCCTCCGAGGAGGATACTTTTCAAAATTTGACGTTTGAGTTTTTCGCAACTTTTAAGCTGAGTGGTGACGATAATACCACTGTTACTTTTCAGCTGCGAGAAACTCTATACGTCCTCAATTTGAGGGGTTTTGGTGCATTGCTTGGTTATCTTCTTTTGTCCTTGGAAGGCCTAGGGCGGGGCAGAGTCGGGACGACAAATTCGCCCGTGATCGATTTTGGTTTAAAATTGCCCGTCAAAGGACTTTCAAGGGAGGAAAAATGCGTTCTTTCTTCATCTGAAACCCCATCCTCCGGTATGTGGCGCGTATTATAGCCAATTCATTCTTGTCAAGCTATGATACGCATCACAACTGTAGTGCAACAACTGTGCAGTAGTTAGAGGATGCGGTTTTGGAGAGAGGCCCGTCGATCGATTTTGGCGATTTAACACCAGTTGCTGGAGCAGGAATTTTCATAGATGAAGTTTATTGTCCTTTCCTTGTGTGGCCCCAGAAAGGGGATTATGACAGTGTGTTCTTGTATAAGATTACTGAGCTGCGAGCCATTGCAATGCCTAACCCCGAATGGGTAAGGCTAGATATTGAAGAGAACTTCGGCATGCCGAAAAGGTCCGGGGAGTACATTCGGGGTAGCACCCTGTGGACATGACATAGGTCCACCCCGACGCGGCCACGCGCGGGTTTGGGGAGGCGAATGAATCTCCATATGAGATAGTCAAATTGAAATTTAAATCGAATTTGGAGTCACCACCGAACTTTGTGGGAGTTCGGGCCCGTTCGAACCCACTCTATGTCGTAGTGGGCTGTGTACAAAATACGGTCCATTTCCGATGTTAGAGTTTATCGGGTTCGTCCCTTTGGATTTGATACCGATACCGACTTGATCGGATACCGTGTATTGAATGACTCTCGTTGCCAATGGTTTCGGACATCCGGAAACCGAGGTTCTGAGTAAGGGGTGAGGGTACGTGTTGGGAAGTTCACAAAGAACACCCAACCCCGCCCGCACATTAGCGGCCTCTACTAAGATATCGAATGATTTTTGAATACGCGCGTTAGTAATACGATGAATGATATGCAAACATTGTTTTCCTAAACATGCGAGGAATTGAATGGGTTGCTAAGTCGGTTTAATGCATGAAAATTAACGTCAAAGTTGAATTTAGCATGTGAGATTCGTTTTAGTATAATAAAACAAATGATAGAAAAAAAAGATGAATTTGCTACAAAAGATGAACAAACGAGTTAGTATCGATTTGTGAATAAAAATATAGCAAATACAATAAATATGAGAGATCGAGAAAATATTAGTCGAAATATGAAAAATATTGCTAAAAAGTACCGTTTTGTATAAAAAACGAAGTTCGAAAAATAATAAAAAAAAGCGAAAGACGAGTCGCGTTTCAGTCGGCCGCGCGGCTCGCCCGGGACGCGCGCGACTTGCGTCCCGACCTGTTTTCGAAACCAATTTTTTGAAAATTCGATGTTTTTATTAAATCGCATACAAATATTGCACAATTTGCACTCGATTTGATATTTTCGATATTCGTTATATTCGATGTTCGATTATGTAATCGATATCAAATACTCGGAATAGTTTTTTTAGAAAAGATGTAAATTTTGAGAAATCGTTTTGTAGAATAAAATAAAAAAAAAAAAACGAAAAGGGCTAAAAAGGAAGCTCGGGTTCCAAGCCCGTGCGCGAGTCGCCTGGGAGGGGCGCGACTCGCGTGCGGGTCTGTCCCGGTTCCGTTTGTTGTCCGAAAATCGCTAATTTTGATAAATCGCGTACAAATACGAATTAATTTATACTCGATTTATGTTTTCGATATTCGTCGTATCCGATATTCGATTATGAAATCGATATCGAATATTCGGAATGAATTTTAGGAAAAGTTTTGTAAAAAAGAATTTGAACGAAAAAGATGTTAATTCTCTCCGCGTTAAAATCGTTGTATTTTGTATATGTAACGATTTTTTTTAGCATCGACGAGATTTAATTTAATTCTTTTTGGTACAATATTCGATTATAGAGAATCGATATCGTATTTTTAAGAACGTTTGTTATATGAAAATAATTTTAGTAATATGGATATTAGAAAAAAACGACGAACGACCCGTAATAAAAAAAGGACGACCGAAGACCCGTAAAAGGAAAAAAACGGACGACGAAAAAAGAAGAAAACGAGAGGGAGAAGAGAGAAGATAGAGAAGTCGGGTTTGGTTACACCCTCAACCTACATGCTTTAGTTTACTCGGATCGGAGCTCGTTGGAACGTGGCTTGGGCACAAGAGCGTCGAGTGGATGTCGGTGAGTTGTGGTGGCTCGGTTTGGACGTGAAGGGTGTCGGGTATCGGGGCCGGTTTCCTTCGGGTTTTAGATATAATATCGGTTTCTCGATGCTAAGTTTAAGGAGTTTTATGGATGTGTGTAATTGATGTGAATAATTCTGAATCTTCGATGCTTATTGGTGTATATTTGATAGATGAATATTGTGTGCGCAAGGGGCCTATTTATAGGGATATTCCCGACCTTGGCTAGGAGAGGTATTTGAGTTAGAACTATCGCTTAGGATAGGAAACGTAAGAAGCTGAGAAGAACGAGAATTCCGTTTGCTTGGCAAAGAAGAAAGGGAATCTCGGCTGGTATGGGCTGCTCGGCCGAGTGTCCTAGCTCGGTCGAGTGTTCGATTCGGTTTTCGGATAGAATTTCTACTTGAGATCGAATCCTATTCTTAAACGGATTTGGATAATATTTTATGTAGCTGATTTTTTGTAGTATTGGAGCCCAAATCAGCCACGTGAGGTGTCACGGCTGACTCGCGTGTCTCGAGAATATTTTTGACCGGGTTTTGACTCGGTCGCTAAAAGACGGTTTTGCCCCTGGTGCCGGTTTCGACCCAAATTAGTCTTATTTGACTCGAAACGACCCACTGGGCCTGATTTTGAGGTTGGTTTTGTGAGATATGTACTCCGTAAAAAGCCCAAGCCAAATGCCAATGATTTTGAGCCCGTTTCCGAATATATTAAAGCACGTTTGCGTCCGATCATCATCGGGTGTTTGTCGGAAACTACTATAGACACCTGGCAGTCAAAATGTGGGTGTCTACAGAGCCCCCACTCTGACTGAGGCTTGGACAGGGCGAAAGTCAGAGTAGCCACCAGGCTAATCAAAGATTAAAACCTGGCAACCTCCGGTCGGGTCGTTTAAAGTCCATTAGACTTGCGTAAAAGAGCTCGCCGGCCATAAGTCGGAAATTATACCTGAGCTGATGATGCTAACTCCGTGGGGAATCGGACTTGTTGTACAAGTATTGGGTGTGCCCAGACACGGGCTCATCCCGTTAAATGCCGCTGGGGAGCTGGTTGCACGGTTTTGCTTGAGTCGTCCTGTACAATGATTTATGCAAAGCTTGCATGTAACACATTTTTAGGAGAAATGACTGGCGCTGGGGAATAAAATTTTGAAGAAGAGTTTTTTAATTTTTTGGATGGAAGAGTTTTGAAAGACTAAAGTATTTTGACTCCGAAAAGGAATAGGAATGCTCAGGATGACTTAGCTAGATCCTAGGATAAGGCCTGTATGTTAAATCTTCTGGGATTAGGAATCCTTAGGTGAGGAGGAGAATCCGATTTCTTGCTATAAATACCCTCTCCTTGCTCATAATTTATTCATAATTCTTACAATTCCCCTCTTCCTTCAAAGAAAAAAAAAACAAGCCCTGAGAAACTTATTTCCTCTTCTTAGAAATTCATTATGGGTATCGACCGATTAGTTGGAATGTTGCAAGATTGGTCTCGACTTTTCAAAGACGCTGATAAAGTTATCCTGAACCAGAATGGCGTCACCCAGTTATTTACGATCCGTCAAATGCAAGTGGACCATCACTTTTTGGATGCTTGTCTGTCCTACTGGGACGATACTTATCACGTTTTTAGCTTTCCTCGAGGCGAAATTTGTCCTATTCCTGAGTAAATTGCTGCTGTAGGAGGATGGAATCCCATGCTTCGTCCCGCCGTCCCGTTCTCAGTTCATGACATGAGGAGAAAATTACAAGAATTTTTAGGTCTTTCCCACATGGAGGTATCTCGCATGACAGAAGACGATACCGTTTCCTTGATCGACTTGGCTGAAAAATTTATGAACCCAGATGACGTCCGGGTCAGGCCGGTATATAGCCGCAGGGCCTTTACTTTTTGCATGCTCCACGTTTACGCCTTCGAAGGTCATATGGATTTGTTGTCTTGCATGGGCCATGTCAGACTTCTTACTGTGGCCGATCTGATGGAGACAGAGCACAACCCGGCTTGGCTGATTACAGGGGAGATTATCCAGGGTTTGGATAATCGTAAAAGGGATCCGTCGATCCGGCTGACTGGGAGTACCCGTCTTCTACAAGTAGGCTGATTTTTCTCGATTTTTCGCAATTTTTGATTTTTTTCGCAATTCCGATTTTTCCGAAATTTCTGATTTTTCTTGTTTTCTCGGCTTCTTTCGATTTTCCTCGTTTTTTTTCCGATTTTCTGCGATTTTTAATTTTTTTTTTTTTACTTTTCACGATTTTGACTTTTCGCGACTTTGACTTTTCAGCTTTGGCTATTCGAGAGGCTATCGATCCTGGACCCTCCTCTTGACATCAGCCGATATCGCCCAAATCAAGTGATGACGAGAATACGGACTGTTGACTTTTCCCGTCTTACTACCCAAAAATTCTGGGAAGAGCTGCTATCCTTTCATGGAGGCCCATTGATCCGTTGGACCGTACCCTGGTGGCCCATTTATGTTTGGACTGGTTTAGAATCGAGGGATAGGGCCCGATATCAATTAATCCTATCTTTTAGGCAGACCATCCATCTTTACCCCGATCGCATACTTAGGCAATATGGTCGGACCCAGAGGATCCCGGAAATCGAAGCGGTCGTGAGTGAATCTACTCAGCTGACGGATGTGATGTGCGACACCTGGATGCAAAGGTGGTATACCCGGGCTACCTGGCCCGTTTCCAAGACTCTTCACTCGATCTGGGTATCCGATTCTTATGTGAAGTGGACCAAGGCGGACTCTGCTAAAGCCCGTGCTGCTTTGAAGACCGACGAAGCCTTCGACTTGCTGCGTCGAGAACAAGCTAAAGACAATCGAGGCTTTTTCGATGACGGTGATACCCCGGCTACCATGGTTCGCCTGATGTCAGGCAAGAAGGGGAAGACTAGGACTCAGACTGAAGGGTCCAGTACTAAAGGTGCACGGGGAAAAGTGAGCCCCCAGACGGACTTGGAAAGGAGACTCGGCCCAAGACTGGCGGCTAAGGACCGACTTGGTCCACGCGACAGACTTCCCGAACACGTACGGGCTCGGCTTGGGCCAGTGACGATAGCTGAAGATTCGTTCTCGAAGAAACGGGTTCGGGCTAAGGAGATTCCCTTGGTGATACGGGAACGTTCGCCGCCGCCCCCTCGACCTCGGGCTCCGCGTGACCCAAAAGATAAAGGGAAGCAGAAGATGTATGAGCAGTAGTCTCCTAGATTTTATTATTTAAGTACTACTATTATTTTTGTGTGATTTTTGTGTGGTTTATTTTTGCGTGAGGCATTTTTGAAATAATAAAAGACATATTAGTGAAAAACCGTTCCTGTCTTTTCGTTATTGCAGTGGTTGTACCCTTTTGAGGGGTTGCCTACGTATCCACGATTAGTGGAATCAAACCAACCGAAGTTCAGACGTAGATTTTTGTAATTTTCGAAATACATCAAGACTATTAGTTCGAGATGTGCGACAGTAGGATAAGTAATCCTAACTTATTGACTTGCTTAATCTTTGAAAATTTTATAAAATGACAAATTTTTATAAACTTTTAGCAAATGACATTGAGATAAGGTTAGGGGTAGTAGCGCTTCAGCTGGTCCAAGTTGGTTGGGTTGACGAATTCGTTCTCGTCCAAGTCTGTCAGCATTACTGCTCCTCCTGATAAAACCTTCTTTACTAGATATGGTCCGGCCCAATTGGGTTTGAATTTTCCCCAGGGTCGACTGGTAGTAAAGCCCTGACAGATTTTAGGACTAGATCGCCCTCTTTGATATTTCTGAGCCTAACCCTTTTGTTAAAAGCCCGTTGTATCCTTTTTTGGTATATCTGGATATTGTTAAGGGCTCGGGATCGTCGTTCGTCCAAGAGAATCAACGAATCGTATCGGGCTTGGACCCAATCTGCTTCAGGTACCTGGCTTTCGAGTAGAATCCTCAGGGATGGTACCTCGAGCTCGACCGGCTGGACCGCCTCCATCCCATATGTCAGATAGTATGGAGTTGCTCCGGTTGCGGTGCGGATTGATGTCCGGTATCCCCATAAGGCAAAAGGGATTTTATCGGGCCAATCCCGGTAATTATCAGCCTTTTTTTTAAAGTATGGTGACAATTGTTTTATTGGCTGCCTCTACCGCTCCATTGGTTTGGGGACGGTTAGGTGAAGATGTATGCCTTTGAATCTTATATTTTGCCAGCAAAGTAGCGGTTTCGGCTTGAAAATGGGTCCCCGTGATCACTAATGAATTCGTGCGGGATCCCGTATCTGCATATAATTTTATCTTGGATAAATTTTGCTACGTGCTTGGTGTTCAAGACACGATATGACTCGGCTTCAACCCATTTAGTAAAATAGTCAATAGCCACTAGAATGAAGCAGTGACCTCCCATCCCGGAAGGGTTCACCTTCCCGATTATATCTATTCCCCATGTCGAAAATGGCCATGGTGAAGTCATGGTATATAATAGGGATGACGGCATATGCTGGACGTTGCCGAAAATCTGACAGTTATGACAGTGTTTGACATATAACTGACAGTCGGTTTCCATGCTATTCCAGTAATACCCGAGTCTGGCGATTTTTCGAGCTAGCATATGGGCGTTCATATGCGGGCCGTTCTCGCCATCGTGTACCTTGGTCATGACCTTTTCGGCCTGCGTTTTGTCGATACATAGGAGTAGAGCCCCCTGCGCCGTCTTTTTGTACAACTGTCCATCGTCCGTGCGGATGAACTGGGTGGCCCACCTTCGCAGGGCTTTCTTGGCCCGGTTTTCATATCTCGGAGGATATTCTCCCGACGTTAAGTAGGTTAGAACAGCCTGGTACCAAGGTTCTGGATCAGTTATTTCAATATCTTGAATAGCATTGACGTATGCCGGCTCGGACCGTCTTTCGACCCAAATCGGCATGCTGGTCATGTGTTCCGGGATATTCAGTAAAGATACTAACTTGGATAGCGCATCTGCAAACTGGTTTTCTTCCCGAGGTAGATAAATGTATTCCACCTTTTGAAACTGCCTTTCGAGAACCCTTACTCGCGCTTGGTAAGCTACGAGATTTGCGTTCCGAGTTTTCCATTTCTGGAGTGCTTGATTGATGACTAATGATGAGTCACCATGGACCCGGAGGTTTGTTACTCCTAAGTCCGCGGCGGCTTGCAATCCGTGAATGCATGCTTCATACTCGGCTGCGTTGTTAGTCACGTCAAAATCCAATTTAATGGACAACGGGGTGTGTTCTCCTTGTGGTGAGATTAGCAAAATTCCGACACCAAATCCTCGAAAGTTGGATGCTTCGTCAAAGTATAGATCCCATGTCTCCGTGTCAGTATGGAATATATCTTCATCTGGAAAGGCCCAGGTATCGGTATGTCCTTCTTCAGATACCGGACTATCGACAAGGAACTCGGCTACTACCCGACCTTTGATGGCTTTTAATGGCACGAACTTGAGGTCGAACTCAGCTAACATTAAAGTCCATCTAGATATCCTGCCATTGAGGATGGGCTTCTCGAACAGGTATTTGATTGGATCCATTTTGGACAACACGTGCACTTCGTGACTAAGCATATAGTGTCGGAGCTTTTTAGTGGCCCAAACTAGAGCAAGGCACGTCTTTTCGAGGATCGTATATTTGCACTCGTATTATAGGAACTTTTTACTGATGTAGTAAATATCCCGTTCTTCCGAGTCGACCGTCTGGGCCAGCATAGCCCCCATGACCATCTCGGTCGTTGTCAAATATAACGATAAAGGTAAACCTTGTTGAGGCGGCATTAATACCGGTGGAGATGACAGAATCTCTTTGATCTTATCGAAAGCTGCTTGACATTTGTCGTCCCACAGTACCCGTTCTCCTATCTTCTGTTTCTTGAAAATGGGTCGCGTACCATGGTGAGCTTTGAAATAAACCGGCTGATATATTGGACTTTACCGAGAAACCCCCTTATCTCCTTTTCGGTTTTAGGCGGCTGCATCTCGGTAATAGCCTTGATTTTGGCTGGGTCAACCTCGATGCCACGCTAGCTGATGATAGGGCCCAGTAATTTGCCCGACGTTACCCCGAAACTGCATTTTTGAGGATTTAACCTCATGTTGTACTTGCGTAACCGGGTGAAGAACTTTCTGAGGGCCGAAATATGCCCGTTTCGTTCTTTGGACTTAACGATCATATCGTCCACGTAGACCTCAACTTCCTTGTGCATCATGTCATGTAGTAAGGTAGTGGCGGTCCGTTGGTAAGTGGCACCTGCATTGATAAGCACAAATGGCATAATGGTGTAATAGTAAGTCCCCCAAGGCGTAGTGAAGGTGGTCTTACTCATGTCTTCTTTCGCCATTTTGATCTGATTGTATCCGGCATACCCGTCCATAAAGGATAGAAGGGCATGATCGGCTGTGTTGTCCACCAGTAAATCGATGTGTGGTAACGGGAAACCGTCTTTCGGTCTGGCCTTATTAAGGTCTCAGAAATCTACACAAACTCGTACCTTTCCGTCTTTCTTGGGTACTGGTACGATATTTGCAACCCAGTCTGGATATTCAGACACTTGAATAAAGCCCGCTTTGAATTGCTTGTCGACTTCTTCTTTGACTTTGAGAGACCATTCGGGCCTCATTCTTCGGAGTTTTTGCTTTACCGGCTTACACCCGTCTTTGATGGGTATACGGTGTTCAGCTATCTACCGGTCTATTCCCGGCATGTCCTTGTCGGACCATGCGAAGACGTCTTTGAATTCGTGGAGGAGCTCCGTGAATTGTTGCTTCTCCTTGGGATCTAAGGATAAACCTAACTTAAGCATCTGAGTCTCTAAAGGGGTTCCTACATTGATGGAGTCAGTTTCCTCAATGACCGGATCTCGGGATTCCCTTTGTTCGAGTTGCTCGACTAGATGCGGAGGTAGTGGTACCTGTTCATCGGGTTTCTCAATGTCATTGCAAATAAGATTTTTGAAAATGTTTTGAAAATAAGACAAGTCGTAAGTAGAACGGTTATCGTTATTATTGATAGAGAATTTTGAAAATAGCTCAAAGAGAGCAGCCATCTGATCGTTGGTCAGAGGCGGGATGGGGAGTGCTCTCGGGACAGACTCCGAGACTCCCACAGGTGTGACCAAAGGAAAAGGGGTTACAGACTCGACCCTAGTACTGGACCCTCTAGACTTAGACCCAGACTCCGACTCTGACTCAGACTCAGACTCGGATTCGGACTCGGCGCCTTGCATGTCCCCTTCGCCAGTAGTGAGCTTGTAGACTCGACCCTCGCTGTCGATCCACTTGATTGTCTTCCTCCAAGCCCTCTTTCCGGTGTTAGTACCGACTTCAGAGATCAGCCTGGTCGGATCGAACTTGCTGCTATGGAGGATCAGGTTCACCAATTCCTCTTTAGGGGTCGGGATTATCTTGCTCTCTTCGAATAAGAGCCCCAGCATGGGCTCAGCATGGTTTGAATCTTCTTTCGATTCGGCCTGGATGAGAGCATAGATATCATCTGGGATGAAATTGCATTCCCGAGCCAATTTGGTCTCGGGATATGAGATGGTAGCCAATTTGGTTACGTTGGTCCGGTCCATATCTCCCTGGGCCATGGTGTAGCCTAAACCGAATCGAGACTCTCCGTCATTCAGGACCTCGATGATCTTGCCAGCTGGGAGATTGGGCCTTGATGTAGCCCCCGGTAGGTAGCCCAAATTTTGCAGCATCATGTCGATGCTAGTAGTGAAGTAGGGCAGAAAAAGGTACTCTTCATCGATCATTCCCACGAAATTGAATCCTCGCGGGTCGATTGAGCCAGCCGTGTTGCAGCTTGACACGGCTATGGGAGTAGCTTCGAGGGTGATGACCCCGTCTTGTAAAGGTAACTTGACCTTCCTGTGGAGAGTGGAGGACACGGCTTTGACCGCGTGGATCTAGGGCCTTCCAAGTAGCAGATTGAACGATGAGGTGACATCGATCACTTCGAATTCGATCTCCTTCTCGATCGGGCCTGTTATGATGGTTAGTTTAACTGCCCCAGCAACGGATTTCGGGCTCCCATCGAAAGCCTGGATAGTTTGTGCGGTAGGAAGGTAGTCAGCCTCGGTAATGCCGAGAGCCTTTGCAGTCCTTAAAGGAAGGACATTCACAGCTGACCCGTCATCAATTAGAGTCATAGGTAGGTACTTGCCCCGGCAGACCACCGTGATATATAGGGCCAGGTTATGGGTGGCCCCAAATGGTGGAAGGTCGGACTCGGAGAAGGTGATGAGTGGGCCTTCTCCCTTGGGCTTGCCTTTGAGGTGAGGTAGAATAGTGGCTACCATTTCAGTGGGGGTAACCAGCGAGTCTACTTTGATTTCATCGAGAGCCTTAGTAAGTGCCGCCCGATGTTCTTGAGAACTGACCAAAAGCTGCCATATAGTGAGATCGGTTCGGACCCTCCTCAGTTGCTTGACTAAGGCCGTGTCGGTGTTTGGTTCTTCAAGTGTAGAGTCCGTCCCGGCAGGTTCAGTGACGGATCCTGGAGCCAAAGGTCCGGCCGTGATGACATGCGTGCCGACCAGGGCCTTGGTTTTGGCCTTCCGGATTTCTTCGACAGTGATGGGGACGGTTTCCCCCTTAGCCAAGTAAACATCATCTTCGTCATCATTCCATATCCCGTTGATTTGAGGAATGAAAGGGGAAATGAGATGAGTACAGTCGACTACTTCTCCAGTGAAAATGGCGTGAGTAGCAAGAGGGTTATTTTTGTTACTCGGCTTATCACTAGGTAACGGTATCTTCCCACTCTCGATCAGATCTTGAATGAGATGCTTCAACTTCCAACATTTTTTGGTGTGGTGCCTGTTGCCTCGGTGATAGTGGCAATAGGCCTGAGCGTTGTAGCTTTTGGACCGTTTTTCCACAGGAACCTCCGGCATTGGGCCTATCGGCTGGATCAGGCCCTTAGAAGATAGCCTTTGTAAGGCGTTGGCAAAAGTAGTCCCTATGTCAGTGAATACTCGGGTTGGAGTATTCTTTTTGGTCGAGGTGTCTAGCAAATAGACCTCGTCGAAGATGCTTCGGGTCACAGTTGTAGTTGCGGGCTTGCCAGAAGACGAGCTGGCTCCTTGATAACCCTTAGTAGAGGCCTTAGTAAGGCTCTCTAATCTTAAATCGTCTTCGATTCTGGTACCCATTTCGGTTAAGGTGGCGAAATTGGGTATGATGGCGTACAGGAGATGGATCCGGTAAGATGGGAGGAGATTTTTCACAAAGGCCTCCACTAGCACCTTTTCGCTGGGCTTGTCGACCAGCTTGACACTTTCAGCCCTCCATCTTTGGAGGTATTTGGTGAAACCCTCCTTAGGCTCTTGGGCCATGACCTCCAAAGTACGCATGGTCGTCTGGATCTCAGTGTTGTCCGCATAGTTTCGGGCGAACTCCGTTGCGACATCGTCCCAAGTTTTGTATTTCTTGGAATCAAGACTGTAGTACCAGGCCCTCGGGTGCTTGTCCAAGGATGAAGCAAAGAGATGCTTGAACATGGTCGATTTGACCCCCTTAACCTCCATGAATTCGTTAAAAGCCCGGATATGGAATACCGGGTCTTCAGTCCCATCGAACATGGGTAGGCCCGTCAAGTTGAGATTAGCGGGCAATTCATCAGTTAGGGGCGAATAAGCCCGAGCATTTTCCGTGTGGATGGTGTTGCTGGTGGTCGTGTGGACCTGTTCTTGCAGTTTGTGGACCGCGCTGGCCAGTTCAGCTAACGGCCCATCGTCTTCAACCCCAGCGCTAGGAGTCCCTTGTTCGACTGCGCTTACCCGGGTGAGGATGGCGATCTGATCTTCCCTCATTTTCGTCAGTTGGTCTTGAAGCTTGGCCAACGAAACGGTCAACTCATCAATGGCTTGTTGCGTCATCGTTCGGGTGAAAGGTGGCCTGTCTGTAAGAACACCGCGTAATCAGCAACTAGCCCAAATCCTAGAACTAAAGTACATCCCGAGCAAGGGAAGAAAGGAAGCTAGGAAGGAAATGACTCGGAAAAGGACACTTAGACGGGTGACCTGTGAAAGGTGGATCTCCTTTAGGATCCAGCTGTGTGGGCTGGGCCCTGTTTGAAAGGAGGTTTACGTGAGATGATAAGTGTCATTTGTAGTGCCTATTTCGTAGTGTTTTGGTCCCATTTTCCTTGTAGAATCGCTCCTTCGGAGCGGTTTAGGGGCTTCTTATGCTTCCTCTAGTTCGTTTCAAGTTCCCGAGTCCGATTTGGAAGAGTTGGAGCAATTCCGACTCAATACATACACATTTTGGAGCCAACGGAGTAGAGGAACGATGACTCGATGCCTTGGAATCGACCCCGAGACCTCGGGACCATATTCCGAGCCTCCGAGACCCGATCCCGAGTCCCAAGAATCGACGGGGAGCCCATGAGAAGCAAGGAGGGACCAAAGAGCTCTTAAGGAAGGCCTACAAATACCCATCCCGTTCGGGATGGCCTCATCCCGTTCGGGATGAAGGGAGCATGAAGTGCGGCTACTGTGAGCCCATCCTGATCGGGAAGGTGGCGTCCCAACCGGAACCGACCTCGTCCCGACCGGGACCATCCCGTCTTGGCCGGGACGGGCGTGCTGCTGTCGTGCCTTGCTTTCTTTCTTCTCATTTCATTCTTAAACCCTATATATACCCTTCCCTTATAGATTGTGATGTTGTGTGCTCGGGTGGAGCTTTGTAAAGTGTGGTTGATTTGGTGGCTTGTTTGGATGATCGGGGTGGTGTTTGTGTTTTGTATGTGCTCGTTTTGTTTTGTTCTTGTTTTGTTGCTTTTGCTTCTTTTTCTTTCGTTCGTTTTCGTCTTGTCTTTGTTTTGTGTTGTGTTGTGTGTCTTGTGCGTAAACCATTTTCGAAAACCCGGTTTAGAGGCTAGGGTGTGAGTGTCTATCATTCCCCTCCTAGTTGTATAAATTGAGTCTTGGACTTAGGCCTAGTAGAATGACCCTAAATCAATGAGTTCGTTGGTCCTTTACCTTGAGTCCACCTAGCTTAGTAGGGATTTACTACGGGATTTGCATTTTGACCATTATGACCACCCACGGTGTGAAAAGGCCTTGGTTACCGAGTCTCGTCCCCTAGGTGACCGTGTTTAGGATTGTCTTGATTAGTCCAAGTTCTCCACTTTTTGTGGGTTTGAAGGGAAGGGCCCGTCCCGACTTACCCATTCACCTACCTCCTACGCATCTCCACACAATAAAACACAATTTGATGATTTCTACCTTTCTTTTCATACAAAGGAAATGCCAAAAATGCCAAATCTTGGCAAAAGGGCAAAGAAAAGAAAAAAAGAAAGAAAAAAATGAAAGAAAGAAAAAGAAATGAAGAAAAAGAAAAGGCACAAAAGCCAAAAAGAAAATAGAAAAGAAGAAAAAGAATGGCATGGCAAAACAAATCAAAATATCGAAAAGAAAGAAAATGCCAAAAGAAAACCCGTCTCACAAAAAGAAATCCCCACAAAAAAAAGACTTTTTCCGTATTATGCCGTGAAGAGCCTACCAAAGGACCGAGTCCCGAGGAAGGATGATAGCGGCATTAGTCGGTCTTCCCTCATTTTGCATATTTTCCACCTTTTTACTTGGACTAGTTAGGCGGTTTTGGACACGGGACGACCCTCTTGGCTCACGCTAAAGGGGGCGGGGTCTCACTTACCTACAGTGTCGACTAACACCGTGGCTCCTGATTTTTCCACTCCGTCGATCGTCCCGTAGTACGTTTTTAGAAAGTTAGGAGGACCTAGGTAAGTTACCAACGTTTTTATTGCTTGATCGTCATACTATTAGGGTTTAGTTCACCTTGGTTTGTATTGCTAGATTTGGAACGTTGTCACTTACCTCGAGTCCTAAACCGGTGCTTCTTTCACCGCTTTTAGAGGGAAGCGGTATTTCTTTTGTTTTGGGTGCAACCGATTATGTGTTTGTTTATGTGTTTGTTTGTTTGTGTGTTTTGTGTCCGGTTGCATCCACGGTTTTGTCGCAAGACCCAACATGCCTTGCGGAGTGCACTTGTCCTCTAAGTGCACTCGCGTGAGTTGAAGGGGCGTAGGGTGCGCTAATACCCATTCAGCTAGGATAGTAGTTAGTTTGTGCTTACTCGAGGGCGAGTAAGGGTTAAGTGTGGGGGAGTTGATAAGTGTCATTTGTAGTGCCTATTTCGTAGTGTTTTGGTCCCATTTTCCTTGTAGAATCGCTCCTTGGGAGCGGTTTAGGGGCTTCTTATGCTTCCTCTAGTTCGTTTCAGGTTCCCGAGACCGATTTGGAATAGTTGGAGCAATTCCGACTCAATACATACACATTTTGGAGCCAACGGAGTAGAGGAACGATGACTCGATGCCTTGGAATCGACCCCGAGACCTCGGGACCCAATCCCGAGCCTTCGAGACCCGATCCCGAGTCCCGAGAATCGACGGGGAGCCCATGAGAAGCTATGAGGGACCAAAGAGCTCTTAAGGAAGGCCTACAAAGACCCATCCCGTTCGGGATGAAGGGAGCATGAAGTGCGGCTACTGTGAGCCCATCCCGATCGGGAAGGTGGCGTCCCGACCGGGACCGACCTCGTCCCGACCGGGACAATCCCGTCTCGGCCGGGACGGGCGTGCTGCTGCCGTGCCTTGCTTTCTTTCTTCTCCTTTCATTCTTAAACCCTATATATACCCTTCCCTTGTTATGTAAAGGAGAGGACTTCATTGGAGACTAAACCCTAGACTACTTTACGTTAGATTAGATTAGATTAGTATAGATTAGTCGGTAATTAGTAGTTAATCGTAGATTAGTGCTTGTATTAAGGATCTCTTGAAGAATCCATCCAAGCTTGACAACCTTGGTGGATGAATTTGGGTTATCTTCTATGCAAGTGTTCTCCTTTTCCATTTCTCTTGTTAGTTTGGTAAAATCTTCTCATCCTCTTACTCTTAATCCTTTATTATTCATCAAGTTTGCATCTTTTATTCTTAGTTCATCATTTTCACTAGTTTGTTCATGTTTGTTTTGATTGTTATGTTGTTTCATGTTGTTAGTGTTAGTTTTCCTTTAGATATGTTAGAGTAGTGTCTTGCTAGGGTTAGTAAGGCGATTAGGGTGTTAATTGAATGATTAAGGGATGGTTGGAGATGTTGGTGGAAGATTTGGGTTTCCTCTTGTTTGATGCACATCACATGTTTGTTGAATTGCTTGAATGACTAAGTATGTACGAATGCTTGTTTTTCTTGCCTTTCTTTGTGGGTGTTAGTTTGTTGTGGGTTCGGTCCCCTCACTAAGTTGCGAGAGCCCGGTGAGGACGACCCCTAGGCCGGTCTAAGTAGCGAGAGCCCGGATTCGACCTAGGACCATAGCGCGCTAGAACCCCGTTTGTGTTGTGTATCACCGAGATGGGTTTTAGGTGGAACCTCTAGGTGAGTCTAAGTT
Organism: Agrostemma githago; assembly: GCA_958450325.1. Taxonomy (NCBI): domain Eukaryota; kingdom Viridiplantae; phylum Streptophyta; class Magnoliopsida; order Caryophyllales; family Caryophyllaceae; genus Agrostemma; species Agrostemma githago. Next base: position 46,083,289 of record OY288254.1, on the reverse strand, counting down.
GCGAGAGCACGGACCAACCTAGATCACCCTACTACCTCCTTCACTCTAGTTCTCCCTTGACCATTCCGTTACCCCTTTGACCCCGACCTAACCCTAGCCCGTTTTCCTTTGTTTGCTTTCTCCTTAGCCATAGTTGTAGTCTAGCTTTCTCCCCTCCTTTCATTCTCTAGTTTAGCTCGTTGACTTAGTCTCGTTCTTAGGTCGACCTAGTCTAGACGCCTCTTACTGTCCCCGTGGATTCGACCCGACTTACCCTATCTACCCTAGTTAGGTTAGCCGGTTATATTACTGACGGTTGGGACGTGACGAATCCCTACCCATCATGAGACATTCCCCAGACTTTGGACTCGATTGTGTAAACGGGCAAATCCTTGTCGGAGTATGTCCTACGTGGGTGGGCCTTGCCTTAGTAAAATAAGGCGGACTGGGATAGGGAGGAAATCCGTGATATAAGATCGAAGGAGTTTCGACGCTAGAAGACTTGACGACTTATGACACTACCCGACACTGCTAAATACGGGAGGTCCCAAGAAGAGGAAGGTTTTGAAATTGAATTTTTGAAAGCTCGAAGAAATTCGGGGAGAACCGGCCCTTTTCGAAAAACGGAAAAGGTGGACCTGGGAGGGTTTTGAAAGTTCGAAAATATTTTCGAGTTTTGAAATGGGCATATTACCGGCTAAAAATAGGCTATTTTGAGTAAAATCGTGGATCCTAAATTCAGTATATGTCCCGGGTTTTGAAAATTGGATATTTTGAAAAGGAAGCAATTTTGAAAATAACGGTTTTTGAAAGATGACTTATAAATCAGGTAATACGTAGTCATGGAAACAGTATAACGACGCCATGTATGCTCTAATTTTAAGTCTCGGTCAGTCTGTAAGGGTCTATACCAGTGTACACAGCCTATCGAGAATCGGGGCAGACTTCCTAAGTCGAGTTGAGCTTAGAACATGCCGTAAAACCCATACGAATCGGCTAATGGACACCTTCGACATATCCAATTTGGACTACATCGATAGTATAGTGGGACGTCGGTCACCAGTACCGGCCCGGGAAAATATGGGGTTATGCATGAACCGTAAAACTAAAACGCGTATTGTACTAGTCAAACGATTTCTATTCGAGTCTCACCCTGAGGATGCCGATGGTAAGTCACACATCAGTTAATCCCCAGCGGAGTCGCCAAATTGTGGACATGACATAGGTCCACCCCGACGCGGCCACGCGCGGGTTTGGGGAGGCGAATGAATCTCCATATGAGATGGTCAAATTGAAATTTAAATCGAAGTTGGAGTCGCCACCGAACTTTGTGAGAGTTCGGGCCCGTTCGAACCCACTCTATGTCGTAGTGGGCTGTGTACAAAATACGGCCCATTTCCGATGTCAGAGTTTATCGGGTTCGTCGCTTTGCATTTGATACCGATACCGACTTGATCGGATACCGTGTATTGAATGACTCTCGTTGCCAATGGTTTCGGACATCCGGAAACCGAGGTTCTGAGTAAGGGGTGAGGGTACGTGTTGGGAAGTTCACAAAGAACACCCAACCCCGCCCGCACGTTAGCGGCCTCTACTAAGATATCGAATGATTTTTGAATACGCGCGTTAGTAATACGATGAATTATATGCAAACATTGTTTTCCTAAACATGCGAGGAATTGAATGGGTTGCTAAGTCGGTTTAATGCATGAAAATTAACGTCAAAGTTGAATTTCGCATGTGAGATTCGTTTTAGTATAGTAAAACAAATGATAGAAAAAAAAGATGAATTTGCTACAAAAGATGAACAAACGAGTTAGTATCGATTTGTGAATAAAAATATAGCAAATACGATGAATATGCGAGATCAAGAAAATATTAGTCGAAATCTGAAAAATATTGCTAAAAAGTACCGTTTTGTATAAAAAACGAAGTTCGAAAAATAATAAAAAAAGCGAAATACGAGTCGCGTTTCAGTCGGCCGCGCGGCTCGCCAGGGACGCGCGCGGCTCGCCCGGGACGCGCGCGACTCGCGTCCCGACCTGTTTTCGAAACCGATTTTTTGAAAATTCGATGTTTTTATTAAATCGCGTACAATATTGCATAATTTGCACTCGATTTAATATTTTCGATATTCGTTATATTCGATGTTCGATTATGTAATCGATATCAAATACTCGGAATAGTTTTTTTAGAAAAGATGTAAATTTTGAGAAATCGTTTTGTAGAATAAAAAAAAAACGAACGAAAAGGGCTAAAAAGGAAGCTCGGGTTCCAAGCCCGTGCGCGAGTCGCCTGGGAGGGGCGCGACTCGCGTGCGGGTCTGTCCCGGTTCCGTTTGTTGTTCGAAAATCGCTAATTTTGATAAATCGCGTACAAATACGAATTAATTTATACTCGATTTATGTTTTCGATATTCGATTATGAAATCGATATCGAATATTCGGAATGAATTTTAGGAAAAGTTTTGTAAAAAAGGATTTGAACGAAAAAGATGTTAATTCTCTCCGCGTTAAAATCGTTGTATTTTGTATATGTAACGATTTTTTTTAGCATCGACGAGATTTAATTTAATTCTTTTTGGTACAATATTCGATTATAGAGAATCGATATCGTATTTTTAAGAACGTTTGTTATATGAAAATAATTTTAGTAATATCGATATTAGAAAAAAACGACGAACGACCCGTAATAAAAAAAGGACGACCGAAGACCCGTAAAAGGAAAAAAACGGACGACGAAAAAAGAAAAAAACGAGAGGGAGAAGAGAGAAGATAGAGAAGTCGGGTTTGGTTACACCCTCAAACTACATGTTTTAGTTTACTCGGATCGGAGCTCGTTGGAACGTGGCTTGGGCACAAGAGCGTCGAGTGGATGTCGGTGAGTTGTGGTGGCTCGGTTTGGACGTCAAGGGTGTCGGGTATCGGGGCCGGTTTTCTTCGGGTTTTAGATATAATATCGGTTTCTCGATGCTAAGTTTAAGGAGTTTTATGGATGTGTGTAATTGATGTGAATAATTATGAATTTTCGATGCTTATTGGTGTATATTTGATAGATGAATATTGTGTGTGCAAGGGGCTTATTTATAGGGATATTTCGACCTTGGTTAGGAGAGGTATTTGAGTTAGAACTACCGCTTAGGATAGGAAACGTAAGAAGCTGAGAAGAACGAGAATTCCGTTTGCTTGGCAAAGAAGAAAGGGAATCTCGGCTGGTATGGGCTGCTCGGCCAAGCGTCCTAGCTCGGTCGAGTGTTCGATTCGGTTTTCGGATAGAATTCCTACTTGAGATCGAATCCTATCCTTAAACGGATTTGTTTAATATTTTATGTAGCTGATTTTTTGTAGTATTGGAGCCCGAATCAGCCACGTGAGGTGTCACGGCTGACTCGTGTGTCTCGAGAATATTTTTGACCGGGTTTTGACTCGGTCGCTAAAAGACGGTTTTGCCCCAGGTGCCGGTTTCGACCCAAATTAGTCTTATTTGACTCGAAACGACCCACTAGGCCTGATTTTGAGGTTGGTTTTGTGAGATATGTACTCCGTAAAAAGCCCAAGCCAAATGCCAATGATTTTGAGCCCGTTTCCGAATATATTAGAGCACGTTTGCGTCCGATCATCATCGGGTGTTTGTCGGAAACTACTATAGAAACCTGGCAGTCAAAATGTGGGTGTCTACACACCCGATGTAAGTTTTATCAGATTGAATACCCCGAGGGACCTTTAGATTTTGGCGACGATGATATAGAGTTCGTAGACGTGTCGGAGGAGGAACCGGAGGTTGAAACCTCTCGGGATGAGGGTCAAAGAACATTACCGTCATCATCACACGCACCCTCTTCCTCCCACCAACCCGAACCCCAGACCTCGCAATTTTTCACCCCAACTTCTCAGACTTTAAACCACACAGACACTCTACGTTCACCTAGTCTACCCCAGGTTTTCAGGAGGACGTCAACATGAGTCCTCCACTACACTTTTCGTTCTTCGGATCGGAGGACTATTATAACCAATGGGGGAAGCCTATAACCAATCACGTCAGACTTGGGAGAACTCGACCACCTCACTAAACCTGGCCCAGGACACCTACAATGTGGCCAGGGATGCGCGCGATACTGCACATAGTTTGTACTCGTACTCTAGGGAGGGTTTTGAGTACGCCCGGACCAGTTTTGAGATGGCTAGGGCGGCTGCTAGGGATGCCCAAGCAGCGAGGTTGGCGGCGGAGGAGAACCAAAGGATGTTGCAACAGCAGCAGCACTATTTTGATCAATTTTTCGGTATGCCTCTGCCAGGGTCTTACTACCCACCACCTCGCCCCCCAGGTCCTATGTAAGTTGTCGAGTGTCGTTAGTGTTAGTGTGGGGGTGTTAGTTGTCGGTTGTCAGACATCAGTAATCTGTTCTCTTGTCTCAGTCATCTCGGTCACTATCTGTCCTTGCAGCGCCAATTTTTGGCAATTGATAATTATGTTGTTGGTTGATTTGTAATTAGTTAATTTGTTGGTTTGGAAAATTGTCAACCTCTCAGTGACCCTACTTGGGTCGTTACACAAGTGAGGTTTATTGCAGGTGCCTTAGAGAAGAAGGACCTGATTGTTGCTCCCAGTCTTCGGTGAATTAATCGCACCGAGACCATTTAAAAAAATCCAAAATTTTCTTTTTCTTTCAATTTTCCCGATTTGTGCGGAATTCGGGCGAGGTGACGTGATTACACCTACGCCCTTTCTTCACTTATCGATTTTTCTTCTTTTTCATTTTTCACTTCATTTTCTTTTCTTATTTTTCGATTTTTCTCTTTGGCTAGGGTCTAGGTGACGTGATTACACCCAGGCCCGCCACTTCATTTTCTTTATTTTATCTTTTATATTTTCTTTTTCTCCGTTTTCATTTCTTTTCTTTTTATTCCCTTAATTTTTGAGAAATCCAAAAACATTTGAAAAATCATAAAAATTCAAAAATATTTTCCGTTCTTTTCTCTTTTTCTTTTTTGATTCTTCTCCTATTCGTGCATTTAGGACAATGTACAGTTTTAGAGTGGGGGAGGGATCTATTATCCTTTTCTTCATTTTCTTTTTCTTTTTTCCTTTAAAAACCAAAAATCCAAAAATTTTCATTTTCATTCTTTTTTTAGTTTTCTTCCCTTTATTTTCGTTTTTTGTGTCACTTGTATTGTCTTGCATTCTCCTTCTTGTAGGTACACCGCCAACCATTTATCAAGGATACGTAAGGTAGCGGAAATGAATGAAGACCGCGCGGTAATACTTTATACCTTCGTTTTAACCCTTTCTCTAGATCTTATGCATGGAGTGTGGGCATATATGCTTTTTGGAGGTTCACTTGTTGAACATTTTGGAATTGGTGGTTGTGGATTGTGTTGACTTGAGGAAGTTTGGAGTGCTTGGCTTTACTTGTGATTTCGTTTTGTTTTTGCTTTTGTTTCCTTGTGTTTTTGTCATTTTTGTGTTCTTTTTATTTTGTGTATTGTTTGTCTAGTTAAAGTTTTCGAAAACCCAATTTTGAGTGTAGAGCGAGTGTTTATTACTCCCTTGTTAGTGACCCTTTTTGATTTTTGGACATACTTCTAGTAGAATGACCTTGAACCAATTTTGGCATTGGATTTTTACCATGAGTCCATCTTTTCTACTAGGAGTCTACATCAGGATTTGCATTTGACCACCTTGACCACCCATGGAGTGATAAGGCCTTGGTTACGGTTCCCCGTTCTCTTAGGTGACCTTACTTGAGAAGCCACTTTTAGTCCAAAATTCTCATCCTTTTATGGGTTCGAAGGTATTGCACACCCAACTAGCCTATCTCCCTACCATTCACCCATTTCCACAAATAAGTTTGCAGGAATGTGTTTTACCCTGTTCCTCAAATGAATCATCTAGCCAAAAATGGGCTATCCGAAAGAAAAAGGGAAAAATGAAGAAGATGGGTAAATCAATATATAAAAAAAAAAAAAGCCCTCGATCAAAATAATGGGGTAAGAAAAGAAAAACCGAAAAGAAAATCAAAATCTCAAAAATCGTTCCCAAACCCAAATAATCCCTTGGTTGTCTTATTGCCGTGAAATGCCTACTAGGGGACCGAGTCCTGAGGAAGGAAAATAGCGGTAATTGGGCAATCCTTACCATTTTACAAACACTTGTCCATCTTTTTGGTCTAATTGGCTTTCTCGAGTTTTGAACGACCCTCTAGGCTTAGCTTAGGAGACGGCATAACACTTACCTACATTGCTTACTAACTCCATGGTTCTCACTAACCACTCCATTTATCGTCCCGTTGTAGGCATCTTTAGTGGAATTAGAAGGACCTTGATAAATTTTCAATGTTTTTATTGTTTGATTGTCATCCTATTAGGATTTTGTCCATGACAATTTGTGTTACTAGCTCGGTAGTGTTCTCGCTTGTCATAAGCTCAAATCAGTGCTTTCTCCGCCGTTTCGATGAGAGATTCGGTGATTTATTTTCTCTTTGGTTGCGACTATCTCTTTGTGTGTGTCTTCCTTGTTTTGTGTTTGTGTGTGTGTTAGTCGCAACCCCAATTTTGAGCAAGACCCAACTTGCCTTGCATGGAGGTACTCTACCTCATGGGTATCTCGATGTGAATTGAAGGGACGGAGCGGGCCCGTTAATTGCCTCGTATCGGCTTAGCATAGTCTAGCTTAGCAGTAGTAGCTAGTTTCGTTTTGGGTCTTTGCTCGAGGACGAGCAACGGTTTAGTGTGGGTGAATTGTTGTGTGCAAAACTTGGATCATTCTTCCTCCCATTTAGACTCATTTTTCCTCCGTTTTGCGAGATTAGAGTGCGATTATCGCCATATTTTGCGTAATTCTCGCATTAGTGTCTCTCTTTTGCATTTTACGTATTTTTGGTAGTTTTTTGTCTATTTTGATAGGATTTTCGACCGAAAGCGTGTCCGAGCTTCCATGAGCAGGAAAGAGAGAGATACAGTCCGAAAAGCAAAGCACACAACTGAAAGATCGAGTAATCCAATTGATCGACAAAGAAAGAGACCGGAAAAGAGGCAGAAGGCCACCGGGTAAAGTTTCGCCCGGTGAGTTACCACCGGGCGAATTTTCGCCCGACGACAATTTTCCACCCCCGAAGATTTTCATGACACTCTCCACCGGGCGAAATTTCGCCCACCGGGTGAAATTTCGCCCGATGGAGAAATCGGGCCGAAATTGCAAATTGAGAAGAAAATCTCACCGGGTGAAATTTCACCCGGTGGGATTATTATGTCAAGCCGCAGGGCAAAGTTTCACCCCATGAGGATGCAAAGGATGATGGTCTAGCTTAAATGAAGAGGAATTGGATTATGGACCTTGATTTCAGCAGGGGTAGCTTGCGAATCGACCTTGATTTCATCGAGAGCCTTAGTCAGTGCTTCCCGATGTGCCTGTGAGCTAACCAGTAGTTGCCATATAGTCATATCAGTTCGAACCCTCTTCAGTTGTTGGACTAAAGCCGTGTCATTGCTTGGCTCTTCGAGTGTAGACCCCGTCCTGGCAGGTTCAGTGACGGGTATTGGAGCGGCGCGCTCAACAGTGGCGAGGTGGTTGGTGGCTAAGGCCTTGGTGTTGGCTTTTCAGACCTCTTCAAGGGTGATGGGGACAGCTTCCCCTTTGGCTAGGTACACGTCGTCCTTGTCATCGAACCATATCCCATTGATTTGTGGGATAAAAGGAGAAATGAGGTGAGAACAATCGATTACCTCCCCCGTGAATATTGCATGGGCACTGAACGGGTTTTCTTTGTTGCTCGGTTTGTTCCCGGGCAACGGGAACTTCCCGCTCTCGATAAGATCTTGGATCAGATGTTTTAGTCTCCAGCATTTTTCAGTACCATGTCCGTTACCCCGGTGATACTGACAGTAAGCTTGGGCATTATAAGCTTTGGGCCTCTTCTCTACTGGAGGCTCTGCGGTTGGGCCTATCGGTTGGATCAGACCCTTTGAAGATAGCCTTTGCAAGGCAGAAGTATAAGTAGTCCCTATATCTGTGAATACCCGATTTGGTATATTCTTTTTGAATGAGGTGTCGAGCAGGTTTACCTCATCAAAGATGCTGCGAGTAACAGCTTCAGGTACGGGCTTGTTTGTGGATGAACTAGCCCCTTGATAGCCCTTGGTAGAGGCCTTAGTCAGGCTCTCTAGTCTCAAGTCATCCTCGATTCTCGTGCCCATTTCAGTAAGGACAGCAAAGTTTGGGATGATAGCATACCGGAGGTGAACCCGGTAGGATGGGAGGAGGTTTTTGACGAAAGCTTCCACTAGGGCCTTCTCGCCGGGCTTGTCGACCAGCTTTACACTCTCGGCCCGCCATCTTTGCAAATATTTCGTGAACCCTTCTTTGGGCTCTTGGGCCATTACCTCCAGAGTACGCATTGTAGTCTGGATCTCAGTGTTATTGGTGTAGTTCCGAGCAAATTCGGTCGCCACATCATCCCAAGTCTTGTATTTCTTGGGGTCGAGCCTGTAGAACCAGGCCTTAGGATGCTTCTTCAAGGAGGAAGGGAATAAGTGCTTGAACATAGTGGACTTCACCCCTTTGACTGCCATGAAGTCCTTGAAAGCCCGGATGTGGTGGATCGGGTCTTCGGTACCCTCAAACATAGGAATTCCCGTTAAGTTGAGGTCGGCAAGTAGCTCGTCATTCAAAGGTGAATAAGTACGAGCATTTTCGGTGTGGATCGAGTTGTTCGTCGATAAGTGGACTTGCTCTTCGAGCCTACGAACAACACTGATCAACTCGGCTATGGGACCAGTGGGCTCAGCTCCTTCAACTGGGGCCGTTTTCTCCACGGTGCTTAGGCGGGTGGATAAAGTCACTTGGTTAGCCTGGATGGCAGCCAGTTGGGTCTCGATCTTGGTCAATGCATTTTTCAACTCGTCCACTTAGCGTTGGTGCCGGGTTTCGGGTGGCCTGTCTGTAAGAACACCACGTAATCAGAAACTAGCCCAAAATCCCGGAATAGAAAGTACATCCCGAACAAGACTAAAAGGAAAATGACTCGGAAAAGACACCTAGACGGGTGACTTGTAAAATGTGGGCCTTCCTTAGGATTCGGCGGGTGAGCCTAGTCCTGTTCGAAGGAAGGTTCACGTGAGACATCCCCAGACTTATGGACTCGATTGTGTTGATGGGCCCTCCTTTGTAGGGGTTTGTCCTACGTAGGTGGGCCTTGCCTTAGTCTAATAAGGCGGACTGGGATAGGGAAGAAACTCCTGATGTAAGATCGACAGAGTTTCGACGCTAAAGACCTTGACAACTTAAGACACGACCCGACACTGCTAAAAATGGGAAGTCCTAAGGAGAAGGAGGTTTTGAAAATTGATTGTTTTTGAGAAAGGTCCGAGAAAACTCGGTTGAGGTCCCAATTTTCGAGAAAAAAACGAAAAGGGTATTGGGCCACGGGTTTTGAAAATTCGAAAATGCTTTTGAGTTTTGAATTGGGCAGCATACCGGCTAGAAAATAGGCTATTTTGAGTAAAATCATAAGTCCTAAATTCGGTATGTGTCCCGGGTTTTGAAATTGAATGGTTTGAAAAAGATGCAATCTTTGAAAAAAGACGGTTTTTGAAAACGACTCGAAAACCAAGTAGCACGTAGTCACACAAGCATTATAACGATGCCATGTACGCTCTATACTAAGTCTCGGTCGGTCTATAAGGGGTCTATACCAGTGTACATAGTCTAGACGTTGATCGGGGCGGACTTCCTAAGTCGAGTTGATCTTAGAACATGCCGCGAAACCCACTCGAATCGACTATGGACACCTTTTGACATATCCATATTGGAGTACATCAACGGTATAGTGGGACGTCGGTCGCGAGTACCGGCCCGGGAAAATATGGGTTATGCATGAACCGTAAAACTAAAACGCGTATTGTATTCGTCAAACGATTTCTATTCGAGTCTCTCCCTGAGGATGCCGATGGTATGTCACACATCAGTTAATCCCCAGCGGAGTCGCCAAATTGTGGACATGACATAGGTCCACCCCGACGCCGCCACACGCGGGTTTGGGTAGGCGAATGAATCTCCATATGAGAATGGATCGAATTGAAATTAAGGTCTATGTGGAGTCGCCACAGAATTTTGTGGTTATTCGGAACCATTCGAGCCCACTCTATGTCGTAGTGGGCCGTATACAAAATACGGCCCATTTCCGATGTTAGAGTTTATTGGGCTCGTCCCTTTGCATTGCGATACCGATACCGACATTATCGGATATCGTGTATGGAATGACTCTCGTGCGCCAACGGTTTCGGACATCCGGAAACCGAGGTTCTGAGTAAGGGGTGAGGGTACGTGTTAGGAAGCCCACAAAGGACAACCAACCCCGCCCGCACTTAGCGGCCTCTACTAAGAACTCGAGTGACTTTCTAATACGCGCGTTAGTGATTCGGTGAAAAAATGCTTATGCAAACGTTGTTTTCCCTAAGCATGCGAAGAATTGAAAAGAGGGTTTCTATGTCAATTTAATGCAATTAATTCTACGTCAAAGTGGAATTTTAGCATGTGGGTTCATTTTAGTAAAATAAAACAAACGATAAAAAATTGGCAAAAGAAACGACAAACGGTTAGTAACGATATAACGAATAATAACGGTTCGTGAAAAAATTGAATTGAATTGAATGATGAACAAGATGATGCATGGTTTGAAAAGATAGTAAATACATATGATTGATTAAGCACGTGTTGACCTAAGTCGTAAAATACTATCGAATTTAGAAAATAGAAGAATGTACGACTCGTAACTTTAGTCGTGATGAGGCCACTCGATCGAATGGTCGATGGACTTGATCGGGTGGACCTTAAAAAAAGGATTCTGCTTTGCGTTTTAGACCATACTCGGCCGAGTTATTGACTAACTCGGTCGAGTACATAGCCACTCGACCGAGTCACTGTGAGACTCGATCGAGTGGGGGTCGTAATAGACATTCTTACCTGATTTTGGGGTGCCACTCGACCGAGTGGGCTAGACACTCGGTCGAGTGCCCCCTGTACGAATTGTAATTCGTTTGCAAATTGTATTGATTTTGAAATTGCTTTTGATTTTTGATAATTCGACGATTCTACCAAATCGGACATTAATATTGCACAATTTATGTTCGACTCGGATTTTATAAATTGTCGATTTTGTTGAATCGAATATAAATATTGCGGGATTTATATTCGATTCTAATTTTGAATACTCGTAGTATCCCATATTCGATTATTGAATCGATATGGAATACTAGAGTGAAAGTAGAAGAAAATAAATTAATTTTAGTCGTCTTAAATTAACTAACACGATATGGAAGAATCGCGTTAATTAATTCATGCGACTTGATCGCTAGATTCGACATCCACTTATGGAATTGGTATTGAATCTAATGGAACGACACTTTGCTTGAATTAAAGGACTTGATTCCCTCGACTTCTCCGACATCGAAATAAATCCCTAGGGATTGTGATGCGGCGGATCCGTGTCAACGGGTTACGACCCTTATTAGAATACAATGTTTGTTTTGAAAATCGACGTGAATATTTGACTCGAATAATGATGAAAACGAAATAAAACGGATTATCGTTTAAGTTAACTTATTTCAATAATCAAACGATCGGGGTGATGGGATAAGCGACCGTCAACGCGTGTGCAGTACACTTGTATGTTCGGTTTTCCTTATCCCACCATCACTCACATTCGACACAAATCAATAAGTATTTTAATGTTTTATACTAATTATATTATCGATATTATGATATTAGGATGCGATAATAACGATAAAAATAAAATAAATAAAAACGCGACACGTATGAAGACAACGACGACGCGACACGAGAAGGAGGGAGAGAAGAGAAGAAACATGGTTTTTGCACCCTCAACCTACATGTTTTTGTCTCGGAATAAGGCTCGTAGTGGTGGCTTTAACACGGGAGCTTCGAGGTTTTATGGAGGTTGAGTTATGGTGGTTAGGGTTTGATTCCTAAAACTAGGTTTAGGGTTTGCTAGTGTAGAATTGCTAGGGTTTGAATTAGGGTTGTGTAAGGATTGATTAGGGTTGTAAAAGGTTCTCCAAGATGTGTGCATGGGGGTTGTTTATATAGGAAAAGCTAGGGCACCCGGTTTAGGGCTACTCGACCGAGTAGGTGGCTAACTCGGTCGAGTGGCCCGTTACACTTGCAGCCGTGCTCGAAACAGGCCCACTCGATCGAGTGGGTCGGGCACTCGATCGAGTGGCCCAACTGGGTTGCACGGGTCCGTTGACTTGGACCTTGACCTTGAATGCTTGATGGATTTTGTGTTTGACTTGGACTTTTGATGATGTGAGGGGCTGTTTTATGTGTCTCGAAAACGACTTTGATCGGGGTTGGCCCAATCGCTAAAAGTCGGTTTTACTTCCGGTGTCTGTTTTGGCCCAAATTAGTCTCGTTTGACTCGGAATGATCCACTGGGCCTGGATTTGAGGTTGATTTTGTGAGGTTTGTACTCCGTAAGTGCGTTAGCCATCAACTAATGGATTTGAGCCCGTATCTGAGCGCGTAGAAACACGTTAGCGTCCGATCATCATCGGGTGTTTTTTGGAAACTGCCATAGACACCTGGCAGTCAAAATGCGGGTGTCTACACTGTCACACAAAGTAGGATAACAAAAACGTGAGTGCATACCAATAGAATAACACATAGATTGATTAATTTCCTCAGATGAAGTTAGTATTACGACCCGTGATGCATCTAAGATATTGGTTAATCCTAAAATTGAAGAGGTGATCGCATTCCGACAAAAGTAAGTTCACATCCGCCTTAATTCAGTCCAACAAATTTGAATTTCACCGAATAACTAACTCACAATACTACGTTATTTTAGTTACCCAGCCTTATCCGGCCCCAATAGGTGGAAGACTGGTGCGCCGACTACATGCACCGGCCCTCGCAACATACTCACTGGATCTAAGTGCAAGACACTATCGGAGATCAAAAACAGCACGAAAGTATATTTTACTATTATATTTCTCTTATATTATTACTCTTATATTACGAAGGATGACAGTATCCTAGGATTGCAAAAAGTAACTACAATCACCTACAAAATATACCTTGGCCAAAATTAACTGTATATAACATTTAACATCTATGTAGGCTGGGGCGTTTGTTACACTAGCAACCATATATGAGATGGACACATCAAAAGAATGGTCCTACTCTTCGTGTGGAGAGTGCAGGTTTAAAATGTCGGAAAAGGAGAACGGGATGTGGTACTGTGAGACGAAAGATTGTCGATTCATCGGCCTGGCTATGAGGGAGCCCGTTATGAGGTCATGCTGCCATTATTCACTACTTCCCAATTGGTTTTTTTTTTTTTCGTGTACTAACAGTGAATACATTTAACCAGGTACCAAGTTAAATTCACTGTGTTTGACGACGTGTGTGAATTTGTGGACATTATAATTTGGGACGACCAAATGACAAAACTCCTAGGGAAGACGGTAAAAGAGATACTAGACGCAAGGGCGGTATGCGTTTATCCTAGCCCATTATTTAGCATGTTACACAACTTATTACGCAACAATACTAACTTATAATGTAAGTGCAGGAGTCAAGTCCAAACGGTCTACCTCCCCAAGAATTTCTTGCTATTATAGAGAAAGACTATCTTTTCAAATTCAGGATCACGCAAGCATTCAACATTAGACAGAATTCAAGATGCTACGCAGTCATAGATATGTGTGACAATGAAACAAATAAGTTGACTTGGAGAAATCTAATGACTACACAACCTATTACACAAACGGTACTCCATTAAACCTATGCAGTCATAGAGTTAGCATGGTTTTTCATTTTAATATAGGACGAATATATATAACAATGTTGTAGGTGCAGGTAGGGGAAGTAGTAGACGAAGCAGCGGCAGGGAGTTCTGCCTCGGTGTCAATGGTTTCAAAGAATCCCGTTAGTGCAACGGTAGGCTGCTGTTTTACTATTTTTTCTCTTCTTTGTTTTATTTGGGACGCAACACAATAGTCCCTATTCGGATCAATTACTGACACAACTAGGACATAAATTTAGGAGTCTTTTGCGAGCAGCCAGATAAGTCCACCAAAGGAGACGAGGTAGCTAAGGGAATAGTAGCCATACTTGTTCAGGAGAGCAATGTGGTGGTGACGAATTCCGAAAAATCAGCACGGGCAGATACAACTATTGAAAAGTGTGAGGATGCAGGAGAGTCAACCGAGCCGCAGTCGAAACAGCGGCAGAAACGACATGGGAAGGCTCATATGACCTAAGTCGGTGCACCGATTTCATATTGGTGTCGATAACTAAGCTGCTGTTTCAATTTATGTGTGGTAATCTAGAACTACATTTCATCTTACAGTTTGACTGTTTTGACTCTGTTTTTAATTTTCCCCGGTTATCTCGGACCTGATTTTCATATTCACCAACAGTTGCATGGTGTTTAATTGTTATGGTGACTATATATTAAATTTAGTCAAGTTGCATTGCCTTACTTCTCTCAGGCATATCGTCGATCCTCATCATAGACGAATAGGTGCATACCCACTTTTCACAAAAACCAAAGTAGACATTATAACGCTACAATTAGAGGACCGACTTATCAGTCGTACATCGCTCTAAGAGCGTAATGTAGTCAAACTCAGACCATGCTAGACGACGGATATGCACACTAGACATTTACGTTTAGGAAATTATTATATACTCATCATTGAAAAGCGTGCCTAGACGTTCTGTCGCCCTCCATCTCACTAAGAGCATGCTATGACACAGTATATTTTATTTTATGTATTATAGACGCTTCGATTAGGAGGGAAGGACGACGTGTTGTATAGGCTACCAGAATCGCAACTCATCATTGAGAAGTACACATAAATGTTGTCGTCCTCCAACTCACTAAGAGCATACTATTATACAATATATTATGTGTGATATAGACGCTTCGATTAGGAGGGAAGGATGACGTGTTGTCTACGCTACCAGACTCACAACTGACCAATCTAAGTTGTGTCATTTAAAACCACTCAATTTAGGGATTGGGTCTTGGGTTTCCTGAGATCGCTTCTTCCTCATATAAGTAGGCTGCCTGCATGCAAACACTGATGTTAGTTGTCATCTAAAGGACCATTAATTAGACATGTTACTACTAATTAGTAAGGGATTATTGTATTTATTAGTTATTAGTAGTATAAATTGCATGTATATGTATTATTAACTTTGGTAAATATTTTCAGTGGTGTACACGTATATACGTTCACATACGGTCAGCCACACACACACACATGTATATGTATGTATGTATATGTGTTAATTAATTATAGGTAAAAATAGTTACAGTAGTGTAGTTCAGTCATATATACACGGTCAACCACATTCATATATATAGTCAGATGATCGTATATATATAATACATATATAAAACGTGAGAAACTACATACGTACACATTACTAGCTTCCTAATTGCTCCCCTCACACGACATTCCCATCATATTTATTGAATAATTAATTCAAATAATAAATTAATAATCATATACTTAATTAGCTGATATATAAATTAAATAATTAAGAGTAATTAACATTTTCAATTGTATATTTGTATATGTTTTTAGCTCAGTATATAATTATATATATATAGAGTAAGGCTCTTATGATTTATTTACTCTATATAAGTCCCTAAGTCCTCATCTCATCCATTGGATGAGATGAGAATGGATGGACAAGATGCTTCCAATTATTTGCATTAAAAAAAAGAAAAAAAGGGAGATTACGTTCCTAAAATAGCTCCCATGATTTTAGGAAACAATAACCCCATGATCACGTTCATTCATCATTCAGTTATTCACCTTACAAAATTCATCAAAACCTAAAAAAAAAAAACTTCCATCATCACGTTCCGTCATTCATTCAATCAAATCTGGGTTCAAAATCCCGTTACTATGGATTCAATGAGCGCGACATCATCATGAACTGTTGAAAAGTAATTGATCGAGTATAACAATGGTGAGTTTTGATATTTATTTCACGTTTTGCTTCAATTTTAATTCCGCGATCGGCTAACAAAAATTAAATTTCTTTCACATCGCTTTGGCTTCGTTTTTTATGTCAATTTTCATGTTTATATTGTTTTCATTGTCATCTCATTCATCATAGATTCATATTGATGGTTAATTGATATTCATGTCGATTTGGCTTCCCTCTTTACGTCAATTTTCATGTTGATATTGTTTATTGATGGTTAATTGATATTGATTCCAGAGTTTTATGTTTGTTATTTGGGTTTTCAGTGAGGTCCACTGATAATATTGTTTTGTTTTCTATGAACGCAGTCACGACGTTGAAGTAACATACGGTCTACATTACAGTAACACTCCATTGCAATTACAGTAACACACTGAACGTTACGAAACAGTTTTTGATGATGATGTTAAAGTAACATACTTTACCAGTTAGAGTAACACAAAATAAGAGCTGAAGTAACACATTGGCTGCATGGGCGTAACGAATATGTATTAACGTTACAGTAACACTTAATTGCAATTACAGTAACACACTGAACGTTGAGAAACAGTTTTTGATGATGATGTTAGAGTAACGTACTTTACCAGTTAGAGTAACACAACGTAAGAGTTGAAGTAACACATTGGCTGCATGGGAGTAACACGTTGTTTAGTTTTGTGCAGGTGATATTGGAAGTGATGCGAATGCACAGGACAACACTGATAAAGGTGGATAAGGATGAAGAGGAAGAAGTGGATGACGACGACGAAGATGAGGAAACTGCGGAAGACACTGAAGAAGATAAGGAGGAGGAACATGTGTTTTGAGAAGACTTGTGTTTTTGGTCATGATAAAAATATTTTTCTTTTTTGTTTACAAGAATAACTGATTTTGTACACATTTTTTACAAGTAGCGCTGTGCTACGTAGCAATTAACTCTATATTTTATTTAATACATGTGCATTTGGTTAAAGTAACATCTTTGTTCTATTGGAGTAACACCTTTCGTCAGTTAGAGTAACGGACATAATGCATTAAAGTAACTGAGGACAGCAGCGTTTAAACAAATGATTACCAAAGTAATTGAGGATAACTTGGATTGGAACCATTCATTACCAAATTAACGATTGTCGTTCTTTAAAGAACGATATATAATGCGTCAGAGTAATTGATGATAATAACATTGTTTAACCATGAGACAAAGAATAACACCATTAATTACTTTGAGTAACATCATTTGTTCATTAAAGTAACACTTATAATACGTCAATGTAACACGGGTGTGTAGCCTTGCTTGAGTTGAAGATGAAAGAATGAGCGGTGTGTGTTTTGAAAGAAATCAGAAGTCGAGAGATTGAGTTTGGGATGATGAAGATGAAGAGTTTTAGTTAGGCGGGTGAGTTTGATTGAAAAAATTGAATGTGATGAAACATAATCAAGTGAGTTAGGTGGTTGGAGATAATTAAGGGAGGAGAGAGGATTTTATTATATTTTTTCCAAAATATGTCATATATTACCTTAATTACTAGACTCAATCACCACCATCCATCCCATCTAAATCAATGGCTCTAAATAGGACTTATGGACTCAAAAAGAAAAAGAGGACTCACTTGATCCTCTCTCTCTCTCTCTCTCTCTCTCTCTCTCTCTCTCTATATATATATATATATATATATATATATATATATATATATATATATATATATATTGAGTATTTCATTCATTATTATACAGAAATCGACACGACTTATCATCCGATTTTTATTTATTTTTTTAAAGAAATACTCAATATTAATATATATATATATATATATATATATATACACACACACACACACACACGTACGTATGTGTGTGTATTATTTATATTATATATATTATATAGTAGATAAAAATATGTTGCAACAGCCAGCACATGTACGTTACCCACTTCCTGAAAGAGTGGGTGATTTTTTTGAAAAAGATATGAAATATATGGGAAGGAGAGTGAGGGTATAAGACTCCTATGTAACCACTTCAAATATTCATTGCTTATTAATAGGTAAACACAAACCACCTGTTAACTATCTACTATATACCAGGATTATTCTTAGCTATATAAATAAAGAAAATACAGTGACTGTAATCAACTTTCTATCACAAAACTAGCACAGCAAAATATTAGAAAACATTCAGTATGGCTAATCCACCAGGAGATCTCAGGTTCCTTCATGGATTTATAGAAGGAAGGGTTGTCAGGATATGGAGAGGAAGATTCAACAGAATAAACCCGTATGAAGCAGAACCACTTATTAACGAAATGTTAATCGTTGATGATGAGGCGAGTTCCTTTCTTAGTAGAAGAGTATTTTCGTCACTACACTTAACTGTCATGCATTTCTATGTGATTAATTTTTTAAAGTGATGCAGAGAGTTGTGACACAGTGTTCCATTCATAGGCAAAATATGCACTATTCGAAGGAAAGTTCTTAGAGGGAAGGGCATATAAGATACATTATTTCAATATGGCTGTAAACAACGACTGGGACTGTGCTACGCCCCATGCATTCAAAATGGTGTTTCATTCAGAAAGTATTGTTGATGAAATACAAGTGCCACTACCTTACTTTGGATTCAATTTTGTCACCATTGATGACATCAGGAGACACTCTCTTGGGGACCGGTCATTTATAGGTAATATCTGTGTTTTATGTAGTCATAAATAATTATTATATATAAGGGATTCAATTATTATGTGACTTATTATATGTGACAGATTTCATAGCAGAGGTTATAGAATACAGAGTTCTATTTAAGAGGGCACTACCATGTGCAGTATTACGTCTCAGAGATATAAAGTAATTTTCTTACTCTTTTTTATGGCACAATCGTATTCAAGTTAATGGTCATGTACATTCAACCTTTCTAACACATTCAATCACATATTTAAGTTACTGACCTATCATTTATATCCAATCTACAGTGGACATGAAACGACAATGTGGCCGTGGGAGCATATTGCAGATGAACTACGTGTCTTGGCAACCAATGAAGAATATCTAACCAGGAAGCCAGTTGTTGTCTTTCAGTGTGTGAAAGTTAATTATGAAAGTAAGGATTTGAAAATAAAACTGAGTAAATATTTTTTTTAAATAAAGCAATCTGCATGTGAAATAAATATTTTTTTTTGTGCAGGAAATATGATACTTGAAACAAAAGCAGCTTCAAAGTTATATATCGACCCCGATATTCCCGAGGTCAGAAACTTTGGTACTATGCCATGTGAGAGGGACATTCTGCACGTTATGTGGAAGTAGGCATTGAAAAGCATGTCGAGAGTGAAGTTAGAAGCAAAATTAGATGGGAGTATTTAAATTTTCGCTTAACATAATAAGTTGTTCTTATTGTAGGTTTAAGTTACGGTTATTTTTAAAGGGATGTTAGACTTACGTACTTTGCTTTGTCTTTGGTTAATTAGTTTAAAGTTTTCTTAGATGTAAGACGTACGATTTTAGTTTGCGGTTCAGACTCTGCGAATTAATGTTATGTTTTTTTTTACTGTTCACCCGTGCATATAAACATTTTACATCCGAAAATAGGTTCCAAAAAAGGTAAGACAAAATTTGTTTGAAGATGGTAGCAAACGACATAGTCAGATAACATTCAGCCTAAACAGTCGTTGTACAGTCAATATTAATCAAGACAATTTATTTGGCAATATTAATCAAAACAATTTAATTGGTTTAAACTTCTCTTCAGTGTAAGACGTGTGCTTTAAGTTTGTCGGTCCAGATTTAGTGCTTGACCCAATGTTACAATTAATTTCTCTACTGCTGAATTATGTATATGAATATTTTGCAGCCAAAAACAAAAACAAGAGCACCGGCAGACGACATAGTCAAAAAAACAGACCCAAAAAAGGCACTATATAGCCAAAAGTAATCAAAACATTCAAATTAAGGGAGGTGTACTTACTTTTATTTCGGTTATTGCCCACAACTTTCTTAACTTCCAATGTTGGCCATGTTCATAACTTCTCCACTTGCTGAGAAACCACCTCCTCAGTAGTTACCACTCCCATAACAAGGTAAATTCATGTATATAAATTCTCATCAGTAATGAAACAATTGAATCAAAATAATCAGAATCATTCACAAAATGAAGAAAAACAGCATCTATAATGCAAATTACTCAACAAAACGTCACAGAGTTGTGAAAGCGAGTAAATGTCCTACCAAACTGTCATCCATTGCTGAATTAGTTGAAGTTCATAAGGTATATATATGTTATATTTTTGTTCTCTAATAAATCAATTAATATTATGTTAAATTACTTGCAAACTAATTCTCATTTTGTGTCTTCAGGCTGGAATATACTCAATAATCGCAACATTGAAGGAAGTAGATACTGAAAAGAAATGGTATCGAAATAAGTGCAAGGTATGTGAAAAACGAGCAGGAATGAAAGAAGATGGCTTGTGGTATTGTACTACGGAATATTGTTACAGATCAGAAGTGGGACTTCCAGTGAGAGATATAATGTCGGTAACAAATTACAGTACATCATTCTTTTCTTTATCATGAATTATGTTGAATAATTTGACACAGTTTTTTTAATATAGCTTCAAGGTGAAATTTTTAATTGAAGATCACAATGGTGATAAGATTCACATCATCGCCAACAATGAGCAAGTAGAAAATGAAGTTGCTTATAATGCATCTGATTGTATTGGCATGCTAAGAAATGTAAGGTCACTTATTTAGTAAATAATAAGTTAGTTCATTTACTGTACTAAAATTTGTATATAGAATGAAGCATACACATGAAATTAACATTCATAAAATCTAGGTGAATGACCAAAGAAGATACCATTTACATTCTGGTTTCTTCAAGACAAAGAGTTTATAATAGACTTGGAAGTTTCAAGACACAAAAATATTAACATGAATTCAAGGTGCTACAAAGTCATTAACCTAAATGATGACAGGGAAGAAATCAACAAGAGAAAGAATGTCAAGATTCCACAGGTGAAAATAACAGCATTGTATTGCTAGAGTTTATTAATATATTAAGGACTTTTCTAACCGTTTAATTAAAACAGGAACCCAGCACATTAACTAGATCAGAAGTAACAGATGACACAGGATTAGTAAGTGAAATCATAAGAACGTTGATAGAAATGGCAATGTATTCATATTATAGTTTATTATTCATTAATGATGGGTCTATCGTGAATTGCTACAGATTGACACACCTGTTGTGTACACAAAGGAGGATCCCTCAGCTGAAGTAACACCATGAGCAAAGTCTCCCGTAAGAGGAAATATTCAGTAGTCGGTGAATCAAGTGAATCAAGATCAGAGTGTGTAGACCTGGGATCAGCAACAAAGAACGTTAGACCATTATGAAGAAGACCTAATCGATCAGTGCATTCAATTAATGGACGATGATTTTTAATTATTTATTTTCCATTTCGTTTCTTTGAATTCTGTTTAAGTCATCGGTAGATTTTAGTGATTTCCGCAGACAATTACTACTGTTATTTTATTATCAAATCAAGGTGTTATTTCCTTTTTTATAAGCGTTTCATTTTGAACAGTTTGCAGTCATTAATAATTCCAATCACGTTAACGACACACGAGACGTAAGAAACCAATAGAATTGAAAATATCATACCATGTGTGTCTAAACATCGCCGTATTGTTCGTCAAATAAATAATGTGCAGGTTAAGCGAAATCCCACAGTAGAGAGAGTATTCCAATGTCGATGCAACATGTCAAACAAAAAATAGATTTCCTGATTAGTCGATCACTTTGCCAGTGTAAAAGTCATTCATTAAATGCCTTTGTTTAAGTCTATTCCCAAACAACAGTAATGAGTGAATAATTAAATGTATATACATATGTGTAAGTATACAAATGTAGGACTACATAACGTTAAAATCCACTATAGAACAATTCTTCTAGAAAATTATGTGCAGTTATTATGAACTAACTTAGCATGAAGCAGCAAGTTAAATTAGGAAACTGGCGGTTTGAAAACAAATCAAACTAACAAGAGCATGTTCTCCATTGACAAGCAGTTATTCAAATTGTAGCATATTTATATATGTATATATATACCATACATATATACATATATTAGTGAATGTTAGTGAAAAGATTAGCAAAACTCATTTTATTGAGGTTATCAAATACTAAAAAGTATAATAATAATCAAAATAAACAGTCAATACTAGGTGTTATAGTTATAGTAATCAATTATCAAGTAGTCATTTGTATAATAGCATTTAGGGGTGATTATGGAGAACAAAGACCCTTCAAGTTCATCAAAGAAGAAGGCAAGCAGAAAGATGATGCGTGTCGTTTCCGCAGTCAAAATTAAATTTATAAACACTAATAACTCTACGGTAGATAGGGTAAGTAGAGGTCGATCCCACAGAGACTGACGTTATTATCTAAGACGATTTATTATTTAATAGTATAAATATATAAAAGGGAGGTTTTTTTTGTTGGTTTAAAAAATAATAATAAAAATAAAACAAAATAAAACATCACCATAAATAAATAATTAATCATAATAATATTCGAGACATGCAATATATGATATAGTCGGGTTAATCATCGATTCAATTAATTAGACTCAAATAGATCGGTAACTATTTAATCCCTTGTAAGCAAGTAAATTAACAGTTTTATCTTTCTTACTCGTTAAACTCCGTTAACCACGCAAGTTTAATCCTAACTAAATTAGATTGACTCAACCATGTAAGCACGTATCAAGTCAATAAATTTAATCGCATTAAGAACACCAATCAATTGAATTATATAGAACCAGAAAGCTGCAATTAAATATAACTCAATTATCATACAAAATTCTAGTAGTTAAATTAGACCAGTAAGCTGCAACCTAATTTAAAACACTATTAATTTAACAATCGACTCATGTAAATAATCTAGGTGATCAGGCTAAATTAATAAACATGAAAACAACAGTCAAATCGTGAATTTCATACGAATATCAAAGTACTAATTAAACGTTAAAACAATAACATAATCTCATAACTCATTGACAATAATCAATACATTACATGTTCGAATAACTGAAAGGTTAAACTAAATAATTAATTAAACAATAAATAAACTAAATAAGATAGATAGATACAACCGTTAAGATAAATTAGGAGTTGAATTGATCGCGTCCCGCATTAAAATATGGTTGCATCCTAACTAACCTTGGCCGTAAAGGCCAAGGCCTTCGCCCTATTCCTATGTATGTGATTTGTGGATCCTTGTTCTCTTCCTCTCCCTTCTCCCTTTACATTAAAGCCCTAATGCTTCTTTTATAGTGTTGATTTTGGTCTTAGTGAAATTATTTCTTTCCTTAATTAATTGATCTTGCTCTTACAATTTCACATCTTCTTCTTTCCTTTTTATGTCGGATTCTCTTTCCTTATTTTTCCATAATGGGACGATGGTTTCAAGCTTGATTTCGACCCATTAGATGATGAAATTTGATTTTGATCTCTTCAACAAAGTTGTTCATCTTGAACTTAGCTTTCCAATGCATTTTTATTCGCATTATTCCGACATCGTATGAGTGAGATATTGTCGTCTTAAGACAGACCTGCAAAAATACATACGATTTTAGTATTCTCACAATCTTAATCCATGTGGGTTATTACTAATTAATTAAAATATATATTAAAAACTCAATTTAGCACAAAAATATCAAAAGTTAAATAATAAACCCAACTTACATAAAATAATCATTTTAACTCAAATATTACGAAAGACGACATAAAAAATATAATATTAAATGGATAAAAATACGCATAAATATCGACTTATCAAAAGAGCAAAAGAAACAGATGTGAGAGTAAGATTTATTTCTTTTTTCATGATAAATTGTAGGCTTGATTACACATGTTGCATATATACACGTTGTATGCGTTAGAAATTATATTACACTCTGAATTAATCCTGTTCATATGATACATTAGGTGTTCTTATTTAAGGAGGCAAAATTTGAAAAACAGTAATTATTTTTTAGAAAACAAAAATGTTACTACTGCTTCTCAATGGTATAAAAATATTGCCCATATTATTATTTTTGGAAAACAGTATTTATTTTTACGAAACTGTATTTATTATTTTTACAATATGCCTGGACAGGTCTGGGTCGGGCCTGTACCGGTCTGGGTCGGGCCTGGACCGGACTGGGTCCGGCCTGGACCTATCTGGGTCCGGCCTGGACCGATCTGGGTCCGGTCTGGACCGATCTGGACCGGACTTTTAATTTAAAGGGGATATTTCGTTTTTCAAAACCAGGTCTACTAAAAGTGAATTATTTATTACTATATTTCTGACTAGATACATTGTAAACCGAGAATTCTGGATGATTCTAACAATTATCCGAAATGCTATTTAATTTTTGATTTTAAGTGAATATTAATTTTCGGAAAACTCAAATAAAAATTAATGTGAATCAATCAAAAACAAAAAGACGAAGCATACGTACGTACGTATCTGATGAAATAAACCCAAAAATAAAAAAAATAATGTGAATCAACAACGAGGACACATAGAAACGAAGGAAAATCTTAAGATACAGAAGAAGAAGAATGTGATGATGATTATGATGATGAAGATGAAAATCAAAAAAATGAAAAGGGAAAAGAAACTCCAAATTTATAGCATCCCAACCCAAGTTATATAATTATAGCATTTCCAAGTTATATCACACTGTCCTCTTGGCTGTTGGTGCTACGTATTTCCATGTTATATCACATTTCCAAGTTATAATTATCCGAAATGCTATTTAATTTTCGATTTTAAGTGAATGTTAATTTTCTGAAAACTCAAATAAAAATTAATGGGGGACATGAAAATTAGTCCGAAATTGTGATGAAAAATCTTGACTTTTTTCCGTAATACTGACCTACCAAATAAATGGAGTAACCAAAATAGATATCCAAAAAAAATGACAGTGAGAAGAAGATATATAGAGATAAACTGCTACGTAGAACAAAATTTTGGTTAGATCCAAGATATTTTTACAAAAAAAACTCACATGGGTTACCCAGAAATGAAGAGTAAAAAAAAAGGAACATCAGTGCTTGAATTGAAAAGACCAACATAATCGACATAATAGAAAACAAACAGAAAACATCACATGCACAGTATATGAATTTATGCAACATAATAGATGAAACAAATTTGGATTAAGGTATAGAATGTTATTTCACCTTTTTTGCACAGAAAAAACGTGATCTACTCTCATTAACTCGGAAAAGTGACCAATACCCCGGTGCATGTTGATGAAAAACCGATTTCATGGCCGTGTAGTGTACTCCAGGAGAAGCGCGCAAGAAATAGAACCACCACCGTAGAATTTTGGGAAGAATCCCTAATATACATATGAAGAGAGGATGATAAAGTTTCACCGATTCATAAGACGAAAATGAACAAAGTATGAATTGTGGGGGTGAGATTTTTAGAGTGAAGTTAGATCTAGAGTGAGTGGAATCCGAAATATTAGGAAAGAGAGATTAGGGTTTGTAAGGAAATATGGTTGTAAGAATGAGGGAGGCTGGTGTTTTGTGTGTGGCAGGGTAGGTAGTGAGGGGTGTAGGGATTGGATTAGGGTTTGGGTGAATAAGAAATTAAGGGTGAACGGTTGGGTCTGGGCCTGGGTATTGCATTGGGCTTGGACGGTATTGGGTAAGGGTATAAGGGAATTTGGTTTCGGGTTTCGGGTTTTTGGTTGGATTATGGGTGAGGGCATTGAACTTAGACTTGGGGGATAATAAGTAAGGGGATGAGGAATATTGATTTGGGCTTCATCAGATATGGACTAATGAAATGGGGGTTTGTGTTTGGTCTGCGTAGTGGGGCTTACAGTATAGATTTTTGGCTTCTATGATGGGTATGGACCTGATTATATTGTTGTATTTGGAAGGGTTACGTTGGGTTGATTAAATGTTGACCTGAGTCGGTCAATTGGGTCGGCTAATCAATTTTATAGATAGTTGCTATGTTGGAGTGTCTAAATGAAGACGTGTCCGTTGAAACGTCTCCTACTTTAGATGTCCGTCCAGTTAAAGATGCACCTCGTGAGTACATTGGTTTTTCGTTTTATATTCCACTTTTAACTAAAACAATCAGAACTTGAAATTGAGGCCAAATTAGTACACGTTGCATGTTCCGTTGTGTCATCTTTATCATAAGATATACCGTTTCTATGTTAAGAGTCAACATAAACCACTATCTTGAGTCAAAACCACTTTAGTATGTCTAGAAAACTTGATTGTATGTAAAAAAAGTTACTTGCGTACATCTGTACTGGGATTCTAAATGTAGTATTATGTTATGAATTTTGGACATGCATGCAAAATAATGTCATCTTTTTTATTCACATTTCTTTTTACGTTGTCCCCTACGTCCTTAATTTCCTAACAATAATTTGATCTTCACATTTTACATAACTTTTCTTTCTTATACAATATCGTGTGGAGCCTCTATGTCAGGTAGTGGACATTCCGGAGTGCTGTCAGAACAATCGCCATCAGATCATCAAACTGTTCGTACTCCATTTGCAGATATTGGCAATGGTACCCGTGCTGCTTTAGATGTTTTCAAATTTGTATTCCTCACATCGGTAGACAGTGTAATGTTTTTACATATACAAAGATGTATACACATTACGTACTATATTCAATCATATGTGTACAGTAATCCATATAGAGGAACAGATATGTTCATTGATTTCTGAAACCAGAACGGTAAAAAATAATGGACAATACACTTTCGATGAATTAATTTATACTTTTCACGTTGCCAGCTACGTTTTCAAGTGGAGAAGACATTCAAAATAGATACATATTTCGCATAGTCTGTATATATAGACTTACATTTTCTCAGTATTTCAGTTGACTGTTCACAAATTGATTACATGTTGTTCGCTTTGTAGATGTGCGACTACATGAGACGTCTACACCATCTTCTTCATCTAATACTGTTCCGGCCAATCACTTATTATGGCCTTCTAATATAACTGTTCCTACGACATCATCCACCATCACATTTCAACCAGTTGTGCTTTCGCCGCCCCAACAAATGGCAAAGTTGGTAAGGGCTAGAAGGAAAGTTTTGACTATGGAGAAGAGGAGTGCACTGCGTTTAGGCAGATCTACTAACTCCGGTACTCTCCCATATCTCAACAGTGCCTCAAAGTGTCTGTGTCTCTATGTCCTCGCGTGACTAATGTTTACATTTGACATATTCTGACTCATGTATATGGTTCACATCGTGCGGCCTCTACACCATCTTCATCTAACATCGTTACACAAGGGCAATTGTCCTCTTCTAATTCAGTTGTCCAACAACAGTTGCCCACATTCACAGTTCAACCAGTTGTCCGTACGCCGGCTCAAGAAATGGCCAAGTCAAAAAGGGTTAAGCGTAAAGTTTTGAATGCACAAAAGAAAAGATTATCAGGTTCGCCAGTATTTTATATCCAACTGATACCTCATAGTCCCTCCAACCACTATTCTTTGCCTATACCATTAAAATATGGAGTCACAAATATTCATGAAATAGGCAAAAAATAGTGATACGAGGGCCGGTAATTTTATACCCGGTATTGTATATCTTTTCTTTGTTATCATTTTCGTTATTGGTTTGTGACAAATGTTTCGCAATTGTATACACATTCTACTTTAGGACAACGTTTGCCTGCAGCACTTCACCCTGATTGCACAAGCGACTTACATGATGATTTGGAGGCCGTTGATGGTGGCACATATGTGACTCCTACCACTCCAACAGAAGAAACTGAAATTGATAATGATTTTCAAGATCATCATTTTGAAGTTGGGTCAAGTAGTCGTTGCAAAACAATTACTGCAACTGTTGACGAAGGTTTGCACTCACTATGTGTTTTATTGTATTGTCTTCATGAGTTATTTTTACATTACCAGTCATGTTTTTGTGGTACAGATATATATATATATATATATATATATATATGTCTTTAATTAATCATAAAATTGAGCACTTTTATATTTTCATAACATCCAGTGGCTGTAAGTTACTGGGATATTGGAGACCCAGAGTACCAATGTGGAAAGTGCGGGGCACTAATGTGGTACGAAGAAAGGATTAGAAAGGATCGGGGCACTAATGTGCTAAATTGTCTGGTTAATTCCGTTAAGGAACGAGACCTCAGCCTGCTAACTAGCTATGCGGAGGGCTTCCTTCGCAGCTAGCTTCTTAGAGGGACTATGGCCTTCCAGGCCACGAAAGTTTGAGGCAATAACAGGTCTGTGATGCCCGTAGATGTTCTGGGACGGACGCGCGCTACACTGATGTATTCAACGAGTCTATAACGATCGGAATAGTCGTCCGATTATTTTGATGGTTGGCGACTTTCGGCAAATGGCAGACATCGCAGACGAAATAATGAGGAACACAAGGAAACTTACTTGAATTGCTGGAAAGTAGTTGCAACTTTAATAAAGACAAGAAAATAGCAAAAGATGAAAAGATTAGAGAAGAAAAGTGATGGAGAGAAGATGGGTAGGGGTTGAAGATGAAGATACAAAAGGAATTCAAATACAAATAGCGTCTCATCGGGTGAAATTTCGCCCGGTCATTTTTATGGCCTCTTTCTTGTCTCATTCTTCATCGTACGATTGGATGGCTTTAGACTTTAAGTTGTGTGCTTTGCTCTTTGGACGGTATTCCCTTCTCTTGTGCTCGTGGAAGCTCGATCGTGATTTCGGTGCCAAATCCTATCAAAATGATAGAAAAACTACCGAAAAAAATTAAAACGCACAAGAGGGACGCCAATGCGAGAAGTACTCAAAATATGGCGATAATCGCACTCAAGACTCGCAAAACGAGGGAAAAACGTGTCTACATGGGAGGAAAAACGGTCTAAAATTAGCACACAACAAACGTTACAAAGGCGCATTTTTTATCGCCTTCCATTTAGACCCGTTTTCCCTCGTTTTGCGAGTCTTGAGTGCGATTATCGCCATATTTTAAGTACTTCTCGCATTGGCGTCCCTCTTGTGCGTTTTACGTGTATTTGGTAGTTTTTCTATCATTTTGATAGGATTTATATTTCAACAATGGGTAATTCAAATAAATTACCCGTTGACAATCCATTAATAAATAAAAAAGGGTTAGTCTTTTTGTTTGCTTCTTGGTGATCGATCATATTGCTTGCCTCTTGCATTCATCTCAATTGTTGGCCAATCTCTTTTATGTCTCTCATGATGACCTTAGACGACCATAGTAGACTCTATGACCACATGGTTACCTCACCTATTATCATTAGAGATGAGGATAGAGCGAAATTTGAGGTGGATCAAGTGTTTATCACAGTGCTTCAAAGAGATATGTTTTGGGGACTGCCTAATGAAAATATGCTTGAACATCTTGCAGAATTTCATACAAATTGTTTAGTTGCGAAGAAGAATGGTTTGTCAATCAACACCTTTAAACTCTTAGCTTTTCCTTTCACCCTTGGAGGTAAAGCCAAGAAATGGCTACGTTCTTATCCTCCAAACACATTTTGTACTTGGGATGAACTTGTTCAAGCCTTTCTAAACCACTTCTTCCCATATCACAAGACCAATAAACTTAGACGAGAGATCCTTACCTTTGAACAAGGCGAGTTTGAGTGTTTAAGTGATGCTTGGGAGAGATTTCGAGATTTGTTGACATATTGCCCACGCCATGGGATTCCAGTTTGGCTAACCACCACAATATTCTTTGGCAACTTGCTTGAACACGTTAGAGACTTGATTCATACTTCGGCCGGTGGTAACTTTTATGAATTAGGTGATGTTAAGGCGAGATTATTGCTTGAGAAAGTGGCTAGAACCGATGCCCGTGAGGGATATGGGAGAGTGACACCTTTGAGAGAACCGAGAGTTGAATCTTCCTCTCTTGTTTGCAATGTTCAATCATCTCTTGTTAACTCTTCTCCAATTTTTGTGAATAATTTGCATGATTCTTCACCTTATGCCATTTGTGATGATGTGAAACATGAATTTAATGTTTCCTCTTCACCTCCACCCCTTTCTAATTTGGATTTAATATATGAAGAAGAAGAAGAAGAAGATGATGATGATGATGTGCATAATGTTCAATCCCAACATGCTCCCCCACTCCCTTTGAATACATGTGTTGTGCATGATTCTCCATTGCAATTGATTGATAATGATGCTCTAGATAATGATTTTATGGAGTCATGTAAGAATTGTTATGATGTCAATGTGTCTTGTAATGATGATGTGCTTGAGCTAATTAAATCCTCTTCTATGCAACATGATATGAGCTCCAAGCCTTTAAATTTGACACTTGATGATAATCTTGTGACACTTTATGATAATCCTCATCGGGTACCGGACTTAGTGAACCCTCGAGCAACATACAAGCCTGTGTATCTAGGAGAGATCTTTGGAAGCGCATATCACGCTGTAAAGGGGGTTACGAGGCTAATTTATCCTTTGCCTTCGAAATCCGTAACCCCGCAATTCGCTATTTTTGCGAGATGCTCTCCCACTGCTTGTTACCCTCGGCCGATAATATTTATACTCTTAATGTGTGTGTCTTGCAAATGATTTGTGACTCTTTGTTCGGTAACCCTAATCCCTTAGACCTACCACTTATCGTGGCGTTGCATTTCCACCGTATCATTGTTACCCAACGCCCCTCCTTAGATTGTGGAGGTCTTGTGACAGTAATTGCGAACAAATTGGATTATTCGACCGACCACCTCACCCCACTTGACAATTCCATATGGCTTGACGAGGCCTATTTTCCGACTTGGATTTTTCATGTACCTCATCAGCGCCTCGTCTACATTAGCCGTGGAAGAGCTTTAATAGTTCCGAACACACACCGAACCACTATCCTTGTTCACCACAATTGGGATCTACCCTTGGGTCCTGGTGAATTCCGACTGACCAAGACTAAGTCGGGAGGAAGGCGAATTTGGGAGTATGCACACTACGAATTACCCGAAGGTCGTACGATCTATGACCTATGTGAGATTGAATCCGACTTTGCCCTCTCGCTTAGCGACGGTCCGGAGGAGTTTTCTCTTGAGCCATCCTCCGAGGGTATACTCTTTTTCTATGGGTCTCCTAGCGCTTCATTTGCGTCGGACAATCACTCAAACTAGACCCTCTCCCGGAGTCGGTGGTGTGTGTGTGTGTATATTTGTGTGTGGGTTGGGTCGGCAAGTCTTTAATCATCTATAATTGCATGTCCTTTTGTTGATTCCGTTCTTGTTCCTTTTATCCTATTGTCATTGTGATTGATTTACCTCTAACATAACTTTGCAAGTTGTCCCATTGTTCGATTGTTGCGGCCAAAGCGGCCTTGATATTGCTCCCGGTCATTAGGCGATGTGATTACGCCATTGACCTTTTGAAAATCCAAATTCTTCTCATTTTCTCAAAATTTTCTTAATCCGGGCTAGGTGATGTGACTACACCTACGCCCATTTTTCATCCTTTCTTTTAATTTCTTTTCTTTTCTTTTATTCTCATTTTCTTAGTCACTTGGCTAGGGTCTAGGTGATGTGATTGCACCTAGGCCCGCCACCCTCTTATCGTTTTCTTTTTGTTTGTTTTCTTTCTTCAAAAAATTTCGAAAAATCCAAAAAAATTTGAAAATTTATAAAAATCCAAAAAGATTTTTCGTATTTTTCTTTTTCCGTCTTTTTCGATCTTCCCCTACTCGTGCATTGAGGACAATGCACAGTTTTATTGTGGGGGAGGGATCTACTATCCTTTTTTTTTCAAAAATCTTTTCAAAAACCATAAAAATTGAAAGTTTTCAAAAAACCAAAAACATTTTCTTTTTATTTTCATTTTCTTTTTCCCTTTTTCCTTTTTTGTTTTCGTTATGTTTTCGTATCCCTTGTATAGTCTTGTTCTCTACTCTTACAGGATAACCACCACCTTGATAGCACAATTTGAAGAGTTATGGAAGCAACCCGCTAGGTAACTTCCTTCCTTTTCGCTTTCTTCTTTACTTTCGTAGAGGAGTTAGGTTGTTGCTATTGGGAAGCTCTAGAAGAGATGAGCATTTTGGGTGTTGTGGTTGATTTTTGTGCTTAAGTGTCGATGGAGTACGGAGTGCATGACTTTACTCGTGTTTTCTTTTATTTGCCTTTTCTTTTTCTTGTGTTCTTTTTGTTTTTGTATAATGTGTCTAGGACTAAATGTTTTCGAAAACCCGATTACGAACTTATTGCAAGAGTTTACATTCCATTATGGATAACCCATTGTAGATTTTTGACCTTAATCTAGTAGAATGAGTCTAAATCAATGAAATTGTTGATCCTTTAGCTTGAGTCCACCTTTTCTACTAGAGGTTTACTTCGGGGTTTGCATTTGACCACCTTGACCACCCATGGAGGAGTTAGGCCTTGCTTTCCGCATCCCGTTTTCTAGGTGACCTTGCTCGAATGACCATTGCACCTTTAGTCCAAATTCTATTCGCCTTTTTGTGGGTTATCCGGGGAAGGCGCCGTTCTCGGTTACCTATTTTTCCTCCACCTATACATCACCACAATAAGTTTACACAAAAATAACCTCTAAACTTGGTTTTGAACCACATCAAAAAGCCAAAAAAGGGCAAACCAAAGCAAGAGAAAAGGGCACAAAAATATGAAAAACAAGGGAGAGAAAATGAGCTTCAAATGAAATCATATCATCAAAAATATCTCCTTCAAAGAAAAAAGAAAAAAAAGCCCTTGATCTACTTTTGCCATGAAGTGCCTACTAGAGGACCAAGTCCCGAGGAAGAAAGATAGCGGTAATTAGTCGATCCACCCCAAAAATTGTAAACACTTCACTTTTTGTTTGGGCTAATTAATTCAGGAAATTCAAGTTTGGAACGACCCTCTTGGCCTTAACCAAAGAGAGCAGGACTGCACCTACCTACATTGTCGAACGAGTCCAGGGTTCACTATTTCCACTCCGTTTAACGCCCCATAGTACCCCTTTAGAAGATTAAGAGGACCTAGCTAAGTTATCAACATCTTTGTTGCTTTAATGTCATACTATTAGGCTTTGATCCTTGTCTACATGGGTGATTTATCTTGGAATGTTTATGATTGTTTTAAGTAAGTTTTCGGTGTCTTTCCCCGCCGTCTCAATGAGGGATTCAGTGTTTTATTTTTGCTTTGGATGCGTCTATTCTTTCGTGTTATGTGTTTTTGTGTGTTTAGTCGCATCCACCATTTTGAGCAAGCCCCAACTTGCCTTGCATGGGAGTACTCTACCTCATGGGTATTTCGATGTGAGTTCAAGGGACGGAGCAGGCCCGTTAATTGCCTCGTATCGGCTTAGCGTAGTATAGCTAGTAGTAGTAGTAGTAGTAGTATGTAATTTCTTTTTGGGTCTTTGCTCGAGGATGAGCAACGGTTTAGTGTGGGGGAATTGTTGTGTGTCAAATTTAGACCGTTTTTCCTCTCATTTAGACCCGTTTTCCCCTCGTTTTGCGAGACTTGAGCGCGATTATCGCCGTATTTTGAGTAAATCTCGCATTAGTGTCTCTCTTTTGCATTTTACGTGTTTTTGGTAGTTTTATGTCTATTTTGATAGGATTTTCGACCAAAAACGTGTCTGAGCTCCTATGAGCATGAGAGAGAGAGAGGGAAACCGTCCGAAAAGCAAAGCACACAAATCAAAATCCAAAGTCCAAACCCAAGAGGTGAAACCTTGAGCGAAAAGGAAAAAAGATAAGTCCATTGGGCATCTTCACCGGAGAGGTTGAACTTCAAATGAATATATATAGAGTTCTAGACCTTGTATCGAAGCGATTCCAATTGGAGGTGAAAGATTATCTTCTTAGCTTTCTAACGACATATCACACGCTCCAATCGGATTTCAAACGAGAGGGTTATGGCCCTCTGAAGTCACAGGGCGAAATTTCACCCGATGAGAATTTGACCGGGCGAAATTTCACCAGATGGTGTTCCTCCCCAGATTGCCATTTCAGACAAAAAAGTTCACCGGGCGAAATTTCACCAGATGAAGTTCACCGGGCGAAAATGACCGGGCGAAATTTTGCCCACCGGATGAAATTTCGCCCGATGGAGAAAAGCGCCAAAAACCGCAAAATGAGAAGAAAATTTCACCGGGTTAAATTTCACCAGGTGAAATTTCACCCGGTGAGATTAATTCGTGAAGCCGCAGGGCGAAGTTTCACCCCATGAAGACTCATTGGGCAAAGTTTCATCTCAAAGAACAAAGTCTCACTAATGGGCAATGATTAGATTATGGGCTAAGATTGTGTGACCCATTAAGGGCTTATTATATATAGTAACCCTAGGTTTTCATTTCAATTATTTGCGCCTTAAGTGTGCCTCCTTAGGTTAGGGTAGTTTTAGTAGGCCTCCATTAGTAGATCATTCCAGTAGTATTTTCTATTAATTCTCTACAAATCTATTAGTTTAGATAGTAATCTAGTAGTAAATCTCCATAGTTTACTTCATCAATTCTCTAGATTCCAAGTTTGTAGAAGATTATTACATCAAGTTTTGTTTGAAGATTTTTGGGGATTATCAAGGGATTAATGACAAATCTCTTTATTCTCCTCATCAAGATTCAACCTTTATTTATGCAATCTTCTTATTTATTCTAGATCTTCATAGTTGGTATATTTCTCTTTCACTCTCTAATCTCTAGTTTAGATTTAATGTTGTTCTCTCATTATTATTGTCTTGTTTAGATTATCTTAGTGTTGTTAGTTTCTCTAGATTTTATTTATGTTGTTCTAGATTATTCTCTAGTTTAGTGGGTAATTGTTAGATCGTAGTTTACTTATCATTTTGTTGTTAGTTTCTTTAGATTTAGTTATTATGCATGCTTTAGTTATTTCCTCCTTAGTTAATGTTTTGTTATTTTCCGTTATGATTAGTGAGTAGATTTCTTGTTGGGGGTTTAGGGATGAGGACTTGGATTATTTGAATTGAGGGATGATGGTGGGTTGTTTGCTTGTTGATTTATCAATTTTGAGGTTTTTGTGTCTTTGTTGACTTAGAACCGCGGCTAGGTCGACCTTGACTCACTCTTATCAACATGGGGAAACTCGGAGTAGGAGTTACCTTGAATTGAGACTTACCATTTTTCGCCGCGAAAGCGGGTTTTTAGGTGGGTTGGGTGAAGAAACCGAAAGGTGGCATTCTCCCTTTATCGACGTTGTGACTAAAACCCGATTCCGAGATTCTTAGACCCAATTTCCGAATCCCTACTTCCCCCTAACACTTTTTCCTTAATTGATCATCTTTAGTTATTTATTGCGTTTTAGTATAGACTCGACTCTTAAAACCCCCTTTTTAAACCCCAAACACGCTTCTCTTACTCTATTGCACTCTGTTCCCTATGGACCGACCTCAACTTACCACGAATACTTGTCTATTTTTGTGTAATCTCGAGTCTTATAAATATCGTTTGATCCCCCGTCTTTCGTTAACGACCGATCCGATTGGGAGGCGATCAAAATGGCACCGCTGCCGGGGAGCGGCGATAGTTAATTGAGTTTTAGTTATTGTGTTTGGGCAAAAAAAAAACACAAAAACAAAAACAAAAAAAAAACACAAAAACAAAAACAAAAAAATAAAGGTTAGTCTTTTTGTTTGCTTCTTGGTGATCATATTACTTGCCTCTTGCATTCATCTCACTTGTTGGCCAATCTTTTTTATGTCTTTCTTGATGACCTTAACCGACCATAGTAGACTCTATGACGACATGGTTACCTCACCTATTACCATTAGAGATGAGGATAGAGCGAAATTTGAGGTGGATCAAGTGTTTATCACGATGCTTCAAAGAGATATGTTTTGGGGATTGCCTAATGAAAATGTGCTTGAACATCTTACGGAATTTCATACAAATTGTTTAGTTGCGAGGAATAATGGTTTGCCAATCAACACCTTTAAACTCTTAGCTTTTCCTTTCACCCTTGGAGGTAAAGCCAAGAAATGGCAACGTTCTTATCCTCCTAACACATTTTGTACTTCGGATGAACTTGTTCAAGCCTTTCTAAACCACTTCTTCCCACATCACAAGACCAATAAACTTAGACGAGAGATCCTTACCTTTGAACAAGGTGAGTTTGAGTGTTTAAGTGATGCTTGGGAGAGATTTCGAAATTTGTTGACATATTGCCCACGCCATGGGATTCCGGTTTGGCTAACCACCATAATATTCTTTGACAACTTGCTTGAACACGTTAGAGACTTGATTCATGTTTCGGCCGGTGGAAACTTTTATGAATTAGGAGATGATGAGGCGAGATTATTGCTTGAGAAAGTGACTAGAACTGATGCCCGTGAGGGATATGGGAGAGTGACACCTTTGAGAGAACCACCGAGAGTTGAATCTTCCTCTTTTGTTTGCAATGTTCAATCCTCTCTTGTTAACTGTTCTCCAATTTTTGTGAATAATTTGCATGATTCTTCACCTTATGCCATTTGTGATGATGTGAAACATGAATTTAATGCTTCCTCTTCACCTCCACCCCTTTCTAATTTGGATATAATATATGAAGAAGAAGAAGAAGAGGATGAAGAAGATGATGTGCATATTGTTCAATCCCAACATGCTCTCCCTCTCCCTTTGAATACATGTACTGTTGATGGGAAGGATTTGTCACGTCCCTAGCCGATCAATATAACACCGACTAACCTAGTGGGTAGCTAGGGTAAGTCGGGATCGTATCCACGAGGACGGTATATCAAGGTTTAGACTAGGTCGGCCTACAATGAGACTAGGTTACCGAACAAACACAAAGAAGCAATGAATGGAAAACTATAAGGGAGGAGGAGTAAGAACTAGACTAATGATCGAACTAACAAATAAACTAGAAGAACTATGACTAACTAAGACGATGGATCAAATATGGAAAGAAGTGGGGTAGGTCGGGTTCATAGGAGTAGAAGGGTAATTGGGGTGATCAAGGGTATAGGTGTCTCCTAATCGCTAGAGTCGGTTCGGGCTCTCGCAACTTAGACCGATGTCAAGGTGGGTCCGGGCTCTCGCAACTTAGACCCTAGTCCGCGCTCTCGCGACTAAACTATTCTCAACATTTCCACAACATAAGCAATCAATGAGAAGATGAACACAAGTATGGGAAGCATGGGCACTACAACTCACACAAGCATATCAACAAACACATAGAGTGCCTACAATGTGATTAACAACAAAGATGTAACCTTTTCCCCTTAATCAACCCTAATCATCCA
Organism: Agrostemma githago; assembly: GCA_958450325.1. Lineage (NCBI taxonomy): Eukaryota > Viridiplantae > Streptophyta > Magnoliopsida > Caryophyllales > Caryophyllaceae > Agrostemma > Agrostemma githago. Next base: position 46,046,052 of record OY288254.1, on the reverse strand, counting down.
TAATATACCCCTAATCCCCCTACTAACCTCACAAGATTACTACTCACTCATTATCAAATTACTCATAACATTAACAAGAGAAAACAAACTTAACATCCAAGCATTCATTATGAACAACTAACAACAATAACCATATAAAAAGATAGAAACAAGATTAAATAACTAAGAACAAGAGTAAGAAAGGTTATACCAACACTAGGAAGATGAAAAGATGCAAACTTGTATAAATAAGAACCCAAATAAAACCCAAGGTTGTCAATCTTGGAGAATTCTTCAAGTATCCTCTTAATACAAGAACTAATTACAAGGATTAACTAAAGATTAACTAAGATTAAGGGAGGATTAAAACTAATGAGAGTAGCAATAATCTAGGGTTTTGAATGATAATGGAGGCGTAAACTAATCTAGGATAAGATAATCTATCTTAAAATTACAAGAAGGGAGTATATATATGGGTACAAGAATGAAGGAGAAGAAAAGAAGAAATGCGGGTGAGCTGTAGCCCATCCCGACCGGGACGGATCATCCCGATCGGGAAGGGTTCTGCCATCCCGATCGGGAAGGGCTCAACCCGACCGGGAAGGACCCACAGTGGCGCCTCTAAATGTGCATCCCTTCCCGATCGGGAAGGCCATTATCCCGACCGGGAATGGTCTTGTATGCCTCCAATAAGAGCTCTAGGGTCCCTCCTTGTATCTCATGGGCTTCCCATCGATTCTCGGGACTCGGGATCGGGTCTCGGAGTCTCGGGATTGGGACCCAAGGTCTCGGGGTCGATTCCAAGGCCTCGAGTCATCGTTTCTTTATCTCATTGGCTCCAAAATGTGTATGTATTGAGTCGGAATCACTCCAACTCTTCCAAATCGGGCTCGGGAACCTGAAATGGACTAAAGGAAGCATAAGAAGCCCATGAATCGCTCCCAAGGAGCGATTCCACAAGGAAAATGGGACCAAAACACTACGAAATAGGCACTACAAATGACACTTATCAACTCCCCCACACTTAACCCTTACTCTCCCTCGAGTAAGCACATACTAATACTAAACTAACCGAGTGGGTATTAGCGCACCCTACGCCCCTTCAACTCACGCGAGTGCACTTAGAGGACAAGTGCACTCCGCAAGGCAAGTTGGGTCTTGCGACAAAACTGTGGATGCAACCGGACACAAAACACATAAACAAACAAACACACAAACAAACACATAGATGGTTGCACCCAAAACAAAAGAATACCGCTTCCCTCTAAAAGCGGTGAATGAAACACCGGTTTAGGACTCGAGGTAAGCGACAACGTTCCCAAGCTAGCAATACAAACCAAGGTGGACTAAACCCTAATAGTATGACGATAAAGCAACAAAAACGTTGGTAACTTACCTAGGTCCTCCTAACTTTCTAAAAACGTACTACGGGACGATCGGCGGAGTGGAAAGTGAAGAACCACAGTTTTAGTCGACACTGTAGGTAAGTGAGACCCCGCCCCCTTTAGTGTGAGCCAAGAGGGTCGTCCCGTGTCCAAGACCGCCTAACTAGTCCAAGTAAAAAGGATGGGAATATGCAAAATGAGGGAAGACCGACTAATGCCGCTATCATCCTTCCTCGGGACTCGGTCCTTTGGTAGGCTCTTCACGGCAAAAGTCGGAAAAAGGCTTATTTTTTTGAGGATTTCTTTTTGTGAGAGGGGTTTTCTTTTGGCATTTTCTTTCTTTTCGACGTTTTTGCTTTGTTTGTTGCCATGCCATTTCTTTTTCTTCTTTTTGTATTTTTTTGGCTTTTGTGCCCTTTTCTTTTTCTTCATTCTTTTCTTTCTTTCATTTTTCTTTCTTTCTTTTTCTTTTCTTTACCCTTTTGGCAAGGTTTGGCATTTTTGGCAATTCTTTGGGTGATGAGAAAGAGAGAACTCAACAAATCGCATTTTATTGTGTGGATATGTGTAGGAGGTAGGGTAATGGGTATGTCGGGACGACGCCTTCCTTTCATACTCACAAAAAAGGGAAGAACTTGGACTAATCAAACGATCTTAAACACGGTCACCTAAGGGACGAGACTCGGTAACCAAGGCCTTTTCACACCGTGGGTGGTCAAAATGGTCAAAATGCAAATCCCGTAGTAAATCCCTAGTAAGCTAGGTGGACTCAAGGTAAAGGACCAACGAATTCATTGATTTAGGGTCATTCTACTAGGCTAAAGTCCAAGACTCGATTTACACTACTAGGAAGGGAAAGATAGACACTCACACACTAGCCTCTAAACCGGGTTTTCGAAAACCATTTACACAAAACACAACTACACAACACAATACAAGGACTCAACGAGAAAGAAAAGAAAAGAAACAACAGGCAACAAAATAAAACAAAACAAGACAAAACGAACACATAAACAAAGCACACACCACCCCGAGATTCCAAACAAGTCATCAAAACCACCACAAGTATGCACAAGCTCCACCCGAGCACACCTCAACACAACCTCCTCTAAACATCACAAGGAATAAAGAGAGAAAAAGGGTTAGAAGATGTTACCGGATGTCTTCAAAGCTTTCCAAACAACGGTGATTAAGCAACCTATAAGGAAAAGGGAGGCAAAACACAAACAATACAAAACAAATATACGACACAACAACGCAAAAGAAAAAGACACAAAAAGAAAATCTTTTTGATTTTTGTGAAAATTTTTCAAATTTTTAGGTATTTTTAAAGGTTTTTTCGAAAAAGGGAAAAATAAAACTAACTACGATAGAATTTCGCTCCCCCACACTTAAATCGAGCAATGTCCTCATATGCTCAATCGTAATGTGTGGAGAGACAAAAGAAAAGAAAATAAACTACGAAAATAAAGCTAAAATTAAAAACAAAGTGGAGAAAAAGGTAGAAGGTGTCCGGCCGGGGTGTAGTCAAGTCACCATGGGCCGAGACGAGAAAAGATATGGAACGGGGAAGAAAAATAAAAAGAAAGAAATAAAAGGAAATGGGAGTAGGGCTAGGTGTAATCAAGTCACCTATCCCAGATTCCGTCCAAATCCGACTAACTCCTAACAAGGGGTGAAATTCATGTAAATAGACTAATCGATTGACTCGCGACGTAATCACGTCGTCGGGAGTCGGGAGCAACCAAACTATGGCCTCGAAGGCCCCTAGATACCGAGACTCAAGGGAAGGGGGCAAACAAGAAGCGATAAAAAGACGGAAAAGTAAGGATAGTTACCCAAACCGAGCGGCTAGTAACTCACTTGCTCCATCGTCTCGTTGATCATTAGAGGCTCGTCGCTTGTCTTCTCGGTTGCCATCTCGCTTCACACTTGAAGAGAACTCACGGTAGAGGTAGTAATGGTAGGGGGTGAGTTTTGATGTGAGAGTCGGTGTAAAGCGGATAGGAAATGGAGTGAGGGCATGACAATGAAGTACAAGGGGCATATGATAAGGCTAGGGTAGCTAGGGAGGTTGGGAGGGGGCATAAAACGGTTGGGTGGACTCGATTTGCGAAGAAGAATCACAAAGGGGGAGCAGAGGACCTTACCGGTCGGGAAGATTGGTCCCGATCGGGTTACCTCACCCGTCCCGGTCGGGACGCCCTCATCCCGATCGGGACGAGCCCACAGTAAGCTCGAAATGTGGTGCGCCCTTCCCGATCGGGACGACACCCATCCCGGTCGGGAAGCCTTACCCTTCCCGGTCAGGACGCCTCATTCCGGCCGGGATGGGTCTTCTTCAACTTCCACAATCCCAAAAGCTTGCTCCAAGCTTCAAAAACCCGATCCTCTTGCTTACAACCCAAGGTATATCATAGCCAATCCTCTCTAGGAGCGTTCTCACTTCACCTATCAACAAACTCAACTCAAGCATCAAATTCTCTCCCTCACAACGCTCATCAATCAACCCAAATAACAAGAATTCACAAAAATCCAACTAATTACAAGAAAGAGATATATACAATGAGACGGTTCTTGTGGAACTCCGTCAAACCAAGGTGGTGCTTTCTTTAATCTTTTTCAACAACAATGATCCATTCCATCTCCATCAAGGGCACGTAAGAACAAGTCGAAGGCCCTTGAGAAGTCTTCAATCAAGTATGTCATATAACCGACCACATCCCAAGGCTCCTCATGGCCTTGCCTTGAAGTTCCCGGGGCATCCCGCTCTTCCAAGTTCAACGACTTGAACTTGTACTTTTGGTCCTTGGGGATATACCCAAACGTCCACCGGTTCTCATGCGGTCCCAAGGGAGGCTCATCTTCTTCCTTGTCATTGCACTTCAACTTGTCATCAAGCCCATGACATGGGCACTCATCCTCCTCACTCTCGGAGTCATAATCATCAAGTACATAAGAGTACTTCTTCAAGCTTTGTTCCGGTTCACCCCCTAGATCGATGTCTTTCTTGGCTTGGATCATATTGCATGATTCATCCTTAGTAGGCGTAGTGTTGCCTTGGAGGTCGAACACTATCTTTTCCTCGCCTAACTCGAATGTGATCCTACCGTTCTTCACATCGATCATGGCACCCGCAGTGTGTAGAAATGGGCGTCCAAGGATGATGGGAGTGTTGGCAGCCTCCGGCATGTCAAGCACAATGAAGTCGACCGGAATGAAGTATTTCCCCACTCGTACCGGTACGTCCTCTAACATTCCTAATGGTCGATTGAATGATTTATCGGCCATTTGGAGGGTGAGGGACGTACATTTCAACTCCTTTATTCCGAGTCGGCAACAAATAGAATAGGGAATGATGCTCACACTCGCGCCCAAGTCACATAACGCATTCTTGATCAAGAAGTTGCCTATGGTGCAAGGGATCGAAAAACTACCCGGATCTTTCAACTTCGGAAGCGTGGAACCTTGTATGAGCTCGCTCACCACCCTCGTGAACGCTACGGTCTCTTCCTTGTCGATGGATCTCTTCCTAGCTAGGATTTCTCTCATAAATCTTCCATATGCCGGGATTTGGGTAAGTAGTTCGGTGAACGGGACACTAACATCCAATTTCTTCACAATACTAAGGAACTTGTCGTAATGAGTGTCCACCTTAGTCTTCATTTTCCTCGATGGGTAAGGCAACTTTATTTGGTACTTGTTTTGATCAATTGGGGTGGACTCTTCAAATGACACTTTCCTTTTTCCCTTGTCTTTCTCTTGAAGAGGGGGAGGGTTGTCTTCTTGGGGTTTTTCAACTTCCCATAGAACTTGTTCCTCCATTGGATTGTCCAAGCTTGATTCTTTTTGATTAGGAGACACAACTTCATTCATCTCTTGTTGCTCACTAGGAAAAACGGGAGGATTATATGTAGCACCGCTCCTCAAGGTGATGGCATTGACATGCTCAAAATTTGGAGTTTCACCTTGAGGAGGTAATTGCACCCTTTGTCTTGAAGAACTACCCGATGCAAGTTGAGCTACTTGGTTCTCAATCATCTTCATGTGAGTCTTCATTTCCTTGTTATCCATTAGAATTTGAGCAATGATTCCTTGTTGCGACATTTGTGTTTCCAATTGACTCCTTTGCATGTCTTGAGTACTCCTTTGCATATCCAACATTTGCTTTTGTATATCTGAATCCCGTGGTGGGGATGATGGATTATGCGGAGTTTCGGTGAGGGCCAATGGAGTACCGTAGTCATGAATAGGAGACCGACTCCTAGGCTTGCTTTGTTGATTACCTTATGTTGCTTGTTGTTGTTGGTTCCCTTGGAACCCATGAGAATTGCCTTGATTAAGGCCTTGGTTGTGGTTTTGTTGACCTTGAAAGTTTCGGTTTCCTTGGAAATTTTGGTTTCCTTGGAAACCGCCATGATTGAAGTTCCCTTGTTGGAACCCTTGCTTGTTGTTGAAGTTGCCTTGGTTATTTTGCTTGAAATTGCTGAAGGGTCTTTGGTTACCCACATAACCTTGGTAACTTTCACTGTTGTCCCGTAAGGGAGGTGGAACATAAGGACGATGTTGTTGTTGATGTTGAAAGACTTGTTGTTGGAGGACTTGTTGGGAACCTTGGAATTGATTAGAGTAAGAGGTACCTTGCTTGAATGCTTGGAATGTGTTCACTTGCTCGATACTTCCACGGCAATACATGGGCTCATGTCCAACTATTCCACAAGTATCGCACATCCCATGGTAAGGTAAAGGAGGTGCGAACCCCAAAGCATTCACTTCTTGAATCGGTTGATGGTGTGAAGAACTAGTGCCTTGGACTTGGTCGAGGTGACTTTGGAGCTTCTTGTCAATAGTCTCCATGTGTGTTTCCAATTGAGCTCCAAGGTCAATGCTTAATTTGGTGATAGCATCGACCTCATGCATGCCTCCTCGATGTGCCTTCCTAGGCCTAGAGTATTGCGAATTATGCACCGCCATCTCTTCGATTCTCGCCCATGTTTGGTCGTCATCGACCTCGGTAAACCTACCATTGGAGCCCATGTTGAGAATGGCTCTCGAGTCCTCATAAAGGCCATTCCAAAATTGTTGCACCAAGAACCATTGTGAGAGTCCATGATGAGGGCACGATCTTACCAAAGACTTAAACCGCTCCCAAGCTTCATATAGGCTCTCTTCATCCCTTTGTTGGAACCCGGTGATGGAGGCCCTAAGCAAGTTCATCTTTTCCGGAGGGTAAAACTTTTGGTAGAACGCCAAGGCAAGCTTTTTCCAAGTATCGATCCCCATGGTTGCCCTATCGAGACTCTTGATCCATTGCTTCGCTTTTCCAATAAGAGAAAACGGGAAGAGTACCCAACGAATTTGATCTTGAGTAATCCCGGTTTGAGATATAGCGTCACAATAATCGGAGAAAGTCTCCATATGTTGGTGCGGGTCTTCGGTGGGCAAACCACTAAATGGGCTCCTCTCCACAAGTTGGATAAATTGAGTCTTTGCCACAAAATTCCCGGTATAGGTTTCCGGTAATGCACTCGGTCCCGGCAAGACATCTTCCGTAAAAGTGGAGTGAGAGGAAAACTTAGGCATTCTTGGATGTAAGGGAGAAGATGGTGGTGTAGAGAGTGTTGATGTAGATGAAGAGGGGGAACTAGGAGAAGAATCACCAAAAGGGTTAATGAATCCCCCTTCGGCCGTCTCTCGATGTGGATTGTTCAAGCCGGCTCCTTGGGCTTGCCCTTGATGAGTATTGCTTGCACTCGGTTGAGAGATCCTAACCTGATTAATCGTCCGTTGGCGAAAGGCTCGAAAGAGTCTCTCCGGCTCTGGATTAAAGAGATAGAAGTCGCCTCCCCTCCTAGGCATACACTACACACTAGAACAAACGTAAGAACACCTAGTGCTTTGTGGGCACTAGGCAACGACAATAAACAAACACAACTAGAGACAAAGAGAAAAAGAAAGCTAAGGAAAGAAGAGAAACTAGAAAATATTCACAAGAGAAGATGGGAGAGCACAAAGAAGGGTAACTAACTCTAGAGATAAGCAAACTAAGTCTAAACAACGCACCGTCCCCGGCAACGGCGCCAAATTGATGAGAAGGATTTGTCACGTCCCTAGCCGATCAATATAACACCGACTAACCTAGTGGGTAGCTAGGGTAAGTCGGGATCGTATCCACGAGGACGGTATATCAAGGTTTAGACTAGGTCGGCCTACAACGAGACTAGGTTACCGAACAAACACAAAGAAGCAATGAATGGAAAACTATAAGGGAGGAGGAGTAAGAACTAGACTAATGATCGAACTAACAAATAAACTAGAAGAAATATGACTAACTAAGACGATGGATCAAATATGGAAAGAAGTGGGGTAGGTCGGGTTCATAGGAGTAGAAGGATAATTGGGGTGATCAAGGGTATAGGTGTCTCCTAATCGCTAGAGTCGGTCCGGGCTCTCGCAACTTAGACCGATGTCAAGGTGGGTCCGGGCTCTCGCAACTTAGACCCTAGTCCGCGCTCTCGCGACTAAACTATTCTCAACATTTCCACAACATAAGCAATCAATGAGAAGATGAACACAAGTATGGGAAGCATGGGCACTACAACTCACACAAGCATATCAACAAACACATAGAGTGCCTACAATGTGATTAACAACAAAGATGTAACCTTTTCCCCTTAATCAACCCTAATCATCCATAATATACCCCTAATCCCCCTACTAACCTCACAAGATTACTACTCACTCATTATCAAATTACTCATAACATTAACAAGAGAAAACAAACTAAACATCCAAGCATTCATTATGAACAACTAACAACAATAACCATATAAAAAGATAGAAACAAGATTAAATAACTAAGAACAAGAGTAAGAAAGGTTATACCAACACTAGGAAGATGAAAAGATGCAAACTTGTATAAATAAGAACCCAAATAAAACCCAAGGTTGTCAATCTTGGAGAATTCTTCAAGTATCCTCTTAATACAAGAACTAATTACAAGGATTAACTAAAGATTAACTAAGATTAAGGGAGGATTAAAACTAATGAGAGTAGCAATAATCTAGGGTTTTGAATGATAATGGAGGCGTAAACTAATCTAGGATAAGATAATCTATCTTAAAATTACAAGAAGGGAGTATATATATGGGTACAAGAATGAAGGAGAAGAAAAGAAGAAATGCGGGTGAGCTGTAGCCCATCCCGACCGGGACGGATCATCCCGATCGGGAAGGGTTCTGCCATCCCGATCGGGAAGGGCTCAACCCGACCGGGAAGGACCCACAGTGGCGCCTCTAAATGTGCATCCCTTCCCGATCGGGAAGGCCATTATCCCGACCGGGAATGGTCTTGTATGCCTCCAATAAGAGCTCTAGGGTCCCTCCTTGTATCTCATGGGCTTCCCGTCGATTCTCGGGACTCGGGATCGGGTCTCGGAGTCTCGGGATTGGGACCCAAGGTCTCGGGGTCGATTCCAAGGCCTCGAGTCATCGTTTCTTTATCTCATTGGCTCCAAAATGTGTATGTATTGAGTCGGAATCACTCCAACTCTTCCAAATCGGGCTCGGGAACCTGAAATGGACTAAAGGAAGCATAAGAAGCCCATGAATCGCTCCCAAGGAGCGATTCCACAAGGAAAATGGGACCAAAACACTACGAAATAGGCACTACAAATGACACTTATCAACTCCCCCACACTTAACCCTTACTCGCCCTCGAGTAAGCACATACTAATACTAAACTAACCGAGTGGGTATTAGCGCACCCTACGCCCCTTCAACTCACGCGAGTGCACTTAGAGGACAAGTGCACTCCGCAAGGCAAGTTGGGTCTTGCGACAAAACTGTGGATGCAACCGGACACAAAACACATAAACAAACAAACACACAAACAAACACATAGATGGTTGCACCCAAAACAAAAGAATACCGCTTCCCTCTAAAAGCGGTGAATGAAACACCGGTTTAGGACTCGAGGTAAGCGACAACGTTCCCAAGCTAGCAATACAAACCAAGGTGGACTAAACCCTAATAGTATGACGATAAAGCAACAAAAACGTTGGTAACTTACCTAGGTCCTCCTAACTTTCTAAAAACGTACTACGGGACGATCGGCGGAGTGGAAAGTGAAGAACCACAGTTTTAGTCGACACTGTAGGTAAGTGAGACCCCGCCCCCTTTAGCGTGAGCCAAGAGGGTCGTCCCGTGTCCAAGACCGCCTAACTAGTCCAAGTAAAAAGGATGGGAATATGCAAAATGAGGGAAGACCGACTAATGCCGCTATCATCCTTCCTCGGGACTCGGTCCTTTGGTAGGCTCTTCACGGCAAAAGTCGGAAAAAGGCTTATTTTTTTGAGGATTTCTTTTTGTGAGAGGGGTTTTCTTTTGGCATTTTCTTTCTTTTCGACGTTTTTGCTTTGTTTGTTGCCATGCCATTTCTTTTTCTTCTTTTCTATTTTTTTGGCTTTTGTGCCCTTTTCTTTTTCTTCATTCTTTTCTTTCTTTCATTTTTCTTTCTTTCTTTTTCTTTTCTTTACCCTTTTGGCAAGGTTTGGCATTTTTGGCAATTCTTTGGGTGATGAGAAAGAGAGAACTCAACAAATCGCATTTTATTGTGTGGATATGTGTAGGAGGTAGGGTAATGGGTATGTCGGGACGACGCCTTCCTTTCATACTCACAAAAAAGGGAAGAACTTGGACTAATCAAACGATCTTAAACACGGTCACCTAAGGGACGAGACTCGGTAACCAAGGCCTTTTCACACCGTGGGTGGTCAAAATGGTCAAAATGCAAATCCCGTAGTAAATCCCTAGTAAGCTAGGTGGACTCAAGGTAAAGGACCAACGAATTCATTGATTTAGGGTCATTCTACTAGGCTAAAGTCCAAGACTCGATTTACACTACTAGGAAGGGAAAGATAGACACTCACACACTAGCCTCTAAACCGGGTTTTCGAAAACCATTTACACAAAACACAACTACACAACACAATACAAGGACTCAACGAGAAAGAAAAGAAAAGAAACAACAGGCAACAAAATAAAACAAAACAAGACAAAACGAACACATAAACAAAGCACACACCACCCCGAGATTCCAAACAAGTCATCAAAACCACCACAAGTATGCACAAGCTCCACCCGAGCACACCTCAACACAACCTCCTCTAAACATCACAAGGAATAAAGAGAGAAAAAGGGTTAGAAGATGTTACCGGATGTCTTCAAAGCTTTCCAAACAACGGTGATTAAGCAACCTATAAGGAAAAGGGAGGCAAAACACAAACAATACAAAACAAATATACGACACAACAACGCAAAAGAAAAAGACACAAAAAGAAAATCTTTTTGATTTTTGTGAAAATTTTTCAAATTTTTAGGTATTTTTTAAAGGTTTTTTCGAAAAAGGGAAAAATAAAACTAACTACGATAGAATTTCGCTCCCCCACACTTAAATCGAGCAATGTCCTCATATGCTCAATCGTAATGTGTGGAGAGACAAAAGAAAAGAAAATAAACTACGAAAATAAAGCTAAAATTAAAAACAAAGTGGAGAAAAAGGTAGAAGGTGTCCGGCCGGGGTGTAGTCAAGTCACCATGGGCCGAGACGAGAAAAAGATATGGAACGGGGAAGAAAAATAAAAAGAAAGAAATAAAAGGAAATGGGAGTAGGGCTAGGTGTAATCAAGTCACCTATCCCAAATTCCGTCCAAATCCGACTAACTCCTAACAAGGGGTGAAATTCATGTAAATAGACTAATCGATTGACTCGCGACGTAATCACGTCGTCGGGAGTCGGGAGCAACCAAACTATGGCCTCGAAGGCCCCTAGATACCGAGACTCAAGGGAAGGGGGCAAACAAGAAGCGATAAAAAGACGGAAAAGTAAGGATAGTTACCCAAACCGAGCGGCTAGTAACTCACTTGCTCCATCGTCTCGTTGATCATTAGAGGCTCGTCGCTTGTCTTCTCGGTTGCCATCTCGCTTCACACTTGAAGAGAACTCACGGTAGAGGTAGTAATGGTAGGGGGTGAGTTTTGATGTGAGAGTCGGTGTAAAGCGGATAGGAAATGGAGTGAGGGCATGACAATGAAGTACAAGGGGCATATGATAAGGCTAGGGTAGCTAGGGAGGTTGGGAGGGGGCATAAAACGGTTGGGTGGACTCGATTTGCGAAGAAGAATCACAAAGGGGGAGCAGAGGACCTTACCGGTCGGGAAGATTGGTCCCGATCGGGTTACCTCACCCGTCCCGGTCGGGACGCCCTCATCCCGATCGGGACGAGCCCACAGTAAGCTCGAAATGTGGTGCGCCCTTCCCGATCGGGATGACACCCATCCCGGTCGGGAAGCCTTACCCTTCCCGGTCAGGACGCCTCATTCCGGCCGGGATGGGTCTTCTTCAACTTCCACAATCCCAAAAGCTTGCTCCAAGCTTCAAAAACCCGATCCTCTTGCTTACAACCCAAGGTATATCATAGCCAATCCTCTCTAGGAGCGTTCTCACTTCACCTATCAACAAACTCAACTCAAGCATCAAATTCTCTCCCTCACAACGCTCATCAATCAACCCAAATAACAAGAATTCACAAAAATCCAACTAATTACAAGAAAGAGATATATACAATGAGACGGTTCTTGTGGAACTCCGTCAAACCAAGGTGGTGCTTTCTTTAATCTTTTTCAACAACAATGATCCATTCCATCTCCATCAAGGGCACGTAAGAACAAGTCGAAGGCCCTTGAGAAGTCTTCAATCAAGTATGTCATATAACCGACCACATCCCAAGGCTCCTCATGGCCTTGCCTTGAAGTTCCCGGGGCATCCCGCTCTTCCAAGTTCAACGACTTGAACTTGTACTTTTGGTCCTTGGGGATATACCCAAACGTCCACCGGTCCTCATGCGGTCCCAAGGGAGGCTCATCTTCTTCCTTGTCATTGCACTTCAACTTGTCATCAAGCCCATGACATGGGCACTCATCCTCCTCACTCTCGGAGTCATAATCATCAAGTACATAAGAGTACTTCTTCAAGCTTTGTTCCGGTTCACCCCCTAGATCGATGTCTTTCTTGGCTTGGATCATATTGCATGATTCATCCTTAGTAGGCGTAGTGTTGCCTTGGAGGTCGAACACTATCTTTTCCTCGCCTAACTCGAATGTGATCCTACCGTTCTTCACATCGATCATGGCACCCGCAGTGTGTAGAAATGGGCGTCCAAGGATGATGGGAGTGTTGGCAGCCTCCGGCATGTCAAGCACAATGAAGTCGACCGGAATGAAGTATTTCCCCACTCGTACCGGTACGTCCTCTAACATTCCTAATGGTCGATTGAATGATTTATCGGCCATTTGGAGGGTGAGGGACGTACATTTCAACTCCTTTATTCCGAGTCGGCAACAAATAGAATAGGGAATGATGCTCACACTCGCGCCCAAGTCACATAACGCATTCTTGATCAAGAAGTTGCCTATGGTGCAAGGGATCGAAAAACTACCCGGATCTTTCAACTTCGGAAGCGTGGAACCTTGTATGAGCTCGCTCACCACCCTCGTGAACGCTACGGTCTCTTCCTTGTCGATGGATCTCTTCCTAGCTAGGATTTCTCTCATAAATCTTCCATATGCCGGGATTTGGGTAAGTAGTTCGGTGAACGGGACACTAACATCCAATTTCTTCACAATACTAAGGAACTTGTCGTAATGAGTGTCCACCTTAGTCTTCATTTTCCTCGATGGGTAAGGCAACTTTATTTGGTACTTGTTTTGATCAATTGGGGTGGACTCTTCAAATGACACTTTCCTTTTTCCCTTGTCTTTCTCTTGAAGAGGGGGAGGGTTGTCTTCTTGGGGTTTTTCAACTTCCCATAGAACTTGTTCCTCCATTGGATTGTCCAAGCTTGATTCTTTTTGATTAGGAGACACAACTTCATTCATCTCTTGTTGCTCACTAGGAAAAACGGGAGGATTATATGTAGCACCGCTCCTCAAGGTGATGGCATTGACATGCTCAAAATTTGGAGTTTCACCTTGAGGAGGTAATTGCACCCTTTGTCTTGAAGAACTACCCGATGCAAGTTGAGCTACTTGGTTCTCAATCATCTTCATGTGAGTCTTCATTTCCTTGTTATCCATTAGAATTTGAGCAATGATTCCTTGTTGCGACATTTGTGTTTCCAATTGACTCCTTTGCATGTCTTGAGTACTCCTTTGCATATCCAACATTTGCTTTTGTATATCCGAATCCCGTGGTGGGGATGATGGATTATGCGGAGTTTCGGTGAGGGCCAATGGAGTACCGTAGTCATGAATAGGAGACCGACTCCTAGGCTTGCTTTGTTGATTACCTTATGTTGCTTGTTGTTGTTGGTTCCCTTGGAACCCATGAGAATTGCCTTGATTAAGGCCTTGGTTGTGGTTTTGTTGACCTTGAAAGTTTCGGTTTCCTTGGAAATTTTGGTTTCCTTGGAAACCGCCATGATTGAAGTTCCCTTGTTGGAACCCTTGCTTGTTGTTGAAGTTGCCTTGGTTATTTTGCTTGAAATTGCTGAAGGGTCTTTGGTTACCCACATAACCTTGGTAACTTTCACTGTTGTCCCGTAAGGGAGGTGGAACATAAGGACGATGTTGTTGTTGATGTTGAAAGACTTGTTGTTGGAGGACTTGTTGGGAACCTTGGAATTGATTAGAGTAAGAGGTACCTTGCTTGAATGCTTGGAATGTGTTCACTTGCTCGATACTTCCACGGCAATACATGGGCTCATGTCCAACTATTCCACAAGTATCGCACATCCCATGGTAAGGTAAAGGAGGTGCGAACCCCAAAGCATTCACTTCTTGAATCGGTTGATGGTGTGAAGAACTAGTGCCTTGGACTTGGTCGAGGTGACTTTGGAGCTTCTTGTCAATAGTCTCCATGTGTGTTTCCAATTGAGCTCCAAGGTCAATGCTTAATTTGGTGATAGCATCGACCTCATGCATGCCTCCTCGATGTGCCTTCCTAGGCCTAGAGTATTGCGAATTATGCACCGCCATCTCTTCGATTCTCGCCCATGTTTGGTCGTCATCGACCTCGGTAAACCTACCATTGGAGCCCATGTTGAGAATGGCTCTCGAGTCCTCATAAAGGCCATTCCAAAATTGTTGCACCAAGAACCATTGTGAGAGTCCATGATGAGGGCACGATCTTACCAAAGACTTAAACCGCTCCCAAGCTTCATATAGGCTCTCTTCATCCCTTTGTTGGAACCCGGTGATGGAGGCCCTAAGCAAGTTCATCTTTTCCGGAGGGTAAAACTTTTGGTAGAACGCCAAGGCAAGCTTTTTCCAAGTATCGATCCCCATGGTTGCCCTATCGAGACTCTTGATCCATTGCTTCGCTTTTCCAATAAGAGAAAACGGGAAGAGTACCCAACGAATTTGATCTTGAGTAATCCCGGTTTGAGATATAGCGTCACAATAATCGGAGAAAGTCTCCATATGTTGGTGCGGGTCTTCGGTGGGCAAACCACTAAATGGGCTCCTCTCCACAAGTTGGATAAATTGAGTCTTTGCCACAAAATTCCCGGTATAGGTTTCCGGTAATGCACTCGGTCCCGGCAAGACATCTTCCGTAAAAGTGGAGTGAGAGGAAAACTTAGGCATTCTTGGATGTAAGGGAGAAGATGGTGGTGTAGAGAGTGTTGATGTAGATGAAGAGGGGGAACTAGGAGAAGAATCACCAAAAGGGTTAATGAATCCCCCTTCGGCCGTCTCTCGATGTGGATTGTTCAAGCCGGCTCCTTGGGCTTGCCCTTGATGAGTATTGCTTGCACTCGGTTGAGAGATCCTAACATGATTAATCGTCCGTTGGCGAAAGGCTCGAAAGAGTCTCTCCGGCTCTGGATTAAAGAGATAGAAGTCGCCTCCCCTCCTAGGCATACACTACACACTAGAACAAACGTAAGAACACCTAGTGCTTTGTGGGCACTAGGCAACGACAATAAACAAACACAACTAGAGACAAAGAGAAAAAGAAAGCTAAGGAAAGAAGAGAAACTAGAAAATATTCACAAGAGAAGATGGGAGAGCACAAAGAAGGGTAACTAACTCTAGAGATAAGCAAACTAAGTCTAAACAACGCACCGTCCCCGGCAACGGCGCCAAATTGATGAGAAGGATTTGTCACGTCCCTAGCCGATCAATATAACACCGACTAACCTAGTGGGTAGCTAGGGTAAGTCGGGATCGTATCCACGAGGACGGTATATCAAGGTTTAGACTAGGTCGGCCTACAACGAGACTAGGTTACCGAACAAACACAAAGAAGCAATGAATGGAAAACTATAAGGGAGGAGGAGTAAGAACTAGACTAATGATCGAACTAACAAATAAACTAGAAGAAATATGACTAACTAAGACGATGGATCAAATATGGAAAGAAGTGGGGTAGGTCGGGTTCATAGGAGTAGAAGGATAATTGGGGTGATCAAGGGTATAGGTGTCTCCTAATCGCTAGAGTCGGTCCGGGCTCTCGCAACTTAGACCGATGTCAAGGTGGGTCCGGGCTCTCGCAACTTAGACCCTAGTCCGCGCTCTCGCGACTAAACTATTCTCAACATTTCCACAACATAAGCAATCAATGAGAAGATGAACACAAGTATGGGAAGCATGGGCACTACAACTCACACAAGCATATCAACAAACACATAGAGTGCCTACAATGTGATTAACAACAAAGATGTAACCTTTTCCCCTTAATCAACCCTAATCATCCATAATATACCCCTAATCCCCCTACTAACCTCACAAGATTACTACTCACTCATTATCAAATTACTCATAACATTAACAAGAGAAAACAAACTAAACATCCAAGCATTCATTATGAACAACTAACAACAATAACCATATAAAAAGATAGAAACAAGATTAAATAACTAAGAACAAGAGTAAGAAAGGTTATACCAACACTAGGAAGATGAAAAGATGCAAACTTGTATAAATAAGAACCCAAATAAAACCCAAGGTTGTCAATCTTGGAGAATTCTTCAAGTATCCTCTTAATACAAGAACTAATTACAAGGATTAACTAAAGATTAACTAAGATTAAGGGAGGATTAAAACTAATGAGAGTAGCAATAATCTAGGGTTTTGAATGATAATGGAGGCGTAAACTAATCTAGGATAAGATAATCTATCTTAAAATTACAAGAAGGGAGTATATATATGGGTACAAGAATGAAGGAGAAGAAAAGAAGAAATGCGGGTGAGCTGTAGCCCATCCCGACCGGGACGGATCATCCCGATCGGGAAGGGTTCTGCCATCCCGATCGGGAAGGGCTCAACCCGACCGGGAAGGACCCACAGTGGCGCCTCTAAATGTGCATCCCTTCCCGATCGGGAAGGCCATTATCCCGACCGGGAATGGTCTTGTATGCCTCCAATAAGAGCTCTAGGGTCCCTCCTTGTATCTCATGGGCTTCCCGTCGATTCTCGGGACTCGGGATCGGGTCTCGGAGTCTCGGGATTGGGACCCAAGGTCTCGGGGTCGATTCCAAGGCCTCGAGTCATCGTTTCTTTATCTCATTGGCTCCAAAATGTGTATGTATTGAGTCGGAATCACTCCAACTCTTCCAAATCGGGCTCGGGAACCTGAAATGGACTAAAGGAAGCATAAGAAGCCCATGAATCGCTCCCAAGGAGCGATTCCACAAGGAAAATGGGACCAAAACACTACGAAATAGGCACTACAAATGACACTTATCAACTCCCCCACACTTAACCCTTACTCGCCCTCGAGTAAGCACATACTAATACTAAACTAACCGAGTGGGTATTAGCGCACCCTACGCCCCTTCAACTCACGCGAGTGCACTTAGAGGACAAGTGCACTCCGCAAGGCAAGTTGGGTCTTGCGACAAAACTGTGGATGCAACCGGACACAAAACACATAAACAAACAAACACACAAACAAACACATAGATGGTTGCACCCAAAACAAAAGAATACCGCTTCCCTCTAAAAGCGGTGAATGAAACACCGGTTTAGGACTCGAGGTAAGCGACAACGTTCCCAAGCTAGCAATACAAACCAAGGTGGACTAAACCCTAATAGTATGACGATAAAGCAACAAAAACGTTGGTAACTTACCTAGGTCCTCCTAACTTTCTAAAAACGTACTACGGGACGATCGGCGGAGTGGAAAGTGAAGAACCACAGTTTTAGTCGACACTGTAGGTAAGTGAGACCCCGCCCCCTTTAGCGTGAGCCAAGAGGGTCGTCCCGTGTCCAAGACCGCCTAACTAGTCCAAGTAAAAAGGATGGGAATATGCAAAATGAGGGAAGACCGACTAATGCCGCTATCATCCTTCCTCGGGACTCGGTCCTTTGGTAGGCTCTTCACGGCAAAAGTCGGAAAAAGGCTTATTTTTTTGAGGATTTCTTTTTGTGAGAGGGGTTTTCTTTTGGCATTTTCTTTCTTTTCGACGTTTTTGCTTTGTTTGTTGCCATGCCATTTCTTTTTCTTCTTTTCTATTTTTTTGGCTTTTGTGCCCTTTTCTTTTTCTTCATTCTTTTCTTTCTTTCATTTTTCTTTCTTTCTTTTTCTTTTCTTTACCCTTTTGGCAAGGTTTGGCATTTTTGGCAATTCTTTGGGTGATGAGAAAGAGAGAACTCAACAAATCGCATTTTATTGTGTGGATATGTGTAGGAGGTAGGGTAATGGGTATGTCGGGACGACGCCTTCCTTTCATACTCACAAAAAAGGGAAGAACTTGGACTAATCAAACGATCTTAAACACGGTCACCTAAGGGACGAGACTCGGTAACCAAGGCCTTTTCACACCGTGGGTGGTCAAAATGGTCAAAATGCAAATCCCGTAGTAAATCCCTAGTAAGCTAGGTGGACTCAAGGTAAAGGACCAACGAATTCATTGATTTAGGGTCATTCTACTAGGCTAAAGTCCAAGACTCGATTTACACTACTAGGAAGGGAAAGATAGACACTCACACACTAGCCTCTAAACCGGGTTTTCGAAAACCATTTACACAAAACACAACTACACAACACAATACAAGGACTCAACGAGAAAGAAAAGAAAAGAAACAACAGGCAACAAAATAAAACAAAACAAGACAAAACGAACACATAAACAAAGCACACACCACCCCGAGATTCCAAACAAGTCATCAAAACCACCACAAGTATGCACAAGCTCCACCCGAGCACACCTCAACACAACCTCCTCTAAACATCACAAGGAATAAAGAGAGAAAAAGGGTTAGAAGATGTTACCGGATGTCTTCAAAGCTTTCCAAACAACGGTGATTAAGCAACCTATAAGGAAAAGGGAGGCAAAACACAAACAATACAAAACAAATATACGACACAACAACGCAAAAGAAAAAGACACAAAAAGAAAATCTTTTTGATTTTTGTGAAAATTTTTCAAATTTTTAGGTATTTTTTAAAGGTTTTTTCGAAAAAGGGAAAAATAAAACTAACTACGATAGAATTTCGCTCCCCCACACTTAAATCGAGCAATGTCCTCATATGCTCAATCGTAATGTGTGGAGAGACAAAAGAAAAGAAAATAAACTACGAAAATAAAGCTAAAATTAAAAACAAAGTGGAGAAAAAGGTAGAAGGTGTCCGGCCGGGGTGTAGTCAAGTCACCATGGGCCGAGACGAGAAAAAGATATGGAACGGGGAAGAAAAATAAAAAGAAAGAAATAAAAGGAAATGGGAGTAGGGCTAGGTGTAATCAAGTCACCTATCCCAGATTCCGTCCAAATCCGACTAACTCCTAACAAGGGGTGAAATTCATGTAAATAGACTAATCGATTGACTCGCGACGTAATCACGTCGTCGGGAGTCGGGAGCAACCAAACTATGGCCTCGAAGGCCCCTAGATACCGAGACTCAAGGGAAGGGGGCAAACAAGAAGCGATAAAAAGACGGAAAAGTAAGGATAGTTACCCAAACCGAGCGGCTAGTAACTCACTTGCTCCATCGTCTCGTTGATCATTAGAGGCTCGTCGCTTGTCTTCTCGGTTGCCATCTCGCTTCACACTTGAAGAGAACTCACGGTAGAGGTAGTAATGGTAGGGGGTGAGTTTTGATGTGAGAGTCGGTGTAAAGCGGATAGGAAATGGAGTGAGGGCATGACAATGAAGTACAAGGGGCATATGATAAGGCTAGGGTAGCTAGGGAGGTTGGGAGGGGGCATAAAACGGTTGGGTGGACTCGATTTGCGAAGAAGAATCACAAAGGGGGAGCAGAGGACCTTACCGGTCGGGAAGATTGGTCCCGATCGGGTTACCTCACCCGTCCCGGTCGGGACGCCCTCATCCCGATCGGGACGAGCCCACAGTAAGCTCGAAATGTGGTGCGCCCTTCCCGATCGGGATGACACCCATCCCGGTCGGGAAGCCTTACCCTTCCCGGTCAGGACGCCTCATTCCGGCCGGGATGGGTCTTCTTCAACTTCCACAATCCCAAAAGCTTGCTCCAAGCTTCAAAAACCCGATCCTCTTGCTTACAACCCAAGGTATATCATAGCCAATCCTCTCTAGGAGCGTTCTCACTTCACCTATCAACAAACTCAACTCAAGCATCAAATTCTCTCCCTCACAACGCTCATCAATCAACCCAAATAACAAGAATTCACAAAAATCCAACTAATTACAAGAAAGAGATATATACAATGAGACGGTTCTTGTGGAACTCCGTCAAACCAAGGTGGTGCTTTCTTTAATCTTTTTCAACAACAATGATCCATTCCATCTCCATCAAGGGCACGTAAGAACAAGTCGAAGGCCCTTGAGAAGTCTTCAATCAAGTATGTCATATAACCGACCACATCCCAAGGCTCCTCATGGCCTTGCCTTGAAGTTCCCGGGGCATCCCGCTCTTCCAAGTTCAACGACTTGAACTTGTACTTTTGGTCCTTGGGGATATACCCAAACGTCCACCGGTCCTCATGCGGTCCCAAGGGAGGCTCATCTTCTTCCTTGTCATTGCACTTCAACTTGTCATCAAGCCCATGACATGGGCACTCATCCTACTCACTCTCGGAGTCATAATCATCAAGTACATAAGAGTACTTCTTCAAGCTTTGTTCCGGTTCACCCCCTAGATCGATGTCTTTCTTGGCTTGGATCATATTGCATGATTCATCCTTAGTAGGCGTAGTGTTGCCTTGGAGGTCGAACACTATCTTTTCCTCGCCTAACTCGAATGTGATCCTACCGTTCTTCACATCGATCATGGCACCCGCAGTGTGTAGAAATGGGCGTCCAAGGATGATGGGAGTGTTGGCAGCCTCCGGCATGTCAAGCACAATGAAGTCGACCGGAATGAAGTATTTCCCCACTCGTACCGGTACGTCCTCTAACATTCCTAATGGTCGATTGAATGATTTATCGGCCATTTGGAGGGTGAGGGACGTACATTTCAACTCCTTTATTCCGAGTCGGCAACAAATAGAATAGGGAATGATGCTCACACTCGCGCCCAAGTCACATAACGCATTCTTGATCAAGAAGTTGCCTATGGTGCAAGGGATCGAAAAACTACCCGGATCTTTCAACTTCGGAAGCGTGGAACCTTGTATGAGCTCGCTCACCACCCTCGTGAACGCTACGGTCTCTTCCTTGTCGATGGATCTCTTCCTAGCTAGGATTTCTCTCATAAATCTTCCATATGCCGGGATTTGGGTAAGTAGTTCGGTGAACGGGACACTAACATCCAATTTCTTCACAATACTAAGGAACTTGTCGTAATGAGTGTCCACCTTAGTCTTCATTTTCCTCGATGGGTAAGGCAACTTTATTTGGTACTTGTTTTGATCAATTGGGGTGGACTCTTCAAATGACACTTTCCTTTTTCCCTTGTCTTTCTCTTGAAGAGGGGGAGGGTTGTCTTCTTGGGGTTTTTCAACTTCCCATAGAACTTGTTCCTCCATTGGATTGTCCAAGCTTGATTCTTTTTGATTAGGAGACACAACTTCATTCATCTCTTGTTGCTCACTAGGAAAAACGGGAGGATTATATGTAGCACCGCTCCTCAAGGTGATGGCATTGACATGCTCAAAATTTGGAGTTTCACCTTGAGGAGGTAATTGCACCCTTTGTCTTGAAGAACTACCCGATGCAAGTTGAGCTACTTGGTTCTCAATCATCTTCATGTGAGTCTTCATTTCCTTGTTATCCATTAGAATTTGAGCAATGATTCCTTGTTGCGACATTTGTGTTTCCAATTGACTCCTTTGCATGTCTTGAGTACTCCTTTGCATATCCAACATTTGCTTTTGTATATCCGAATCCCGTGGTGGGGATGATGGATTATGCGGAGTTTCGGTGAGGGCCAATGGAGTACCGTAGTCATGAATAGGAGACCGACTCCTAGGCTTGCTTTGTTGATTACCTTATGTTGCTTGTTGTTGTTGGTTCCCTTGGAACCCATGAGAATTGCCTTGATTAAGGCCTTGGTTGTGGTTTTGTTGACCTTGAAAGTTTCGGTTTCCTTGGAAATTTTGGTTTCCTTGGAAACCGCCATGATTGAAGTTCCCTTGTTGGAACCCTTGCTTGTTGTTGAAGTTGCCTTGGTTATTTTGCTTGAAATTGCTGAAGGGTCTTTGGTTACCCACATAACCTTGGTAACTTTCACTGTTGTCCCGTAAGGGAGGTGGAACATAAGGACGATGTTGTTGTTGATGTTGAAAGACTTGTTGTTGGAGGACTTGTTGGGAACCTTGGAATTGATTAGAGTAAGAGGTACCTTGCTTGAATGCTTGGAATGTGTTCACTTGCTCGATACTTCCACGGCAATACATGGGCTCATGTCCAACTATTCCACAAGTATCGCACATCCCATGGTAAGGTAAAGGAGGTGCGAACCCCAAAGCATTCACTTCTTGAATCGGTTGATGGTGTGAAGAACTAGTGCCTTGGACTTGGTCGAGGTGACTTTGGAGCTTCTTGTCAATAGTCTCCATGTGTGTTTCCAATTGAGCTCCAAGGTCAATGCTTAATTTGGTGATAGCATCGACCTCATGCATGCCTCCTCGATGTGCCTTCCTAGGCCTAGAGTATTGCGAATTATGCACCGCCATCTCTTCGATTCTCGCCCATGTTTGGTCGTCATCGACCTCGGTAAACCTACCATTGGAGCCCATGTTGAGAATGGCTCTCGAGTCCTCATAAAGGCCATTCCAAAATTGTTGCACCAAGAACCATTGTGAGAGTCCATGATGAGGGCACGATCTTACCAAAGACTTAAACCGCTCCCAAGCTTCATATAGGCTCTCTTCATCCCTTTGTTGGAACCCGGTGATGGAGGCCCTAAGCAAGTTCATCTTTTCCGGAGGGTAAAACTTTTGGTAGAACGCCAAGGCAAGCTTTTTCCAAGTATCGATCCCCATGGTTGCCCTATCGAGACTCTTGATCCATTGCTTCGCTTTTCCAATAAGAGAAAACGGGAAGAGTACCCAACGAATTTGATCTTGAGTAATCCCGGTTTGAGATATAGCGTCACAATAATCGGAGAAAGTCTCCATATGTTGGTGCGGGTCTTCGGTGGGCAAACCACTAAATGGGCTCCTCTCCACAAGTTGGATAAATTGAGTCTTTGCCACAAAATTCCCGGTATAGGTTTCCGGTAATGCACTCGGTCCCGGCAAGACATCTTCCGTAAAAGTGGAGTGAGAGGAAAACTTAGGCATTCTTGGATGTAAGGGAGAAGATGGTGGTGTAGAGAGTGTTGATGTAGATGAAGAGGGGGAACTAGGAGAAGAATCACCAAAAGGGTTAATGAATCCCCCTTCGGCCGTCTCTCGATGTGGATTGTTCAAGCCGGCTCCTTGGGCTTGCCCTTGATGAGTATTGCTTGCACTCGGTTGAGAGATCCTAACCTGATTAATCGTCCGTTGGCGAAAGGCTCGAAAGAGTCTCTCCGGCTCTGGATTAAAGAGATAGAAGTCGCCTCCCCTCCTAGGCATACACTACACACTAGAACAAACGTAAGAACACCTAGTGCTTTGTGGGCACTAGGCAACGACAATAAACAAACACAACTAGAGACAAAGAGAAAAAGAAAGCTAAGGAAAGAAGAGAAACTAGAAAATATTCACAAGAGAAGATGGGAGAGCACAAAGAAGGGTAACTAACTCTAGAGATAAGCAAACTAAGTCTAAACAACGCACCGTCCCCGGCAACGGCGCCAAATTGATGAGAAGGATTTGTCACGTCCCTAGCCGATCAATATAACACCGACTAACCTAGTGGGTAGCTAGGGTAAGTCGGGATCGTATCCACGAGGACGGTATATCAAGGTTTAGACTAGGTCGGCCTACAACGAGACTAGGTTACCGAACAAACACAAAGAAGCAATGAATGGAAAACTATAAGGGAGGAGGAGTAAGAACTAGACTAATGATCGAACTAACAAATAAACTAGAAGAAATATGACTAACTAAGACGATGGATCAAATATGGAAAGAAGTGGGGTAGGTCGGGTTCATAGGAGTAGAAGGGTAATTGGGGTGATCAAGGGTATAGGTGTCTCCTAATCGCTAGAGTCGGTCCGGGCTCTCGCAACTTAGACCGATGTCAAGGTGGGTCCGGGCTCTCGCAACTTAGACCCTAGTCCGCGCTCTCGCGACTAAACTATTCTCAACATTTCCACAACATAAGCAATCAATGAGAAGATGAACACAAGTATGGGAAGCATGGGCACTACAACTCACACAAGCATATCAACAAACACATAGAGTGCCTACAATGTGACTAACAACAAAGATGTAACCTTTTCCCCTTAATCAACCCTAATCATCCATAATCTACCCCTAATCCCCCTACTAACCCCAAAAGATTACTACTCACTCATTATCAAATTACTCATAACATTAACAAGAGAAAACAAACTAAACATCCAAGCATTCATTATGAACAACTAACAACAATAACCATATAAAAAGATAGAAACAAGATTAAATAACTAAGAACAAGAGTAAGAAAGGTTATACCAACACTAGGAAGATGAAAAGATGCAAACTTGTATAAATAAGAACCCAAATAAAACTCAAGGTTGTCAATCTTGGAGAATTCTTCAAGTATCCTCTTAATAAAAGAACTAATTACAAGGATTAACTAAAGATTAACTAAGATTAAGTGAGGATTAAAACTAATGAGAGTAGCAATAATCTAGGGTTTTGAATGATAATGGAGGCTTAAACTAATCTAGGGTAAGATAATCTGTCTTAAAATTACAAGAAGGGAGTATATATATGGGTACAAGAATGAAGGAGAAGAAAAGAAAAAATGCGGGTGAGCTGTAGCTCATCCCGATCGGGAAGGGTTCTGCCATCCCGATCGGGAAGGGCTCAACCCGACCGGGAAGGACCCACAGTGGCGCCTCTAAATGTGCATCCCTTCCCGATCGGGAAGGCCATTATCCCGACCGGGAAGGGTCTTGTATGCCTCCAATAAGAGCTCTAGGGTCCCTCCTTGTATCTCATGGGCTTCCCGTCGATTCTCGGGACTCGGGATCGGGTCTCGGAGGCTCGGGATTGGGACCCAAGGTCTCGGGGTCGATTCCAAGGCCTCGAGTCATCGTTCCTTTATCTCGTTGGCTCCAAAATGTGTATGTATTGAGTCGGAATCACTCCAACACTTCCAAATCGGGCTCGGGAACCTGAAATGGACTAAAGGAAGCATAATTCCACAAGGAAAATGGGACCAAAACACTACGAAATAGGCACTACAAATGACACTTATCAACTGTGCATGATTCTCCATTGCATTTGATTGATAATAATGCTTTTGATAATGATTTTATGGGGTCATGTAAGAATTGTGATGATGTCAATGTGTCTTGTAATGATGATGTGCTTGAGCTAATTAACTCCTCTTCTATGCAACATGATATGAGCCCAAGCCTTTAAATGTGACACTTGATGATAATCTTGGGAGTAGGAGATGTGTTGGTGATAAGGTTATTGAGGAGACTCTTGTTGAGGAATTTAAGGGTGTTGATGAGCCTTATAATGAAGAAATTGTGAGTATGTCTTGTGATGTTCTTGACATGAAGAGGAATGATGATTGTGTGTTAATGGAGGTTGAGAACCCCGTTCTTTCCCTTGAGAACGATTGCATCCCCCACTTTGTTGACGATGAGAGTAAATTTGAGGACATACCTACAACTATTTGTGATAAGCCTATTGAGCTTTCCATGACCAACACCTTTGAAAATCCGACAATTGAGAGCTTATGTGAGGTTGTGATGCATAATCCTCTACTTGAGCGCATGATAGAGGGAGTTAAAAGTGAAGAGGATGAGATGTTTGATGATGGAGCGAATTGTGGAAAAGCTTCTAAGACCCACCTTATTGAGGAGTATGAAACTTTAAGTGATAATGGAAAGGATGAGGAGTACTCTAATGTGATCATTATTGAGGTATTATCTAAGGATGACTTCTTTTACCCTCACCTTCTTGATAAAATGTCTCTCCTTACCTCTTTACAAGCCTCATTTGAGCTAGACTTGAATGGTCCTTACACCATATATCCTCCATCCTCTTTGATATTCCTTCCTCACTCACATAAGGAGTTTAACAATGACATGAAAGCGCCTTTTGAACATAGAGGCATGATGGATACTCTATTATTTGCTTTGACCTCTTATGTTTATGTGCTATCTTTGTGCATCAATGCTTTCTATTGTCATTTCTTTGAGTTCCATGCAAGATTATTTGATTACTTCTAAGAGCATTGAATTGCTCTTTACTTGAAAACTCGAATGAGTTTTTCCCCGGTAAGTTGAAATCGAAATGGCCGGGTCCATTCGAGGTGACCAAGGTGCAACCATATCGATCAATTGAAATCTCAAGCCCGAATACCGGGAAATTTATGGTTAACGGACAATGCTTAAAGATTTCTCATGCCGGTCACGTTCGTGAGACCTTTGTTGAAGATTTGCTGAAGATTTGCCGTCGGGTGAAATTTCGCCCGATGAGGTCATGATCGGGCGAAATTTCGCCCTACGAAAAAAATCCCAGATTTGCCAGAATTGACGAGATACCGTCGGGCAAGATTTCGCCCGATGAGAATTTCACCGAGTGAAACTTCACCCAGTGGAAAATTTTGCAAGATGAGATTTTCACAACGAAAACCCGACGGGTGAAATTTTACCCGATGGCGCTTCACCGGGTGAAACTTCACCCGGCGACTTTGGCCAGACCACCTATTCACCTTTTCTCGCTACAATATCAATTCCCTTCTTCCCAAATACCGCACATAACTTTCCCTCCAAAACATAAACACCAAATATTTACAATCTACTTTAAAATTTTCATTTCTCTCTTCAACTACCTTTATTTATATCACCTTCACCTCACATTCATTTCACCTTATCACTCCTCATAAAATCAAACCACTACCTTCCATACCCCAACCACATTTAAACCTCCATTCATAATTTCATCTCCATCTTGGGTGATTATATTTGGGTTCTTTGAAGAGGTGAAACTCAAGTTTTTTGGGATTATTCTTGCAATGTTATTATTTTGGAGACAAGAGCTCAGCGAGCCGCTCTTAAACAAGGTATAGCTTCGACTTCTAAATCTTCTACATGTTATATATCTTCGAAGTCTTCTAAGCCTATAAATTTACCTTGTCTTAATACTTCTTTGTCTCGGACCTTCTCTGAAAAGATCTTTCAGCGCACTAGGTGGCCTTGTCCCCACACAATGACCAATCTAGGAATAGTTGACGATATTAAAGAATTATCGTCAAGGACTGGAACTAGCGAGCTCCTTAGCCTCGCGACCTTCACCTATAAAGACCTTACTTGCGAGTTCCTAGGAACTTTTGGCATTGACAATCCGACCACACCAAGAGCGGTGAAATTTAGACTATTCGGCAAACCCCATCGTTTGACTATTTCCGAGTTCGGCCTAGTGCTAGGCCTACCTCATCGGGTACCGGACTTAGTGAACCCTCGAGCAACATACAAGCCTGTGTATCTAGGAGAGATATTTGGAAGCGCATATCACGCTGTAAAGGGGGTTACGAGGCTAATTTATCCTTTGCCTTTGAAATCCGTAACCCCGCAATTCGCTATTTTTGCGATATGCTCTCCCACTGCTTGCTACCCTCGGCCGATAATATTTATACTCTTAATGTGTGTGTCATGCAAATGATTTGTGACTCTTTGTTCGGTAACCCTAATCCCTTAGACCTACCACTTGTCGTGGCGTTGCATTTCCACCGTATCATTGTTACCCAACGCCCCTCCTTAGATTGTGGAGGTCTTGTGACAGTAATTGCGAACAAATTGGGATATTCGACCCACCACCTCATCCCACTAGACAATTCCATATGGCTTGACGAGGTCTATTTTACGACTTGGATTTTTCATGTACCTCATCAGCGCCTCGTCTACATTAGCCGTGGAAGAGCTTTAATAGTTCCGAACACACACCGAACCACTATCCTTGTTCACCACAATTAGGACCTACCCTTGGGTCCCGGTGAATTCCGACTGACCAAGACTGAGTCGGGAGGAAGGGGAGTTTGGGAGTATGCACACTATGAATTACCCGAAGGTCGTACGAGATTGAATCCGACTTTGCCCTCTCTCTTAGCGACGGTCCGGAGGAGTTTTCTCTTCAGCCATCCTCCGAGGGTATACCCTTTTTCTATTGTTTGCAAGTTGTCCCATTGTTCGATTGTTGCGGCCAAAGCAGCCTTGGTATTGCTCCCGGTCATTAGGCGATGTGATTACGCCATTGACTTTTTGAAAATCCAAATTCTTCTCATTTTCTCAAATTTTTCTTAATCTAGGCTAGGTGACGTGACTACACTTACCCCCCTTTTTCATCTTTTCTTTTAATTTCTTTTCTTTTCTTTATTCTCAATTTCTTAGTCACTTGGCTAGGGTCTATGTGATGTAATTGCACCTAGGCCCGCCACCTTTTTATCGTTTTCTTTTCATTTGTTTTTTTTCTTCAAAAATTTCGAAAAATTCAAAAACATTTGAAAAATTATAAAAATCCAAAAAGTTTTTTCTTATTTTTCCTTTTCCATCTTTTTCGATCTCTTCCCCTACTGGTGCATTGAGGACAGTACAATGCACAGTTTTAGTGTGGGGGAGAGATCTAGTATCCTTTTGTTTTTCAAAAATCTTTCCAAAACCATAAAAATTGAAAAATTCCGAAAAACCAAAAACATTTTCTTTTTTTTTTCCTTTTCTTTTTCCCTTTTTCTTTTCTCGTTTTCGTTATGTTTTCGTGTCCCATGTATAGTCATGTTCTCTACTCTTACAGGTAACCACCACCTTGATAGCACAATTTGAAGAGTTATGGAAGCAACCCGCTAGGTAACTTCCTTCCTTTTCGCTTTCGTAGAGGAGTTAGGTTGTTGCTATGGGGAGGCTCTCGAAGAGATGAGCATTTTGGGTGTTGTGGTTGATTTTTGTGCTTGAATGTAGATGGAGTACGGAGTGCATGACTTTACTCGTGTTTTCTTTTATTTGCCTTTTCTTTTTCTTGTATTCTTTTTGCTTTTGTATAGCGTGTCTAGGACTAAATATTTTCGAAAACCCGATTACGAACTTATTGCAAGAGTTTACATTCCATTATGGATAACCCATTGTAGATTTTGGACATTAATCTAGTAGAGTGACTCTAAATCAATGAACTTGTTGGTTCTTTAGCTTGATTCCACCTTTTCTACTAGAGGTTTACTTCGGGGTTTGCATTTGACCACCTTGACCACCCATGGAGGAGTTAGGCCTTCCTTTCCGCATCCCGTTTTCTAGGTGACCTTGTTCGAATGACCATTGCACCTTTAGTCCAAATTCTATTCGCCTTTTTGTGGGTTATCCGGGGAAGGCACGGTTCTCGGTTACCTATTTTTCCTCCACCTATACATCATCACATTAAGTTTACACAAAAATAACCTCCAATCTTGGTTTTGAACCACATCAAAAAGCCAACAAAGGACAAACCAAAGCAAGAGAAAAGGTCACAAAAATATGAAAAACAAGGGAGAGAAAAAGAGCTTCAAATGAAATCATATCATCAAAAACATCTCCTTCAAAAAAAAAACAAAAACAAAACAAAACAAAAAAAAAAGCCCTTGATCGACTTTTGCCGTGAAGTGCCTACTAGAGGACCGAGTCTCGAGGTAGGAAGATAGCGGTAATTAGTCGATCCACCCCAAAAATTGTAAACACTTCACTTTTTGTTTGGGCTAATTCAGGAAATTCGAGTTTGGAACGATCCTCTTGGCCTTAACCAAAGAGAGCGGGACTGTATCTACCTACAGTGTCGAACGAGTCCATGGTTCACTTTTTCCACTCCGTTTAACGCCCCGTAGTACCCCTTTAAAAGATTAGGAGGACCTGGCTAAGTTATCAACATCTTTATTATTTTAAAGTCAAACTATTAGGCTTTGGTCCTTGTCTACTTGGGTAATCTATCTTGGAAAGTTTATGCTTGTTTTAGGTGAGTAATCAGTGTCTTTCCTTGCCGTCTCGATGAGGGATTCGGTGTTTTATTTTTGCTTTGGATGCGTCTATTCTTTCGTATTATATGTTTTTGTGTGTTTAGTCGCATCCACCATTTTGAGCAAGCCCTAACTTGCCTTGCATGGGAATACTCTACCTCATGGGTATTTTGCTGTGAGTTGAAGGGACGGAGCGGGCCCGTTAATTGCCCCGTATCGGCTTAGCGTAGTCTAGCTAGTAGTAGTAGTATGTAATTTCTTTTTGGGTCTTTGCTCGAGGACGAGCAACGGTTTAGTGTGGGGAATTGTTGTGTGTCAAATTTAGACCGTTTTTCCTCTCATTTAGACCCGTTTTTCCCTCGTTTTGCGAGACTTGAGCGCGATTATCACCGTATTTTGAGTAATTCTCGCATTAGTGTCTCTCTTTTGCATTTTACGTGTTTTTGGTAGTTTTCTGTCTATTTTGATAGGATTTTCGACCAAAAATGTGTCTGAGCTCCTATGAGCATGAGAGAGAGAGAGGGAAACCGTCCGAAAAGTAAAGCACACAACTCAAAATCAAAAGTCCAAACGCAAGAGGTGAAACCTTGAGCGAAAAGGAAAAACTATAAGTCCATTGGGCATCTTCACCGGAGAGGTTGAACTTCAAATGAATATATCTAGAGTTCTAGACCTCTTATCGAAGCGATTTTAATTGGAAGTGAAAGCCTATCTTCTTAGCTTTCCAACGACATATCACACGCCCCAATCGGAGTTCAAACGAGAGAGTTATGGCCCTCTGAAGTCACAGGACGAAGTTTCACCCGATGAGATTTGAACGGGCGAAACTTCGTCCGACGGTGTTCTCCCTAGATTGCCATTTTTGACAAAAAAGTTCACCGGGCGAAATTTCACCCTATGAGATTTTGACCGAGCGAAATTTCACCCTACGAGATTTTGACCGGGCGAAACTTCGCCCGGTGGTATTTCGGCCATTTTGGAGAGAATCCGCAGGGCAAAATTTCACCCTATGAAGACTCATTGGGCAAAGTTTCATCTCAAAGGACAACGTCTCACTAATGGGCAAGGATTAGATTATGGGCTTTAAGATTGTGTGACCCATTAAGGGCTTATTATATATTGTAACCCTAGGTTTTCATTTCAATTTGTGCCTTAAGTGTGCCTCCTTAGAGTAGGGTAGTTAGTAGATCTCCTTAGTAGTACTACTAGTAGTAGTAGTAGTAGTAGTAGTAGTAGTAGTAGTAGTTCACATAGTAGAAAATTAAAACTCCATAAATTTAGTAGTTTCCATTATTTTTAGATTAATCTACTCTATAATTTCTACAATCAAGTTCCTACATTAGTTGAAGATTTGGGTTTTTTTGAAGATTTGTGGGGATTATTGAAGGATTAGTGACATGTTCTTCATTCTCTTCATCA
This sequence comes from Agrostemma githago, assembly GCA_958450325.1. Lineage (NCBI taxonomy): Eukaryota > Viridiplantae > Streptophyta > Magnoliopsida > Caryophyllales > Caryophyllaceae > Agrostemma > Agrostemma githago. Next base: position 46,014,782 of record OY288254.1, on the reverse strand, counting down.
AAGATTCAATCTTTATTTATGCAATCTTCTTATTTATTCTAGATCTTCATAGTTGGTATATTTCTCTTTCACTCTCTAATCTCTAGTTTAGATTTAATGTTGTTCTCTCATTATTCTCTTGTTTAGATTATCTAACTGTTGTTAGTTTCTCTAGATTTTATTTATGATTGTTCTTGATTATTCTGTAGTTTAGTGGGTAATTGTTAGATCGTAGTTTCCTTATCATTTTTGTCGTTAGTTTCTTTAGATTTAGTTATTATGCATGTTTAGTTGTTTTCTCCTTTGTTATTGTTTTGATGTTTTCCATTATGAGTAGTGAGTAGATTGGGGGGTTTAGGGATGAGGACTTGGATTATTTGAATTGAGAGATGATGGTGGGTTGTTTGCTTGTTGATTTATCAATTTTGAGGTTTTTGCGTCTTTGTTGACTTAGAACCGCGGCTAGGTCGACCTTGACTCACTCTTATCAATATGGGGAAACTCGGGGTAGGAGTTACCTTGAATTGAGACTTACCCTTTTTCGCCGCGAAAGCGGGTTTTTAGGTGGGTTGGGTGAAGAAACCGAAAGGTGGCATTCTCCCTTTATCGACGTTGTGACTAAAACCCGATTCCGAGATTCTTAGAACCCAATTTCCGAATCCCGACTTCCCCCTAACACATTTTCCTTAATTGATCATCTCTAGTTATTTATTGCGTTTTAGTATAGACTCGACCCTTAAAACCCCCTTTTTAGACCCCAAACACGCTTCTCTTACTCAATTGCACTCCGTTCCCTGTGGACCAACCTCGACTTACCACGAATACTTGTCTATTTTTGTGTAATCTCGAGTCTTACAAATATCGTTTGATCCCCCGTCCTTCGTTAACCACCGATCCGATTGGGAGGCGATCAAAATAGCGTCGTTGCCGGGGAATTTAAACACAAAAAATCACCCCGCCTCACTTACCTAGCCAAACCCCCTTACCCATCTTCATTATTCACCTTTTCCCTCTCTCTCACCTCAATTAAACCCCAAAAACCCCAAACAAACCCCAAATCCTCCACCTTAAACCACCTCTAATCCCTCCATTCCTTCACCAAAATTCAATTAAATTATATATTTCTCATCCTTATTACATTCCTAACACCTTCTTGGAGTTTGTTTTGAGAAATTGTTCCGATTCCGACAAACCCCAAACCGAGACCGTCATCACATAATCGTCAAATTCAAGCATCAAGGATGAGGAGGGTAAAACAAATGGCAAGAAAAATGATATCTTCAATGCTTAATCGCAGTTTGGGTTCAACATCATCCTCTAAGTCCGAGGAGCAGGCCGAGGCTCGGGACGAATATGTCCCGATGCCCGTTCAAACACAAAGCTCTATTCCGCGTGAACAACCTATTCCGCTTGAGGTACAGTACCCGAAAATCCATCATAATTTCCGTGAACCTCTGTCTGGTCTCTATTTCGCTAAAAAGGCCCATCTTAATAAATGTAAAAAATTGTTCGTATGGGTATAGAAACACAGGTACAAGCAATGTGCCAAAACCTTGGTCTCACCAAATTTAATGCCTCCGAGGAGGATACTTTTCAAAATTTGACGTTTGAGTTTTTCGCAACTTTTGAGCTGAGTGGTGACGATAATACCACTGTTACTTTTCAGCTGCGAGAAACTCTATACGTCCTCAATTTGAAGGATTTTGGTGCATTGCTCGGTTATCTTCTTCTGTCCTTGGAAGGCCTAGGGCGGGGCAGAGTCGGGACGACAAATTCGCCCGTGATCGATTTTGGTTTAAAATTGCCCGTCAAAGGACTTTCAAGGGAGGAAAAATGCGTTCTTTCTTCATCTGAAACCCCATCCTCCGGTATGTGGCGCGTATTATAGTCAATTCATTCTTGTCAAGCTATGATACGCATCACAACTGTAGTGCAACAACTGTGCAGTTGTTAGAGGCTGCGGTTTTGGAGAGAGGCCCGTCGATCGATTTTGGCGATTTAACACCAGTTGCTGGAGCAGGAATTTTCATAGATGAAGTTTATTGTCCTTTCCTTGTGTGGCCCCAGAAAGGGGATTATGACAGTTTGTTCTTGTATAAGATTACTGAGCTGCGAGCCATTGCAATGCCTAACCCCGAATGGGTAAGGCTAGATATTGAAGAGAACTTCGGCATACCGAAAAGGTCCGGGGAGTACATTCGGGGTAGCACCCTGTGGACATGACATAGGTCCACCCCGACGCGGCCACGCGCGGGTTTGGGGAGGCGAATGAATCTCCATATGAGATGGTCAAATTGAAATTTAAATCGAAGTTGGAGTCACCACCGAACTTTGTGGGAGTTCGGGCCCGTTCGAACCCACTCTATGTCGTAGTGGGCTGTGTACAAAATACGGTCCATTTCCGATGTTAGAGTTTATCGGGTTCGTCCCTTTGCATTTGATACCGATACCGACTAGATCGGATCCCGTGTATTGAATGACTCTCGTTACCAATGGTTTCGGACATCCGGAAACCGAGGTTTTGAGTAAGGGGTGAGGGTACGTGTTGGGAAGTTCACAAAGAACACCCAACCCCGCCTGCACATTAGCGGCCTCTACTAAGATATCGATTGATTTTTGAATACGCACGTTAGTAATACGATGAATGATATGCAAACATTGTTTTCCTAAACATGCGAGGAATTGAATGGGTTGCTAAGTCGGTTTAATGCATGAAAATTAACGTCAAAGTTGAATTTAGCATGTGAGATTCGTTTTAGTATAATAAAACAAATGATAGAAAAAAAAGATGAATTTGCTACAAAAGATGAACAAACGAGTTAGTATCGATTTGTGAATAAAAATATAGCAAATACGATAAATATGCGAGATCGAGAAAATATTAGTCGAAATCTGAAAAATATTGCTAAAAAGTACCGTTTTGTATAAAAAACGAAGTTCGAAAAATAATAAAAAAAGCGAAAGACGAGTCGCGTTTCAGTCGGCCGCGCGGCTCGCCCGGGACGCGCGCGACTTGCGTCCCGGCCTGTTTTCGAAACCGTTTTTTTGAAAATTCGATGTTTTTATTAAATCGCGTACAAATATTGCACAATTTGCACTCGATTTAATATTTACGATATTCGTTATATTCGATGTTCGATTATGTAATCGATATCAAATACTCGGAATAGTTTTTTTAGAAAAGATGTAAATTTTGAGAAATCGTTTTGTAGAATAAAATAAAAAAAACGAACGAAAAGGGCTAAAAAGGAAGCTCGGATTCCAAGCCCGTGCGCGAGTCGCCTGGGAGGGGCGCGACTCGCATGCGGGTCTGTCCCGATTCTGTTTGTTGTTCGAAAATCGCTAATTTTGATAAATAGCGTACAAATACGAATTAATTTATACTCGATTTATGTTTTCGATATTCGTCGTATCCGATATTCGATTATGAAATCGATATCGAATATTCGGAATGAATTTTAGGAAAAGTTTTGTAAAAAAGAATTTGAACGAAAAAGATGTTAATTCTCTCCGCGTTAAAATCGTTGTATTTTGTATATGTAACGATTTTTTTTAGCATCGACGAGATTTAATTTAATTCTTTTTTGGTACAATATTCGATTATAGAGAATCGATATCGTATTTTTAAGAACGTTTGTTATATGAAAATAATTTTAGTAATATCGATATTACAAAAAAAGGACGAACGACCCGTAATAAAAAAAAGACGACCGAAGACCCGTAAAAGGAAAAAAACGGACGACGAAAAAAGAAGAAAACGAGAGGGAGAAGAGAGAAGATAGAGAAGTCGGGTTTGGTTACACCCTCAACCTACATGTTTTAGTTTACTCGGATCGGAGGTCGTTGGAATGTGGCTTGGGCACAAGAGCGTCGAGTGGATGTCGGTGAGTTGTGGTGGCTCGGTTTGGACGTGAAGGGTGTCGGGTATCGGGGCCGGTTTCCTTCGGGTTTTTGATATAATATCGGTTTCTCGATGCTAAGTTTAAGGAGTTTTATGGATGTGTGTAATTGATGTGAATAATTCTGAATCTTCGATGCTTATTGGTGTATATTTGATAGATGAATATTGTGTGTGCAAGGGGCCTATTTATAGGGATATCCCCGACCTTGGCTAGGAGAGTTATTTGAGTTAGAACTACCGCTTAGGATAGGAAACGTAAGAAGCTGAGAAGAACGACAATTCCGTTTGCTTGGCAAAGAAGAAAGGGAATCTCGGCTGGTATGGGCTGCTCGGCCGAGTGTCCTAGCTCGGTCGAGTGTTCGATTCGGTTTTCGGATAGAATTTCTACTTGAGATCGAATCCTATTCTTAAACGGATTTGTTTAATATTTTATGTAGCTGATTTTTTGTAGTATTGGAGCCCGAATCAGCCACGTGAGGTGTCACGGCTGACTCGCGTGTCTCGAGAATATTTTCGACCGGGTTTTGACTCGGTCGCTAAAAGACGGTTTTGCCCCTGGTGCCGGTTTCGACCCAAATTAGTCTTATTTGACTCAAAACGACCCACTGGGCCTGATTTTGAGGTTGGTTTTGTGAGATATGTACTCCGTAAAAAGTTCAAGCCAAATGCCAATGATTTTGAGCCCGTTTCCGAATATATTAAAGCACGTTTGTGTCCGATCATCATCGGGTGTTTGTCGGAAACTACTATAGACACCTGGCAGTCAAAATGTGGGTGTCTACAGAGCCCCCACTTGATGGGAGGGATTCGTCACATCCCAACCGTCAATAATATAACCGGCTAACATAACTAGAGTAGATAGGGTAAGTCGTGTCGAATCCACGGGGACGGTAAGAGGCGTCTAGACTAGGTCGGCCCAAATACAAAACTAAGTCAACGGACTAAGCTAAGAATGGTAGAGAGGGAAGGAGACTAGACTATCAATGCTAAACAATGCTAATGATCGATCTAACAAATAAACTAGAGTAAACGATGTCTAACAAAGAAGATGAACTCAAATATGGAAAGAAGTGGGGTAGGTCGGGTTCATGGGAGTAGAAGGATAATTGGGGGGAGCAAGGGTAATGGTGTCTCCTAATCGCTAGAGTCGGTCCGGGCTCTCGCAACTTAGACCGATGTCAAGGTGAGTCCGGGCTCTCGCAACTTAGACCCTAGTCGGCACTCTCGTGACTATGACTATTCTCAACATTTCCACAAAATAAGCAATCAATGAGAAGATGAACACAAGCATGGGAAGCATGGCCTCTACAACTCACACAAGCATATCAACAAACACATAGAGTGCCTACAATGTGACTAACAACAAAGATTCAACCTTTTCCCCTTAATCAACCCTAATCATCCATAATCTACCCCTAATCCCCCTACTAACCCCACAAGAAGACTACTCACTCATTATCAAGAATAAAACAACCTAAACAAGAGAAAATATTATCACTAAACAAACATCCATAATGATTAACAAGAACAATGATACTAACAATATGAAAAGATTCAAACAAGATTAAATAACCAAGATTAAGAGTAAGAAAGGTTATACCAACACTAAGGAGATGAAAAGATGAAATCTTGTATAAATAAGAACCCAAATAAAACCCAAGGTTGTCAATCTTGGAGAATTCTTCAAGTATCCTCTTAATACAAGAACTAATTACAATAATTAACTAAGGATTAACTAAGATTAAGGGAAGATTAAAGCTAATGAGTGAGAGTAAATCTAGGGTTTTGGGGGCTTAAACTAATGTAAGGCATAAGCTTAACATAACAAGGGAAGAGTATATATAGGGTTACAAATGAAAGGGAGAAGAAAAGAAAACAAAGCGGAGTAGCAGTGGCCCGTTCCGGCCGAGACGGGGTGGTCCCGGTCGGGACGAGGTCGGTCCCGGTCGGGACGCCTCCATCCCAATCGGGATGGGCCCAGGTCAGCAGCTTCTCTTTTTGCTCCTTCATCCCGAACGGGATGAGCCTTGTAGGCCTCCATTAAGATCTTTTTGGTCCCTCCTTGCTTCTCATGGGCTTCCCATCGATTCTCGGGACTCGGGATCGGGTCTCGGAGGCTCGGGATTGGGTCCCAAGGTCTCGGGGTCGACTCCAAGGCATCGAGTGATCGTTCCTTAGCTTCGTTGGCTCCAAAATGTGTATGTATCGAGTCGGAATCGCTCCAACTCATCCAAATCGGTCTCGGGAACCTGAAACAAACTAAAGGAAGCATAAGAAGCCCATGAATCGCTCCAAAGGAGCGATTTCACAAGGAAAAAGGGACCAAAACACAACAAATAGGCACTACAAACTACACTTATCAACTCCCCCACACTTAACCCTTACTCGCCCTCGAGTAAGCACAAACTAACTATTACACTAGCCGAATGGGTATTAGCGCACCCTACGCCCCTTCAACTCACGCGAGTGCACTTAGAGGACAAGTGCACTCCGCAAGGCAAGTTGGGTCTTGCAACAAAACTGTGGATGCAACCGGACACAAGACACATAAACAAACAAACACACAAACAAACACATAGACGGTTGCACCCGAAACAAAAGAAACACCGCTTCCCTCTAAAAGCGGTGAATGAAACACCGGTTTAGGACTCGAGGTAAGTGACAATGTTCCCAAGCTAGACATACAAACCAAGGTGAACTAAACTCTAATAGTATGACGATAAAGCAACAAAAACGTTGGTAACTTACCTAGGTCCTCCTAACTTTCTAAAAATGTACTACAGGACGATCGGCGAAGTGGAAAGTGAAGAACCACGGTGTTAGTCGACAATGTAGGTAAGTGAGACCCCGCCCCCTTTAGCGTGAGCCAAGAGGGTCGTCCCGTGTCCAAGACCGCCTAACTAGTCCAAGTAAAAAGGATGGGAATATGCAAAATGAGGGAAGACCGACTAATGCCGCTATCATCCTTCCTCGGGACTCGGTCCTTTGGTAGGCTCTTCACGGCAAAAGTCGGAAAAAGGCTTGTTTTTGTGGGGATTTCTTTTTTTGTGAGACGGGTTTTCTTTTGGCATTTTCTTTCTTTTTGATATTTTGATTTGTTTGTTGTCATGCCATTGTTTTTCTTCTTTTCTATTTTCTTTTTGGCTTTTGTGCCTTTTCTTTTTCTTCATTCTTTTCTTTCTTTCATTCTGCTTTCTTTTCTTTTCTTTGCCCTTTTTGGCAAGATTTGGCATTTTTGGCATTTCTTGACGATTAAGAAAGAGAGAATCAACAAATTGCAAGTTATTGTGTGGATATGTGTGAGATGTAGGTGAATGGGTAAGTCGGGACGGGCCAAGACCCTTCAAACCCACAAAAAAGGGGAAAACTTGGACTAATTAAACGATCCTAGACACGGTCACCTAAGGGACGAGACTCGGTAACCAAGGCCTTTTCACACCATGGGTGGTCATAATGGTCAAAAGTGCAAATCCCGTAGTAAATCCCAAGTAAGCTAGGTGGACTCAAGGTAAAGGACCAACGAAATCATTGATTTAGGGTCATTCTACTAGAGTAAAGTCCAAGATTCGAATTATACTACTAGAATGGGAAAGTAGACACTTGCACACTAGTTCTAAACCGGGTTTTCGAAAACGGTTTACGCACAAGACACACAACACAACACAAGACAAAGACACGACGAAAACGAACGAAAGAAAAAGAAGCAAAAGCAACAAAACAAGAACAACACAAAACGAACACATATATAACATAAACACCACCCCTAGCTTCCAAATGAGCAACCAACCAACATCAAACTTTACAAACTTCCTCCCGAGCACACCTCATCACAATCTCCTCCAAAATCCGCAAGAGACAAAGAAGGAAAAAGGGATAGAAGTTGTTACCGGACATCTTGAAAGCTTTCCAAAGCCATCGGTGGTTTAAGCAACCTATAAGGAAAAAAGGGGGGCAAACACACACAACAAAACAAAAATACAACACAACGACACAAAAAGGAAAACACACAAAAGAAAAATCTTTTTGATTTTTGTGAAAAATTTTCAAATTTTTAGGGATTTTTAAGATTTTTTTCGAAAAACTAAGAAAATAAAACTAACTATACTAGAATATCGCTCCCCCACACTTAAATCGAGCCATGTCCTCATGCTCGATCGTAGGGTGCGGAGAGACAAAAGAAAAGAAAAGAAACTACGAAAATAAAGCTAAAAATCAAAAAGAAAAGTGGAGAAAATGGTAGAAGGTGTCCGGCCGGGGTGTAGTCAAGTCACCATGGGCCGAGACAAGAAAAAGATATGGATGGGGGAAGAAAGAAAAAGAAGGAAATAAAAGGAAATGGGAGGGGAGGGCTAGGTGTAATCAAGTCACCTAGCCCGGATTCTGCCTAAATCCGACTAGATCCTCAAAAAAAAGAAAGTGAAAAACTTGTAAAAATTTGGATTTTTCGATTGACTCTCGACGCAATCACGTCGTCGAGAGTCGGGAGCAATCAACACCAAGGCCTTGAAGGCCACCAAGACAAAGGGGAAGGGGATAGACAAGGGGAAAACAAGCAACAACAAAAACGGAAAAGAAAGGATAGTTGCCTTACCATAGGTTAGCAACTCACTCTCTCCATCGTCTCATAGATCAATAAGGGCGCTTGCTCGTCTTCATCATTGCTATCCCGCTTCAAGCTTGATAGAACCGCAAGGTATAGGTGGTAAAGGTGTGAGGGGGGGTGGGATTTGATGTGGATCTCGGTGTAAAGTGAGGTGTATGGGTCATATGATAGGAACAAGGAGGAGTAGGGAGGTTGGGAGGGGGCATAAAACGGTTGGGTGGACTTGATTTGCGAAGAAGAATCACAAAGGGGGAGCAGAGGACCATCCCGGTCGGGAAGACTGATCCCGATCGGGTTACGTCACCCGTCCCGGTCGGGATGACCTCGTCCCGGACGGGACGGACCCACAGTAAGCTCAATTCTTGGTACACCCATCCCGATCGGGACGGCTCCTTCCCGGTCGGGATGCCACACCCGTCCCGATCGGGACGCCCGCATCCCGGGCGGGACGAACTCACAGGAAGCTCCAAATATGGCGCACCCATCCCGATCGGGACGGGTCCTTCACGGTCAGATTGCCTTACCCTTCTCGGTCGGGACGCCTCATCCCGGCTGGGATGGGTCTTCTTCAACTTCCACAATCCCCAAAAGCTTGCTTCAAGCTTCAAAAACCCGATCCTCGTGCCTACAACCCGAGGTATATCATCGCCAATCCTCTCTAGGAGCGTTCTCACTTCATAAGGAGACGGTTCTTGTGGGACTCCGTCAAACCAAGGTGGTGCTTTCTTCAATCTTTTTCAACAACCTTGAACAATTCCATCTCCATCAAGGGCACGTAAGAACAAGTCGAAGGCCCTAGAGAAGTCTTCAATCAAGCTCGAGATATAACAGACCACATCCCGAGGCTCTTCAAGGCCTTACCTCGACGTTCCTGGGGCATCCCGATCTACTAAGTTCAATGGTTTGAACTTGTACTTGCGATCCTTCGGGATATACCCAAACGTCCAACGATCCTCATATGGCCCAAAGGGAGGCTCATCTTTGTCCTTGCTTTGCAACTTGTCGTCAAGCCCATGATTCGGGCACTCATCTTCCTCCAAATCGGAGTCATCATCCTCAAGTACATAAGAGTACTTCTTCAAGCTTTGTCCCGATCCTTCCTCTAGATCGATGTCTTTCGTGGCATGGATCATATTACATGTCTCGGTCATAGGCGAAGTGTTGCCTTGGAGGTCGAACACTAACTCCTCGTCGCCTAATTGAAAGGTGATCCTACCCTTCTTTACATCGATCACGGCACCGGCGGTGTGTAAAAATGGGCGTCCAAGGATGATGAGAGTGTTAGCATCCTCAGGCATGTCAACCACAATGAAGTCGACCGGAATGAAGAACTTCCCTATTTGCACCGGCACATCCTCTAACATTCCCAATGGTCGGTTAAGAGACTTATCGGCCATTTGGAGTGTAATGGAAGTACATTTCAACTCCGTCATCCCTAATCGCTCACAAATGGTGTAGGGAACAATGCTCACACTCGCGCCCAAATCACACATAGCTCTCTCGATCTTGTAATTGCCAATGGTACATGGGATAGAGAAACTACCCGGGTCCTTCAACTACGGAAGCGTGGAACCTTGAATAAGCTCGCTCACCACCCTAGTGAACGCTACCGTCTCTTCCTTGTCGATGGACCTCTTCCTAGCTAGGATTTCCCGCATGAATTTTCCATATGCCGGGATTTGGGTAAGTAACTCGGTAAACGGGACACTAACATCCAATTTCTTCACAATACTAAGGAACTTGTCGTATTGAGTGTCCACCTTAGTCTTCATTTGCCTTGATGGGAAAGGCAACTTGATTTGGTACTTGTTTTGTTCACTTGGGGTGGACTCTTCAAAGGACACTTTCCTTTTTTCCTTGTCTTTCTCTTGAAGAGGGGGAGGGTTGTCTTTTTGGGGTTTCTCAACTTCCCATAAGACTTGCTCCTCAATTGGAATGTCAAAGCTTGACTCTTCTTGATTCGGAGATGTCATTTCCATTGTCGGTTCTTGCTTCGGCTCTTGCTCATTCGGATATGGAGGGGAGTTGTAGGATGTACCTCTCCTTGTGGTGATAGCATTTACATGCTCAAATATCGGTGTTTCACCTTGAGAAGGTAGTTGCCCCTTTTGTCTTGAGGAGCTCCCCGAAGCAAGTTGAGATACTTGAGTTTCAAGCATCTTCATACGAGCATCTCTTACCGCATTTTCCCCTTGAATATAAGCAAAGAGCTCTTGTTGGGTTCTTGACATATCCATTTGACATTTTTGCAAATCTTGAGTATTCTTTTGCATATCCATCAAAGTCTTTTGAACGTCAAAATCCCGAGGTGGGGACGATGGATTATGCGGAGTATCGGTGATGGCGAGGGGAATGCCATAATCATGAGTAGGAGACCGGCTCCTAGGCTTGCTTTGTTGTTGTTGATTTTGAGTTGCTTGTTGACGGTTCCCTTGGAACCCATGAGAGTTGCCTTGATTAAGGCCTTGATTGTGGTTTTGTTGTTGTTGGAAGCCTTGGTTTCCTTTGAAACCGCCTTGATTGAAGTTCCCTTGTTGGGAAGATTGGAATTGATTAGAGTAAGAGGTACCTTGCTTGAACGCTTGAAAGGCGTTCACTTGCTCGATACTTCCACGGCAATACATAGGATCATGTCCCACTATTCCACAAGTATCGCACATCCCATAGTAAGGTAAAGGAGGTGCGAACCCCAAAGCATTCACTTCTTGAATCGGTTGATGGTGTGAGGAACTAGTGCCTTGGACTTGGTCGAGGTGGCTTTGGATCTTTTTGTCAATGGTCTCCATGTGAGTTCTTAGTTGAGCCCCAAGATCAATGCTCAATTGTGTAATGGCATCAACCTCATGCCTACCTCCCCGATTTGCTTTCCTAGGCCTAGAGTATTGCAAATTATGCACCGCCATCTCTTCGATTCTCACCCATGTTTGGTCGTCATCGACCTCGGTAAACCTACCATTGGAGCCCATGTTAAGAATAGCTCTCGAGTCCTCATAAAGGCCATTCCAAAATTGTTGCACCAAGAACCATTGTGAGAGTCCATGATGAGGGCACGATCTTACCAAAGACTTAAACCGCTCCCAAGCTTCATATAGGCTCTCTTCATCCCTTTGTTGAAACCCGGTGATGGAGGCCCTAAGCAAGTCCGTCTTTTCCGGAGGATAAAACTTTTGGTAGAACGCCAAGGCAAGCTTTTTCCAAGTATCGATCCCCATGGTTGCCCTATCGAGACTCTTGATCCATTGCTTCGCTTTTCCAATAAGAGAAAACGGGAAGAGTACCCATCGAATTTGATCTTGAGTAACCCCCGTTTGAGATATAGCGTCACAATAATCGGAGAAAGTCTCCATATGTTGGTGCGGGTCTTCGGTGGGCAAACCACTAAATGGGCTCCTCTCCACAAGTTGGGTATGTTGGGTCTTTGCCACAAAATTTCCGGTGTAGGCTTCCGGTAATGCACTCGGTCCCGGCAAGACATCCTCGGTGAATGTGGAGTGAGAGGAAAACTTAGGCATTCTTGGATGTAAGGGAGAAGATGGTGGTGTAGAGAGTGTTGATGTAAATGAAGAGGGGGAACTAGGAGAAGAATTACCGAAGGGATTGATGAAGGTCCCTCCGGCCGTCTCTCGAGGTGAAATGTTCAAGTCGGCTCCTTGGGCTTGCCCTTGATGAGTATTGCTTGCACTCGGTTGAGAGGTTCTAACCCGATTAATCGTCCGTTGGCGAAAGGCTCGAAAGAGTCTCTCCGGCTCTGGATTAAAGAGATAGAAGTCGCCTCCCCTCCTAGGCATACACTACACACTAGAACAAACGTAAGAACACCTAGTGCTTTATAGGCACTAGGCAACGACAATAGCAAACACAACTAGAGACAAAGAGAAAAAGAAGAAATAAACTAAGGAAAGAAGAAAAAACTAGAAAATATTCACAAGAGAAGAAGGGAGAGCACAAAGAAGGGTAACTAAGTCTAGAAATAAGCAAACTAAGTCTAAACAATGCACCGTCCCCGGCAACGGCGCCAAATTGATGGTAGGGATTCGTCACGTCCCAACCGTCAATAATATCACCGGCTAACCTAACTAGGGTAGATAGGGTAAGTCGGGTCGAATCCACGGGGACGGTAAGAGGCGTCTAGACTAGGTCGGCCCAAATACGAAACTAAGTCAACGGACTAAGCTAAGAATGGTAGAGAGGGAAGGAGACTAGACTATCAATGCTAAACAATGCTAATGATCGATCTAACAAATAAACTAGAGTAAACGATGTCTAACTAAGAAGATGAACTCAAATATGGAAAGAAGTGGGGTAGGTCGGGTTCATGGGAGTAGAAGGATAATTGGGGTGAGCAACGGTAAAGGTGTCTCCTAATCGCTAGAGTCGGTCCGGGCTCTCGCAACTTAGACCGATGTCAAGGTGAGTCCGGGCTCTCGCAACTTAGACCCTAGTCGGCACTCTCGTGACTATGACTATTCTCAACATTTCCACAAAATAAGCAATCAATGAGAAGATGAACACAAGCATGGGAAGCATGGCCTCTACAACTCACACAAGCATATCAACAAACACATAGAGTGCCTACAATGTGACTAACAACAAAGATTCAACCTTTTCCCCTTAATCAACCCTAATCATCCATAATCTACCCCTAATCCCCCTACTAACCCCACAAGAAGACTACTCACTCATTATCAAGAATAAAACAACCTAAACAAGAGAAAATATTATCACTAAACAAACATCCATAATGATTAACAAGAACAATGATACTAACAATATGAAAAGATTCAAACAAGATTAAATAAACAAGATTAAGAGTAAGAAAGGTTATACCAACACTAAGGAGATGAAAAGATGAAATCTTGTATAAATAAGAACCCAAATAAAACCCAAAGTTGTCAATCTTGGAGAATTCTTCAAGTATCCTCTTAATACAAAAACTAATTACAATAATTAACTAAGGATTAACTAAGATTAAGGGAAGATTAAAGCTAATGAGTGAGAGTAAATCTAGGGTTTTGGGGGCTTAAACTAATGTAAGGCATAAGCTTAACATAAGAAGGGAAGAGTATATATAGGGTTACAAATGAAAGGGAGAAGAAAAGAAAACAAAGCGGAGTAGCAGTGGCCCGTCCCGGCCGAGACGGGGTGGTCCTGGTCGGGACGAGGTCGGTCCCGGTCGGGACGCCTCCATCCCGATCGGGATGGGCCCAGGTCAGCAGCTTCTCTTTTTGCTCCTTCATCCCGAACGGGATGAGCTTATCCCGAACGAGATGAGCCTTGTAGGCCTCCATTAAGATCTTTTTGGTCCCTCCTTGCTTCTCATGGGCTTCCCATCGATTCTCGGGACTCGGGATCGGGTCTCGGAGGCTCGGGATTGGGTCCCAAGGTCTCGGGGTCGACTCCAAGGCATCGAGTGATCGTTCCTTAGCTTCGTTGGCTCCAAAATGTGTATGTATCGAGTCGGAATCGCTCCAACTCATCCAAATCGGTCTCGGGAACCTGAAACGAACTAAAGGAAGCATAAGAAGCCCATGAATCGCTCCAAAGGAGCGATTTCACAAGGAAAAAGGGACCAAAACACAACAAATAGGCACTACAAACTACACTTATCACTGACTGAGGCTTGGACAGGGCGAAAGTCAGAGTAGCCACCAGGCTAATCAAAGATTAAAACCTGGCAACCTCCCGTCGGGTCGTTTAAAGTCCATTAGACTTGCGTAAAAGAGCTCGCCAGCCATAATTCGAAAATCATACCTGAGCTGATGATGCTAACTCCATGGGGAATCGGATTTGTCGTACAAGTCTTGGGTGTGCCCAGACACGGGCTCATCCCGTTAAATGCCGCTGGGGAGCTGGTTGCACGGTTTTGCTTGAGTCGTCCTGTACAATGATTTATGCAAAGCTTGCATGTAACACATTTTTAGGAGAAATGACTCACGCTGGGGAATAAAATTTTGAAGAAGATTTTTTGAATTTTTTGGATGGAAGAGTTTTGAAAGACTAAAGTATTTTGACTCCGAAAAGGAATAGGAATGCTCAGGACGACTTAGCTAGATCCTAGGATAAGGCCTGTATGTTAAATCTTCTGGGATTAGGAATCCTTAGGTGAGGAGGAGAATCCGATTTCTTGCTATAAATACCCTCTCCTTGCTCATAATTTATTCATAATTCCCACAATTCCCCTCTTCCTTCAAAGAAAAAAAAAACAAGCCCTGAGAAACTTATTTCCTCTTTTTAGAAATTCATTATGGGTATCGACCGATTAGTTGGAATGTTGCAAGATTGGTCTCGACTTTTCAAAGACGCTGATAAAGTTATCCTGAACCAGAATGGCGTCACCCAGTTATTTACGATCCGTCAAATGCAAGTGGACCGTCACTTTTTGGATGCTTGTCTGTCCTACTGGGACGATACTTATCACATTTTTAGCTTTCCTCGAGGCGAAATTTGTCCTATTCCTGAGGAAATTGCTACTGTAGGAGGATGGAATCCCATGCTTCGCCCTGCCGTCCCGTTCTCAGTTCATGACATGAGGAGAAAATTACGAGAATTTTTAGGGCTTTCCCACATGGAGGTATCTCGCATCACAGAAGACGATACCGTTTCCTTGATCGACTTGGCTGAAAAATTTATGAACCCAGATGACGTCCGGGTCAGGCCGGTATATAGCCGCAGGGCCTTTACTTTTTGCATGCTCCACGTTTACGCCTACGAAGGTCATATGGATTTGTTATCTTGCATGGGCCATGTCAGACTTCTTACTGTGGCCGATCTGATGGACACAGAGCACAACCCGGTTTGGCTGATTACAGGGGAGATTATCCAGGGTTTGGATAATCGTAAAAGGGATCCGTCGATCCGGCTGACTAGGAGTACCCGTCTTCTACAGGTAGACTGATTTTTCTCGATTTTTCGCAATTTTTGTTTTTTTTCGCAATTCCGATTTTTCCGAAATTTTTGATTTTTCTGGTTTTCTCGGGTTTTTTCGATTTTCCTCGGTTTTTTCCGATTTTTTGCGATTTTTGCGATTTTTTTTTTTTTTTTACTTTTCACGATTTTGACTTTTCGCGACTTTGACTTTTCAGCTTTGGCTATTCGAGAGGCTATCGATCCTGGACCCTCCTCTTGACGTAAGCTGATATCGCCCAAATCAAGTGATGACGAGAATACGGACTGTTGACTTTTCCCGTCTTACTACCCAAAAATTCTGGGACGAGCTGTTATCCTTTCATGGAGGCCCATTGATCCGTTGGACCGTACCCTGGTGGCCCATTTATGTTTGGACTGGTTTAGAATCGAGGGATAGGGCCCGATATCAATTAATCCTATCTTTTAGGCAGACCATCCATCTTTACCCCGATCGCATACTTAGGCAATAAGGTCGGGCCCAGAGAATCCCGGAAATCGAAGCGGTCGTGAGTGAATCTACTCAGCTGACGGATGTGATGTGCGACACCTGGATGCAAAGGTGGTATACCCGGGCTACCTGGCCCGTTTCCAAGACTCTTCACTCGATCTGGGTATCCAATTCTTATGTGAAGTGGACCAAGGCGAACTCTGCTAAAGCCCGTGCTGCTTTGAAGACCGACGAAGCCTTCGACTTGCTGCGTCAAGAACAAGCTAAAGACAATCGAGGCTTTTTCGATGACGGTGATACCCCAGCTACCATGGTTCGCCTGATGTCAGGCAAGAAGGGGAAGACTAGGACTCAGACTGCTGAAGGGTCCAGTACTAAAGGTGCACGGGGAAAAGTTAGCCCCCAGACGGACTTGGAAAGGAGACTCGGCCCAAGACTGGCGGCTAAGGACCGACTTGGTCCACGCGACAAACTTCCCGAACACGTACGGGCTCGGCTTGGGCCAGTGACGATAGCTGAAGATCCGTTGTCGAAGAAACGGGTTCGGGCTAAGGAGATTCCCTTGGTGATACGGGAACGTTCGCCGCCGCCCCGTCAACCTCGGACTCCGCGTGACCCAAAAGATAAAGGGAAGCGGAAGATGTATGAGCAGTAGTCTCCTAGATTTTATTATTTAAGTACTACTATTATTTTTGTGTGATTTTTGTGTGGTTTATTTTTGCGTGAGGCATTTTTGAAATAATAAAAGACATATTAGTGAAAAACCGTTCCTGTCTTTTCGTTATTGCAGTGGTTGTACTCTTTTGAGGGGTTGCCTACGTATCCACGATTTGTGGAATCAAACCAACCGAAGTTCAGACGTAGATTTTTGTAATTTTCGAAATACATCAAGATTATTAGTTCGAGATGTGCGACAGTAGGATAAGTAATCCTAACTTATTGACTTGCTTAATCTTTGAAAATTTTATAAAAAGACAAATTTTTATAAACTTTTAGCAAATGACATTGAGATAAGGTTAGGGGTAGTAGCGCTTCAGCTGGTCCAAGTTGGTTGGGTTGACGAATTCGTTCCCGTCCAAGTCTGTCAGCATTACTGCTCCTCCTGATAAAACCTTCTTTACTTGATACGGTCCGGCCCAATTGGGTTTGAATTTTCCCCTTGGGTCGACTGGTAGTAAAGCCCTGATAGATTTTAGGACTAGATCGCCCTCTTTGATATTTCTGAGCCTAACCCTTTTGTTAAAAGCCCGTTGTATCCTTTTTGGTATATCTGGATATTGTTAAGGGCTCGGGATCGTCGTTCGTCCAAGAGAATCAACGAATTGTATCGGGCTTGGACTCAATCTGCTTCAGGTACCTGGCTTTCGAGTAGAATCCTCAGGGATGGTACCTCGAGCTCGACCGGCTGGACCGCCTCCATCCCATATGTCAGATAGTATGGAGTTGCTCCGGTTGCGGTGCGGATTGATGTCCGGTATCCCCATAAGGCAAAAGGGATTTTATCGGGCCAATCCCGGTAATTATCAGCCATCTTTTTAAGTATGGTGACAATTGTTTTATTGGATGCCTCTACCGCTCCATTGGTTTGGGGACGGTAAGGTGAAGATGTATGCCTTTGAATCTTATATTTTGCCAGCAAAGTAGCGGTTTCGGCTTGAAAATGGGTCCTCGTGATCACTAATGAATTCGTGCGGGATCCCGTATCGGCATATAAGTTTATCTTGGATAAATTTTGCTACGTGCTTGGTGTTCAAGACACGATATGACTCGGCTTCAACCCATTTAGTAAAATAGTCAATAGCCACTAGAATGAAGAAGTGACCTCCCATCCCGGAAGGGTTCACCTTCCCGATTATATCTATTCCCCATGTCGAAAATGGCCATGGTGAAGTCATGGTATATAATAGGGATGACGGCATATGCTGGACGTTGCCGAAAATCTGACAGTTATGACAGTGTTTGACATATAACTGACAGTCGGTTTCCATGCTATTCCAGTAATACCCTAGTCTGGTGATTTTTCGAGCTAGCATATGGGCGTTCATATGCGGGCCGTTCTCGCCATCGTGTACCTCGGTCATGACCTTTTCGGCTTGCGTTTTGTCGATACATAGGAGTAGAGCCCCCTGCGCCGTCTTTTTGTACAACTGTCCATCGTCCGTGCGGATGAACTGGGTGGCCCACCTTCGTAGGGCTTTCTTGGCCCGGTTTTCAGATCCCGGAGGATATTCTCCCGATGTTAAGTAGGTTAGAACAGCCTGGTACCAAGGTTCTGGATCAGTTATTTCAATATCTTGAATAGCATTGACGTATGCCGGCTCGGACCGTCTTTCGACGCAAATCGGCATGCTGGTCATGTGTTCCGGGATATTCAGTAAAGATGCTAACTTGGACAGCGCATCTGCAAACTGGTTTTCTTCCCGAGGTAGATAAATGTATTCCACCTTTTGAAACTGCCTTTCGAGAACCCTTACTCGCGCTTGGTAAGCTACGAGATTTGCGTTCCGAGTTTTCCATTTCTGGAGTGCTTGATTGATGACTAATGATGAGTCACCGTGGACCCGGAGGTTTGTTACTCCTATGTCCGCGGTGGCTTGCAATCCGTAAATGCATGCTTCATACTCGGCTGCGTTGTTAGTCACGTCAAAATCCAATTTAATGGACAACGGGGTGTGTTCTCCTTGTGGTGAGATTAGCAAAATTCCGACACCAAATCCTCGAAATTTGGATGCTCCATCAAAGTATAGATCCCATGTCTCCGTGTCAGTATGGAATATATCTTCATCTGGAAAGGCCCAGGTATCGGTATGTCCTTCTTCAGATACCGGACTATCGGCAAGGAACTCGGCTACTACCCGACCTTTGATGGCTTTTAATGGCACGAACTTGAGGTCGAACTCAGCTAACATTAAAGTCCATCTAGATATCCTGCCATTGAGGATGGGCTTCTCGAACAGGTATTTGATTGGATCCATTTTGGACAACACGTGCACTTCGTGACTAAGCATATAGTGTCGGAGCTTTTTAGTGGCCCAAACTAGAGCAAGGCACGTCTTTTCGAGCATCGTATATTTGCACTCGTATTCTAGGAACTTTTTACTGATGTAGTAAATAGCCCGTTCTTCCGAGTTGACCGTCTGGGCCAGCATAGCCCCCATGGCCGTCTCGGTCGTTGTCAAATATAACGATAAAGGTAAACCGTGTTGAGGCGGCATTAATACCGGTGGAGATGACAGAATCTCTTTGATCTTATCGAAAGCTGCTTGACATTTGTCGTCCCACAGTACCCGTTCTCCTATCTTCTGTTTCTTGAAAATGGGTTCGCATACCATGGTGAGCTTTGAAATAAACCGGCTGATATATTCGACTTTACCGAGAAACCCCCTTATCTCCTTTTTGGTTTTAGGCGGCCGCATCTCGGTAATAGCCTTGATTTTGGCTGGGTCAACCTCGATGCCGCGCTAGCTGACGATATGGCCCAGTAATTTGCCCGACGTTACCCCGAAACTGCATTTTTGAGGATTTAACCTCATGTTGTACTTGCGTAACCGGGTGAAGAACTTTATGAGGGCCGAAATATGCCAGTTTCGTTCTTTGGACTTAACGATCATATCGTCCACGTAGACCTCAACTTCCTTGTGCATCATGTCATGTAGTAAGGTAGTGGCGGTCCGTTGGTAAGTGGCACCTGCATTGATATGCCCAAATGGCATAACGGTGTAACAGTAAGTCCCCCAAGGCGTAGTGAAGGTGGTCTTACTCATGTCTTCTTTCGCCATTTTGATCTGATTGTATCCGGCATACCCGTCCATAAAGAATAGAAGGGCATGATCGGCCGTGTTGTCCACCAGTATGTCGATGTGTGGTAACGGGAAACCGTCTTTCGGGCTGGCCTTATTAAGGTCTCGGAAATCTACACAAACTCGTACCTTTCCGTCTTTCTTGGGTACTGGTACGATATTTGCAACCCAGTCTGGATATTCAGACACTTGAATAAAGCCCGCTTTGAATTGCTTGTCGACTTCTTCTTTGACTTTGAGAGACCATTCGGGCCTCATTCTTCGGAGTTTTTGCTTTACCGGCTTACACCCGTCTTTGATGGGTATACGGTGTTCAGCTATCTCCCGGTCTATTCCCGGCATGTCCTTGTAGGACCATGCGAAGACGTCTTTGAATTCGTGGAGGAGCTCCTTGAATTGTTGCTTCTCCTCGGGATCTAAGGATAAACCTAACTTAAGCATCTGAGGCTCTAAAGGGGTTCCTACATTGATGGAGTCAGTTTCCTCAATGACCGGATCTCGGGATTCCCTTTGTTCGAGTTGCTCGACTAGATGCGGAGGTAGTGGTACCTGTTCGTCGGGTTTCTCAATGTCATTGCAAATAAGATTTTTGAAAATGTTTTGAAAATAAGACAAGTCGTAAGTAGAACGGTTATCGTTATTATTTATAGAGAATTTTGAAAATAGCTCAAAGAGAGCAGCCATCTGATCGTTGGTCCGAGGCGGGATGGGGAGTGCTCTCGGGACAGACTCCGAGACTCCCACAGGTGTGACCAAAGGAAAAGGGGTTACAGACTCGACCCTAGTACTGGACCCTCTAGACTTAGACCCAGACTCCGACTCTGACTCTGACTCAGACTCGGATTCGGACTCGGCGCCTTGCATGTCCCCTTCGCCAGTAGTGAGCTTGTAGACTCGACCCTCGCTGTCGGTCCACTTGATTGTCTTCCTCCAAGCCTTCTTTCCGGTGTTAGTACCGACTTCAGAGATCAGCCTGGTCGGATCGAACTTGCTGCTATGGAGGATCAGGTTCACCAATTCCTCTTTAGGGGTCGGGATTATCTTGCTCTCCCCGAACAAGAGCCCCAGCATGGGCTCAGCATGGTTTGAATCTTCTTTCGATTTGGCCAGGATGAGAGCATAGATATCATCTGGGATGAAATTGCATTCCCGAGCCAATTTGGTCTCGGGATATGAGATGGTGGGCTGGTAGAGGCCCACTTGAATAGCCCCGAATACGGGAGTGACAAATTTGGTTACGTTTGTCCGGTCCATATCTCCCTGGGTCATGGTGTAGCCTAAACCGAATCGAGACTCTCCGTCATTCAGGACCTCGATGATCTTGCCAGCTGGGAGATTGGGCCTTGATGTAACCCCCGGTAGGTAGCCCAAATTTTGCAGCATCATGTCGATGCTAGTAGTGAAGTAGGGCTGAAAAAGGTACTCTTCATCGATCATTCCCACGAAATTGAATCCTCGCGGGTCGATTGAGCCATCCGTGTTGCATCTTGACACGGCTATGGGAGTAGCTTCGAGGGTGATGACCCCGTCTTGTAAAGGTAACTTGACCTTCCTGTGGAGAGTGGAGGACACGGCTTTGACCGCGTGGATCCAGGGCCTTCCAAGTAGCAGATTGAACGATGAGGTGACATCGATCACTTGGAATTCGATCTCCTTCTCGATCGGGCCTATTATGATGGTTAGTTTAACTGCCCCAGCAACGGATTTCGGGCTCCCATCGAAAGCCTGGATAGTTTGTGCGGTAGGAAGGTAGTCAGCCTCGGTAATGCCGAGAGCCTTTGCAGTCCTTAAAGGAAGGACATTCACAGCTGACCCGTCATCAATTAGAGTCATAGGTAGGTACTTGCCCCGGCAGACCACCATGATATATAGGGCCAGGTTATGGGTGGCCCCAAATGGTGGAAAGTCGGACTCGGAGAAGGTGATGAGTGGGCCTTCTCCCTTGGGCTTGCCTTTGAGGTGAGGTAGAATAGTGGCTACCATTTCAGTGGGGGTAACCAGCGAGTCTACTTTGATTTCATCGAGAGCCTTAGTAAGTGCCGCCCGATGTTCTTGAGAACTGACCAAAAGCTGCCATATAGTGAGATCGGTTCGGACCCTCTTCAGTTGCTTGACTAGGGCCGTGTCGGTGTTTGGTACTTCAAGTGTAGAGTCCGTCCCGGCAGGTTCAGTGACGGATCCTGGAGCCAAAGGTCCGGCCGTGATGACATGCGTGCCGACCAGGGCCTTGGTTTTGGCCTTCCGGATTTCTTCGACAGTGATGGGGACGGTTTCCCCCTTAGCCAAGTGTGGACATGACATAGGTCCACTCCGACGCGGCCACGCGCGGGTTTGGGGAGGCGAATGAATCTCCATATGAGATGGTCAAATTGAAATTTAAATCGAAGTAGGAGTCGCCACCGAATTTTATGGTTATTCGGAACCGTTCGAGCCCACTCTATGTCGTAGTAGGCCGTATAAAAAATACGGCCCATTTTCGATGTCAGAGTTTATTGGGCTCGTCCCTTTGCATATCGATACCGATGCCGACTGGGCGGTTAATCGTATATTGAATGACTCTCGTTGCCAATGGTTTCGGACATCCGGAAACCACGGTTCTGAGTAAGGGGTGAGGGTACGTGTTGAGAAGTTCACTAAGAACACCCAACCCCGCCCGCACTTAGCGGCCTTTACTAAGATATCGTTCGTTTTTGGTGTACACGGGTTAGTTCGACGGTTGAATGATATGCAAACATTATTTTCCTAAGCATGTGAGAAAAATAAACAAATGGGTTGCTAAGTCGTTTAATGCATATTAAACTAATAACGTCAAAGTTATTTTAGCATGTGAGTTCGTTTTAGTCTAATAAAACGATAAAAATAAATAAAAAACTAAAAACACGAGAAAACGAGTTAGTAACGATGAATAAATCGAATAAAGATATGAATAAATAATATGCATGACTCGAAAAAGTTTTAATGTCACGTAATGGATTAACACATGTTGACCGAGGTCGAAAAAAAAAGTGTTTATTAAAATATGTCGCGAAAGTCGCATTTTAATATAAGGTTCGAAAAGAATTAAAAATAGAAAAGTGAAGAAACGAAAAAAAGGACTCGGCCGAATCAGGCCGCCGCGCCAGCCGCCTGGATGGCGCGCGACTCGCGTAGTGGTCTGTCCGGGTTTTTTTTATTTTGTCGAAAACCGTTAATTCTTTATAAATCGCGTACAAATATGGATTAATTTATACTCGATTTATATTTTCGATATTCGTCGTATTCGATATTCGATTATGAAATCGATATCGAATAGTTGGAATGATTTTATAAAAAGTTTTGAAAAACTTGTTTTTGAACGAAAATTGAAAAAAAGAATTTTGAACGAAAAAAGGTGTTAATTCTCTCCACGTTAAAAAATCATCGAATTTTGTAAAAAAAAAGGTAATGATTTTGTTAGCATCAACGAGAATAAATTTAATTTAGTTCTTGTAGATACGATATACGATTAGAGAATCGATATCGTATTTTAGGAACGTTATAAAAAAGTTTTTATTAACGAGAATAAATAAAAATATGATGCAACGAATGACCCGTAATAAATTTGAGACGATCGATGACCCGAAAAAAAAAAAAAAAAAAAAAAAGACGGACGAAAAAGGTAATAAAAAACGTGAGATAGGGAGAGAGAAAGGAAAAGAGTCGGGTTTGATTTACACCCTCAACCTACATGCTTTGTGTTCTCGGTATAAGGCTCGACAGACGGTGGCTTAGGCACGGGAGCGTCGAGATGATGTGGATGAGTTAAGGTGTCGGTTTTTGGAGTGTTTTTTTGTGTGTATGTAGGCGTGGATTCGGCCGGGTAGGATGGGACGGTTTCGTCGGCTTTTGGACAATTTTTCGGTATTCCTTCGGATGTGGATTTCAAGACTATTTTTGCTATAATAATTGTGTATGAGTTGCTGAAAAGTTGTGTGTATTGATCGATAATGAATGTATGTTTTGTGTTTGAATATGAGGTCCTATTTATAGGAATCGAGGTGGTCTTGCTTGTGTGACAAGAAACACCGGTTTGGATAGGAAACACGAGAGTTCGTAAGGGAATAGACTTCTCATTTCTTGGTGAATAAGCCAAGAATCTCGGCTGGTGGGGAGGTATCTCGGCTGTTTCAGCCGAGTATCTGAGCTCGGGTGATACTTTGTTTCGATTTCCGGATAGAATTCCTACTTGAGATCGAGTTCCATCCTTAAACGAATTTGTTTAATATTATTTGAAGGCTGATTTTTGTAGTGTTTCAGTCCGAATTGGACGTGTAATGACACGGCTAGACCGCGTGACTCGGGAAAAAATATCTTTGACCGGGTTTGACTCGGTCGCTAAAAGACGGTTTTACCCCCGGTGTCAGAATCGACCCAAATTAGTCTTATTTGACTCGAAACGACCCACTGGGCCTGAATTTGAGGTCCGTTTTGTGAGATTTGTACTCCCTAATAAGCCTAAACCAAATGTCCATGATTTCGAGCCCATATCCGAGTCCATTAAGGCATGTTTGCGTCCTATCATCATCGGGTGTTTGGCGGGACCTACTATAGACACCTGGCGGTCAAAATGTGGGTGTCTACAGAGCCCCCACTCTGACTGAGGCTTGGACAAGGCGACAGTCAGAGTAGCTACCAGGCCAATCGAGGATTAAGACCCGGCAGACTTCCGATCGGGTCGTTTAGAGTCCATTAGACTTGCGTGAAGGGCTCGCCAGCCATAGGATAGAAATCATACCTGGATAGATGTTGATAATGGCGCGGGGACTTTCTACTAAAAAAGTCTTGGATTTGTCTGGTTGCAGACAATTTCCATTTTGAAATTGCGCGGGAGCTCCTATTAGAAGCTGCGGATGTACCTCTTACTGATGCATCCGATTCCTCAGCGAAAATGTTGCTTGAATTTTCACTGAGAACTTTGATAATTCTCCAGGAGTCTTGGGATACCTATCTGTTTTGCATGCAACATACAGATAACCATCGACTCGTGCTGGGGAAGAAAAATGATTCTTGGTTGATTTTTTTTGGAAAAAACCGAAAAAAAAAATTGAAAATGGCGGAAATTTTTTTTTGAAAAATTTGGAAGAAAAGGAATGTTTGGGATGACTTTATTCCTGATCAGATTCTGACACGGACTTCTAAAATCCTCTGGTTAGGCCTGTATGCCTAGATGAAGTGGGAGATATACCGATAGACTCGACTCTGGACGTGACCGGACGAGTCGGCAGACACGACTGGACTCCCTAAGGGCTGGACCGTGACTCGGTAGGGGATGGGCCACCTAAGATGACAAGACTCTTAAGTTGCGCTATTCCGTAGCCTAGGCGAGTGGCATCATGGTCGAATCTTCAGAGTGAGATTGTTTCCATACGACAGGGCTTTGTGGTAGCAATGCCGTAGACTGGTGTTCTTTTGAATTTTTTTTTGGTTTCGGGGTATTTTCCCAAAGTAGGTATTGCTTCGAGTCTCTGACAGATTCTTGTCTTTGACTGGACCGAGTACTAGGACACACTATAGAAAGGAGGCTAGTTTTTGAAAGTCTTTGGATTATGTGAGTGGATGGAGAACTTCTGCCTAAGAGAAGCCCCCGGGACGACAAAGCTAGCTGCTGAGAACATGACAGTGTCGTGACCGGAATGATGGTGCTTTTGAATGAGTGTCAATGTGGGTGGTTGTGCCTCTTTTGAAAGGCTGCCTACGTATTCACGTGTGGTGAAATCAAACCAAGCCGTAGTTCAGTGTTGAAGGATGTATTATGGTGCCTAGTTTATTAGGGCTTTGTGTGTAACTAGCCATAGCAATGGTGTAGGCTAGGTGCATTCCCAATGATGTCTTGACCAAAGGGCTAGAATAGTTAGGATGTTGATCCTGTGACTATGAGCATTTTCCGGGGTAGCCCCCAGAGGTGGTGTGAACTATTTGGGCATGTTCTATGCCGACCGCAAGTTGAATTCCCGTGTTTGGGGTTGGTAACTGGTTTAGATGTTTTTGGAAATGTGGTGCTAGGAAGTAAGTGGCTTTGATGATTCGAAATCTGGAGCTCGATTTTGTGGAGCTAAGGCTTCGAGGGTAAGGTATTGTAATGTGGTAGGAAAGGGGGAAGTCGAGTAATAATGACTCGAACTTCGATCGGGGTAGGTTTGATAATGCGGGATCTGATTTCCATGTCTGGCCCTAATGGTTAAGGTATCCTATGGAGCTTGAATCCTCGAAATTCCGGGCTGTCTCTAGCCTAGGTCTCGAGAAGGTCTTGAGGGTTGTAATGTGGGAAGGCTAAATGTGGTGTTAGCTGACCAGCTTGATTGTCACTCCCCTATTGGATGGTATTGATAATATTGAATTTGATCGTACCCCGGTCAAAGGATTTTTACTTAAGTTGACCGTTGACCACGGTCATGGGTATTTGATTTTTTTTATTGACCTCTTAGCCCCGGTCATGGTTTTTTTTTTAATGTTGGCTGACCTCTCAGCCCCGGTCATGGGTTTCTTGAATGTTGGTTGACCTCTCAGCCCCGGTCATGGGTTTCTTGAATGTTGGTTGACCTCTCAGCCCCGATCATGGGTTTTTTGAATGTTGGTTGGACTAATACCAAAGGTAGGGATCGGTTGATCTTATCGGATGGGTGATTATTGTGGGAAATGGGCTTGCCTCCCGTCCTGGACCCAAACTAGGAGACTACCTAGATTTGTCATATGATTCGATACCGCTCCTACTAAGGGTGGTTATGTGGCTTTCTATGTCAGAATGGAACAGGTAAAAGGAAAACACGGGTCTCGATTTCCTGCAGTCGTTATAGATGTGCCTATAATAGTCACGTGCATGTGCTCACAGTGTATGATGGTGTTCATCATGTTCTCGGAAACACATAAGGAAATATATGAGAAAATAGAAAAGCTGATTTTATTGAAATGTGAAAAGAGGACAGAATGCAAATGACTCTGACTTTGACTTTGACATAAAATAGTGATCCTAGACTCGGACTCAGACTAGGACTTGAACCAAATCTAGACTCTCGGATAATGTTGTCATTTGTCGTCGGCTTCTGAGGACTCGAGTTGATGTCCAATATAGCCTTCAACGGAAGCTTCACTCAGATCTTCATTGTGTCGAAGATCATCTTCAATCCTAGTGCCCATTTCGGTAAGCACTGCAAAGTTGGAAATGCCGGCATACCTAAGATGGATGCGGTAGGAAGGTAGGAGGTTGTTGATGAACGCCTCCACTAGTGTCTTCTCGTTGGGCTTGTCTACCAACTTCACACTCTCAGCCCTCCACCTTTGAAGGTACTTAGTGAAACCTTCCTTGGGCTCTTGGGCCATGACTTCTAAAGTACGCATCGTGGTCTGGATCTCGGTATTATCGGCATAATTTCGAGCGAATTCCATTGCCACGTCATGCCAAGTCTTGTACTTCTTGGAGTCAAGCCTGTAGTACCAGGCTTTCGGGTGCTTCTCGAGGGAGGAAGTAAACAGGTGCTTGAACATGGTTGATTTCACTCCTTTGATGGCCATGAATTCTTTGAAAGCCCGGATATGTAATACCAGGTCTTCAGTCCCGTCGAACATTGGTAGGCCCGTCAGGTTGAGGTTAGCGGGCAGCTCGTCGGTCAAAGGTGAATCGGAACGAGCATTTTCCGTATGGATCGAGTTGTGGGTCGACAAATGGACCTGCTCTTGCAGTTTGAGGACTGCGCTAGTCAATTCGGCTAATGGCCCATGAGCTTCATCTCCGTCCTTGGGCTTGTCCTGTTCGATGGCGCTAACTCGGGTAACAATGGCGATCTGATCACCCCTAATTCGGTCGAGTTGCTCTTGGATCTTGGCCAACGAATTGTTTAGTTGATCAATAGCGTCCTTAGTCATGGTTCGGGTGAAGGGCGGCCTGTCTGCGAGAATACCGCGTAATCAGGAAAGTTGCTTCGGAACTCAAATACACCAAGGCATAGGAAATAGCGCGGGAGGAGAGACGACTCCAGTTTGACTCGGGTTAGACTTTCCTAAGACAAATGTGCGGGGTACGATTCTCGGAGTGACTGTGATTAATCGCTCCGTCGGAGAATAGCCCCCAGGTAAGACTAGGGCTTAGACAGGACTCAGATGGTGTGACATCTAAGTGGCTCGAAAGTGGGATACGTGAGACACGTGTAAGACAAGACCCTTAGAGCAACCGTGATTGATCGCTCTGCTGAAGGGTAGCCCCCGAGTGGGGCTGAAGACCGACTCCTAGACGGGTGACTCGTGGATGGTGGGCTTTCTTTAGGATTTTGGCAGAATGGGCCTAGTCCCGTGTGAAGAAAGACCTACGTGTGAGCTAAACCCAGACTTTAGACTCGATTGTGTAAGTGGGCTTCCCTTTGTAGGAGTTTGTCCTACGTAGGTGGGCCGTGACTTGACTAATAAGGCGGACTTGGGGATGGGGTGGAAACCCGTGATGTAAGATCGACGGAGTTTCGACGCTATAGACTCTTACTACTTATGACAAGACCCGACACTGCTAAATACGGGAAATCCTAAGAAGAAGAAGGTTTGAAAAGAGGGTTTAAATTTTGAAAACCGAGCAAAGTCGGGTTGGGCGGCCCGATCTTTTTTGAAAATCGGAAAAAAGGTTTATCGGGCCGAGATTTTGAATTTTTGAAAAAGTTTGGACAGCATACCGGCTAAAAATAGGCTATTTTGAGTCAAAATCATAAGTCCTAAATTCGGCAGCTTTCCGGGTTTTGAAAAATGGATGGTTTTCGAAAAAGATGCAAGTGTTTTTTTTGAAAACTCGGTTTTTTTTTTTGAAAAGATGAGACACGGACCAGGTAGCATGTAGTCACGGAAACAGTATAACGACACCATGTATGCTCTTAGTCTAAGTCTCGGTCGGTCTAATAGGGTCTATACCAACAACGATGGCTTTCTCGTACTGAGGACGGACTCCCTAAGCCGAGTGGGTCTTAGGACATGCCGCAAAACCTAAACGAGTTCCACCATCGATGTCTTTAGCGCACCCATGTAGGAATGCACCGTGGTATAGTGGGACGTCGGTCACAAGTAACCGGCCCGGGAAAGATTGGGTTATGCATGGCCCATTGAACTAAAACGTGTACATTACTATTCGAACGATTTCTTTTCGAGTCTCACCCTAGGGATGCCGATGGTAAGTGACTCATCAGTTGATCCCCAGCGGAGTCGCCAAATTGTGGACATGACATAGGTCCACTCCGACGCGGCCACGCGTGGGTTTGGGGAGGCGAATGAATCTCCATATGAGATGGTCAAATTGAAATTTAAATCGAAGTAGGAGTCGCCACCGAATTTTATGGTTATTCGGAACCGTTCGAGCCCACTCTATGTCGTAGTAGGCCGTATACAAAATACGGCCCATTTTTGATGTCATAGTTTACTGGGCTCGTCCCTTTGCATATCGATACCGATGCCGACTGGGCGGTTAATCGTATATTGAATGACTCTCGTTGCCAATGGTTTCGGACATCCGGAAACCACGGTTCTGAGTAAGGGGTGAGGGTACGTGTTGGGAAGTTCACTAAGAACACCCAACCCCGCCCGCACTTAGCGGCCTTTACTAAGATATCGTTCGTTTTTGGTGTACACGGGTTAGTTCGACGGTTGAATGATATGCAAACATTACTTTCCTAAGCATGTGAGAAAAATAAATAAATGGGTTGCTAAGTCGTTTAATGCATATTAAACTAATAACGTCAAAGTTATTTTAGCATGTAAGTTCGTTTTAGTCTAATAAAACGATAAAAATAAATAAAAAGCTACAAACACGAGAAAACGAGTTAGTAACGATGAATAAATCGAATAAAGATATGAATAAATAATATGCATGACTCGAAAAAGTTTTAATGTCACGTGATGGATTAACACGTGTTGACCGAGGTCGAAAAAAAAAGTATTTATTAAAATATGTCGCGAAAGTCGCATTTTAATATAAGGTTCGAAAAGAATTAAAAATAGAAAAGCGAAGAAACGAAAAAAAGGACTCGGCCGAATCAGGCCGCCGCGCGAGCCGCCTGGATGGCGCGCGACTCGCGTGGTGGTTTGTCCGGGTTTTTTTTATTTTGTCGAAAACCGTTAATTCTTTATAAATCGCGTACAAATATGGATTAATTTATACTCGATTTATATTTTCGATATTCGTCGTATTCGATATTCGATTATGAAATCGATATCGAATAGTCGGAATGATTTTATAAAAAGTTTTGAAAAACTTGTTTTGAACGAAAATTGAAAAAAAGAATTTTGAACGAAAAAAGGTGTTAATTCTCTCCGCGTTAAAAAATCATCGAATTTTGTAAAAAAAAAAAGGTAATGATTTTGTTAGCATCAACGAGAATAAATTTAATTTAGTTCTTGTAGATACGATATACGATTAGAGAATCGATATCGTATTTTAAGAACGTTATAAAAAAGTTTTATTAACGAGAATAAATAAAAATATGATGCAACGAATGACCCGTAATAAATTTGAGACGATCGATGACCCGAAATAAAAAAAAGAAAGACGGACGAAAAAGGTAATAAAAAACGTGAGATAGGGAGAGAGAAAGGAAAAGAGTCGGGTTTGATTTACACCCTCAACCTACATGCTTTGTGTTCTCGGTATAAGGCTCGACAGACGGTGGCTTAGGCACGGGAGCGTCGAGATGATGTGGATGAGTTAAGGTGTCGGTTTTTGGAGTGTTTTTTTGTGTGTATGTAGGCGTGGATTCGGCCGGGTAGGATGGGACGGTTTCGTCGGCTTTTGGACAATTTTTCGGTATTCCTTCGGATGTGGATTTTGAGACTATTTTTGCTATAATAATTGTGTATGAGTTGCTGAAAAGTTGTGTGTATAGATCGATAATGAATGTATGTTTTGTGTTTGAATATGAGGTCCTATTTATAGGAATCGAGGTGGTCTTGCTTGTGTGACAAGAAACACCGGTTTGGATAGGAAACACGAGAGTTCGTAAGGGAATAAACTTCTCGTTTCTTGGTGAATAAGCCAAGAATCTCGGCTGGTGGGGAGGTATCTCGGCTGTTTCAGCCGAGTATCTGAGCTCGGGTGATACTTTGTTTCGGTTTCCGGATAGAATTCCTACTTGAGATCGAATTCCATCCTTAAACGAATTTGTTTAATATTATTTGAAGGCTGATTTTTGTAGTGTTTCAGTCCGAATTGGACGTGTAATGACACGGCTAGACCGCGTGACTCGGGAAAAAATATCTTTGACCGGGTTTGACTCGGTCGCTAAAAGACGGTTTTACCCCCGGTGTCAGAATCGACCCAAATTAGTCTTATTTGACTCGAAACGACCCACTGGGCCTGAATTTGAGGTCCGTTTTGTGAGATTTGTACTCCCTAATAAGCCTAAACCAAATGTCCATGATTTCGAGCCCATATCCGAGTCCATTAAGGCATGTTTGCGTCCTATCATCATCGGGTGTTTGGCGGGACCTACTATAGACACCTGGCGGTCAAAATGTGGGTGTCTACAGAGCCCCCACTCTGACTGAGGCTTGGACAAGGCGACAGTCAGAGTAGCTACCAGGCCAATCGAGGATTAAGACCCGGCAGACTTCCGATCGGGTCGTTTAGAGTCCATTAGACTTGCGTGAAGGGCTCGCCAGCCATAGGATAGAAATCATACCTGGATAGATGTTGATAATGGCGCGGGGACTTTCTACTAAAAAAGTCTTGGATTTGTCTGGTTGCAGACAATTTCCATTTTGAAATTGCGCGGGAGCTCCTATTAGAAGCTGCGGATGTACCTCTTACTGATGCATCCGATTCCTCAGCGAAAATGTTGCTTGAATTTTCACTGAGAACTTTGATAATTCTCCAGGAGTCTTAGGATACCTGTCTGTTTTGCATGCAACATACAGATAACCATCGACTCGTGCTGGGGAAGAAAAATGATTCTTGGTTGATTTTTTTTGGAAAAAACCGAAAAAAAAAAATTGAAAATGGCGGAAATTTTTTTTTGAAAAATTTGGAAGAAAAGGAATGTTTGGGATGACTTTATTCCTGATCAGATTCTGACACGGACTTCTAAAATCCTCTGGTTAGGCCTGTATGCCTAGATGAAGTGGGAGATATACCGATAGACTCGACTCTGGACGTGACCGGACGAGTCGGCAGACACGACTGAACTCCCTAAGGGCTGGACCGTGACTCGGTAGGGGATGGGCCACCTAAGATGACAAGACTCTTAAGTTGCGCTATTCCGTAGCCTAGGCGAGTGGCATCATGGTCGAATCTTCAGAGTGAGATTGTTTCCATACGACAGGGCTTTGTGGTAGCAATGCCGTAGACTGGTGTTCTTTTGAATTTTTTTTTGGTTTCGGGGTATTTTCCCAAAGTAGGTATTGCTTCGAGTCTCTGACAGATTCTTGTCTTTGACTGGACCGAGTACTAGGACACACTATAGAAAGGAGGCTAGTTTTTGAAAGTCTTTGGATTATGTGAGTGGATGGAGAACTTCTGCCTAAGAGAAGCCCCCGGGACGACAAAGCTAGCTGCTGAGAACATGACAGTGTCGTGACCGGAATGATGGTGCTTTTGAATGAGTGTCAATGTGGGTGGTTGTGCCTCTTTTGAAAGGCTGCCTACGTATTCACGTGTGGTGAAATCAAACCAAGCCGTAGTTCAGTGTTGAAGGATGTATTATGGTGCCTAGTTTATTAGGGCTTTGTGTGTAACTAGCCATAGCAATGGTGTAGGCTAGGTGCATTCCCAATGATGTCTTGACCAAAGGGCTAGAATAGTTAGGATGTTGATCCTGTGACTGTGAGCATTTTCCGGGGTAGCCCCCAGAGGTGGTGTGAACTATTTGGGCATGTTCTATGCCGACCGCAAGTTGAATTCCCGCGTTTGGGGTTGGTAACTGGTTTAGATGTTTTTGGAAATGTGGTGCTAGGAAGTAAGTGGCTTTGATGATTCGAAATCTGGAGCTCGATTTTGTGGAGCTAAGGCTTCGAGGGTAAGGTATTGTAATGTGGTAGGAAAGGGGGAAGTCGAGTAATAATGACTCGAACTTCGATCGGGGTAGGTTTGATAATGCGGGATCTGATTTCCATGTCTGGCCCTAATGGTTAAGGTATCCTATGGAGCTTGAATCCTCGAAATTCCGGGCTGTCTCTAGCCTAGGTCTCGAGAAGGTCTTGAGGGTTGTAATGTGGGAAGGCTAAATGTGGTGTTAGCTGACCAGCTTGATTGTCACTCCCCTATTGGATGGTATTGATAATTTTGAATTTGACCGTACCCCGGTCAAAGGATTTTTACTTAAGTTGACCGTTGACCACGGTCATGGGTATTTGATTTTTTTTATTGACCTCTTAGCCCCGGTCATGTTTTTTTTTTTTTTTGAATTTTTGCTGGTTGACCTCTTAGCCCCGGTCATGGTTTTTTTTTTTAATGTTGGCTGACCTCTCAGCCCCAGTCATGGGTTTCTTGAATGTTGGTTGACCTCTCAGCCCCGGTCATGGGTTTCTTGAATGTTGGTTGACCTCTCAGCCCCGGTCATGGGTTTCTTGAATGTTGGTTGACCTCTCAGCCCCGATCATGGGTTTTTTGAATGTTGGTTGGACTAATACCAAAGGTAGGGATCGGTTGATCTTATCGGATGGGTGATTATTGTGGGAAATGGGCTTGCCTCCCGTCCTGGACCCAAACTAGGAGACTACCTAGATTTGTCATATGATTCGATACCGCTCCTACTAAGGGTGGTTATGTGGCTTTCTATGTCAGACATGGAACAGGTAAAAGGAAAACACGGGTCTCGATTTCCTGCAGTCGTTATAGATGTGCCTATAATAGTCACGTGCATGTGCTCAGAGTGTATGATGGTGTTCATCATGTTCTCGGAAACACATAAGGAAATATATGAGAAAATAGAAAAGCTGATTTTATTGAAATGTGAAAAGAGGACAGAATGCAAATGACTCTGACTTTGACTTTGACATAAAATAGTGATCCTAGACTCGGACTCAGACTAGGACTTGAACCAAATCTAGACTCTCGGATAATGTTGTCATTTGTCGTCGGCTTCTGAGGACTCGAGTTGATGTCCAATATAGCCTTCAACGGAAGCTTCACTCAGATCTTCATTGTGTCGAAGATCATCTTCAATCCTAGTGCCCATTTCGGTAAGCACTGCAAAGTTGGAAATGCCGGCATACCTAAGATGGATGCGGTAGGAAGGTAGGAGGTTGTTGATGAACGCCTCCACTAGTGTCTTCTCGTTGGGCTTGTCTACCAACTTCACACTCTCGGCCCTCCACCTTTGAAGGTACTTAGTGAAACCTTCCTTGGGCTCTTGGGCCATGACTTCTAAAGTACGCATCGTGGTCTGGATCTCGGTATTATCGGCATAATTTCGAGCGAATTCCGTTGCCACGTCATGCCAAGTCTTGTACTTCTTGGAGTCAAGCCTGTAGTACCAGGCTTTCGGGTGCTTCTCGAGGGAGGAAGTAAACAGGTGCTTGAACATGGTTGATTTCACTCCTTTGATGGCCATGAATTCTTTGAAAGCCCGGATATGTAATACCAGGTCTTCAGTCCCGTCGAACATTGGTAGGCCCGTCAGGTTGAGGTTAGCGGGCAGCTCGTCGGTCAAAGGTGAATAGGAACGAGCATTTTCCGTATGGATCGAGTTGTGGGTCGACAAATGGACCTGCTCTTGCAGTTTGAGGACTGCGCTAGTCAATTCGGCTAATGGCCCATGAGCTTCATCTCCGTCCTTGGGCTTGTCCTGTTCGATGGCGCTAACTCGGGTAACAATGGCGATCTGATCACCCCTAATTCGGTCGAGTTGCTCTTGGATCTTGGCCAACGAATTGTTTAGTTGATCAATAGCGTCCTTAGTCATGGTTCGGGTGAAGGGCGGCCTGTCTGTGAGAATACCGCGTAATCAGGAAAGTTGCTTCGGAACTCAAATACACCAAGGCATAGGAAATAGCGCGGGAGGAGAGACGACTCCAGTTTGACTCGGGTTAGACTTTCCTAAGACAAATGTGCGGGGTACGATTCTCGGGGTGACTGTGATTAATCGCTCCGTCGGAGAATAGCCCCCAGGTAAGACTAGGGCTTAGACAGGACTCAGATGGTGTGACATCTAAGTGGCTCGAAAGTGGGATACGTGAGACACGTGTAAGACAAGACCCTTAGAGCAACCGTGATTGATCGCTCTGCTGAAGGGTAGCCCCCGAGTGGGGCTGAAGACCGACTCCTAGACGGGTGACTCGTGGATGGTGGGCTTTCTTTAGGATTTTGGCAGAATGGGCCTAGTCCCGTGTGAAGAAAGACCTACGTGTGAGCTAAACCCAGACTTTAGACTCGATTGTGTAAGTGGGCTTCCCTTTGTAGGTGTTTGTCCTACGTAGGTGGGCCGTGCCTTGACTAATAAGGCGGACTTGGGGATGGGGTGGAAACCCGTGATGTAAGATCGACGGAGTTTCGACGCTATAGACTCTTACTACTTATGACAAGACCCGACACTGCTAAATATGGGAAGTCCTAAGAAGAAGAAGGTTTGAAAAGAGGGTTTGAATTTTGAAAACCGAGCAAAGTCGGGTTGGGCGGCCCGATCTTTTTTGAAAATCGGAAAAAAGGTTTATCGGGCCGAGATTTTGAATTTTTGAAAAAGTTTGGACAGCATACCGGCTAAAAATAGGCTATTTTGAGTCAAAATCATAAGTCCTAAATTCGGCAGCTTTCCGGGTTTTGAAAAATGGATGGTTTTCGAAAAAGATGCAAGTGTTTTTTTTGAAAACTCGGTTTTTTTTTTTGAAAAGATGAGACACGAACCAGGTAGCATGTAGTCACGAAAACAGTATAACGACACCATGTATGCTCTTAGTCTAAGTCTCGGTCGGTCTAATAGGGTCTATACCAACAACGATGGCTTTCTCGTACTGAGGACGGACTCCCTAAGCCGAGTGGGTCTTAGGACATGCCGCAAAACCTAAACGAGTTCCACCATCGATGTCTTTAGCGCACCCATGTAGGAATGCACCGTGGTATAGTGGGACGTCGGTCACAAGTAACCGGCCCGGGAAAGATTGGGTTATGCATGGCCCATTGAACTAAAACGTGTACATTACTATTCGAACGATTTCTTTTCGAGTCTCACCCAAGGGATGCCGATGGTAAGTGACTCATCAGTTGATCCCCAGCGGAGTCGCCAAATTGTGGACATGACATAGGTCCACTCCGACGCGGCCACGCGCGGGTTTGGGGAGGCGAATGAATCTCCATATGAGATGGTCAAATTGAAATTTAAATCGAAGTAGGAGTCGCCACCGAATTTTGTGGTTATTCGGAACTGTTCGAGCCCACTCTATGTCGCCGTATACAAAATACGGCCCATTTTCGATGTCAGAGTTTACTGGGCTCGTCCCTTTGCATATCGATACCGATGCCGACTGGGCGGTTAATCGTATATTGAATGACTCTCGTTGCCAATGGTTTCGGACATCCGGAAACCACGGTTCTGAGTAAGGGGTGAGGGTACGTGTTGGGAAGTTCACTAAGAACACCCAACCCCGCCCGCACTTAGCGGCCTTTACTAAGATATCGTTCGTTTTTGGTGTACACGGGTTAGTTCGACGGTTGAATGATATGCAAACATTATTTTCCTAAGCATGTGAGAAAAATAAATAAATGGGTTGCTAAGTCGTTTAATGCATATTAAACTAATAACGTCAAAGTTATTTTAGCATGTGAGTTCGTTTTAGTCTAATAAAACGATAAAAATAAATAAAAAGCTACAAACACGAGAAAATGAGTTAGTAACGATGAATAAATCGAATAAAGATATGAATAAATAATATGCATGACTCGAAAAAGTTTTAATGTCACGTGATGGATTAACACGTGTTGACCGAGGTCGAAAAAAAAAGTATTTATTAAAATATGTCGCGAAAGTCGCATTTTAATATAAGGTTCGAAAAGAATTAAAAATAGAAAAGCGAAGAAACGAAAAAAAGGACTCGGCCGAATCAGGCCGCCGCGCGAGCCGCCTGGATGGCGCGCGACTCGCGTGGTGGTCTGTCCGGGTTTTTTTTTCTTTTGTCGAAAACCGTTAATTCTTTATAAATTGCGTACAAATATGGATTAATTTATACTCGATTTATATTTTCGATATTCGTCGTATTCGATATTCGATTATGAAATCGATATCGAATAGTCGGAATGATTTTATAAAAAGTTTTGAAAAACTTGTTTTTGAACGAAAATTGAAAAAAAAAAAATTGAACGAAAAAAGGTGTTAATTCTCTCCGCGTTAAAAAATCATCGAATTTTGTAAAAAAAAAAGGTAATGATTTTGTTAGCATCAACGAGAATAAATTTAATTTAGTTCTTGTAGATACGATATACGATTAGAGAATCGATATCGTATTTTAAGAACGTTATAAAAAAGTTTTTATTAACGAGAATAAATAAAAATATGATGCAACGAATGACCCGTAATAAATTTGAGACGATCGATGACCCGAAATAAAAAAAAAAGAAAGACGGACGAAAAAGGTAATAAAAAACGTGAGATAGGGAGAGAGAAAGGAAAAGAGTCGGGTTTGATTTACACCCTCAACCTACATGCTTTGTGTTCTCGGTATAAGGCTCGACAGACGGTGGCTTAGGCACGGGAGCGTCGAGATGATGTGGATGAGTTAAGGTGTCGGTTTTTGGAGTGTTTTTTTGTGTGTATGTAGGCGTGGATTCGGCCGGGTAGGATGGGACGGTTTCGTCTGCTTTTGGACAATTTTTCGGTATTCCTTCGGATGTGGATTTTGAGACTATTTTTGCTATAATAATTGTGTATGAGTTGCTGAAAAGTTGTGTGTATTGATCGATAATGAATGTATGTTTTGTGTTTGAATATGAGGTCTTATTTATAGGAATCGAGGTGGTCTTGCTTGTGTGACAAGAAACACCGGTTTGGATAGGAAACACGAGAGTTCGTAAGGGAATAAACTTCTCGTTTCTTGGTAAATAAGCCAAGAATCTCGGCTGGTGGGGAGGTATCTCGGCTGTTTCAGCCGAGTATCTGAGCTCGGGTGATACTTTGTTTCGGTTTCCGGATAGAATTCCTACTTGAGATCGAATTCCATCCTTAAACGAATTTGTTTAATATTATTTGAAGGCTGATTTTTGTAGTGTTTCAGTCCGAATTGGACGTGTAATGACACGGCCAGACCGCGTGACTCGGGAAAAATATCTTTGACCGGGTTTGACTCGGTCGCTAAAAGACGGTTTTACCCCCGGTGTCAGAATCGACCCAAATTAGTCTTATTTGACTCGAAACGACCCACTGGGCCTGAATTTGAGGTCCGTTTTGTGAGATTTGTACTCCCTAATAAGCCTAAACCAAATGTCCATGATTTCGAGCCCATATCCGAGTCCATTAAGGCATGTTTGCGTCCTATCATCATCGGGTGTTTGGCGGGACCTACTATAGACACCTGGCGGTCAAAATGTGGGTGTCTACACCAAGTAAACATCATCTTCGTCATCATTTCATATCCCGTTGATTTGAGGAATGAAAGGGGAAATGAGATGAGTACAGTCGACTACTTCTCCAGTGAAAATGGCGTGAGTAGCAAGAGGGTTATTTTTGTTACTCGGCTTATCACTGGGTAACGGTATCTTCCCACTCTCGATCAGATCTTGAATGAGATGCTTCAATTTCCAGCATTTTTCGGTGTCGTGCCTATTGCCTCGGTGATAGTGGCAATAGGCCTGAGCGTTGTAGCTTTTGGACCGTTTTTCGACAGGAACCTCCGGCATTGGGCCTATCGGCTGGATCAGGCCCTTAGAAGATAGCCTTTGTAAGGCGTTGGCATAAGTAGTCCCTATGTTAGTGAATACTCGGGTTGGAGTATTCTTTTTGGTCGAGGTGTCTAGCAAATAGACCTCGTCGAAGATGCTTCGGGTCACAGTTGTAGTTGCGGGCTTGCCAGAAGACGAGCTGGCTCCTTGATAACCCTTAGTAGAGGCCTTAGTAAGGCTCTCTAATCTTAAATCGTCTTCGATTCTGGTACCCATTTCGGTTAAGGTGGCGAAATTGGGTATGATGGCGTACAGGAGATGGATCCGGTAAGATGGGAGGAGATTTTTCACAAAGGCCTCCACTAGCACCTTTTCGCTGGGCTTGTCGACCAACTTGACACTTTCAGCCCTCCACCTTTGGAGGTATTTGGTGAAATCCTCCTTAGGATCTTGGGCCATGACCTCCAGAGTACGCATGGTCGTCTGGATCTCAGTGTTGTCCGCATAGTTTCGGGCGAACTCCGTTGCGACATCGTCCCAAGTTTTGTATTTCTTGGAATCAAGACTGTAGTACCAGGCCCTCGGGTGCTTGTCCAAGGATGAAGCAAAGATATGCTTGAACATGGTCGATTTGACCCCCTTAACCGCCATGAATTCCTTAAAAGCCCGGATGTGGAGTACCGGGTCTTCAGTCCCATCGAACATGGGTAGGCCCGTCAAGTTGAGATTAGCGGGCAATTCATCAGTTAGGGGCGAATAAGCCCGAGCATTTTCCGTGTGGATGGTGTTACTGGTGGTCGTGTGGACCTGTTCTTGCAGTTTGTGGACCGCGCTGGCCAGTTCAGCTAACGGCCCATCGTCTTCAACCCCAGCGCTAGGAGTCCCTTGTTCGACTGCGCTTACCCGGGTGAGGATGGCGATCTGATCTTCCCTCATTTTCGTCAGTTGGTCTTGAAGCTTGGCCAATGAAACGGTCAACTCGTCAATGGCTTGTTGCGTCATCGTTCGGGTGAAAGGTGGCCTGTCTGTAAGAACACCGCGTAATCAGCAACTAGCCCAAATCCTAGAACTAAAGTACATCCCGAGCAAGGGAAGAAAGGAAGCTAGGAAGGAAATGACTCGGAAAAGGACACTTAGACGGGTGACCTGTGAAAGGTGGATCTCCTTTAGGATCCAGCTGTGTGGGCTGGGCCCTGTTTGAAAGGAGGTTTACGTGAGATGATAAGTGACATCCGGAAACCGAGGTTCTGAGTAAGGGGTGAGGGTACGTGTTGGGAAGTTCACAAAGAACACCCAACCCCGCCCGCACATTAGCGGCCTCTACTAAGATATCGAATGATTTTTGAATACGCGCGTTAGTAATACGATGAATGATATGCAAACATTGTTTTCCTAAACATGCGAGGAATTGAATGGGTTGCTAAGTCGGTTTAATGCATGAAAATTAACGTCAAAGTTGAATTTAGCATGTGAGATTCGTTTTAGTATAATAAAACAAATGATAGAAAAAAAAGATGAATTTGCTACAAAAGATGAACAAACGAGTTAGTATCGATTTGTGAATAAAAATATAGCAAATACGATGAATATGCGAGATCGAGAAAATATTAGTCGAAATCTGAAAAATATTGCTAAAAAGTACCGTTTTGTATAAAAAACGAAGTTCGAAAAATAATAAAAAAAGCGAAAGACGAGTCGCATTTCAGTCGGCCGCGCGCGGCTCGCGTCCCGGCCTATTTTCGAAACCGATTTTTTGAAAATTCGATGTTTTTATTAAATCGCGTACAAATATTGCACAGTTTGCACTCGATTTAATATTTTCGATATTCGTTATATTCGATGTTCGATTATGTAATCGATATCAGATACTCGGAATAGTTTTTTTAGAAAAGATGTAAATTTTGAGAAATCGTTTTGTAGAATAAAATAAAAAAAACGAACGAAAAGGGCTAAAAAGGAAGCTCGGGTTCCAAGCCCGTGCGCGAGTCGCCTGAGAGGGGCGCGACTCGCGTGCGGGTCTGTCTCGGTTCCGTTTGTTGTTCGAAAATCGCTAATTTTGATAAATCGCGTACAGATACGAATTAATTTATACTCGATTTATGTTTTCAATATTCGTCGTATCCGATATTCGATTATGAAATCGATATCGAATATTCGGAATGAATTTTAGGAAAAGTTTTGTAAAAAAGAATTTGAACGAAAAAGATGTTAATTCTCTCCGCGTTAAAATCGTTGTATTTTGTATATGTAACGATTTTTTTTAGCATCGACGAGATTTAATTTAATTCTTTTTGGTACAATATTCGATTATAGAGAATCGATATCGTATTTTTAAGAACGTTTGTTATATGAAAATAATTTTAGTAATATCGATATTAGAAAAAAACAACGAACGACCCGTAATAAAAAAAAGGATGACCGAAGACCCGTAAAAGGAAAAAAAACGGACGACGAAAAAAGAAAAAAACGAGAAGGAGAAGAGAGAAGATAGAGAAGTCGGGTTTGGTTACACCCTCAACCTACATGTTTTAGTTTACTCGGATCGGAGCTCGTTGGAACGTGGCTTGGGCACAAGAGCGTCGAGTGGATGTCGGTGAGTTGTGGTGGCTCGGTTCGGACGTCAAGGGTGTCGGGTATCGGGGCCGGTTTTCTTCGGGTTTTAGATATAATATCGGTTTCTCGATGCTAAGTTTAAGGAGTTTTATGGATGTGTGTAATTGATGTGAATAATTCTGAATCTTCGATGCTTATTGGTGTATATTTGATAGATGAATATTGTGTGTGCAAGGGGCCTATTTATAGGGATATTCCGACCTTGGCTAGGAGAGGTATTTGAGTTAGAACTACCGCTAAGGATAGGAAACGTAAGAAGCTGAGAAGAACGAGAATTCCGTTTTCTTGGCAAAGAAGAAAGGGAATCTCGGCTGGTATGGGCTGCTCGGCCAAGTGTCCTAGCTCGGTCGAGTGTTCGATTCGGTTTTCGGATATAATTCCTACTTAAGATCGAATCCTATGCTTAAACGGATTTGTTTAATATTTTATGTAGCTGATTTTTTGTAGTATTGGAGCCCGAATCAGCCACGTGAGGTGTCACGGCTGACTCGCGTGTCTCGAGAATATTTTTGACCGGGTTTTGACTCGGTCGCTAAAAGACGGTTTTGCCCCTGGTGCCGGTTTTGACCCAAATTAGTCTTATTTGACTCGAAACGACCCACTGGGCCTGATTTTGAGGTTGGTTTTGTGAGATATGTACTCCGTAAAAAGCCCAAGCCAAATACCAATGATTTTGAGCCCGTTTCCGAATATATTAAAGCACGTTTGCGTCCGATCATCATCGGGTGTTTGTCGGAAACTACTATAGACGATGATATAGAGTTCGTAGACGCGTCGGAGGAGGAACCGGAGGTTGAAACCTCTCGGGATGAGGGTCAAAGAACATTACCGTCATCATCAC
This sequence comes from Agrostemma githago, assembly GCA_958450325.1. Taxonomy (NCBI): domain Eukaryota; kingdom Viridiplantae; phylum Streptophyta; class Magnoliopsida; order Caryophyllales; family Caryophyllaceae; genus Agrostemma; species Agrostemma githago. The sequence continues at coordinate 45,972,913 of OY288254.1, read as the reverse complement.
ACGCACCCTCTTCCTCCCACCAACCCGAACCCCAGACCTCGCAATTTTTCACCCCCAACTTCTCAGACTTTAAACCACACAGACACTCTACGTTCACCCAGTCTACCCCAGGTTTTCAGGAGGACGTCAACATGAGTCCTCCATTACACTTTTCGTTCTTCGGATCGGAGGACTATTATAACCAATGGGGGAAGCCTATAACCAATCACGTCAGACTTGGGAGAACTCGACCACCTCACTAAACCTGGCCCAGGACGCCTACAATGTGGCCAGGGATGCGCGCGATACTGCGCATAGTTTGTACTCGTACTCTAGGGAGGGTTTTGAGTACGCCCGGACCAGTTTTGAGATGGCTAGGGAGGCTTCTAGGGATGCCCAAGCAGCGAGGTTGGCGGCGGAGGAGAACCAAAGGATGTTGCAACAGCAGCAGCACTATTTTGATCAATTTTTCGGTATGCCTCTGCCAGGGTCTTACTACCCACCACCTCGCCCCCCAGGTCCTATGTGAGTTGTCGAGTGTCGTTAGTGTTAGTGTGGGGGTGTTAGTTGTCGGTTGTCAGACATCAGTAATCTGTTCTCTTGTCTCAGTCATCTCGGTCACTATCTGTCCTTGCAGCGCCAATTTTTGGCAATTGATAATTATGTTGTTGGTTGATTTGTAATTAGTAAATTTATTGGTTTGGAAAATTGTCAACCTCTCCGTGACCCTACTTGGGTCGTTACACAAGTGAGGTTTATTGCAGGTGCCTTAGAGAAGAAGGACCTGATTGTTGCTCCCAGTCTTCGGTGAATTAATCGCACCGAGACCATTTAAAAAAATCCAAAATTTTCTTTTTCTTTCAATTTTCCCGATTTGTGCGGAATTCGGGCGAGGTGACGTGATTACACCTACGCCCCTTCTTCACTTATCGATTTTTCTTCTTTTTCATTTTTCACTTCATTTTCTTTTCTTATTTTTTGATTTTTCTCTTTGGCTAGGGTCTAGGTGACGTGATTACACCCAGGCCCGCCACTTCATTTTCTTTATTTTATCTTTTATATTTTCTTTTTCTCCATTTTCATTTCTTTTCTTTTTATTCCGTTAATTTTTGAGAAATCCAAAAACATTTGAAAAATCATAAAAATTCAAAAATATTTTTCGTTCTTTTCTCTTTTTCTTTTTTGATTCTTCTCCTATTCGTGCATTTAGGACAATGTACAGTTTTAGTGTGGGGGAGGGATCTATTATCCTTTTCTTCATTTTCTTTTTCTTTTTTCCTTTAAAAACCAAAAATCCTAAAATTTTCATTTTCTTTCTTTTTTTAGTTTTCTTCCCTTTATTTTCGTTTTTTGTGTCACTTGTATTGTCTTGTATTCTCCTTCTTGTAGGTACACCGCCAACCATTTATCAAGGATACGTAAGGTAGCAGAAATGAATGAAGACCGCGAGGTAATACTTTATACCTTCGTTTTAACCCTTTCTCTAGATCTTATGCATGGAGTGTGGGCATATATGCTTTTTGGAGGTTCACTTGGTGAACATTTTGGAATTGGTGGTTGTGGATTGTGTTGACTTGAGGAAGTTTGGAGTGCTTGGCTTTACTTGTGATTTCGTTTTGTTTTTGCTTTTGTTTCCTTGTGTTTTTGTTTTTTTTGTGTTCTTTTTATTTTGTGTATAGTTTGTCTAGGTAAAGTTTTCGAAAACCCAATTTTGAGTGTAGACCGAGTGTTTATTACTCCCTTGTTAGTGACCCTTTTTGATTTTTGGACATACTTCTAGTAGAATGACCTTGAACCAATTTTTGCATTGGATTTTTACCATGAGTCCATCTTTTCTACTAGGAGTCTACATCAGGATTTGCATTTGACCACCTTGACCACCCATGGAGTGATAAGGCCTTGGTTACGGTTCCCCGTTCTCTTAGGTGACCTTACTTGAGAAGCCACTTTTAGTCCAAAATTCTCATCCTTTTATGGGTTCAAAGGTGGTGCACACCCAACTAGCCTATCTCCCTACCATTCACCCATTTCCACAAATAAGTTTGCAGGAATGTGTTTTACCTTGTTCCTCAAATGAATCATCTAGCCAAAAATGGGCTATCCGAAAGAAAAAGGGAAAAATGAAGAAGATGGGTAAATCAATATATCAAAAAAAAAAGCCCTCGATCGAAATAATGGGGTAAGAAAAGAAAAACCGAAAAGAAAATCAAAATCTCAAAAATCGTTCCCAAACCCAAATAATCCCTTTGTTGTCTTATTGCCGTGAAATGCCTACTAGAGGACCGAGTCCTGAGGAAGGAAAATAGCGGTAATTGGGCAATCCTTACCATTTTGCAAACACTTGTCCATCTTTTTGGTCTAATTGGCTTTCTCGAGTTTTGAACGACCCTCTAGGCTTAGCTTAGGAGACGGCATAACACTTACCTACATTGCTTACTAACTCCATGGTTCTCACTAACCACTCCATTTGTCGTCCCGTTGTAGGCATCTTTAGTAGAATTAGTAGGACCTTGATAAATTTTCAATGTTTTTATTGTTTGATTGTCATCCTATTAGGATTTTGTCCATGACAATTTGTGTTACTAGCTCGGTAGTGTTCTCGCTTGTCTTAAGCTCAAATCGGTACTTTCTCCGCCGTTTCGATGAGAGATTCGGTGATTTATTTTCTCTTTGGTTGCGACTATCTCTTTGTGTGTGTCTTCCTTGTTTTGTGTTTGTGTGTGTGTTAGTCGCAACCCCAATTTTGAGCAAGACCCAACTTGCCTTGCATGGAGGTACTCTACCTCATGGGTATCTCGATGTGAATTGAAGGGACGGAGCGGGCCCGTTAATTGCCTCGTATCGGCTTAGCATAGTCTAGCTTAGCAGTAGTAGCTAGTTTCTTTTTGGGTCTTTGCTCGAGGACGAGCAACGGTTTAGTGTGGGGGAATTGTTGTGTGCCAAACTTGGATCGTTTTTCCTCCCATTTAGACCCAATTTTCCTCCGTTTTGCGAGATTAGAGTGCGATTATCGCCATATTTTGCGTAATTCTCGCATTAGTGTCTCTCTTTTGCATTTTACGTATTTTTGGTAGTTTTCTGTCTATTTTGATAGGATTTTCGACCGAAAGCGTGTCCGAGCTTCCATGAGCAGGAAAGAGAGAGATAAAGTCCGAAAAGCAAAGCAGAAAACTGAAAGTTCGAGTAATCCAATTGATCGACAAAGAAAGAGACCGGAAAAGAGGCAGAAGGCCACCGGGTAAAGTTTCGCCCGGTGAGTTACCACGGGGCGAATTTTCGCCCGACGACAATTTTCCACCCCCGAAGATTTTCATGACACTCTCCACCGGGCAAAATGACCGGGCGAAATTTCGCCCACCGGGTGAAATTTCGCCCGATGGAGAAATCGGGCCGAAATTGCAAATTGAGAAGAAAATCTCACCGGGTGAAATTTCACCCGGTGGGATTATTATGTCAAGCCGCGGGGCAAAAGTTTCACCCCATGAGGATGCAAAGGATGATGGTCTACCTTAAATGAAGAGGAATTGGATTATGGACATTAAGCTTGTGTGACCCATTAAGGAACTCTATAAATACTTAACCTAGGGTTTTGTGCCACTCTTGTGCCTTGAGTGAGCCTTTAGGAGTAGGAGTAGTGTAGAAAGATTACTAGTAGTAGTAGAAGTTGTAGAAAGCTCCTTAGTAAAAATTCTCCATAAACAATTAGTAGATCTACTTAGTATTAGATTAATTCTACTCTATAATTAGTAACCAGGCTTCCATCTTTGTAGAAGATTGTGTTTTTATGTTGAAGATTCAAGGGTTTTGCAAGGGTTTATGTGACAAGATTCTTGTATTATCTCTTGAAGATTTATATTTCTTTTATTGAAGATTGAAGAATTTTGCATGGATTAGTGACAAATTCTTGCATTATTTCTCCCAAGATCAGATTCAATCTTTTATGTTTATCTTCATCTTCCTCCTTAGATTTCTCCATAGTTGGTAAATTCATTCCTCTTCTTTTTCTCCATTAGTTTATGATTTTCTCTCCTCCTTGTTAGTTTCTCTTTAGATTGTGTGTTAGTTAATTTCACTCCTTAGTGTCAATTGCTAGTATAGTTGTTATGCATGCTTTAGTTAATTTCTCCTTAGTTAGTGTTTTGTTGTTATTCATCATGACTAGTGAGTAGATTTTCTTTGGTGGGGAATTTAGGGATGAAGAATTTGATTATTTGATTCAAGGGATGTTGGTGGGTTGTTTACTTGTTGATTATAAATTTTAAGGTTTTTGTGTCTTTGTTGACCTAGACTGCAGCTAGATCGACCTTGGCTCGTTTCTATCAATATGGGGAAACGCGGGGTACAAATTACCTTAATTTGAGACTTACCCTTTCGCCGCGAAAGCGGGTATAGGTGGGTTGGGTGAAGAAACCGAAAGGTGGCATTATCCCTTTTTAACGTTGTAACTAAAACTCGATCCCGAGACTCTTAGACCCCATTTCCGAATCCCGAATCTCCCCAACACCTTTCCTATTATTGTTCCTAGCCTTAGTAAGCGTAGCTCATTAGCATTAGTTCGACCTCTCTCGACCCAAAACCCCCATCTCAATCCCAAACGCGACTAAACTCTTGACTTGACCAATATCGCTTAACCGTCTCCCTGTGGATCGATCCCGACCTACCACTACTACACTAGTTAGGTTAGTTGGTGTTAAAAATATTGTTTGCATGCGTGTCGACGACAGCGCGCATCAAAATGGCGCCGTTGCCGGGGACGGCTAGTAGTTGATTGTGTTTTTAGTTATTGTGTTTGATTGTTTTCTCTTCTCTCTTTTCCCTAGTACCGTGAGGTGCTAGGAGTCTCACCGTTTAATCCCTCATTGGCTTTTGCTCCAAACATTTTTCTATTCCTTATTCGCCGATGAAAGGGACATTCTTAACGCAACCGCAAGGGGCGACTTTTTCTTACTTAACGAGGATGAATCCCATGAGCTTCTTGACAAGATAGCCAAAAGTGGCATATGTGATAAGAAAATGCAAGAGGGTGAATCAAATGGAGACTCAAAATCGTCAAAAGACATGGAGGCCACTCTTGAAGCACAAATCGCTCAACTAGTTGGGAGATTTGACCCGATGGTTGCTAAGGACACCTTCCACCCAAAATGAGGCCCCCACCAAGAAGAGTCACCCCACCAAGAAGAATCACACCACCTAGGCGAACGTCCATCTCGCCTCCAAAGCCATATAGGGTAGATATCCCATGTGATCATTGTGGAGAATATGATCACGACTCCAACTTTTGTGTGAGGAAGGAAAATGTTTATCAAGCCAACACTCAAGGAACCTATGAAGAATCTTACATGCATAACCCTAACTTGGGGACCGAATTTTATTCCACGCCGACTCAAGGATCATATCCTTTTCCAAGAGCCCCCAATCAAAGGGTTTACCCCAATCCATATGAGCCCCATTATCAACAAAGACCTCCTCACACAAATCAATTCAATCAAGGCTATTTCTATCCTCAAGGACCACCTCGACCAAACTATGGTCCTCCTTTTGGAACCTATCTTCCATTTAATCAAGGTCCTCCAAAGCACTTTCAAGGTAACTCCCAACCCTTTTATGACATTCAACAAACGATCAAGTTTCTATTGAAAGAAAATGCGTCAAATCGAGCTAGACTTGAAGCTCTAGAAGAACGTGCCGCATCCCAAGCTCGAACTCCTCAAGAACCGACCAATTCTTTCAATCAAGCTTCCGTGAATGCCATTAAGGTGATGAGCAAAAAGAAACCGGTGAAATCTTTTGATCCACAAACTCTTGCACCTCATCCCTCAATCAATGAACTCGATGAGAAAGTGGTCAAGGATGTAACCGAAAACCAAGAAGAGATCCATCAAAGTATCTTGTAGAAGACCTTGCGTTTGTTATTAAACAAATTCCAATAGAGGACACAAATATAGTCTCTAGGATTGAAGTACCTCCTTTGAATGACAAGCCACCAATCCCATTCAATGATCAAGCTTTGGGCATGATAACCTTCACCGACCTTATTGAAAACATTGTTACAAGCACATCCATGCCTACCCTGTCCGATTACATCCGAGACATCATTTTGAAACCCTCCGAGAAGGAAAAAGCTCCCGTTTCTCAAAGGACCAACCCTAAGTCACAATTCCCATCAAACTAGGAGATCCGGGTAGTTTTTTCATTCCTTGTTCCATAGACCATGTCTTGATAGACCGAGCCCTGTGCGACCTTAGTGCCGACATTAGTTTGATGCCCTTAGCCATTGCTCGTACTATTTATATTAAAGATTTGGACTAATTCCCCGTGAATGTGCAAATGGCCGATGGAACCACTAAGGAGCCCTATGGATTGGCCCGTAACCTCATGGTTATGTGGGGAATTTATATATCCCCACCGACTTCGTCATTTTAGACATGCCAATTGAGGAGCGGAATCCTATCCTCTTGGGACGGCCTTTCCTAGCTACCGGTGGGGTGATTATCGATGTGAAGCGAGGACGTTTAACCTTCAATGTTGCTAACGAAACGGTTCAATTTGTGCTTCCCGCATTCCTTCCCGAAGATACTCCTAATACGGAGTTTTGGAACCAAATAGTGGAATTCACATCCAATGAAGAACCTTCTACCGAAGATCTTGACTATGATGATGAAGAAGACGACGGTGCCCTATTCATACTTGGTTCTACCTCCGACGAAGATATTCCCAAAGAATTTGCAATGCTTCCCTAGGTAGCACAACTTATGGCTTTGCCGGAGTTTAGAGAAAAGCTCAAGATCGGTAATGTGGAATTTGAAGTGAATGATCAAGACCCTCCGGGTTGCTTTTTAAGCAACCCCAACTAATCTCAAACTATTCAATTCGGTTTGGTGGTGTCCATAATAACCACCTTGTAAATATTTGTATATTCTCGTCTCTTTTTATTTTCTTCGAACAATAGCTTTTGGATTTTTCTCTTTGGAGCTTGGTTGTTTTGGTACCTGCAGGAATTGTGAAGATTTCTTTCGGAATTTTTGGAGTTGCGCTATGAACGATTATGAACATTATGGATTGAGAAGATAGGTTATGTCTTTGAAGAAGTTAAGGAAGGTTTGGGCCAAGTCGAAGAGGATTTTCGTAGCAAGGTCCCGTTTTGAAGTGAATTATTTTACCGGGTGAAATTTCACCCAGTGGCGACTTTGCTCGAACTAAAGGAATTGACGGAAAATCCGTCGGGCAAAATTTCACCCGGTGGAATCTCACCGGGCGAAATTTCGCCCTGCGGTAAAAATATTTTGCGACTTGGAAATTGACGGAAATCCGACCGGGCGAAATTACGCCCGGTGGTGAAATAGCGCGGAAATGTCGAAAAATGGTCCGAAGACCGTCGGGTGAAATTTTGCCCGATGGTGACCACCGGGCGAAATATCACCCCACGACACCATATCAGCCAAACTCCCCTTACCCATCTTCATTATTCACCTTTGCCTCTCTCTCTCTCTCTCTCTCCTCAATCAAACCCCAAAAACCCAAAACAAACCCCAAATCCTCCACATTAAACCACCTCTAATCTCTCCATTCCTTCACTAAAATTCAATTAAATTATATATTTCTCATCCTTATCACATTCCTATCACCTTCTTGGAGTTTGTTTTGAGAAATTGTTCCGATTCCGACAAACCCCAAACCGAGACCGTCATCACGTAATCGTCAAATTCAAGCATCAAGGATGAGGAGGGTAAAGCAAATGGCAAGGAAAAGGATATCCTCAATGCTTAATCGCAATTCGGGTTCGACGTCATCCTCTAGGTCCGAGGAGCAGGCCGAGGCTCGGGACGAATCTGTCCCGATGCCCGTTAAAACACAAAGCTTTATTCCGCGCGAACAACATGTTCCGCTTGAGGTACGTTACCCGAAAATTCGTCGTAATTTCCGTGAACCTCTGTCTGGTCTCTATTTCGCTAAAAAAGCCCATCTTGACAAATGTAAAAAATTATGGGTCTGTCGTCTCGAGCCAACCCGTTGGGCGGCTCGAGATGTAATTGTTCGTATGGGTATAGAAACGCAGGTACAAGCAATGTGCCAAAACCTTTGTAACACCCCGCAATTTTCAAATAGTGTTAAAATTTTAAACATTTATTTAAACCAAGTTTAACGCTTGAAAAATTATTTCGTGAAATAAAATGTTTTATTTTCGTTAAATTAAAAAGTATCCCGTATTTAAAAAGATGAAAGTTTATTTATCGAATTATTAAAATTTTTATCTTTCGTTAAATAAAGTTTAAAACTCGAAAATATATTTTTAATAATGACTTGTCGTTTTGCCATTTTCTCGACTCGTAAAAGTTTAATAATTTATCGAATTCTTAAAGTAATGATTTCTTATAAATTTTGTCCCATAATACTATTTACAGTCTATTTTACTTACCGTCTCACAAATTTCTTTTTAAAAATAAATTTTACGGATTCCACTATTTTAATTCCGTAATCTTATATTTCAACTTTTTAAGAAAGAAAGACGTTTGTATGAGAAACAGACCGGAACTCGATAAAAATTGGTTTTCTTCCAAGCCTCCCACGTTGGCCTCCTATATACTACTCATGCATATAACTAATGCCTCCTACATATACTCCCTACGTACACATGCATACACTACAACCCCCACCCCATTACTAATCTACATCTACTCACTACTCTACATTACCACACTTGCTACACATCCTACTTCCTCATATACTATATATACTACTCCCTCACTTCCTCTATACAGATATAGCAGTACATACATAGTACTACTTACATATTACTACTATTACTCCGTATATTACTCCCTATACATTACTACTACTACTTAGTACTTATTACGTAGTATACTACTTCTACTTACTATATTATATACTCCGTACTATATACTATATTTACTCCCTCCTTACTATATTATATACTCCGTACTATATACTATATTTACTCCCTCCTCTTTTTCTATAATTGGAGCATCGGGAATGAGGAGCTACCCAGCAATTGGCAGGATAACTTTTCTGGAACCATATTTGGGTCAAATCATTTCGACCCGAAAATTTCTTTAAAGGAGGAAAAGGACGACTTTCCTAATGTAGACCGTATTATTGACCCAAATGATCTTAAATTTCTAATAACGTTGATGGTAGGGATTTGTCACGTCCCTAGCCGATCAATATAACACCGACTAACCTAGTGAGTAGCTAGGGTAAGTCGGGATCGTATCCACGAGGATGGTATATCAAGGTTTAGACTAAGTCTACCTACAACGAGACTAGATTACCAAACGAACACAAAGAATGCAATAAAAGGAAAACTATTGAGGAGGAGGAATAAGAACTAGACTATCAATGCTAAACAATGCTAATGATCGATCTAACAAATAAACTAGAGTAAACGATGTCTAACTAAGAAGATGAACTCAAATATGGAAAGAAGTGGGGTAGGTTGGGTTCATAGGAGTAGAAGGATAATTGGGGTGAGCAAGGGTAAAGGTGTCTCCTAATCGCTAGAGTCGGTCCGGGATCTCGCAACTTAGACCGATGTCAAGATGAGTCCGGGCTCTCGCAACTTAGACCCTAGTCGGCACTCTCGTGACTATGACTATTCTCAACATTTCCACAAAATAAGCAATCAATGAGAAGATGAACACAAGCATGGGAAGCATGGTCACTACAACTCACACAAGCATATCAACAAACACATAGAGTGCCTACAATGTGACTAACAACAAAGATACAACCTTTTCCCCTTAATCAACCCTAATCATCCATAATCTACCCCTAATCCCCCTACTAACCCCACAAGAAGACTACTCACTCATTATCAATGAGAAACTAACATTCACAAGAGAAAACAAACTCATAAACCAAACATCCATTATGAACAATGAGAACAATGATACTAACAATATGAAAAGATTCAAACAAGATTAAATAAACAAGATTAAGAGTAAGAAAGGTTATACCAACACTAAGGAGATGAAAAGATGAAATCTTGTATAAATAAGAACCCAAATAAAACCCAAGGTTGTCAATCTTGGAGAATTCTTCAAGTATCCTCTTAATACAAGAACTAATTACAATAATTAACTAAGGATTAACTAAGATTAAGGGAAGATTAAAGCTACTGAGTGAGAGTAAATCTAGGGTTTTGGAGGCTTAAACTAATGTAGGTTAAGATAAGATGTCTTAAAATTACAAGAAGGGAGTATATATATGGGTACAAGAATGAAGGAGAAGAAAGAAAAAGAGTCGTGCAGCAGCATCACGGTCCCGACCGGGACGGATCATCCCAATCGGGACGGCCCTGTCATCCCGATCGGGACGGGATGATCCCGACCGGGATGGGCTCACAGCAGCCCTCTTAATGTAGCACCCCATCCCGAACGGGATGAGGCCATCCCGAACGGGATGGGTCTTGTATGCCTTCCTTAAACACTCTTTGGTCCTTCCTTGCCTCTCATGGGCTTCCCACCGATTCTCGGGACTCGAGATCGGGTCTCGGAGGCTCGGGATTGGGCCCCAAGGTCTCAGGGTCGATTCCAAGGTCTCGAGTCATCGTTCCTTTATCTCGTTGGCTCCAAAATGTGTAGGTATTGAGTCGGAATCGCTCCAACTCTTCCAATTCGGCCTCGGGAACCTGAAACGAACTAAAGGGAGCATAAGAAGCCCATGAATCGCTCCAAAGGAGCGATTCCACAAGGAAAAAGGGACCAAAACACAACAAATAGGCACTACAAACTACACTTATCAACTCCCCCACACTTAACCCTTACTCGCCCTCGAGTAAGCACAAACTAACTACTACACTAGCCGAATGGGTATTAGCGCACCCTACGCCCCTTCAACTCACGCGAGTGCACTTAGAGGACAAGTGCACTCCGCAAGGCAAGTTGGGTCTTGCGACAAAACTGTGGATGCAACCGGACACAAAACACATAAACAAACAAACACACAAACAAACACATAGACGGTTGCACCCGAAACAAAAGAAATACCGCTTCCCTATAAAAGCGGTGAATGAAACACCGGCTTAGGACTCGAGGTAAGCGACAACGTTCCCAAGCTAGCAATACAAACCAAGGTGGACTAAACCCTAATAGTATGACGATAAAGGAATAAAAACGTTGGTAACTTACCTAGGTCCTCCTAACTTTCTAAAAACGTACTACGGGACGATCGGCGGAGTGGAAAAGTGAGGAACCACGGTGTTAGTCGACATTGTAGGTAAGTGAGACCCCGCCCCCTTTAGCGTGAGCCAAGAGGGTCGTCCCGTGTCCAAAACCGCTTAACTAGTCCAAGTAAAAAGGTGGAAAACATGCAAATTGAATGAAGACCGACTAATGCCGCTATCATCCTTCCTAGGGACTCGGTCCTTTGGTAGGCTCTTCACGGCAAAAGTCGGAAAAAGGCTTATTTTTGTGGGGATTTGTTTTTGTGAGATGGGTTTTCTTTTGGCATTTTCTTTCTTTTCGACGTTTTGATTTGTTTTGCCATGCCATTCTTTTTCTTCTTTTCTATTTTCTTTTTGGCTTTTGTGCCTTTTCTTTTTCTTCATTTCTTTTCTTTCTTTCATTTTTTTCTCTTTTTTTTTTCCTTTTCTTTGCCCTTTTTGGCAAGATTTGGCTTTGTTGGCATTTTCATTGTATAACAAGAAAGAGAGAATCAACATATTGCGTTTTATTGTGTGGAGATGCGTAGGAGGTAGGGAAATGGGAGAGTCGGGAAGCGTCCTTCCCTTCAAACCCACAAAAAGGGGAAACTTGGACTAATCAAACGATCCTAAACACGGTCACCTAAGGGACGAGACTCGGTAACCAAGGTCTTTTCACACCGTGGGTGGTCATAATGGTCAAAGGTGCAAATCCTGCAGTAAATTCCTAGTAAGCTAGGTGGACGCAAGGTAAAGGACCAACGAAATCATTGATTTAGGGTCATTCTACTAGGCTAAAGTCCTAGACTCGATTTACACTACTAGGAGAGGAATGATAGACACTCACATTCTAGCCTCTAAACCGGGTTTTCGAAAATGTTTTACGCACAAGACACACAACACAAAAAAAATGAAGACTCAACGAGAACGAACGAAAGAAAAAGAAGCAAAAGCAACAAAACAAGAACAAAACAAAACGAACACGTACAAAATACACACCACCCCAAACTTCCAAATGAGCAACCAATCATCCACAAACTTTACAAAGCTCCACCCGAGCACACCACAACACATATCTCCTCCAAACTCCACAAGAAACAAAGAGGAAAAAGGGTTGAAAAGATGTTACCGGGTGTCTTGAAAGCTTTCCAAAGCTAGCGGTGATTAAGCGACCTATAAGGAAAGAGGGAGGCAAAACACGCACACAAAACAAATATACGACACAATGACACAAAAGGAAAACACACAAAAGAAAAATCTTTTTGATTTTTGTGAAAAAATTTCAAATTTTTAGGGATTTTTAAGATTTTTTCGAAAAACTAAGAAAATAAACTAAACTATACTAGAATATCGCTCCCCCACACTTAAATCGAGCCATGTCCTCATGCTCGATCGTAGGGTGCGGAGAGACAAAAGAAAAAGAAAATAAATTACGAAAATAAAGCTAAAAATCAAAAATAAAGTGAAGAAAATGGGGAAGGTGTCCAGCCGGGGTGTAGTCAAGTCACCATGGGCCGAGACAAGAAAAATATATGGATGGGGGAAGAAATAAAAAGAAGGAAATAAAAGGAAATGGGAGGGGAGGGCTAGGTGTAATCAAGTCACCTAGCCCGAATTCCGCCTAAATCCGACTAAATCCTCAAAAAGGGGTGAAAATCTTGTAATCGGATTTTTCGATTGACTCTCGACGCAATCACGTCGTCGAGAGTCGGGAGCAATCAACACCAAAGCCTCGAAGGCCACCGTGACATCAAGACACAAAGGGAATAAACAAAGGAAAACAAGTGACAACAAAAACGGAAAAGAAAGGATAGTTGCCATACCATAGGTTAGCAACTCACTCTCTCCATCGTCTCATAGATCAATAAGGGCACGCTTGTCTTCATCATAGCTTGTCCGCTTTATTCTCGATAACATCGCATGGTAGAGGTGGTAAAGGTGTGAGGGGGGTGGGATTTTATGTGGATCTCGGTATAAAGTAAGGTGTATGGGTCATATGATAGGAACAAGGAGGAGTAGGGAGGTTGTGAGGGGGCATAAAACGGTTGGGTGGACTTGTTTTGCGAAGAAGAAACATAAAGGGGGAGCAGAGGACCATCCCGGTCGGGAAGACTGATCCCGATCGGGTTACCTCACCCGTCCCGGTCGGGACGACCTCATCCCGGTCGGGACGGACCCACAGTAAGCTCAAATCTTGGTACACCCATCCCGATCGGGACGGCTCCTTCCCGGTCGGGATGCCACACCCGTCCCGGTCGGGACGAACTCACAGGAAGCTCCAAATATGGCGCACCCATCCCGATCGGGACGGGTCCTTCCCGGTCGGGACACCTCATCCCGGCCGGGATGGGTCTTCTTCAACTTCCACAATCCCCAAAAGCTTGCTTCAAGCTTCAAAAACCCGATCCTCGTGCCAACAACCCAAGGTATATCATCCCCAATCCTCTCTAGGAGCGTTCTCACTTCACCTATAAAGCATTACTCAAACATACATCAAACTCTCTCCCTCACAACACTCCTCAATCAATCCAAATAACAAGAATTCACCAAGAAAAACCAAAGAAAATATAATACAAGGATATATACAATGAGACGGTTCTTGTGGGACTCCGTCAAACCAAGGTGGTGCTATCTTCAATCTTTTTCAACAACCAAAACTAGTTCCATCTCCATCAAGGGCACGTAAGAACAAGTCGAAGGCCCTTGAGAAGTCTTCAATCAAGCTCGTAATGTAACCGGCGACATTTCAAGGCTCCTCATGGCCTTGCCTTGACGTTCCCGGGGCATCCCGCTCTTCCAAGTTCAACGGCTTGAACTTGTACTTTTGGTCCTTGGGGATATACCCAAACGTCCACCGGTCCTCATGCGGCCCCAAGGGAGGCTCATCTTCTTCCTTGTCATTGCACTTCAACTTGTCGTCAAACCCATGAATTGGGCACTCATCTTCCTCCATATCGGAGTCATCATCATCAAGTACATAAGAGTACTTCTTCAAGCTTTGTTCCGGTTCACCCCTTAGATCGATGTCTTTCTTGGCTTGGATCATATTGCATGTCTCATCGCTAGTAGGCGAAGTGTTGCCTTGGAGGTCGAACACTATCTTTTCCTCGCCTAACTCAAATGTGATCCTACCTTTCTTCACATCGATCATGGCACCCGCGGTGTGTAAAAATGGGCGCCCAAAAATAATGGGAGTGTTGGCATCCTCCGACATGTCGAGCACAATGAAGTCGACCGGAATGAAGTATTTCCCCACTCGTACCGGTACGTCCTCTAACATTCCTAATGGTCGATTGAATGATTTATCGGCCATTTGGAGGGTGAGGGACGTACATTTCAACTCCTTCATTCCGAGTCGGCAACAAATAGAATAGGGGATGATGCTCACACTCGCGCCCAAGTCACATAACGCATTCTTGATCAAGAAGTTGCCTATGGTGCAAGGGATCGAAAAACTACCCGGATCCTTCAACTTCGGAAGCGTGGAACCTTGGATAAGCTCGCTCACCACCCTCGTGAACGCTACGGTTTCTTCCTTGTCGACGGATCTCTTCCTAGCTAAAAATATTTCTCTCATAAATCTTCCATATGCCAGGATTTGGGTAAGTAATTCGGTGAACGGGACACTAACATCCAATTTCTTCACAATACTAAGGAACTTGTCGTAATGAGTGTCCACCTTAGTCTTCATTTGCCTCGATGGGTAAGGCAACTTGATTTGGTACTTGTTTTGATCAATTGGGGTGGACTCTTCACTTGACACTTTCCCTTTACCCTTTTCCTGTGCTTGAAGTGGGGGAGGAGTGTCTTCTTGGGGTTTCTCGGCCTCCTCAATTGGAATGTCAAAGCTTGCATTATCTTGAGAGGGGGGTATGACTTCTTGTCTTGGTTCTTGCTCACTAGGTGAAAAAGGGGGTTCATAGGACGTACCACTCCTCGTAGTAATAGCATTTACATGCTCAAATTTTGGTGTTTCGCCTTGAGGAGGTAGTTGCCCCTTTTGTCTTGAGGAGCTCCCCGAAGCTAGTTGAGATATTTGATTCTCAAGTATCTTCATACGGGTATCTCTCATTGCGTTTTCCCCTTGAATATAAGTGAAGAGCTCATGATGATGCCTTGACATGTCCACTTGACTTTGTTGCAAATCTTGATTACTCCTTTGTATTTCTGTCAAAGTCTTTTGAATGTCAAAATCCCGAGGTGGGGACGATGGATTATGTGGAGTGTCGGTGATGGCGAGAGGAATGCCATAATCATGAGTAGGAGACCGGCTCCTAGGCTTGCTTTGTTGTTGTTGATTTTGAGTTGCTTGTTGACGGTTCCCTTGGAACCCATGAGAATTACCTTGTTGATGGCCTTGATTGTTGCCATGGTTACGGTTTTGATATCCTTGAAAATTTTGGTTTCCTTGGAAACCACCTTGATTGAAGTTCCCTTGTTGGAACCCTTGCTTGTTGTTGAAGTTGCCTTGGTTATTTTGCTTGAAATTGTTGAAGAGTCTTTGGTTACCCACATAACCTTGGTAACTTTCATTGTTGTCCCGTAAGGGAGGTGGAACATAGGGACGATGTTGTTGTTGATGTTGAAAGGCTTGTTGTTGGGGGACTTGTTGGGAAGCTTGGAATTGATTAGGGTAAGAGGTACCTTGCCTGAACGTTTGAAAGGCGTTCACTTGCTCGATACTTCCACGACAATACATAGGATCATGTCCAACGATTCCACAAGTGTCGCACATCCCAAAGTAAGGTGTAGGAGGTGTGAACCCCAAAGCATTCACTTCTTGAATCGGTTGATGGTGGGATGAACTAGAGCCTTGGACTTGGTTGAGGTGGCTTTGGAGCTTCTTGTCAATAGTCTCCATGTGTGTTTTAAGTTGAGCTCCAAGGTCAATGCTTAACTTAGTGATAGCATCGACCTCATGCATGCCTCCCCGATGTGCCTTCCTAGGCCTAGAGTATTGCGAATTATGCACCGCCATCTCTTCGATTCTCGCCCATGTTTGGTCGTCATCGACCTCGGTAAACCTACCATTGGAGCCCATGTTGAGAATGGCTCTCGAGTCCTCATAAAGTCCATTCCAAAAATGTTGCACCAAGAACCATTGTGAGAGTCCATGATGAGGGCATGATCTTACCAAAGACTTAAACCGCTCCCAAGCTTCATATAGGCTCTCTTCATCCCTTTGTTGAAACCCGGTGATGGAGGCCCTAAGCAAGTTCGTCTTTTCCGGAGGGTAAAACTTTTGGTAGAACGCCAAGGCAAGCTTTTTCCAAGTGTCGATACCCATGGTTGCCCTATCATGACTCTTGATCCATTGCTTCGCTTTTCCAATAAGAGAAAACGGGAAGAGTACCCATCGAATTTGATCTTGAGTAACCCCGGTTTGAGATATAGCGTCACAATAATCGGAGAAAGTCTCCATATGTTGGTGCGGGTCTTCAGTGGGCAAACCACTAAATGGGCTCCTCTCCACAAGTTGGATAAATTGAGTCTTTGCCACAAAATTCCCGGTATAGGTTTCCGGTAATGCACTCGGTCCCGGCAAGTCATCTTCCGTAAAAGTGGAGTGAGAGGAAAACTTAGGCATTCTTGGATGTAAGGGAGAAGATGGTGGCGTAGAGAGTGTTGATGTAGATGAAGAGGGGGAACTAGGAGAAGAATCACCGAAGGGATTGATGAAGGTCCCTCCGGTCGTCTCTCGAGGTGAATTGCTCAAGTCGGCTCTTTGGGCTTGCCATTGATGAGTGGTGCTTGCACTTGGTTGAGAGATCCTAACTCGATTAATCGTCCGTTGGCGAAAGGCTCGAAAGAGTCTCTCCGGCTCTGGATTAAAGAGATAGAAGTCGCCTCCCCTCCTAGGCATACACTACACACTAAAACAAACGTGAGAACACCTAGTGCTTTGTGGGCACTAGGCAACGACAATAAACAAACACAACTAGAGACAAAGAGAAAAAGAAGAAAAACTAGAGAATATTCACAAGAGAAGATGTGGGAACACAAAGAAGAGTAACTAAGTCTAGAAATAAGCAAACTAAGTCTAAACAATGCACCGTCCCCGGCAACGGCGCCAAATTGATGGTAGGGATTCGTCACGTCCCTAGCCGATCAATATAACACCGACTAACCTAGTGAGTAGCTAGGGTAAGTCGGGATCGTATCCACGAGGACGGTATATCCAGGTTTAGACTAAGTCTACCTACAACGAGACTAGATTACCAAACGAACACAAAGAATGCAATAAAAGGAAAACTATTGAGGAGGAGGAATAAGAACTAGACTATCAATGCTAAACAACGCTAATGATCGATCTAACAAATAAACTAGAGTAAACGATGTCTAACTAAGAAGATGAACTCAAATATGGAAAGAAGTGGGGTAGTTCGGGTTCATAGGAGTAGAAGGATAATTGGGGTGAGCAAGGGTAAAGGTGTCTCCTAATCGCTAGAGTCGGTCCGGGCTCTCGCAACTTAGACCGATGTCAAGGTGAGTCCGGGCTCTCGCAACTTAGACCCTAGTCGGCACTCTCGTGACTATGACTATTCTCAACATTTCCACAAAATAAGCAATCAATGAGAAGATGAACACAAGCATGGGAAGCATGGCCACTACAACTCACACAAGCATATCAACAAACACATAGAGTGCCTACAATGTGACTAACAACAAAGATACAACCTTTTCCCCTTAATCAACCCTAATCATCCATAATCTACCCCTAATCCCCCTACTAACCCCACAAGAAGACTACTCACTCATTATCAATGAGAAACTAACATTCACAAGAGAAAACAAACTCATAAACCAAACATCCATTATGAACAATGAGAACAATGATACTAACAATATGAAAAGATTCAAACAAGATTAAATAAACAAGATTAAGAGTAAGAAAGGTTATACCAACACTAAGGAGATGAAAAGATGAAATCTTGTATAAATAAGAACCCAAATAAAACTCAAGGTTGTCAATCTTGGAGAATTCTTCAAGTATCCTCTTAATACAAGAACTAATTACAATAATTAACTAAGGATTAACTAAGATTAAGGGAAGATTAAAGCTACTGAGTGAGAGTAAATCTAGGGTTTTGGAGGCTTAAACTAATGTAGGTTAAGATAAGATGTCTTAAAATTACAAGAAGGGAGTATATATATGGGTACAAGAATGAAGGAGAAGAAAGAAAAAGAGTCGTGCAGCAGCATCACGGTCCCGACCGGGACGGATCATCCCAATCGGGACGGCCCTGTCATCCCGATCGGGACGGGATGATCCCGACCGGGATGGGCTCACAGCAGCCCTCTTAATGTAGCACCCCATCCCGAACGGGATGAGGCCATCCCGAACGGGATGGGTCTTGTATGCCTTCCTTAAACACTCTTTGGTCCTTCCTTGCCTCTCATGGGCTTCCCACCGATTCTCGGGACTCGGGATCGGGTCTCGGAGGCTCGGGATTGGGCCCCAAGGCCTCGGGGTCGATTCCAAGGTCTCGAGTCATCGTTCCTTTATCTCGTTGGCTCCAAAATGTGTAGGTATTGAGTCGGAATCGCTCCAACTCTTCCAATTCGGCCTCGGGAACCTGAAACGAACTAAAGGGAGCATAAGAAGCCCATGAATCGCTCCAAAGGAGCGATTCCACAAGGAAAAAGGGACCAAAACACAACAAATAGGCACTACAAACTACACTTATCAACTCCCCCACACTTAACCCTTACTCGCCCTCGAGTAAGCACAAACTAACTACTACACTAGCCGAATGGGTATTAGCGCACCCTACGCCCCTTCAACTCACGCGAGTGCACTTAGAGGACAAGTGCACTCCGCAAGGCAAGTTGGGTCTTGCGACAAAACTGTGGATGCAACCGGACACAAAACACATAAACAAACAAACACACAAACAAACACATAGACGGTTGCACCCAAAACAAAAGAAATACCGCTTCCTTCTAAAAGCGGTGAATGAAACACCGGCTTAGGACTCGAGGTAAGCGACAACGTTCCCAAGCTAGCAATACAAATCAAGGTGGACTAAACCCTAATAGTATGACGATAAAGGAATAAAAACGTTGGTAACTTACCTAGGTCCTCCTAACTTTCTAAAAACGTACTACGGGACGATCGGCGGAGTGGAAAAGTGAGGAACCACGGTGTTAGTCGACACTGTAGGTAAGTGAGACCCCGCCCCCTTTAGCGTGAGCCAAGAGGGTCGTCCCGTGTCCAAAACCGCTTAACTAGTCCAAGTAAAAAGGTGGAAAACATGCAAATTGAGGGAAGACCGACTAATGCCGCTATCATCCTTCCTAGGGACTCGGTCCTTTGGTAGGCTCTTCACGGCAAAAGTCGGAAAAAGGCTTATTTTTGTGGGGATTTGTTTTTGTGAGATGGGTTTTCTTTTGGCATTTTCTTTCTTTTCGACGTTTTGATTTGTTTTGCCATGCCATTCTTTTTCTTCTTTTCTATTTTCTTTTTGGCTTTTGTGCCTTTTCTTTTTCTTCATTTCTTTTCTTTCTTTCATTTTTTTCTTTCTTCTTTTTTTTCCTTTTCTTTGCCCTTTTTGGCAAGATTTGGCTTTGTTGGCATTTTCATTGTATAACAAGAAAGAGAGAATCAACATATTGCGTTTTATTGTGTGGAGATGCGTAGGAGGTAGGGAAATGGGAGAGTCGGGGAGCGTCCTTCCCTTCAAACCCACAAAAAGGGGAAACTTGGACTAATCAAACGATCCTAAACACGGTCACCTAAGGGACGAGACTCGGTAACCAAGGTCTTTTCACACCGTGGGTGGTCATAATGGTCAAAGGTGCAAATCCCGCAGTAAATTCCTAGTAAGCTAGGTGGACTCAAGGTAAAGGACCAACGAAATGATTGATTTAGGGTCATTCTACTCGGCTAAAGTCCAAGACTAGATTTACACTACTAGGAGAGGAATGATAGACACTCACACTCTAGCCTCTAAACCGGGTTTTCGAAAATGGTTTACGCACAAGACACACAACACAAAAAAAAATGAAGACTCAACGAGAACGAACGAAAGAAAAAGAAGCAAAAGCAACAAAACAAAACGAACACGTACAAAACACACACCACCCCGAACTTCCAAATGAGCAACCAATCATCCACAAACTTTACAAAGATCCACCCGAGCACACCACAACACATATCTCCTCCAAACTCCACAACAAACAAAGAGGAAAAAGGGTTGAAAAGATGTTACCGGGTGTCTTGAAAGCTCTCCAAAGCTAGCGGTGATTAAGCGACCTATAAGGAAAGAGGGAGGCAAAACACGCACACAAAACAAATATACGACACAATGACACAAAAGGAAAACACACAAAAGAAAAATCTTTTTGATTTTTGTGAAAAAAATTTAAATTTTTAGGGATTTTTAAGATTTTTTCGAAAAACTAAGAAAATAAACTAAACTATACTAGAATATCGCTCCCCCACACTTAAATCGAGCCATGTCCTCATGCTCGATCGTAGGGTGCGGAGAGACAAAAGAAAAAGAAAATAAATTACGAAAATAAAGCTAAAAATCAAAAATAAAGTGAAGAAAAGGGGGAAGGTGTCCAGCCGGGGTGTAGTCAAGTCACCATGGGCCGAGACAAGAAAAAGATATGGATGGGGGAAGAAATAAAAAGAAGGAAATAAAAGGAAATGGGAGGGGAGGGCTAGGTGTAATCAAGTCACCTAGCCCGAATTCCGCCTAAATCCGACTAAATCCTCAAAAAGGGGTGAAAATCTTGTAATCGGATTTTTCGATTGACTCTCGACGCAATCACGTCGTCGAGAGTCGGGAGCAATCAACACCAAAGCCTCGAAGGCCACCGTGACATCAAGACACAAAGGGAATAAACAAAGGAAAACAAGTGACAACAAAAACGGAAAAGAAAGGATAGTTGCCATACCATAGGTTAGCAACTCACTCTCTCCATCGTCTCATAGATCAATAAGGGCACGCTTGTCTTCATCATAGCTTTTCCGCTTTATTCTCGATAACATCGCATGGTAGAGGTGGTAAAGGTGTGAGGGGGGTGGGATTTTATGTGGATCTCGGTATAAAGTAAGGTGTATGGGTCATATGATAGGAACAAGGAGGAGTAGGGAGGTTGTGAGGGGGCATAAAACGGTTGGGTGGACTTGTTTTGCGAAGAAGAAACATAAAGGGGGAGCAGAGGACCATCCCGGTCGGGAAGACTGATCCCGATCGGGGTACCACACCCGTCCCGGTCGGGACGGACCCACAGTAAGCTCAAATCTTGGTACACCCATCCCGATCGGGACGGCTCCTTCCCGGTCGGGATGCCACACCCGTCCCGGTCGGGACGCCCTCATCCCGGTCGGGACGAACTCACAGGAAGCTCCAAATATGGCGCACCCATCCCGATCGGGACGGGTCCTTCTCGGTCGGGTTGCCTTACCCTTCCCGGTCGGGACGCCTCATCCCGGCCGGGATGGGTCTTCTTCAACTTCCACAATCCCCAAAAGCTTTCTTCAAGCGTCAAAAACTCGATCCTCGTGCCAACAACCCAAGGTATATCATCGCCAATCCTCTCTAGGAGCGTTCTCACTTCACCTATAAAGCATTACACAAACATACATCAAACTCTCTCCCTCACAACACTCCTCAATCAATCCAAATAACAAGAATTCACCAAGAAAAACCAAAGAAAATATAATACAAGGATATATACAATGAGACGGTTCTTGTGGGACTCCGTCAAACCAAGGTGGTGCTATCTTCAATCTTTTTCAACAACCAAAACTAGTCCCATCTCCATCAAGGGCACGTTAGAACAAGTCGAAGGCCCTTGAGAAGTCTTCAATCAAGCTCGTAATGTAACCGGCCACATTCCAAGGCTCCTCATGGCCTTGCCTTGACGTTCCCGGGGCATCCCGCTCTTCCAAGTTCAACGGCTTGAACTTGTACTTTTGGTCCTTGGGGAATACCCAAACGTCCACCGGTTCTCATGCGGCCCCAAGGGAGGCTCATCTTCTTCCTTGTCATTGCACTTCAACTTGTCGTCAAACCCATGAATTGGGCACTCATCTTCCTCCATATCGGAGTCATCATCATCAAGTACATAAGAGTACTTCTTCAAGCTTTGTTCCGGTTCACCCCTTAGATCGATGTCTTTCTTGGCTTGGATCATATTGCATGTCTCATCGCTAGTAGGCGAAGTGTTGCCTTGGAGGTCGAACACTATCTTTTCCTCGCCTAACTCAAATGTGATCCTACCTTTCTTCACATCGATCATGGCACCCGCGGTGTGTAAAAATGGGCGCCCAAAAATAATGGGAGTGTTGGCATCCTCCGACATGTCGAGCACAATGAAGTCGACCGGAATGAAGTATTTCCCCACTCGTACCGGTACGTCCTCTAACATTCCTAATGGTCGATTGAATGATTTATCGGCCATTTGGAGGGTGAGGGACGTACATTTCAACTCCTTCATTCCGAGTCGGCAACAAATAGAATAGGGGATGATGCTCACACTCGCGCCCAAGTCACATAACGCATTCTTGATCAAGAAGTTGCCTATGGTGCAAGGGATCGAAAAACTACCCGGATCCTTCAACTTCGGAAGCGTGGAACCTTGGATAAGCTCGCTCACCACCCTCGTGAACGCTACGGTTTCTTCCTTGTCGACGGATCTCTTCCTAGCTAAAAAAATTTCTCTCATAAATCTTCCATATGCCAGGATTTGGGTAAGTAATTCGGTGAACGGGACACTAACATCCAATTTCTTCACAATACTAAGGAACTTGTCGTAATGAGTGTCCACCTTAGTCTTCATTTGCCTCGATGGGTAAGGCAACTTGATTTGGTACTTGTTTTGATCAATTGGGGTGGACTCTTCACTTGACACTTTCCCTTTACCCTTTTCCTGTGCTTGAAGTGGGGGAGGAGTGTCTTCTTGGGGTTTCTCGGCCTCCTCAATTGGAATGTCAAAGCTTGCATTATCTTGAGAGGGGGGTATGACTTCTTGTCTTGGTTCTTGCTCACTAGGTGAAAAAGGGGGTTCATAGGACGTACCACTCCTCGTAGTAATAGCATTTACATGCTCAAATTTTGGTGTTTCGCCTTGAGGAGGTAGTTGCCCCTTTTGTCTTGAGGAGCTCCCCGAAGCTAGTTGAGATATTTGATTCTCAAGTATCTTCATACGGGTATCTCTCATTGCGTTTTCCCCTTGAATATAAGTGAAGAGCTCATGATGATGCCTTGACATGTCCACTTGACTTTGTTGCAAATCTTGATTACTCCTTTGTATTTCTGTCAAAGTCTTTTGAATCTCAAAATCCCGAGGTGGGGACGATGGATTATGTGGAGTGTCGGTGATGGCGAGAGGAATGCCATAATCATGAGTAGGAGACCGGCTCCTAGGCTTGCTTTGTTGTTGTTGATTTTGAGTTGCTTGTTGACGGTTCCCTTGGAACCCATGAGAATTACCTTGTTGATGGCCTTGATTGTTGCCATGGTTGCGGTTTTGATATCCTTGAAAATTTTGGTTTCCTTGGAAACCACCTTGATTGAAGTTCCCTTGTTGGAACCCTTGCTTGTTGTTGAAGTTGCCTTGGTTATTTTGCTTGAAATTGTTGAAGGGTCTTTGGTTACCCACATAACCTTGGTAACTTTCATTGTTGTCCCGTAAGGGAGGTGGAACATAGGGACGATGTTGTTGTTGATGTTGAAAGGCTTGTTGTTGGGGGACTTGTTGGGAAGCTTGGAATTGATTAGGGTAAGAGGTACCTTGCCTGAACGTTTGAAAGGCGTTCACTTGCTCGATACTTCCACGACAATACATAGGATCATGTCCAACGATTCCACAAGTGTCGCACATCCCAAAGTAAGGTGTAGGAGGTGCGAACCCCAAAGCATTCACTTCTTGAATTGGTTGATGGTGGGATGAACTAGAGCCTTGGACTTGGTTGAGGTGGCTTTGGAGGTTCTTGTCAATAGTCTCCATGTGTGTTTTAAGTTGAGCTCCAAGGTCAATGCTTAACTTAGTGATAGCATCGACCTCATGCATGCCTCCCCGATGTGCCTTCCTAGGCCTAGAGTATTGCGAATTATGCACCGCCATCTCTTCAATTCTCGCCCATGTTTGGTCGTCATCGACCTCGGTAAACCTACCATTGGAGCCCATGTTGAGAATGGCTCTCGAGTCCTCATAAAGTCCATTCCAAAATTGTTGCACCAAGAACCATTGTGAGAGTCCATGATGAGGGCACGATCTTACCAAAGACTTAAACCGCTCCCAAGCTTCATATAGGCTCTCTTCATCCCTTTGTTGAAACCCGGTGATGGAGGCCCTAAGCAAGTTCGTCTTTTCCGGAGGGTAAAACTTTTGGTAGAACGCCAAGGCAAGCTTTTTCCAAGTGTCGATACCCATGGTTGCCCTATCGAGACTCTTGATCCATTGCTTCGCTTTTCCAATAAGAGAAAACGGGAAGAGTACCCATCGAATTTGATCTTGAGTAACCCCGGTTTGAGATATAGCGTCACAATAATCGGAGAAAGTCTCCATATGTTGGTGCGGGTCTTCGGTGGGCAAACCACTAAATGGGCTCCTCTCCACAAGTTGGATAAATTGAGTCTTTGCCACAAAATTCCCGGTATAGGTTTCCGGTAATGCACTCGGTCCCGGCAAGACATCTTCCGTAAAAGTGGAGTGAGAGGAAAACTTAGGCATTCTTGGATGTAAGGGAGAAGATGGTGGTGTAGAGAGTGTTGATGTAGATGAAGAGGGGGAACTAGGAGAAAAATCACCGAAGGGATTGATGAAGGTCCCTCTGGTCGTCTCTCGAGGTGAATTGCTCAAGTCGGCTCCTTGGGCTTGCCCTTGATGAGTGGTGCTTGCACTTGGTTGAGAGATCCTAACCCGATTAATCGTCCGTTGGCGAAAGGCTCGAAAGAGTCTCTCCGGCTCTGGATTAAAGAGATAGAAGTCGCCTCCCCTCCTAGGCATACACTACACACTAAAACAAACGTGAGAACACCTAGTGCTTTGTGGGCACTAGGCAACGACAATAAACAAACACAACTAGAGACAAAGAGAAAAAGAAGAAAAACTAGAGAATATTCACAAGAGAAGATGTGGGAACACAAAGAAGAGTAACTAAGTCTAGAAATAAGCAAACTAAGTCTAAACAATGCACCGTCCCCGGCAACGGCGCCAAATTGATGGTAGGGATTCGTCACGTCCCTAGCCGATCAATATAACACCGACTAACCTAGTGAGTAGCTAGGGTAAGTCGGGATCGTATCCACGAGGACGGTATATCAAGGTTTAGACTAAGTCTACCTACAACGAGACTAGATTACCAAACGAACACAAAGAATGCAATAAAAGGAAAACTATTGAGGAGGAGGAATAAGAACTAGACTATCAATGCTAAACAATGCTAATGATCGATCTAACAAATAAACTAGAGTAAACGATGTCTAACTAAGAAGATGAACTCAAATATGGAAAGAAGTGGGGTAGGTCGTGTTCATAGGAGTAGAAGGATAATTGGGGTGAGCAAGGGTAAAGGTGTCTCCTAATCGCTAGAGTCGGTCCGGGCTCTCGCAACTTAGACCGATGTCAAGGTGAGTCCGGGCTCTCGCAACTTAGACCCTAGTCGGCACTCTCGTGACTATGACTATTCTCAACATTTCCACAAAATAAGCAATCAATGAGAAGATGAACACAAGCATGGGAAGCATGGCCACTACAACTCACACAAGCATATCAACAAACACATAGAGTGCCTACAATGTGACTAACAACAAAGATACAACCTTTTCCCCTTAATCAACCCTAATCATCCATAATCTACCCCTAATCCCCCTACTAACCCCACAAGAAGACTACTCACTCATTATCAATGAGAAACTAACATTCACAAGAGAAAACAAACTCATAAACCAAACATCCATTATGAACAATGAGAACAATGATACTAACAATATGAAAAGATTCAAACAAGATTAAATAAACAAGATTAAGAGTAAGAAAGGTTATACCAACACTAAGGAGATGAAAAGATGAAATCTTGTATAAATAAGAACCCAAATAAAACCCAAGGTTGTCAATCTTGGAGAATTCTTCAAGTATCCTCTTAATACAAGAACTAATTACAATAATTAACTAAGGATTAACTAAGATTAAGGGAAGATTAAAGCTACTGAGTGAGAGTAAATCTAGGGTTTTGGAGGCTTAAACTAATGTAGGTTAAGATAAGATGTCTTAAAATTACAAGAAGAGAGTGTATATATGGGTACAAGAATGAAGGAGAAGAAAGAAAAAGAGTCGTGCAGCAGCATCACGGTCCCGACCGGGACGGATCATCCCGATCGGGACGGCCCTGTCATCCCGATCGGGACGGGATGATCCCGACCGGGATGGGCTCACAGCAGCCCTCTTAATGTAGCACCCCATCCCGAACGGGATGAGGCCATCCCGAACGGGATGGGTCTTGTATGCCTTCCTTAAACACTCTTTGGTCCTTCCTTGCCTCTCATGGGCTTCCCACCGATTCTCGGGACTCGGGATCGGGTCTCGGAGGCTCGGGATTGGGCCCCAAGGTCTCGGGGTCGATTCCAAGGTCTCGAGTCATCGTTCCTTTATCTCGTTGGCTCCAAAATGTGTAGGTATTGAGTCGGAATCGCTCCAAATCTTCTAATTCGGCCTCGGGAACCTGAAACGAACTAAAGGGAGCATAAGAAGCCCATGAATCGCTCCAAAGGAGCGATTCCACAAGGAAAAAGGGACCAAAATACAACAAATAGGCACTACAAACTACACTTATCAAACGTTAATAAATAATACTCCGTAATAGCTGAGGTAACCAAACTTTTCTTCTAACAACATTTCTTATATATAAGTATATTATGTTAGTAATTTAATAAATTACTTATTTAAATATTTAGGCTTGTTTGTATGACTAAATTACTTATGTATATAAAAAATTGTTAGGTGATATTTTATTCGTGTTATATATTTATGACTAAATTCAATTCGACTTAATTATCACTTGTTTAATTTATTTATCACTTGTACATTTCAATCTATATGAGAAATTGAAAAAATGAATAAAAGAACTTAAATTAATAAAATTTACTTATATCATTTTTATTGATTTGTTTCTATTTGCTATGCATGTTTATTCTGTGTACTTTATATTTTATATAATTGTAATTTTGGTTGTATTTAATTTTCTTTAGTACATTTACAATTGTTTATAGATTATAATAATAGAGTAAATTAGTAACCTTCAAAATATTTTATTTTAATAATACTTTACTTATTATTTTATATAGGTACAAATTTATAAATTTCTTTTTTCTAAAATAAATGGATTTGTTTATTCCGAAATTTTTACACGACTTCATAAATTTTTTTAAAAAATGATTTTACGTCAAATTTTGTAAATCGATTAAAAATGACTTAAATTATATTTTTCATAAACTATAAGTTTTCAAACAATATTTTATTATACTTAAATTTTATTTTTATAAAACTTCATTTAAATAATTTACTATTTTAAAAATATTATACGATATTTGGGATATAACGTTTCGGGTGACACTTGAGGATTAAAGTATAACGCTGTCACACTGAAAGTAAGTATTTGAGGATTTGACTGTTTCAAATGAGTCCGACCGATTATTGAAGGTCACCAAATAAAATATTACTTGTTCGCGGGCGACTGTTATATAAAGTTTACGATGCGAGTCTGGGACGAATAGCTTGTGTTGGATTCTACCATGCGTGGTGTTTCGACTGCACTTGTAATGAAAAGCAGACTCAGAGGCTGCGGTCCGAGAGTCGACCTAGTGTTTAAGGTAGTCGTCCTACGGCAGTGAGATCTACGGTTCAAGAGTCAACGTAGGGTATGTGGCGCACATATAGACAAGTACTTGATCAGTATTACCACCTACGTAGCGGGGGCAGAACAGGATTCTAAAAACTGCGGGTTTCCTCTTGGTGATGCAGAGAATGTAATCATCAGCTTTCATTTCAGCCCAGAGCCCCGTTTGAATAAACGTATAATATAATAGAAGTTCGGGCCCAATTGAGCCTTATGGGTGAGATGTAAACCTCATAAGATTGGTTCGGTCTACGAGTTGGTAACACGGTTACTTTTATTGGTGAGATGCAAGCCAATATGGAGTAGCGGTGATACTAGGAGCCACGACTCGTGTGTTTATTATCTGTTTACGTGAAAAATGATTTTAAAATCAAATGGCTGCCAATGTCCCATCTTTTAAACTTTACCGTTTTCATCACCTCACATGTTGGTTAATTGAATTAAAGGAAACTATCTGTTACGTGATATCCTTTAATATTTTTTATAAGCATATTATTTGTTATTCACATGGTTGTCTTATGTGTTCGAGATGATGTTAGATGAACGGCTTGGTTGCTGTCCCGCTCAGCGTCCACTGTTTAATTTTTTTGCAGGTCTAAGACGTTGGTGAATCGAGCGAGAGAGATTTAATAATATGTTTGTATAAAATACAATTTATATTCTGTACTAAGTGAATCAAGACTATGTAATTAATAGTCGTTTGTTGTAAGGATCCGTAGCGATCCGGATTTATTTACACTCTGATATAATTTAAATTAAATGACTTAGATAACTTTCCGCATTATCTATTATTTTAAGTCATCGAAAGTCCGGGTTGTTACAACCTTGGTCTCACCAAATTTAACGCCTCCGAGGAGGATACTTTTCAAAATTTGACGTGTGATTTTTTCGCAACTTTTGAGCTGTGTGGTGACGATAATACCACTGTTACTTTTCAGCTGCGAGAAACTCTATACGTCCTCAATTTGAGGGATTTTGGTGCATTGCTCGGTTTACCTTCTTCTGTCCTTGGAAGGCCTAGGGCGGGGCAGAGTCGGGACGACAAATTCGACCGTGATCGATTTTGGTTTAAAATTGCCCGTCAAAGGACTTTCAAGGGAGGAAAAATACGTTCTTTCTCTATCCAAAACCCCATCCTTCGGTATGTGGCGCGTATTATAGTCAATTCATTCTTGTCAAACTATGATACGCATCACAACTGTAGTGCAACAGCTGTGCAGCTGTTAGAGGATGCGGTTTTGGAGAGAGGCCCGTCGATCGATATGTCTGAGGCCTTAGCTACACACTTCGCCCAGATCGCGAAGGGCGGCCGCAAGAGAATTTCTTGTGGCGGGGTTGTAACGATGCTAGCTAGAGCCTTAGGCGTCGATTTTAGCGATTTAACACCAGTTGCTGGAGCAGGAATTTTCATAGATGAAGTTTATTGTCCTTTCCTTGTGTGGCCCCAGAAAGAGGATTATGACAGTTTGTTCTTGTATAAGATTACTGAGCTGCGAGCCATTGCAATGCCTAACCCCGAATGGGTAAGGCTAGATATTTAAGAGAACTTCGGCATGCCGAAAAGGTCCGGGGAGTACATTCGGGGTAGCACCCCAGGTAAGTTTTATCAGATTGAATACCCCGACGGACCTTTAGATTTTGGCGACGATGATATAGAGGTCGTAGACGTGTCGGACGAGGAACCGGAGGTTGAAACCTCTCGGGATGAGGGTCAAAGAACATTATCGTCATCATCACACGCACCCTCTTCCTCCCACCAACCCGAACCCCAGACCTCGCAATTTTTCACCCCCAACTTCTCAGACTTTAAACCACACAGACACTCTACGTTCACCCAGTCTACCCCAGGTTTTCAGGAGGACGTCAACATGAGTCCTCCACTACACTCTTCGTTCTTCAGATCGGAGGACTATTATAACTAATGGGGGGAAGTCTATAACCAATCACGTCAGACTTGGGAGAGCTCGACCACCTCACTAAACCTGGCCCAGGACGCCTACAATGTGGCCAGGGATATGCGCGATACTGCGCATAGTTTGTACTCGTACTCTAGGGAAGGTTTTGAGTACGCCCGGACAAGTTTTGAGATGGCTAGCAGGGAGGCTGTTAGGGATGCCCAAGCAGAGAGGTTGGCGGCGGAGGAGAACCAAAGGATGTTGCAACAGCAGCAACACTATTTTGATCAATTTTTCGGTATGCCTCTGCCAGGGTCTTACTACCCACCACCTCGTCCCCCAGGTCCAATGTGAGTTGTCGAGTGTCTTTAGTGTTAGTGTGGGGGTGTTAGTTGTCGGTTGTCAGTCATCAGTAATCTGTTCTCTTGTCTCAGTCATCTCGGTCACTGTCTGTCCTTGCAGCGCCAATTTTTGGCAATTGATAATTATGTTTGTTGGTTGATTTGTAATTGATTATTTGTTGGTTTGAGAAATTGTCAACCCCTCCGTGACCCTACTTGGGTCGTTACACACTTGAGGTTTATTGCAGGTGCCTTAGAAAAGAAGGACCTAATTGTTGCTCCCGGTCTTCGGTGACTTGATCGCACCAAGACCATTAGAAAAATCCAAAATTTTCTTTTTCTTTCAATTTTCCCGATTTGTGCGGAATCCGGGCGAGGTGACATGATTACACCTACGCCCTTTCTCCACTTATCGATCTTTCTTCCTTTTCATTTTTCACTTCATTTTCTTTTCTTATTTTTTGATTTTTCTCTTTGGCTAGGGTCTAGGTGACGTGATTACACCTAGGCCCGCCACTTCATTTTCTGTATTTTATCTTTTATATTTTCTTTTTCTCCATTTTCATTTCTTTTTCTTTTTTTTTATTCCCTTAATTCTTCAAAAATCCAAAAACATTTGAAAAATCTTGAAAAATCCAAAAACATTTGAAAAATCACCAAAAATCCAAAAACATTTGAAAAATCATAAAAATTCAAAAATATTTTCCGTTCTTTTCTGTTTTTTGTTTTCGATTCTTCTCCTTTTCTAATACTATCCTTTTCTTCATTTTCTTTTTCTTTTTCCGTTAAAAACCAAAAATCCAAAAATTTTCATTTTTTCTCTTTTTAGTTTTCTTTTCCTTAATTTTCGTTTTTCTGTCACTTGTATTGTCTTCCATTCTCCTTCTTGTAGGTACACCGCCAACCATATAGCATGGATACTTGAGGTAGCAGAAATGAAATGAAGACCGCGCGGTAATACTTTCTACCTTCGTTTTATCCCTTTCTCTTATGCATGGAGTTTGGGCATATATGCTATTTGGAGGTTCACTTGGTGAACATTTTGGAATTGGTGGTTGTGGATTGTGTTGACTTAATGGGGTTTGGGTGCTTGGCTATCCTTGTGCAATTTATTTTGTTTTGCTCTTTTCGTGTTTTTGTCCCTTTTTGTGTTCTTTTTATTTTGTGTATAGCTTGTCTAGGTAAAGTTTTCGAAAACCCGATTTTGAGTGTAGGTCGAGTATTTATTACTCCCTTGTTAGTGAGCCTTTTTGATTTTTGGACATAATTCTAGTAGAATGACCTTGAACCAATTTTTACATTGGATTTTTGCCATGAGTCCATCTTTTCTACTAGGAGTCTACATCAGGATTTGCATTTGACCACCTTGACCACCCATGGAGTGATAAGGCCTTGGTTACCGTTCCGCGTTCTCTTAGGTGACCTTACTTGAGAAGCCACTTTTAGTCCAAAATTCTCATCCTTTTATGGGTTCGAAGGGGGTGCACACCCAACTAGCCTATCTCTCTACCATTCATCCATTTCCACAAATAGGTTTGCAAGAATGTGCTTTACCTTGTTCCTCAAATGAATCATCTAGCAAAAAATGGGCTATCCGAAAGAAAGAGGGAAAAATGAAGAAGATCACTATATCAAAAAAAAAAAAGCCCTCGATCGAAATAATGGGGTAAGAAAAGAAAATCAAAATCTCAAAAATCGTTCCCAAACCCAAATAATCCCTTGGTTGTCTTATTGCCGTGAAATGCCTACTAGAGGACCGAGTCCCGAGGAAGGAAAATAGCGGTAATTTGGCAATCCTTACCACTTTGCAAACACTTGTTCATCTTTTTGGTCTTATTGGCTTTCTCGAGTTTGGAACGACCCTCTAGGCTTAGCTTAGGAGACGGCATAACACTTACCTAAAGTGCTTACTAACTCCATGGTTCTCACTATCCACTCCATTTATCAGCCCGTTGTAGGCGTCTTTAGTGGAATTAGAAGGACCTCGGTAAATTTTCAATGTTTTTATTGTTTGATTGTCATCCTATTAGGATTTTGTCCATGTCAATTTGTGTTACTAGCTTGGTAGTGTTCTCGCTTATCTTAAGCTCTAATCGGTGCTTTCTTCGCCGTTTCGATGAGGGATTCAGTGATTTATTTTCTCTTTGGTTGCGACTATCTTTTTATGTGTGTCTTCTTTGTTTTGCGTTTGTGTGTGTGTTAGTCGCAACCTCAATTTTGAGCAAGACCAAACTTGCCTTGCATGGAGGTACCTTACCTCATAGGTATCTCGATGTGAGTTGAAGGAACGAAGCGGGCCCGTTGATTGCCTCGTATCGGCTTAGCATAGTCTAGCTTAGCAGTAGTAGCTAGTTTATTTTTGGGTCTTTGCTCGAGGACGAGCAACGGTATAGTGTGGGGGAATTGTTGTGTACCAAACTTGGACCGTTTTTCCTCCCATTTAGACCCGTTTCTCCTCCATT